>OY979636.1:14464824-15664824 GCA_963855885.1 Coenonympha glycerion | reverse complement strand
TATTAATATCCTAGATTTTTAAGTAATGATGTACCCATGTAGGTTTGTAAGTAACAATGTAAGTACCCATTTTATTAACGTACTAGGAAATTAATGGCAATTTTATTTTATTTAGATACAACATAATTGTGCAGTTTACTATTCACCAATATTTTTAATTAAGGTCGTCTATTTTGACCTTTCTGGTATTATACGCATAATATAATGTTATGAAAACATGCTTTTATCGTAAATTTTATCGTATTCACCTCAACACATCAGTTGGTTGGTGACCTATTTGATGATATCTCTGTTTACATCGATAACCAATGATGTACAGCGCTTTGTGAGTTTGGTCACTGCAATGGTCATCGACTATTGCTTTGTAGTTTGTACACCGCATTGCACACTGTCGGGTAGGTCATTGATTTGTAGATTGTCCTTTTCATTTGACAAAGAAACGTTTGATATGAATACTTATTTAAAAGCAATGTTTCGTGTTTGAACAACATCACATTTTCATCTATCAAAGACAACTCATATCTGCAGTCTGCATAGCTGTCACCGTTTTTGGAATATTTGCTGAAAATTTGAATATTTAATACTACTTAGCAGTTGTTTATTAAATACAAGGGCAATACAACGGATGCTGGGTCAGTTAGTATTCAATAAAATTAATTGATTATTAGCAACGCCTAAAAAATTTACATTGAACAATCCGTTGATTAGAACATTTCTTTCCATTGAGCCTTTATGATACCATCTTTGTAAGAAAATATTATCATCATGTTTGCATAAGATGATTAACAAATGAATATTCTGGCAAACGTTGTTTGTCAAACGTTATGCAACCGATTTGTTCACAAATCACAGCGCACATTGTATCGCACGTTATTCTAGGTAGTGATAATGCCAGACGCAGCGAACAGCGCCCCCTGATTGTGCTGACTGATTACTATGCAGTAGTTGATTGATTACCAATAAATTAGCAATTACATGTTACATGGAGAGCAAATATATTTCGAGCATAATACAAAATATCTCCGGTCGATATCCGAGATTTTTCCTTAAGCGCAGGTGCACTCTCTATTCCTCTCTCTCAAAATCCGATGGGACGACAGCTCCGACACAGTAGTACCTAGCTAGTATTGAATTGATGTACCTCTCGACTTTGAGATTCCACGTTTTTTAGTCTGCTGCTTATGGCGGTTCCCAATATATTTTATCTATCCACGGTTTAACTTACTAGAGATAGAAATTTGGCATAACTTGTATGGTACTTGTGTCACATTGATATCTCTAGGTAAAAAGTAGACTGAACTAGAAGAGTCTAGGGTAAAAAGTAGACTGAACTCAACTGAAGGTAAGTGACGATGCATGCAAAGAGGATTGGAACGGTTAAGTTACCCATAATTATAGGAATATCAGGCAGATAGCCTTATAGCTAAGTCGAACATTACTTAGGGCCTGTGTCACCAGCTCGCCACCTGATAAGTGTCGGAGAGCCAAAAAGTAACTTTCGTCACTTTGTTTATGTTGCTTTATGTGATGTGACAAAGACGTGTGAATAAGCTATCCGAAACTTTTCAGAAGGTGGAAAAAATTTCAAGTCAACCCTAATAAAATGTTATTTAGGAGCTACGTAATAGTTATAGAAGAGCTATAAAATACAACATTTTTACGAAGTTTGAAAGGGGATTAACTATTATAGTTCACTAGTTTTTAAAGCCGGACGTTTTCGCGAAAACAACAGCTTGTTTTCAAATTGCTATCTATGATCGTATTTTCGCGCGAGGACGAAAATAGAACTCTACAATCTCATAACATCAACTTCGTATATTGTTTTATTTTTTGTCTAGAAAAATAAATTAATTACTAAAACTATCATTCAAATCTTCCGGGTGAGTCCTTTTAGTAAAGCTTTGTAGGAATGTAGTACCACCTATTATAATAATCTGTGGCAGGGGTCCTCCAGCCAAAACACACCTTGTCAAATATCATCTGTAGGTAAATAGCATCTGTAGGTGCTATTTTTCCATATTCGCAATAATTCACATCCTGATATATTAATATGACACAAGCTATCATACGCTCCACACACCAAATGTTCAAACGTAATTACAGACGTCATCAAATCACTTGAGTCACAGCTTCCGAGAAGCGGGCCGAGCGACCAGACCTCCAGTAACATGTTGTGTCAACATGACTAAAGTCTCAAAGGCATTTGGATGTCATGTAAACTGATATATTCTGAGGAATTAGGACCGTACAGTATTCTAGAGAGTACCTAAGTGATAAATAATAATGATTCTTTCTCTGAAATTGCAGTAGGTAAAAGTAGTTATGTGTTTACTATAGTTACTGGTATACTTATCTATTTAAATTTAAATTCTAAGAACACTCCTTCGTACCTTATACCTACTCGTGTACATTATGGTGTCAATTATGTTGTACAAATCTTTAAACTAATTTGACGCGCCTAAAAATAGTGCAATCATTTTATATAGCGAACATTGCTCTATATTTAGTATAGTTTAGAAATTTTGCACAACGAAATTGACACTTATGCGTAACATTGTAATTTGTAAAATAATAGTAGGTTTATTTAATTTATGCCAGTATTATTTTCTGGGTGCAATAATAATCATCTAAAAATTAAAAAAAAATAATGTAAAATATAATGTCTGATCTAAGTTAAGCGTCGATATTGAGTTGGCATGCTGGTAAAAAGAACAATAACCCAGCTAGAAGATTGATCTTTGAATAGGTACATATAATAATATATTGGAGCAAAGATGTAAGTATGTTTTCTTGCTATTTTATTTTTCGCAGGCGCATTTTATTTATAAAGCGATGTTCGGTGTTGAGAATTGAGAATTCTTCTCTTCGGATGTACTGAATTGACTTCAAAAAAGCTTTTAAAATATTTAAAAACAATGCTTTTGGGTAAGTTTTTGAAGGTAGGTACTGTGTGATACTAAAATGTGTCATACGTATTCATTATAATGTATATGTATTGCAGACGATAGCAGGAGAAATTCTGGTTTATCAATAACATAACCTCTGCAGTCCAACCCTTTCAAACGATGAATACTTTTTATCCCGAGAAAACGAATTCTCACAGTAAGGCATGTACGAAGTTGTGTGCAATTAGCAACAGCTATCATAAACAATATAATACCCAGGTAAGTACCTGCACTACTCATAAAACTGCAATCTCTTTGTTTGACATTCGTGCTCAAAGTAGCAACTTCAAGTAAGTAGTTAGCAAGGCATGAAGGCTTTATCCGTGTTTGTTACAAGTTTAAAGCTAACCAACCTCTCGAGCTCGGATCTAGGTTAAGCGCGGATAACAGTAGCTACTCTGCATACATACCTAAACAGCAAACACCTACAAAATCATTTACCTCCAAGATAATATAATGAAAGTTAATCGAATCGGCGTTGTGAATTGGTAGGATGCTTACAAGAGACGTATTACGTTGTGACGTTGCTATGCTAAGTTTTCTGCCAAAGGCACCAACAGAATCGATTAATTTTCATACTTTCATCCAGATCATTCAAACGAAAATCAAACAAATCCTATCGATGCAGTTTGACATAAAACGCGTAGCATAAGAACGGAGTAGTTCTGGTGGACAAAAGTCTATTTATTTTTGTTACGTTTAATCCTTTACGCCACAACTAAATACCACCGATTAGGCTGCATTGATTAAATCATTGTTAGGTTGTTAGAATGGAGATAGATTACTGTCTAAAATCTGGATTACTAATACTTTTCACCCTAGAAAAATCCTACGATGGCTGTTATGGCTATAACAGATTTCCCGACGGTACATTTCACCTGCTGAACGGCTCTCATTTTCATTAAGAGCATGCGATGCAATATCGGGTTTTGTGTTGAGAGCCTCCCCCCTCATCCCAGTTCGTTAATAGAGCATCAACGAACGATTCGGTCGAATTCGGAAATAAAAGAATACGGTCTATCGTACTTTTGATATCGGGCGATTGGTTTTCCAGACAGATTTCTCGCGGGTTATTTCATATTTCTGACCGATGCTGAATAAATCTTGGGCCGAACGCAGAATCAACTTTTCGATGCTGAACTCGCCAGGAAAACGCGAACCGCATAGTAAATCTCGTGGGCATTAACAAGATCGAGGGAAAGAGGGCTTCTTTAATTCGGCTAGACGAGTAAATGATGGAGAGAGTATCCATCTCAAATGCCATTCGCCGGGGTGGCACGATTCTCAATGTTGAGGAAGCATATGTTCTATTAGCCTATCTTGAACAGAATGAGTCTATCTCGATTTGCTCGAGATATAGTACCGATGTTTACATGTTCTGTAACGACAAATGGGACAAAAAATTATTTATTTAATTCGAGTTAGTTCTGTCATTTTCTAACAAATGGGCCAAGGATGTGACGGAATGGTGTCCGAGACTGAACAAAAGGAGGAAGGGCAGGCAGCATCGTAGATGGGAGGACGAGATTCGAAAAATAGCAGGGATCACTTGAGGGAGAACAACTCACAACAGGAAATTTGGGAAGCGCTTGGGGAAGCCGTAACGGGAACAAAACACAATCCGGTGTCAGAAATATCTAGTTAGAAAAAAGTAACTCATGTTTTGTAAACTTGCTGAATAAAGGCTATTATTATCCATATAGGCTATTATTATCTGTCATTTTCCATCTTTGGACAATAATTGCAATACAACCCAACATACAAAGAGCTTATCTCCTGACTGAACTGCAAATATGTCATGCAACTGGATACTATTTGCCAAGGAACGAAAAAGCTCAAACTTGCCTGGCTAGGTTGTTGCTGGAAACAAAGGCGATTTAATTATACGCCGGGTCAGCGGCTTTGGAGTCATTCGTTGTGCTTTATTTGTCGTTGGGTAATTGTGGAAAATATGCGACAAGTATTAAGAGAATTTATAAAGACTAAAAAACTGAAAGGGCAGTAAATCTTCTTACATACTATAAGTAGAGAGTAATTACTACTTATGATTTATGCAGAATTAAATATCATACCTGTAGGTGTGGGCCTCACTTACGAGCAGCATGTTTTTAGGGTTCCATACCAAAATGGTAAAAACGGAACCCTTATAGTGAGACTTTCTCCGTCCGTCCGTCCGTCCGTCTGTCACACTCGATTATTTCAGTAACTATTCAAGCTATCGACTTGAAATTCAGAATAGTTATGTAGGTAATAGTGACCCGACGGCATAACAATCGTAAAAATTTGAAAATTGTTTTTATTTTTATTTAAAAAGGGGGGAAAACCGGGTCGACAAAATTTCAAAATGAGATAACAATATTGAGTGGGGTATCATATGAAAGGGCGTTACTTGTGTATTCTAAAACTAATTTTTATTAATTTTTATGCCTGATAGTTTTTGATTTATTGGACAAACTGTCGAAAAAAATACCGTTCCCCCCCCTTATCTCCGAAGTTTACCAATCGAAAAATTTGAAATAATTATGATCAATAGAAGTTAACGTATATTTTACAGGAAAAATAAAATAAACTCGCTGACTAATATACTTTTTTTTTGATAATAACAATAATCCGCTAAAAACAAAGTTACGTTTGCGGTTTGCCAACAAAAGTACCTTCACGTAAATTATACTCGTAAATTCATGAACAGAAGTGATTCTTTCAATGTTTTACTTCTTTTATGGTATGGAACCCTCGGTGCGCGAGTCCGACTCGCACTTGGCCGGTTTTTTATTTTTTATAAAAAGTTCGATGAGACGTAAAAGACATTCCACGGATTTGCATTGTAATATCACACGACGCGCTGCGTTCATGACCCTGAGACATCAGTTCTTAGTTCTAGTTTTGCCCAGTAACCGAAAGACGTGAAATACGGTTGGTATTTCTCCGCCCCGGTCATGTCGAATTTAGCATCTTTCAGTTTCTAATGTACTAGTATATTTTGACCGTGTTTCTAGATTAGAATGATAAATTACGTTATTAACTTTGATCTCATTGATTTTAAAGCTCTTATAAATCCAAATCGTAAAGCCAGATACGCCTCCTTTGATTGTAAAGCGTATCGGACGAATGTGGGTGAAACTGAAACTGGTACAAAGCAACGCCAACTCCGTGCCAGAAATTCTGGTGTCGGTGAACTCGTAAAGTAATAGCAATAATGTAGGGCTGAATGCAATTGAGACGCAGGTCGATCCAATTTTTTAGGAGTCATGCCAAAAGACGTAAAAAATCCTTATTGGCTTTTGTTTGTAACTTAGGTACTGTAGACTAATTTATACTGACAAATCTTCAGAAGCTCGGAAAGCTGAGAAAATTATTGAAAACATGGCGGACAGAAGGCAAAAATTTAGTGAATGCATGATATTTTACATCTATACTAATATTATAAAGAGGAAGCGTAACGATGTTTATAGGCTATAATAATTTCCAAAATTAATTATGTATCTTTACTTAAACTTGAATAATGTAATCCAAGTCGTAAAAAAAAATTCTTTCATCGCGTGCGTTGCGGAAACTATTGAAGATAGAACAAAACAATGTTCTACAATATTAAAGAACGTATCAAAATCTGTAAAAAATTCCGTGATAGCATATGCCTATCTCCTACGGGTAACTCACAATAACTGCTTTTACTGTTAAAACTGTGGATTAAAAATAAATAAATTTTGTGAAGCTTATTTAGCCCATATGGTGTTAATTTATATATCTTTATAAACATGTTTTTAGAACAGAAATTCAATGTAAAATATTTGTGACCCTTACTCTATATACAGTTTAAACAAATATCTTCTAACTGATATTAGCAAAACAAAACCGTGTTGCGCACCGCCGCGGCCGTTGCGTGGCGATAGGTTGTAAGTACGAGTATAAGCAGTATGATATCCAAACGCCTCGCGTCCTGTGGGCTGTGGGTTTAAGGTCCGGTTTCCACCAAAGCGTAGCGGAGCGGAGTTGCATTTGAGTAACCATTCAGATTTGTCATTTTAACATTTTCGAAACTGAGGGGAGAGGAGATGTCGAAATGATGAAATCTGGTTGGTTATTCAAACTGCTCCGCTTTTGTGGAAACCGAGCCTTACAAACGGGCCAGATTAAAAAATATTTCTAACGCGGAACGGAGTCCGCGGGCACTGCTAGTTTTAATGATAAAAAAGGAGCACCCTGGGAGTGCCGAAACTAAAAAAAACTAAATATAGAGGTGTCGGTTACGAAAACAGTGTTGGAATGTCGGTTACGTTATTATAATAAGCTCAATGGTTATCACACATCTCAAACATGCCCAACTTACCTAAACATTATTGTCTTCAATTAAACTCAAAAATATTGGGGGTGTGTAGTTGTGTACTTGTGCAATGTGTAGGCTATTTCATAGACACGGCAACGTCTTACATTTTATGTCATTTTTGATTCTTTTCCTATGGAGTCTGGAGACCCAAATTGCACAATGTGGTTTATAAATCTTTTTGGATGTAGATCAAGTTTGTATTGCATTATGCACGGACCATCCATTCATTCCGTACTGAAGTGGCGTTACTATAATTTTCGTATGCTTTTTCGTTCTCTCGTAAAATACAGTTGACAGAGACTCTCCACACCGCTCCAATACAGGTTGGTGGGCTATCAACAGAAGGTTACTAATGTTCATTAATCGTTGCATCGCGCCGGAACCGCTGGTACAGCTAAAATAGCGGAGCCCCACTTTGTACAAGGCCGTTGCCACTGGGTGTACAGTATTCTAATGTGGTTTTATTTTAAGCCGCGAGTATAGTCATGTTGCTTGTTGAAAGACCAGCGGAAATCGCGTGAAAACATCCCGCGCTGGAATAAAAGTCGGGAAGTTTTCCCGCGGTCACGCGGAAAACCCCGAAAACTGCCATGTTCTCGTAGTCCATTGAAATGTTACATGAGCTTTGCATTTTTTAGAGGACGCAATTTTATTTTTGGAACGTATGAAGGGGGTCTACAGAAGCTTAACCTCAAGTTTATGGGGTCGTCACCCTTATCCCCCGGCCGCCAGCTCGGAAAAAGCTGGCCGGTTTTTTTTTTAATTTAGGGCATAAAGTTATATAAATATGCAAGGACCTAACCTAAGGATATAGGCTCACAACACAGTCTTTAGACGTTCACTGTTGGACATAAGCCATTCCAATGGTAAGCTACCTTGACTAATAGATGAATAATCTACATACATTCTCAAAGCAAATTCGCGAACATTTGATTCAAGAATTCATTTATCCCGGCGAGGCGGGGGACATTGACATAAAACTTTCAGTAAAAATAAATACAAAACAAGTACAAGTAAAAGGACAAGTTCGGTGAACCGCGAAGACCGGGGGCTTCGCAATTCGCATATTTGATACAAAAATACGGGATTCATAAAATAACATGAATAAATTGGGTTGAAAAGACGTCACCAAATGACAAAACAGATTTCTATCGTGAACGCACTCGTACCTTATATTCGTACCTACAATTATTGTAGTTAATAAACACCGCCTTTGTTTATATGTATGTATGTGTATTCATACAACTAATTAACTTATTATAGACCAAATCGAAAAATACATTATTTGAACTTTTTTAGTTTCGAACATAACCTTTAACATTTATTAATAAAATATATTTAGTAAGAAATAAGTGCGTTCCTGTTAAAATATATTTTGCGCAATTGTAAATTCTTTAAAAACAAAATGATTAAAAGTTGGATTGGTCAAATAAGAAAGCCGACTCACCAATGGACTGGAAGCGTGTAAGGATGGCAATAGTGTAATCATATTTTATAATTAAACCGACAAAAATGGAGAACTCCAGTCTACCTAATAGTCTTTGTATGTGGAACTTATTGCATCATCACACTAAAACTGAAAAGTTTTTTAAATGAATAAGTTTTAAATAAATTTACCTCCTGTTGGCTAAGTATTTAAAGCACCTCATTAACTACGGAGCGCAAGTAAAAGTTTTTCGTTGGGGTCAGCAAGAACCTCTTTCAAATTAGTTATCATCAAATAACAATGTATACCATATCTGTCATCTAAATAGGTACTTGACTACTATAGGTACTTACTGACTTCAGTGATGTTGCAGCTTACCTGGAAATAATAAATTCTATATTAGAACTTCAGTATTATTATTACAAAGACAATGCATTCATAGTAACCAATCTCTCTCTAGTTACCAATCCTCTGTTCTTAAGCGTCTGTCAAAATTCAGAGCAATGGATGAAAAATCAATACGATTTGGACGGCAAAATTACATTTAAATAAGTCTTCGTAGGTTTTATAAAATGCCGAACCGATTTAAGCTACCAGACTCTGGGGTCTTACTACCACATCTTAAAGCAGTATTTCAATACTATTTTAACATTTTCATTCCGATATAGTATGAAAATTTCTGTGATCTTCAAACCGAAACTGACACTGATGCGGTGGCACCTAACCGGAAGAACTCTGCAAGAAGAGTCCTTAACTACGACCAATATAACGTACCTGACCATAGAGTAACGTACTCTTCTACTGCGTTTACTTGCAACAGATATCAATTGCCGTACTTCGGTTTTGATTACATCGACAATAATTTATTGCTAATACGAAACCCTAAAAAGAGCCAACCATATTGTATTCTGTAAATGAAATGGCCTCTTTCAATTAGGCACGTCAGCCCCCGCTCTGGCTCCGACAGATCGGTCCAATTTGTCGGAATATCGGATTGAAACAGACTGTCGGCCACTGATTGTAATTGCTAAATGGCAAAAGCCATTATTGAGTTACGCACTCGCTGCGTGTGAACCGGGGTTTAAGCGTGTTTAAATATCTCAATCAAATTTTTACTATAAATTATCACGTTGCCAATGTCAAAGTTTGAATGCGTTAAAAACGATGGAATATAATGTTTATATTTATCAGATGGGAGGACAATTTTTGTGTAGAGTGATAGAGTCCACCTGAGTGGGATACCACTTATACTTTTTGCAGAATCCACCTGTCCAGGCCGCAGTGTAAAAAGCAGTTATTGCATTACCTACTTTGTTCCATTTTAGAAGGCATTGTAGTGGGAGATAATATAACTTTGGCATAATAAGACTTACTCGTAAGAATCAAATAACTTAAACTTCAGGATGTCGAGTATAGACTAAGTCATGGGATCCACTGCATCTGTTGTAAACAGGAGGCGTATCCACTCACCTGAAAGTGAACGTCTTGCTAGTATCGCCATTTTGCTTTAAAAAAATGTTTTTATTTGATTCCCAAGTCAACTCTAAGGCCGCCAGACGTGGTCTCGAGCAAAGGTCGTAAACTAATCTCCCACGACAATATAATTTGCTCTCGGAGTATGTTGTGAGCTTTTTAAAAGAAGCTGTCATAAATTACAGCAGAGTTTACGAGTTTATTAGATCGGCCGCTGTGGGTCACTGCCAAGGAGACACTCGTCTTCCGCCAAGCGTGTCGTCAGCTCACTGGTTTATTAAGAAAACGCATTGCAATCAAATTTTGGCACCACTTATCTTTTTTGTTTTGTTTCGACGGTTAAGGTGGAGTGTTTTTAATTCTGTTTTGCGACAGTACCGAGACACTGAAAATGAAATTTCCTATTTTTGTGGCAAAAGCAAGCCTTTTTTCCTATTTTTTGTGGCAAAAGCAAGCCTTTACGTATGCGAAAAGAAAATGCTAGCGTGGATTTTTGTGGCATATTTTACGTATACGTACCTACGTCAGCGTTTATTATCCTTGATTTCTGTAGCAACCGAGTAGAAGTGTGAGTGTTTTGACGTCGTGTAGGAACTTCACCTTAACATATAAAATCTAACGATTTATACGTATGAGGCAACTGGCATGAGTATCTACGCGCGATGTCGTAATATTCAAATGTATCTAAATGTTGCTACACGATCGGAAACATAGATTTTCAGATGCTATACAAAATTTTATATGTAGCCAAAGTATACAAAAGAACGTTTTCCTTTTTCCTGTTACTATTGTCTGTTTCTTTACTTGAAAATGCGACTTTACACACTCATTTTATTTAGGTGCTAACTTCTAACAGGTTTTGCCCGCGGTTCACAAATCTGAAGGTATCGTGGATTTCGTGTTCTACTTTCATGAAAGTTTTTTGATTTTCACACAAGATTTTACCGAATAAATAGTAAGGTAAAAACGATTTGGTTGGAGGGTCTTGGATTAAAAAATGTCACAAAATGTTACTAATTTAATTAACTGTTATGAAAGAAATATAAACAGTAGTTAAATCTTGCAAGAAACTTTTATTCACAATCCTGAACCTGCAGATGAAAAGGAAATTCTATCATTTGGTACAGTAGATGGAGAATCGATCACAAGTTACTCGACCACCCATGAGATTAATTTTATTAAGTTGGTTACGTCATTTTTAAATTCCACTGAATGTTACAAGAAGTCCGTGATGCCACTGTAAGTCAGTCCCAAATCCCAATTACCTACTGTTCAATCGATCTAGTTCTGCAGCGTTTGCAAAGTATAAAAGTTGCGAAGGTCAGTTGCCAAGCGATTCACAGCTCGCCACTATGTAGCGACCGGGACCCGGGTATTTTTAGCGTGTCTCTTGGCCCCGATATATTGCACCCAGCGGTGGATTTAAAGGAAAAATAAACTTTTGGATAGGAGTCTCCACCGTCACGAGACCTATTTGGGCTCCTTAGCAACACTCCAAGATATTGTGCGAGTAATTCTGGAGTGATCCAAGGATTCTGGAGTGATCCGGCGCGGACCCGCATCGGTGACAAGTTGTGCGTTATATCGTCATATAACGCACAACTTGCGAAGTAATCGCCCAATCGCGAAAAATTTCCGGAGACGAAAGAAGAATAAGAAAAAGGGGTCTCCTGTTCATTTAGGGCTAAGCCAAAATTTGCTATGTATTACGTCACATTTTAATGTTTCTTACTCAGTTACCTCAGCAAAAATACTCAACATACGAAAATACAGCTCTACTTTTTCAAGTACATTCACCTCCAGAGTTGAATGATGGAGCGTATCAATTCTGCCGAGGAAGCGGATATAATGTCTCAAGGCACGTCAAGCTGTCACCCTAATGTCACTGTCACTGGCCGCTGCTCCCCTGACCAATAAATCAAAATAAATCCGTGGTCTTACGTTATACAAAGTTGATTTCTATAATAACTCGATGAGGGTAGTTCTTCATATTTATTTGTGATGATTTGGAGCTTCTTCTTAAAAACACATACACAGTTCCTTATTCTAAAAGTTAGCTAAGCTAAGCTGTAGGCTGCCTCATCAGAGCTTGAAAGCACAAACACATATCAGTTAAGAAAAATAATATTTTGGAAATGAACGGTAGCCCGAGGCTTCGCTAATGTCTCTTTTTAACCGTTCTAGGGATAGCTGATATTATAGCTACCAACTTATATGCTCGACAGCCCAATCCATCCAATGGTTTGAGCTGTGATATTGTACTTGAGAGATCACTCAGCCAGTAAGACACCTTTTCTTTCATCTATTTAGATATTCAACTGCTGCAGTATAAAGAGTTAAATACTTAGATGAAACGTTGCTTAGATAGATAAACTCCACCAGGGTCCACCGACCCTGCTTGTGGGTCTGAGACAATTCCTGGTGCCATCACAGTCTGTCGAGGAGTTCAGAGACCGGAGAAATTAATCGAGGCGGGCCTGGCTACCGTCCAAAGCGATATTATTTGCA
The DNA here is from genome assembly GCA_963855885.1 of Coenonympha glycerion. NCBI lineage: Eukaryota > Metazoa > Arthropoda > Insecta > Lepidoptera > Nymphalidae > Coenonympha > Coenonympha glycerion. The sequence goes on along the minus strand of OY979636.1, from coordinate 15,652,148 downwards.
TTGTTTAAGACTAAGTGATAAGTAGGTTCCTTTAATAAAAACACTCTTTAGAGATAAGCCATGACTTGGACAAATATTGTAGCAAATAGCAATGTCCTGAACGCTTTAACAAGACTTGGGGACAATTTTCACGTGGCCATGGGTTCGCTTCCCGTATAATATGGACGCGATACCAAATTGCCTTGCACGTTATCTACAAAAAGCTTCTGTCAGGTGCTTCTTTTCTTTTTAGGGTTCCGTAACCATAAAATACAAAAGGGTAAAACGGGACTCTGTTACTATTACTCCGCTGTCAGTCTGCCAAGGGGCTCTATTTTTTGTACATTGATAGTTAGACTGCTGAAATTTTCAAAGATGATTGTAACAACCAACTTTTGTTATTACTTATACCAGCATAACAATAAATTGATTGATTGATGGTGTATTTCTGTTGTCGCTATAACAATAACAGAATTATAATACAAGTGATATTCTTTTGTATTACCTGCGAGTCGGAAAAATCTTAGTTTGCTGAAAGAGTGTATGACAATTACAATAGAAGAAGAATACAGCCCTGATCATCAAGCGAGTTCAGTTCCTGGTGCGACAGCCGCTTGCCGAGGGGTTCACAGACCGGAGACATTAATCGAGCAGCTGGCTTCCGTCCAAAGTGATATATTTGCATTGTTTCTGAGATGGGCACAAGTTTGAATTGCGAGTGTAAAGACAAAGATGACGCGGACAAATATGATAACAATGATCGATGGCTTTCGTGGAATTAATGTCGCGATAGTCCTTTTGTGTTATTTTCACATAATTTTCGTAAGTATTTTCACGAAAGCAACTCTACTTTCAGGTCATTGATTTTATGATCGTGTTCATACGAGTAGATCGTGGGAAGTGATATTTAGTTTCCAAGAACGCACATAACTCCAAAAAGTCAAGAGTTCCCGGGATTTGAACTCCGGAACTTCTGATGTGAGGCAGAGGTCGGAACCAATGGGATAGCACTGCCTTTAGTCTATGAAACTATTAAAGGATCTATTTTTTAAATATTTAACAAACCGTACTAACATCGTAACCAAACTAAGCTAAGATATGCACCATTGTTAGATGGCAAACCGATGTTAAAGATCTTACTGAATACTGAATAATTCTACGTCAAAAATACAAATGTTAGAATCGATTAATTACATCTTTGCTTTGTCAATTGATTTTATACACAATACCCAAGAATACTTGATGATTAAACGAACTTACCTGTAAGTGAAGTTCTATCACAATTGTATGAATCATCTCAATCTGAAGACGTTAACGTTAACTTAGTAGTAACACGATCAGTGAGGCCATTCAATCACTAAAGTTGAGAGAAAAAATAAAATAAAGATGTACACATTTCGTGGCATATTACACAGCCAACGCATGGCAACACAGGCTGCTAGTTCTTCATTTAGTTCAGAGTACTTTAATACAATAAATATCGGTAATTATTCAATACTTATCGTATATTTTATAACTCTTACCGTAACATAAACTTCGTTTCAAACAATTGTTATGTATAATTATGTATACAAGTTATTTTTTATTTACAATGTCATACATGGGTCCAAATAAAAGGGTGGGAGGGAGGTAAACGTCTTCAGATTGAGATGATTCATACAATTGTGATAGAACTTCACTTACAGGTAAGTTCGTTTAATCATCAATTGCATATCATATCTCAATCTTCGACGTTTACGTTAACTTAGTAGATCTTTAGAGATATGACATTTGTAAACAAAAAACACAATTGTTAGAAACAACAAGTAATTATGCTTGTGCTTAATATTAAGCAAAAAATGGTTCTTAAGTTAACAACTTAACTTAATTTTCCAAAGAGAATTAAAAATAATATCTTATTCTTGATCTTATCGGTAAATTTAAACAAAGTTTTAATTACATTGCTTAGGTAGTCTTTACGAAATTTTAATAATTTTAAAAGAACCAAGCATTAAAACGTTTAGTATTTATTAAAACTTTCTAATCCACTAATGATGGATCATTGTTGGATCGCAATAAATTGGTTTAAATAAATTTGCAATTTATATGTATATATGTAAGCAGTTGTTCATGGTTATTGTTATCATTAGCATGAGTCAAAAGCTAATAGTTTGAACAAAAAAACATAGCTAAATAAAGCATAAAGAAAGAAGGGTTGCAAAGAAATCAATTCGTAAATTTCTTAATAATTTTAACTGTTAGTTTTAGAATTTTGGAATAGTATCGTTTTTATTCGAATAGTAACTTTATTCAGTAAATTTTTCTATAAAGGAGTTGAAAAAATGTTTTCCTTTAATTTTCATACTAATATTGACATTCGAAATATAGATGAAAGTTCTCTAACAAAGTCCAAAATAATATTTTAACTGACCTTAAGTTATATTTTTTACTGAATAGGATGAAGCACGAATATTCTCAAACAATATTCAAAAATAAAATCTAGAGAACCCATCTTTAATGCAAATTTTTAAGTTTATAATAAAATGTAGGGCTGATCAAATATCTGTATACAGAGTTATCTGTATAAATCTATTAAACTCCTGTATTAATACTTTCTATAAGAAAGCAATAACATCATAAAACCGAATACTGTAAAGTTTACCAATATATTATCATATAATATATTCGGTGCCAATACTTTACTATTGTAATAACGCCATAAATGATAAATTTATGACACAAGCTTAGGTACCTATTAACTACATTAAAAATTCATTTTTTTTTAAATATTGATAGACGGTTCACAGAAGACTAGACTATAATATTATAATATTATGATTCTGATAAATAATATGTAAAAACCTTGATTTCAATAATTTGGGTTCCATACCAAAATGGTAAAAATGGAACCCTTATTTCTAATATTCACCACAAACAAATTACTATCGCTGTTGCAGAAGCTGGAATTAATAATCAATATTTATAATACAAACATTTGAATTCATTATTAAACAATAACTTTTAAACTCTTGTTTCTGCATCAAAAACCCATTTTTAATTGAGCCCTCTTATAATTGAACATATTCCACACTATCGAGATTCGAGGTGTGTGTGTTCGAGGATAATTCTCGATTTTTTGGCGATTACAGATTTGTTGTACGTTTGTTACGAAGTTGCAAATTTTTTGTCACTTACCCAATAGTTCCACTGTCATCACTCACCACAGTGGATACAGGAGTCTTATAATAAAAGGTCCACCACTTAACAATAAACGGTTAATTACATACCTCTAAAGTACTTTGGTATAATTCAAGGCGTGAAAGTCGCCTGTGAAGTAACGGTGAACCGATTAGCTATTACATTTGATCGTAGTACCTACATCATCACTGATAGCTAAATAATAAAATTGAATTTAAAGAGAATAAAGGAAAAAAAGAAAAGGAATATACCTACTATGTGAATGGAATATAATATACTTAGGTTATGTCTATATTTATGCTATGGATTCACTCTAGTAGCATTCAATGAAATTATAATTCATGCCAGCCAAAATTATGAACCATCATTCACATCATACGAGTATTTAATGATTCCATGATCTTTTTTATATCTATAGATAATTTTGACATACTTTTGATGACATAGGTATTTCATGCACATTGTTAGGGCAACCAGTAATTAATTATTGGCGCGATATAATAAAAAACAATCTCATAACGCAACAAAATTTTTGTGTTTAAATATTCTCTATTGCGTAGCTTTATTCCTGTGGCAGTACCTTTTGAGGTACAAGAATACCTACGTATAACTTTATTGATTGTTTTATAAGGACACGACTTTTACCAAATATCATTAATTTTATTATTCAGTTTAGCATGCGTAAAAATCCATCATATCAAAATCAATGAAATTTTAATGTTAAATTTAAAATATCAAGTTACGAGAAAGGATTGGCCGACGGCCGTATTTACCTGTAAACATGAATAATATTTTGTAATAGGAAAAAATCCAAACTAATTTTAGGTTTGCCATAAAATGGGATGTTGTTAATTATTATTTTTCAATGTATATTAATATTCAATAATATGTGATCAAGATATAATTGAACGCGAGAATTAATTTTGAGGTAATTCAATGGTTCCGTAAAAATAAGTACTTCAAAATATTTAACTTTTGTATAAAAATAAAAATAAATTCTTGCACGCTTCAATTCGGAAACTTCGGAGATTTCCACGACACAATTGTATTTATTCACACATTCATATGAGGTATGTGTGTGAACAATTAAACATAGTTGTCATATAGGCACAAAGCTTCTGCCACTATTTCACTTATGTAGAAACTGAGATAGTATCTATAAACTTAAAGTTTTTATTGCATGTTTCTTTGGAGTGTGCATTCAGTTATCTATTAGGCTCGAAATGAGAAGAAAATACACATTTTGCTATGCATCAATTTTCAAATTCTGATCACATTTTTAAAAACAATTTTTTTAATTCACATAATAGGTATGCTAATGCAAGAGTGCGGGTAGCGTCAAGCCTTTCTACACGTCTGCAGATCCGCAGAGAGGTCGGCGATAGCTCTTACCTCGGCGATAGGTGAGCACTGAGCATGACGTGTCCGCTCGAGGTCCACAGCGCACCGGTTAGCGCACGGTGGCGCGGCGCGGCGGCGCGGGCGGCGCTCGCCGAATCACATGACAGGTCGACAGCAATATCAAAAGGAGACCTCGATAAGCTGCAAGGCTGATGCACTGAAAGAGCTCGTCTTGTAGGGGAATAAAACTATTATGTCCCGGGAAAAAAAACCGTCGCAAGAGCTGTCCTACGATTTGGTTCGCGAGACCACACAGATAGGTGAATTATTCACATATTCCTCTTCAGTGCTAGTCATTATTGGAGCTTGTATTTCATCTCTTGATATTACACATAATTAACAGAAGTTATTAGTATCAAATCATAAGAGATTTTTAAATAAGATTTGTGCTTCCGATACCAGGAATCGAATCCGAGCCTCTTGGGTAAGAGCCAGGTATCCATGCCACTAGACCATTACAGATATCTCACTCGTACATTTCAAATTTTAAATATTAAATCCAGATAAAATCGTTAGTTGATTCTGTAAGTTATCAATGGACTTTTGATGTATCTATGCGATGACCACAACGAGCACGACTCGTATAGAAGACTTAATTATTAATAGTGCATTTTATTGCGGGTAGTTCTGAGACCTGGTCTAGTGAATTCTATTTAAAGCAATCTTTAAGGTTCATTTAATTTGCAGGCAAAAAACAAAAAATGGTTTGAGGGTATATCGAAAATTTTCTAAAGGTAATCTTTTAGACCCTTTTTTTTTATTCCAATGCAGTTGATGATAAAAAACCAACATCACGCGGTGTTCCCAGGCGGTCGTCACCAATACAAGTACTAACCGCACCCGAATTTGCTTAACTTCGGTGATCGGATGAGAACCGGTGCTCTCAACATGGTATGGGCGTTTGAGCACCAAAACGTAATTTGAAGGTTACTTACAGGAAAATCTCGATATTCCATGGTAATAATTAATAAATCTAACATTACATTTGGCGTTAGTCCTTTAGGGGGTCTGGGGTGTAATGAGTAAAAATGTAGACGTAAAAGTACACAATCATTTAATGTCCCAAATACCTAGTTAATTTACAACTTAGAGATTCGTGTTCGAGTCTACGGCTAGACATACAACTGAACGCGGATACGGTCGTCAAGGAACTGACGCGTTATACAAAAGTGCAAAAGTGCATAAAGTGCACACTCGTAAAATGATATGCGTTTAGTTGCACTGAACTGTGTCCCTACAGTACTCCGCCGCTTTAAAAAAAATTTTTTCTAAATAAAATTTTCCTTTAAAAAAAAATATTGAATATTGACAAGCGTAGACTGGAGTCTGCAGTAGTTTCATGCACAGCGCAACTATTCGCTACGTCAGCGATTTACGAACCTCGATAGTCCGAGTATCATATTACACATAACTCGTAAGTATATCTAGCTTATTACATTAAGTGGGTTAAAACTACTTACTTTTATATTAGTACATTATTTTTCGAAGTTTCGCAATAGACAAGTTTGTCACACAATGGTAAGTGCATCTGCTTAAATTGCAATTTACTATTGTATGCGTTTTGCACTGTTTGCTGTAGGTAAGTGTCACGTTCTTGCTGTGCGGCCAATTCTGAGTAATCTATCGCTGTTGGACTCGCGATGGCTGAAACTCGAGACAATGCATCCGCTACAACATTATCTTTACCGCTAATCAAAGACTTCTATGTAGGTATTTGCCGCTAATATGCTGTTCGATATCCGTACTCGCGATAATAACGTCATCTATGAAATTATACAAAGTCTAAACCGTTTAGTACAGTCGTGTCCATAAATCTTTGGAATGTCTGAGCTGCGTTTCGTAGACCGAAGGTCATTCGCGGAAACTCAAATAATCCAAAAGGAGTTATGATCGCAGTTTTCTCAATGTCTTCCGGAGTCACTATCCAGATAGCGTGCCCGTGGTGTCCCGTGTCGCTATTGCCTATATATTCTGGACCGCGATGTTCCGCATGTCTTCGCCGCGACTCCTGCATTTCCAGGGTCAGCGTCACTTGAGCTGCCAAATCCGCTGATGACGTCCGTTGTATCTCCGCAACTTCCACCGAATGCGTGGTCTCGACGATTTTATCTGCGATGGCCGCAAGTTCGTCCAGCTCCACCTTGGTGACTGCTAATACCGCCCTGACCGCCGTCGGTAGGTGGCCGGTCCAGAGCATCGGCAACGAATCCTCAGCTATTTTTCCTTGGCCAGATTTGGCTTAGCCGCATTCCCGAGTTCCTGACCGAAGATCGTGGCTTCGAACTGGGTGAACCGCAGACACGGTTTATCTGCCCAAAACTCGGGAATTCCAGACGATGTTATTGCGACTGCCAAACCTGCTCGCGCCTCCGCTGGTCCCTCCTCCGTCGCTGCCTTAGCTGCTTCCGCCTGGGGCTGCGCCGGGACTGCGTGAGTTCTTGACCACCGCACATTTCCGTACTAGTCGTTCACTTTTCCGCCGTAAAGTTTTCGGGTCACCACTTTAGGGCTATGTATACGACTACACTCGGGTACGGTCGTCAAGGGACTGACGCGTTATACAAAAGTGCAAAAGTGCATAAAGTGCACACTCGTAAAATGATATGCGTTTAGTTGCACTGAACTGTGTCCCTACAGTCCCAATAACACCACTCATTGTATATTGTTGTGAAGGTCACACTCTCTAATGGAGTGTACCCAACACTGAAGCACAGACTGCAGAAAGAATGTTAATCGACTCCTTTTGCAATTTTACTAACACAAAGACAATAATCTTTATAACTCACCCTCATGTATGTCGTCGTGATGATCACATCCTTTAATGCATAGTATGTACTCAACATTGATGAATGTTTTTGCACATATTAATACAAAGGCGATAGTCCTCAGGTTTTTCACCCACCAACTACCCTCAATGTATGTTGTCGTGAAGGTCACACCCTCTACATGAAGTGTACCCATCACTGAAGAATGCATCTTGATTAGCTCCTTTTGCAGTAATTAATACAAAGGCGATAGTCCTTCCAACTACCCTCAATGTGTACTGCTGTGAACGTCACACCCTCAAAGAAGTGGACCCAACACAGGAGCATTCAGGATTTTTTGAACCAATAATAACAAATCCGTAGATTTCACAATAACTTTTGGATTTTGACGGTGAATTCAATAATTTTGAATATTTCTTTCCGGTTACTTTGATTTCGGCAAGGAATACTTATAATCACTCACTTTTTTAATACAAGTTTAATAATGTTGTGTTGAACGGCCGAGCACTAAAACGCGAATGAAGAACTAGCAGCCTGTGTTGCCATGCGTTGGCTGTGTAATATGCCACGAAATGTGTACATCTTTATTTTATTTTTTCTCTCAACTTTAGTGATTGAATGGCCTCACTGATCGTGTTACTACTAAGTTAACGTAAACGTCGAAGATTGAGATATGATATGCAATTAAATACTTTATACACAAGAATATTTTGTCCCGCATAATAATTTCCGTTTATTTCGGACTCATTCACAGCCTGGCATTTCGCGCTGACCTTGCTCTTTGATCTTTGTGAAATTAAAATGTATCTGAATTTCTCAACCTACCCGCGGCCGGCGGATGCGGGTCAAGTGGCCACGCGCGGCTGTATCGAGAACCACTCGTGACCCTTTTTTACTATTTTCCCCCGAGTCTGAAAGTAAATGCACGTCTTTGACGGAATCTAGTAATTACAAATTTTCTAAAGCTCCTGTATTTTAATTTCACACGCTTTTATTTGCTTCACACGTAGTAATAAATGATAGGTGTGTCGAGGGACGGCTATGTTTAGACATGACAATAACTTCGTCAATTAATGTGTTTGTGTACTTATGTTTGTTACTCCTTCACGCCGCAACTTCCGAAAAGATTAAGGTATTTGGAATGGAGATAGAATAAGGAGCATAAAGCTCCATATCCGAGGGATTTTTTTAAAACTGTTTTACTCTTACTTTTGTAACCTGCCGCGGATGTTTAATTATTTTATTTGGAATAACATATTCTTAAAAGTTTGCTTCAGCCTTGAGCTAAGACTTTCTCCTATAACCGTGGCAGCCTCAATTTCCCGGCACACAATCGACAGCTGCCAATAACACGAGGTGCGCGGGGGTGGAGAAATGACACCAGGGGAGTGGGGGGCTGCGCGCACGCACTATTTAAAACCGATGTAGGCAGGTCAGTGGGGCGAGGCGGTTTGAGTCGCGCCGGCCGCGTGGTTATTTCAGTCAAGATTCAGTTACAGTTAATTTCGCACTGAATAATTGCTTACAATGATACTGTATCGCTCCGCGCGTGCTCCGAAGCATCCGGCAGCAATTTAAATCATGATTAAAGTTAAACAAGGGCACTCTAAATGGACGCAACTGATCTTAGTCAATAATTTGGTCTAGAGTGAAATGGGATTTTGGAGATTAATTTCTGCAACACCGAAATCATATTGCATTAATATTTAAATTAATTTTCTTGCCCGTTATTTTCGGTGCGAAACAGCTTCTGAATGTGGCGTTAGAGTACCGTAAGTGCCTGTAAGTTAGGCCTATATGGATATGATTCCAGAACAGTTGCGCAAATGTGTCATGTATCTGCTCTCTATCTATATCTACACTTAATATAGGTAGATACTCGTATTTATAAACATCAACTTCCGCTTTGCATAGATTGATACGGTTCTTTACCTAGGTATGCATAGAATGATACGGTTCTTTACCTAGGTATTAGGACTATTAGGTAGGTAGGTCAATGATCATAAGTCTCTATCAATATTAAATATTGTAGACACACTTCACGGCAGATTTCAGAAGAAGAATCCAAAAATTTGCTGAATAGGCGTTTAAAATATTGCAGTTATTTATATGCAATATTCTGCAATACCTGTAGACTTATCAAAGCAGCAGGTTTTGAATTTAAGCAGATTGTCTCGTGGCAACCCCCCAACGTCTACGAGATCAAGGTTGCCGCCACCGCTTTTGTCGGCGTCGCAGATAATAATTATTGCAAAGCAAGCGAGTGAGGCGAGCTTTGGCAGCGACAAGCTTTTTAATTTATTCCACGTAATAGGATGACGCAGATTAATAAAGCTTATAATATAACCGCGAAAATGACATCAGCGTGTAACTCGGGATGAGGGAAAACATGGTTTAGGTTTGACGAACCACCAGGAGCTATTTGTGGGGATTTTGATGAAACTCATTATCAGCTATGTTAAAAGATAAAATTTAATTTATTGTATGTTGTTTTATCTATCACCTCAGCCCGTTAACCCTCCATTGCAACAGACCTTTTATTATTATTATTAGCCCAGTTATAGTGTGAAATAACTACAAGTCGTCCCATTTTCGGGCAAAGGCCTCCCCTAGTCTCTTCCAGGTTTTGATGTTGTTGGTATTTCTGTGCCACAAAGGGTCTGCAAACTCTACAATGTCGTCTCTACATCTGTAGATTGGTCTTCCTCTCTTTCTGATATTGTAGTTCGGGCAACAAATGGACATTACCAGCCCAGTTCTATTTGTTTGTCATGGCCATCGTTACTGCATCTGTTGTGTGGAGTTTTTGTTTTGAATATTTGTCAATCAAACGTATGTTCAGAATAGATCGATCTGTTACCTATTAGGTATACTTTAAAGATCTCCCGAAAGGATCTTAAACTGCACGATTTCACGACTCTTGGATCCAAAGATTGCCACAGCTTCAAGACACGGTGGGCTATATGTCGTTTGCTCGCTACAACGGATCCGCTCATTCGATCTCATAGATACGATTGGTTGAATGGTTTTACAGAAACCTAAAAGTGTAAAATGTACAGCTTTTCTTTTGTGCCGTGGTCTGTTCTGATGGGGAGCCGACAGGAGACCTTGTCCTGGTGTTGCAACGGTCTATTTTGTGCCAATGTCGCACTCTGTGAAAGTTTTAAATAGTTCTAATGACCTAGCTGACACTTGAAACCACGTATTCAGTGTAAACTGTAAGAAAAACGGTAATTTAAAATTTTAGAAAGGAAAATCGACAATCATTTAAAAACACAGAAGATAAATACAGAGAAGATCTGAAATGCAGAGCTAGACAATGGCGTTTTTTTTTAATCAAAAACAACTGCCAGAAATCAAAAAGACATCAAAAGAAAAAATATATTTGTAAAATAAGAGTATGAAGTCGAAAACTCGTTCTGACTGTATCAAAAACAATTAGTAATGATAATTTAAATTAAAGTCAGTTTTTCTACCATAAACATTTTTATCGTATCTACGGGAGACCGTGCTTAATTTCAACAAAGTTAATGAATAAATTTACATTTTAACATCCCCATTTAAATTTAAAAGTTGGCACTAAAAATTCAACCCACCATCTTCCATGAAACGTTACTTACTGATGAAACAACATTATAATACAGAGTTCTCTCAACTTTTAACAAGATGCTTTTTCCAGCTTGATGCTCAAAAAATAAACAATATTAGCTTTGAAAACACAATTTATATATTTTTACACGTCAAATATCGTGAAAGTTCACTGACTTCTCCGTTCATACTCGTGAGATATTTAATGCTTGTAATAAATTATTTTACTGAAAAATACACAAATTCTTTCTTGCCACTATATTAGACTGATATAATTCGTATGAAACAGCGTGAAGTGTGTATACGATCTATAATTTAATACTTAATTAATGTACATACCAGTATTACTTTTTCATAGATGTGACTTTTTACTATAACGTTTTTTTTTATTCGAACCTAGGAGTAGCTAAGAATGAAAAATTGGTCAAGTGCCATCAAGACCAATTCCAACCAAAACACGGTCTCTGCCCACCAAATTCGAAAATGAGCAAAAATTACGTTTGTGGATTGGGCGCCTCCTTAATATTTTTATTTTATTATAGTCTGACCTCAGATATCCGTGGGCAATATAACTTTAAACAATCCTTTTGGAGGACTATTATGGTGAACGGCTGAACGCTTTTCCACGACGCTTCTCACCAGACTTGCTTTTCTTTCCTACACTTTTGAGAGTTACTGAAGTGCCTGTAGTTTATTAAAATTAGATAACACGTTCAAGATAATACTGAGTCGGATTTATTGTACTAACAAGAGTTATTAGACACCACGGAGATATAAATTAATCTAGCGGACGAAATCGTGCCAGTTGTGCTTTTGAAAACTTTAAAATTAGTTACTGCATCGGATTTGGCATAGTTACAAATGCCGCTAGGTAGCCTAGCTGGAATGCGCCATTGTCTTCTTTTCCAGAAGTTTACCTAAAGCAAAATTAAACCAAGTATAAACCTATTCTGCATCAATACGATGCGATGCGATGGTTGAGATATTTGATGGGGACACGCTCAAACTCATTCGTATGTTGTTGAAACAAACCCAATAGTAGAATTCGGTTGTTATTCCAGGTAGAACTCTTCTTGTAACATCCCTCCGGATAGGTACCTCCATAATATAGAGTCAGATATTGCAACGTATTGAGCAGTCATTACAAAGTGATTCTGTGCTTCGATTGGAGAGACGGGAACATAACTGGGCACAAAACAGATTAAATTCAACTCAATTAGTTTTAAGAGCCTTTGCGAAGTGGTGATAACAGAAAACAAAACCCGGCTGAGTTTGTTGTGGGCTTCTTCTTAGTGCAGGGCGCGTTGGAACCCTCGTAAACTTAGTTTTAAGTCGACTTGGAGTTATCGCCATACAAATGTGACAAATATCATACTGACCTGTTACAAGTGTCTGTCTGAATATAAGGCCTATGTAAAGTAAAGATATTTCGAATTTTGAATTTTTTGACAGAAATAAATAAATATTATAATACCACTAGCTGCCTCGACAAACGTTAGTTTGCCATATAGAGGAATGAAAAATATATAAATACTTAATCCTAAATTTACCTAATCGTATATCCTAAATAAACCTATCGAAAATAGACAAAAAATTTCATAAAAATCGGTCAAGTCGTTTCGGAGGAGTTGGTTACAGACACTTTGATACGAGAATTTGACATTTTAGTTGTCAGGATAGCAAACGAAGTGCAGTGAGTCAAATTATGAAAATGCACTGCAATCGTATCACATAACATTACTGAACGCTTTGCTCGTATTGCAATTTTTCCATAAAAAACCATATTCCTTTGTTCAATGTTCATAGAAGAACAAAATTAATGAAAACTATGGCACCTCATACATTCTACTTGTGAAGTCAAAAAAGCTTTAAAACTATTCTTAGCTGCACTACTCGTAGAATTGTAGAATATTAGATAATATTAAACTGTCTCTCCGGACATTCATTACTTTGTTTGCACTGTAGGAGCTAAAAGCTTCTATTCTAGGTACGACTATTTATACTACTACTAAAAGCTTAGTATGTCTCAATTGCAACTACATAAGGGTTAACAAACTCATATAATATTTTCAAGTATCTACAGTCTACACCGTGAAAACATTCGGGGTAAATCACATATCTAGTTTCTAAGTGTGTGTGTTACTTACTCCTTCACATCGCAACTACTGATCATATATGATGAAAAGAATGGATATACATTATACATTAACAACGGCTTCTTTATAATCCGGTTAAATCAAGAGACAAACAGAGAAACAAAAAGACAAACATAAATGACATGCACATTGCACAAGGGCATCTTACAACAAGCAACAATATTTCAAGATTTTCAGTGAGCGAACAAAACTTTATGTTTTAAATTGGTTTTAAACTTAAATCTTTGTTTTAAACGTTCCGTTTTTAACGTTGTCTCGGGTCTGGTTGTTGTGGCAAATATTAGGTAATAATCTTTGGTTGTGGTACCTTCGTTGTTGTTTCTGATTTCCACAACACAAGTGCATAGGCTATTTACTATGGGCAAAGATTATTAATATATTCTTTGCTATGGGATCGGAGCAATGTATGTGATGTTGTCCTCTATTTATCTATTTATTATTATTATTGATTCCAATAGGTATATGCTGCATTTTATGCATACGTACATATGAATACGTACGAGTATATCCGGAGAAGTATATGTACGAGCATAGTTGTGCCTTTACTCGGATGTTTGGGAGCACGCTCGGAGCGCTTCCTCGCTACATTCCGGATACGCTGCGAGCGAGTCCGGACGCTAGTTGCATATTCTCACATCATGCACGTGCATATTTGAATACACAAAGAAAAATATCACGTAAACTTTAAAAAATCTCGCCAGAACCGTGGGCTCCTCTGGAATTATAAAGATCATAAGTTATTTGTCTTCATAAAGTCTCTATAATAATGTCTTCATAAACTCGTAAGTCGTAATCGAGTAAAAAAATTACACTGACGTCATACAAATAAGTACAAACTTTCGTCTGTACACAAGTCTGTACTCTGTAGATTTTACTTTCAAAGAATATTTTCAAGGAGGTAGTAGTTAATCACCACTGGCCCAGTATAGGATATCCCCTGGATAAGAATTGTATCTCCCAATTTTATACTTTAATATTATTGTCCCCGGCTAAATCAGGGAAAAAAGACAAATTTGACGTCTTTTTGTTAAATTAATTACACCCACGCGCCCACGCTCTAAGAGTGGATAAAACAATAGGGGATAGCAACCACATATTATTCTATGCTCGAAGAGATCACGTATCCCCGGCCTCCATGCTAGCGGGGCAAAGGATTTTTTCAGTTATTTCTGTACTATATCACGATTCAGTAACAATTCACGATATTATGAGTAAATATTTAGAGCACACATATTGATAGAACATAGAGTAATACGAACAGCGATACATCAATCAACAAGTTTCGTAATCAGATTAGGTACAGGGTGTGTGACGCAAACCGCGACGCGAGACGGGAGGAAAACAGAATTTTCCGCGGGACGTTAAATTAATTTAATATCGCAAACATCAAAAACGATAAGTGCGGTGCTGCAATACGGGTTTATGGGGATATTAAAACATGTATCCTGAGCTATAAACTAATTGAATTTACTCGTAGATACGACATCTCCCATACGGACGTTGTTATGACATTTACACAGAATACACAAAGTTACTGTAATGACGGGGAATAACAAGTTTATTTTGCAATATTATTAATATAACAGAAAAGTATATTATGCTACGTATTTTTCTTATATTATGTCACTGAATTATGAACTTTACCAAACGAGTCAGGACTCGCGACGTAAGCAATTGGTAGTACCTTTCCTCGTAACACTAGTAAAATGGGTGGATAAAATTTTGTCATGCTGAGCATATTAGCTGATATATTTCTTATTGGCGAAAGAATATTTAAACAGGATAGATTTTAATAAATATATGAATATTTAAACATCAAACATTCTAGAGGCCAACTAAAAAAGCAAAGATTCTTCGACCTAGTTGCTGAGCACGGGTCTCTTTATCATGAACCAGAGATTTGGCCATAGCCCACCACGCTGACAAAGTGCGGATCGGCGGGATTCACACACCTTTGAGACCATTACGGTGAACTCGCAGGCATATATAGGTCGCAGGGATTTCCATAAACGCACATAACTCCAAAAAGTCAAGAGATGCCTGTGCCCGGGATTCGAACCCCATACCCCCTGACAAGAGGGACATGCTAATAATGTATTAGGTCGACAAAAGAGGGAAACTCAATTAACCTCGTGCGAAAAGGATAGGACTATGTCTTTCTATAGTCTGTTTCCGTTTACCTATACGAAAATATAGCTTTTTCTTCACGGTAAAACCACACGAAAACTTGGCAGAATTGTTTACAAATAAAGTAGTTTGTAAGGCTCAGTAATTCCTCTCTGGTTGACTGACTATTTAACGACGTTAACTAACCATTAAGTACACATAACACCATCGTTAGATGTACGGTAAAACCACACGAAAACTTGGCAGAATTGTTTACAAATAAAGTAGTTTGTAAGGCTCAGTAATTCCTCTCTGGTTGACTGACTATTTAACGACGTTAACTAACCATTAAGTACACATAACACCATCGTTAGATGTACGGTAAAACCACACGGAAACTTGGCAGAATTGTTTACAAATAAAGTAGTTTGTAAGGCTCAGTAATTCCTCTCTGGTTGACTGACTATTTAACGACGTTAACTAACCATTAAGTACACATAACACCATCGTTAGATGTACGGTAAAACCACACGGAAACTTGGCAGAATTGTTTACAAATAAAGTAGTTTGTAAGGCTCAGTAATTCCTCTCTGGTTGACTGACTATTTAACGACGTTAACTAACCATTAAGTACACATAACACCATCGTTAGATGTACGGTAAAACCACACGGAAACTTGGCAGAATTGTTTACAAATAAAGTAGTTTGTAAGGCTCAGTAATTCCTCTCTGGTTGACTGACTATTTAACGACGTTAACTAACCATTAAGTACACATAACACCATCGTTAGCTATGTAGATAGTTGGTCAATAATAGTACACCGTCTGAAACTGAAATGTTAGTCGTAGGTCGACGAACGTGTAAAGTTGTACAACTTTGAATAGGAGAGCTATTAAAACTTTTTAGTGCATCGTAACTAGCTTGTAACTAACTAAATGTTACTTTGAATTTCAATTACATTTAATTGCTTTACTATTATAAAGTAGGTTTTGGTAAATTAGTTTGACACTATAGACAATTTTAAAACTTTCTTTAGGCTTATGTGAAATAAAGAAAATTCTGATTTTTGATTTTATTTTGTTGGCTTTTTGCTGACTCGCCAGTGTTTCATTCGAGTAATCCGAGGGAAGATCGAAAAATTCTCCCTTGTCTACATCACAATGGTAAACTTCAGCTTTCCAGGAAACCAGATGATGAATCATTATTTCATCAATGAATGAATACCAGTTAGTTAGGACTTTTTTTTTTTTTTTAGAGAGAAGAAGAAAATTTAATTGATATTTGATACTCATTTTGGATTAAAGTCGTGGGTAGATCACATATTTCCCGAAAACTTTGGAACTTAAATAAGTATACTAAACGCAGGTATAATAACGACAAAATTATTAACAGTACTAACATCATAGAAGCACTTTACTGTCTATTGTGTAACAGTAAAGTCGAAGTGGTGAAACTTGCAAGAAAGTCTCTATTAAAGAGTAGCGGCGGCCAACGCGGTGCACAAACAAGTCAATATTTCACGAGTGCACCGTCGGAACTGGGCCAACATTCCCCTCCATGGCTTTGAATTTAAAACTGGCAAACCAACTAAAACTTTCCTCGCACACTCATATATAATATGACCTTCCTTTTGTGCTTAATAGCGAGTCAAATAGTCTGTAATAAAAATACTCTCAAAATAATTATGTGATCACAAACTTCTTATTATCAAAGGAAGCTTTTCAGATTTAAAATTCTTTAACGTAATTTAGACGCCATAGTAAATCATTGGCTACGTAGCCATCCATGACTGCCTCAGTCCAATATCGTAGCCAAATTAAGAAAATAAGTATCCCGTGACTATACTTACTGACTTTTCAGTCATTCATATAGCTCTCTGAGGGAGGCGTACAATCACCGGCACGTAAGTTTAGCTTCGGTGCGGGGGACGGAATACGACTGGCTGCCAATCAGCGCTACGCTCGCGCATCCCTTGTACCTCCACCCCCCCAGTGATACCTAATTTTTTACTTCTGCGCAATAACGGCCATAGCTAAACTATGTGCCGGTAGTTGTAACTGTAGGTATACAAATTACAAAATACTGGCTGCTTGGCTACCTGTCGCCAGATTATCCACGTATCAATCATGACTAACACCCGGTTTCTTCAACTAACTTTTACTGAAAAGTAAACGTTAAATATGGTGGTCTGACCCTTATCACGAAAGACATAAGGATCAGACCGCCGAAAGCAAGATAATTTTTATTAGAGAAAATGTAAGATGTATTTTATTAAAAATTCTAAAAATCCTGAGATTTCATGAGATTTGTAAATTCCGGCCGAAATCCTGACAAGAGTCCAAAATTCTTAATATCAAAACCTGCTATGGCGTTCTAGTGTGTTAATTATAGCTCATGATTATTGTCATTAGTTTATGAGGAGGTCGCAGAATGAAGCGATTTTCATTGCAAATAATTAAACTCTAAACCATACAACATCCTACAAACCTAAAATGTAAATGAATTAACTAATAGCGTTTCGCGGTTAGCGCCATTCTCAGGTGAATCCATTAGAAGTTCAAACTCTACCACAACTCACGAGCGAGCGAAGGAAGCTTTTACTCATATTTATACTTGCTAATCTGTATAATACACAATAGGAACAGGTAACTGACACGGCTGACTGATGTATCCATACAAAGCTTTATCATATTCCGAAAATTCTACCCAGTAAGGGATAGAGGTTTATGGTTACTCTAGGGACCCACGGGCGTCCTCTAGTATCTAAGTAATATTATTTTCAACACACTTGCTCTTCGCACACTAGAACTTTTTCACTACTATTATTCACTAGTGAGTTAGACAGTTTTTTTTTATTTTATCTACTAAATAAAATTATTTTTAGTATTATTTTTTTCACAAGTATGTTGATAAACGTCGTATGATACACGTGAGTATTGATGATTACTATCTTAAGACCCTCACCTAACGGCTCGGGTCTCAATGGCACCTCAGGGGTAATCACCAACTTTACTCACTTGTACTATAAACTATTATTCTTACTACCTCTTAGTGAGAAATAATAAAGAATATCAATACATGCTTCGTCTTATTCTCAGACCTAATGACTAGATATACACAAAAAAAAAACCGGCCAAGTGCGAGTCGGACTCGTGCACCGAGGGTTCCATACCATAAAAGAAGTAAAACATTGAAAGAATCACTTTTGTTCGTGAATTTACGAGTTATATTTTACATATAGGTACTTTAGTTGGCAAACCTCAAACCTAACTTTGTTTTCGTCGGAAAAAAGTATAATAGTTAGAGGGTTGATTTTATTTTTCCTGTAAAATATACGTTAACTTCTATTGATCATATTTATTTCAGATTTTTCGGATGGTAAACTTCGGAGATAAGGGGGGGAACGGTATTTTTTTCGACAGTTTGCCCAATAAATCAAAAACGATCAGGCATAAAAATAAATAAAAATTGGTTTTAGAATATACAAGTAACGCCCTTTCATTTGATACCCCACTCAATATTGTTATCTCATTTTGAAATTTCGGCGACCCGGTTTTCCCCCCTTTTTAAATAAAAATAAAAACAATTTTCATATTTTTACGATTGCTTTGACGTCGCGTCACTATTATCTATAACTATTCTAAATTTCAGGGCGATAGCTTGAATAGTTACTGAAATAATCGAGTGTGATAGACGGACGGACGGACGGAGAAAGTCTCACCATAAGGGTTCCATTTTTACCAAATTGGTACGGAACCCTAAAAACGATCAAGCAAGGACTCATTTTACTGTAAACTGTAAACATCAGGACTTAGTTTGACGCGAGAATTTTATGTATTGGGCAGGTAAAACTCAAAATATCTGGGTGACCGAGCTTTACTCGGTAGTATTACTATTCACAAATAGATGGCAGCAGGAGTTATATCTTTTTATTAGGGTTCCATACCAAAATGGTAAAAATAGAACCCTTATGGTGAGACTTTCTCCGTCCGTTCGTCCGTCTGTCACACTCGATTATTTCAGTAACTATGCGACGCGACGTTATTGCAATCATAAAAAATTGAAAATCTTTTTTATTTTTATTTAAAAAGGGGGAAAACCGGGTCAAGAATTGCTCGTTTAAAGGTATGGGATTAATCATTATTATAAGGATAAGGTATGTCGTAAAAATATATTCTAAAAGGTCATCGACCCTAACAGAAGCAAACAAACACACAACCGACCTTGAGCAGTTCCAGCGCTTTCATACTTGGACTTGAGCTTGGCGGCGGTGGCGCGCGCGTCCGACCTCACCGTATCTGGGGGGGGATTTGTGGAGCGGTCAGTGGGGCGAAAGCTCTACAGGGCTTCAATATCATTGGAAAAGCTCTACAGGGCTTCAATATCATTGGAAAAGCTCTACAGGGCTTCAATATCATTGGAAAAGCAGATGGTATTGAATCGGGAAATCCCAGGTTCGATTCCCAGCATGAATTGTTTTTTTTTAAGTAAAAATTTTTTTTAAGCACGTTGGGTATTTTTCGATGGGAAATAACCATTGAATTCGAGATACGTTACCGACACCTCTGCATATAAAAGTTTTCACTTCTGTCGGCACTCCCGGAGTGCAACTGTTTATTTATTTCACATAGTTTCAATTAGTACTTGAATGCAATATCACTATGATTGGCGGCCGACGATGTAAGTAATCGTTCTAATTTGCATGCATTGCTATTTGACTCTTTTAACAGTATATTTTCCCAATTTATAATTTATCTTTAAATTCAGATCTCCTTTAGTCTAAAAGAATTCCTCGAAAAATCGCATAGTTCCGTAAAGTTCGCTTATCTCCAAAAGTTTTTACAGCTTTCGTGTCACTGACCGCTCCCTAAAACCTCACCATGTACGCTCGACGTGCGAGAGCTAAAGGAGAGGGTAGTCGAGAAGGTGGATGAAAACGAAGACCCGAGCCCCAGGCCCAGGGTGGTGCGGTAGCGGCGGCGATACATCCTCAACGTGTGGTCACGTCGGCGGTTCGCGAGCGACTGAGCTTTCCCCGCGTTTTCCCTGCGTAGGCGCACCGGCGCAACCCGGAAAACTCTCCGCCATATTTTATTTATTTATATTACGGGGCGAGAGTCGCGACTGTTAGACGAATTGACGCACGGAGAAGTTTTATTAGGTTTCCGGCTGCCGGAAAATCTGTTTCCGATAAATAAAATAGTAATAAATAATAATAAATAACAACGATGACTTTTTTAGTTTTGGACTTACACTGAAAAGATCCGTCATCTAAGTAACTCACCACTTTTATGATGACGTCGTCACCTCACCTCATGTTGAAATGGTACGATAGATAACCAAAACCAGGAAATCAGCTTACTTCGAGATACGTCTTACTTTTTCAAAAAAGAAAAATATCGAGGATTGTCCAAATATTGACTAAATTCAGGACGAAAGACATTGGAAGGAAACAAT
Organism: Coenonympha glycerion; assembly: GCA_963855885.1. Classification (NCBI taxonomy): domain Eukaryota; kingdom Metazoa; phylum Arthropoda; class Insecta; order Lepidoptera; family Nymphalidae; genus Coenonympha; species Coenonympha glycerion. The sequence continues at coordinate 15,631,518 of OY979636.1, read as the reverse complement.
TAAAAAATAGGTACATACTTGTATAATTGATACAGCTTTCTTGTTTTTCGAACTCGGTTAAAAATTAGTTCACGTATTTAAAACAACCTTCATCTATCCGTAAACTTGTACGTAACTTGTATGCTTGAGAGTTCTCAACAATGCTCTCATCTGTGAGTGTGTGTGAAGCTTGCCAAATCGTACTTGGCTAACGAGGACTATGTCAAAACTCTCCCATTATTATCAGAGGAGACCCGTACCCAGTAGAAGGCTATAAAACTGGGTTGAGATAGGTATACACCCCAATCCTGTGCAAACGCTAACATTTTATTGGTTGAGCACAATGAAATCAATATTGTCAGCTTTGGCAAAATGCCGACTGGGACAAAGGCGGCTAAAAATTATTGTTTAGCGGTAATATTTGTCACCTAGTTATTACAGAGAACTAAATGAAAATCGGCCAAGTGCGGGTCCGTGCTCCATAACCGAAATCCTATGAATCTATAATTAATATAAAAAATCCTAACAAATTACCCGGCCACGATGATCAATCTCTGCAGATATTTTCCATCTACAGCAGACGCCTCTATTCCTTCACCCTCATAAACAAATGGGAAGGCCTATACGGCAGCTCCGACACAACCGGTGACACATCACACAGAGAAGGTCCGACGGCTCTACATTCTCTCCGAGGCACGGGAGTGAAGCACCGCTCCATCCACATTCCATATTTCAGCCTGTTCAGTATTTCAATACGAAACCCTCAGTGCGCGAGTTCAACAAATACGCACTTGGCCATATTTTTCCTAACTCAATTGCTTTAGCGTTCTTTATTACTACAAACACGACGTCATTAGTTATTTAAGACAATAAAGTCTATAAATAGCCGTGATTTAGCGCTCGCTGTAATGTAAGGCTTCAATGGCTCTTTCAAACACAAAAATAATAAATTGAACGTAAAAGATAGGAAAACAGATGAAGCACTTGTGGCGAAATTGCTAGAGCCCCCAGACGCAATAACTGGAAGACTCTGGTTCAAATTCTGCCGAATGCGAAAATTTTTATACTCATACATATATAAAAAAATCAAATAGGTAGTGTGTGAATAAAAATAGATAGTAAAAAAATCATACAACAATATCAGATATTAATAAAAGTACTGTTAAACATATAGCAACCATAAACATAAGTAGTAATATATTCATATGATACGAGTAGTACGAAAAAACTCGAAGTAAGCCAGAAGGTACTTAACATAAAACTTGTTCCTTTGCACTGCTAGAAATAGCCTGCATGATGCATTCTGAAACCGGGTAGTTCAATCGACGAAGACTCACTCAGCTCCTTCCTAACTTCTTACAACATGCATGAAATATAGGCATACAAGTGGGGGGTGGAACTACAAAATGTTTGGTGTTCCCATTGTGTGTAAGTAAGAAAATCTCATTCAATAAAAATTCCTGCTGACGTCACAAGTAACTTGTGAATGTGTAAAAATTAACATATTTATACTAGCTGAACAGGCAAACGTTATTGTGACGTTTAGGGGTATGAAAATAGCTTACAACCTATTTATTTTCAGACCAACAGAATGAAGACAAAAAAAATGATAAAAATCGGTCAAGCAGTTTCACAGAAGTTTGATTATCAAAACTGACATGACGGCCAAATGCCTGTAGGGGGGTTAAGGGGTATAAAAAATTACTTATGACCCATTCTCAGACCTACTGAATGTAAACAAACATTTTCATGAATTTCGATCCAACTGTTTCAGAGGAGTTTGGTTACAAACACTGTGACATGTGAATTTAATGTAAACCCCTAATAAAACAAAGATTAAAAGAGAATTTTATATATTAGAAAAAGATATTATAGATGTCTAGGCAGGATAAACTTTTATTTTCCTACTATTATATTACCAACTGTAAGGTAAAACAACAGTACTTAATTAAAATACTACAATGAGTGATGGCACAATTATAGATAACACTATTTAGCTAGCTGTAACTTGTGGAAATTGTAGATATATATATGTACATGATCTTGATGACATACGGATCCAAGACATGGTTGTTTACTATGGGCCTCATAAGAAGGGTCAGAGTCACTGAGCTGCCGATGGAGAGAGCTATGCTCGACTTTTCTCTGCGGGATCAAATTAGAAATGAAGAGATCCGAACTGAAAGAACGAAATGAACGAACAATGTACATATTTCTCTATCATGTAATTACCTACACAATGTTATCTAGACTAGATATAGACATAATATTAGAAGATATTATTTGTGGCTTGACTTAAAAACAGGCCTATTCATTCATGTCACATTTATAAAATAAGCCCATGTTTCTTTAGAATAATGTATATCTGTAAATAAGAGAAAGTATTTTTAAAAATCTAATAGGTATTCGAGATATTAACTGTACATCTTTGCCGACAGCAAATTACTCAGCCAAAGCAGCCATAATCCACTGGACCACAGTTGAGAACTAATCAAGTCCCTAAGTGAGTCATGCCAGGAATCAAACTCAAGGGAGGAGTGAAACTCAACTCACGGTCATCAATCAAGTGCTCTAACCATCAAGCCAAGGAATAACAAGATCAAAAAAAGTCAAAACTGATGAAAATTTGTAAACATAAGCAACACTCAACACTATGTTTACAATTAAATGATAATCACTCCAAACAATGTTAATAACCTTGTACAATTAGAAACTGGAATACTAATGAGACTCTAATAGGAACTCTAATAAGAACAGAATTATCTCTATTACACAAAACTTAGCTTGGCTATTATGCTCTCTATTTTACCCTTGAAAATTCTTACAATTTTGTTAAGTGTAAAATATTATTAATAACAATGTGAATATATTAGACAAAGCATGTATGTAAATACTGCATAAACATAATGTGACATTTTATATCCCACAAATGCTGTTTATTTTCCTAGGATAAGATGTAGTTAATTTTATCCGTAGTTCCTCAAATTTATTGCTGTGTAGTTATAGGATAGACTAACATACTTTTGGCTAAATATAACATTGTTTTTATTGATGATCAACAAACTACCCAAGCATGGCAGTAGGTCTTTAAAAACCCTCAAACATGCAAGTTTTCTTATGATTTCTCCCTGTACTTTATAACCACTTGCCACATATGGCTACTGCATCCTAGTCATGGTATGCTGTGGCAAAATTTTGGAACATAGCATAATCATTTATGTTGTATTTCTATACCAATATGATTCAATGTCCATTAGTAAAAACTTGAAATCTGTTACCATGCAGTTACCATACCATACAGTTACCTGTGTACGGTAGCCCTTAGTTTAACCATATGGGTAGATCACTAAAAGTAGAAGTAGTTACAGCACGATACTATATATGCCTTATTGCCAAATAGTCCAATCCATGTAGTGGATTGATAGATCAGTCACATTTACTTTTTTTATTATTATGCAGGTTTTAGAGATAAAAGTGGTGACAACGTTCATCCTTATGTGAACTAGAGCACTGCAGTTGAATGTTAGTATACACTGGTGTCTAAATGTAGTCAGACATACCGTTTAAAGACCAGATATGTGAGGGTAGCGAATGCGCAGCGTAGACGCGGCCGAGCGCCAGCGACGTGCCCGCCACCGGCCCCGCGTCCTCGTTGGAGCTGGAATCCGTGTCCGGGCTCGCCGCCGCGGACGCCTCGTAGCTCTGCGAGTTGGCGGGAATGGCGATAGCTTCGTGAGACGCGTGCAGGTCCGGCACGGACGACAGCGACCGCGCGCGCTGCCGATCGTTCGACACTTGGATCCCCGGTATCGCGCGCAGCAAACTGAACCCGGCACCACCGGACACCACGTCGGAACTGGAGCTGGTCGAGAATGTCCTGGCCCGCGGGCTCTGCTCCCCGTTCGCGGTGCTCGCCTTTGCGCCCATCGCTGCAGGCAGTTACGCAAATCCGCAATCCCCCACCGGTCACCGAAATCCAAGATCACGAGCGCGGACACACGACCCCAGCGGCGCCGGGAGACATGGTACGGTAAACGGGATCGCGGAAAAAAACAATAGCACAACAAATTGCTATTGTAAACAGCGTTGCAACTTGCATGTGCCTTCTTCTTCCTGCAAAATTTTGACAGATTCCACTGATTAGAAACACAACAGTTTGACACTTCTCAGCTGAATTGTTCAAAATATGCTCTGTGGTGTGAATCGATTCCTGTGATCGATTCACTCGAGAATCGAGCATTTCCATCATTCCATCGACAGATGTGAGATGAGTGATGACCACATAGGTGATAGGATGACCATGAGGTGACCCTACATGTAGGTGACCCCATGGATTATGGGATGACCATCAGCTGATGACAGTCAGTTTTATCGATTGCCGAAAATCATTGGCCTAAAACTCGATTCGTAGAAACTGCTTTATAGTTTTTTACATTAAATATCTTTCTTATTCATTTGTTTTATTTATAAAAACTCAGTTGAAAATTAATGAATAAATTATTACGTAGTATAACTTACACTTTATTATAATATTAAGGAGCACACCACGGGTGTGCCCGCGAAATTCAAATTTTTGTGGTTTTTCGCGGTTTTTAAGCTAATAAGACAATTATGGCAATCAAATTGCAATAATCCCAATATCATCTTCACGTGTTTATATAAAAATCTCTGTGAAGAAAATAGTCCGAGATTTGCGAGTTACTCATGAGTTACTCATATAAAACTCGATACTCGCACTAATTTCCGATACACAATTTTATGCAAAGATGTTGTTATAATCATATTGTAAAGATGATACTGCCATTCTAGCAAATTGACTGCCATAGCCCATAAACCTCTGATGTGTAATTAGCGTACAAATTGCAAAAAACCTAAAGATTCTTTGATTTCGCCTTGAACCTAGGCATAGAGTATAGACTTTAAGCGAGCCGTCAAGACGCAAGTCACAAGTGTCAAAATAGACATTGACATTTGACATTGCTTCGATCATGATCACAGAAAGACTTCGATTTTCGTTTATTTACGTGGTGGAGCTCAATTTATTAGATTTTTGGTTATTTGGTTCATCGAATTTCTATAATAATTTGCCATAAATCTCTAAATTTTACAGATTCATTACATATAACTCTTGCCAGGGAGCAACTTTGTTTAGGCAGACATGAATAATTCTGCAACTGTGAGTAAACATCCAGTGATTCATCTAAATATTGTGTATTTGCAATATAACACTGATTAAAATCCTGTAAAATCGTTTCCATCTGATTAATGCTACTCGTTTAGAGTTGTTACTTGTTAGATTATGTTTTGTTAACATTTATTATAAAATATATTACTTAGGTAATGTAGACATGTTCATTTTATCTAAACAAAAATATGATTTAATTTTCCCTCAAAATATGCGTTTTCATGTAGGTTTAACATATATGTTCAAGCTAAACTTTATTTAAGATTGACTTAGATATAATTCCATGATTAGGTACCTGTAATTTAAAGCTATTATGATTTGCATCTTCTAAATATTAGCTACGAGTAAAGTAGGTATTTGTCAAACCACCGACAATTGTACTCTGTATATAATTAAGTGAGGAAACGGGACACATCCTGTTGTTGAGCTGGCATCCCAAGTGTGAGCTGTTCCCCCCTCACATGCAGCAACATATTGTGTAGTGAATAGTAAGTTAGTTAGGCTGAGCGAGTATGATGGGTAAATGTACACCTATCTACAATGTTTCAAGAGAGCAGGAGTTGAGTGAGTTCCACGATACAACACACTGCCCATCCGTTATTAAGAGTCATAAGTTAGTGTCTTAGTGACCAGTAAGTTCTCCAGCCGCAGTGCTTTTCAAAACACATTTTGTAGCAGAATATCTGAATATCTGTTTCTGTAATTGTACCCATCTGGACGGACTTCAATAAAAGTCCTATAAGTATTAATTTCATTGTTGTTGGTATGACAAGTACTTGGTAACCATCAGTAACGACTAATAGTGAGTATGTTGTACTGCTTTGCACGGCTTGAGCTCACGTAGTGCTGCCACATTACAGCCAGTCGTGCCGCAGGTGCCGCTGCTGGACGACGACACAATCGCCTTCGGGGAAGAGGACAACGCTAACAAACAGTTTGTGTGAGTAATTACTCAATTATAAACTATGCCTTCTCACTAACCCACCCCTACTTAAACTTGTACTCACTGACTCAATCCTACTTTGCCTACTTCATCTTCATCTTCTTGTTGTCGTGGCTATGCAGGGCTTCCTTCGTTCCCGGTAGCACGTTGACCGTCACTGATCTTTTGTGCTCGCCGCTGTCTACAATTCCCCTACAAGTCCAGATGCCGCCAGAAAGAGCGTTCTTGGGCATTGACATTGATACGAATTTAAACTGGAAAAAGCACATTAGAAATCTAAAATCAAAACTATCAAAATTTATATACTGACTAAGGGAATTAAAAACAGCCCTAAACGCGTATTACGCCTACGGATATGCCTGGCTACGATATGGAGTAATACTCTGGGGTAACAGCACAGATATAGAAGACATATTTATTCTGCAAAAAAAGTGCATACGTATTATAGCTAACATAAAAAACACTGAATCTTGCGAGCCACATTTCAAAAAATTGCAAATTTTAACTTTGACATCCATATACATCCTAGAAATATGCAAATTCGTTCAAAAAAATATTCATTTATACAACAAATACCCTGATAAACCGCGCCGCTATCCTGAAAATACGTACAACAAACTACAGTTACCACAATCAAGACTAACGTTACACAGAGCTAGTCCTTACGCTGCGTCAATAAAAATATATAACCATCTTCCCAATTACATCCGAAATGAAGAAAAAGAAATAAAATTTAATAAATTATTAAAAGATTACCTCATCTCAAAGGCGTTCTATACGATTGATGACTATTTTAAGGACGAAACGAATAAAATCGGTCCCCCTATCCCAGTATAAGGAATTGCTATGCCCATCCTGGGCATTCACATTACAAATTGACTTCACATTATTAATATTTTATTGTATATTGTGTAATCATTGTATGTATGTGAAATGGCAAATAAAGAAATGAAATGAAATGAAGAGCAGCACTTCCTTTACAGGGGTATATTTAACCTTCTCTGAGCGGAGGATATACCGTCCCATGAGTCGGCTACGCTTGTGCGTCAGGGCTGGGCAACTGCACAGTATGTGCAAAGGAGTTTCCTCCTCCTCACTGCAGAGTCTGCACTTGACTGTGTCACAGAGCTTTTTAAACATATGTTTGTTCAAACCACAATGTCCCGTGAGTGCCCTTACCAGGAAACATTGCCTTAGTGATGCTGTTCATGAAAGACTTTTGAAAAATCTTTTCTTTATCTCTTTCCACTTTTTCTTTATTACAAAAAGAATCTATGCAAAACTTGAGCCTTCTAATTATTACATTATCAATGTCTGAACTAAGTGCACTCAATGCTCATGCTGTGCTGCAATATTTAATAAATTCAGCTTAGTTAAAGATTAACCTAAGTAGGAGTTCAAATAAACTAAAATAATTAAGTGGAAGACTCAATAATATTAAGAGGTGTACCAAATACTGGAAGATTGCGGGTCTCACTTTCCATGAACATAACTTAACCATCAATTTAAAAAGATTTAAAAAAGTCTATGCCTAAGGGGTGGCAAATAGGGGGTCACATGAGTAAAGTCTAATGCCACTGTCCACTGCAGCTGTCAATGACAGGAAGGACAATCAGCCTAAGGCGTCCGCTAGTAAATTATATGTCAGCAAGCAGGTACATTTTAATCAGTCAATAGCGGTTATTAGTAATTGAATTTACATTATTTTAATTTTATTCTATGAATGTGATCTTCCAGGCACCCCTACATAGTGTTCTTCCACCTGATATTCCGGGGGGCGGCCATCGTTGTGTACATACTCTGCGGCTGGTTCTCTGACTCCTTCATTGCCAGTTTTGTTCTGGTGGTGCTCTTGCTGTCTGCAGACTTCTGGACTGTTAAGAATATAAGTGGTAAGTTACCATCTTTACTATCCCATGCCACAGTTTTGAGCTTGACTATTTTTGACTGATGGTAGGTAAGTATACATAAGGATTTAACATCCATTTACAAAATACTAGTTAATCTAACAAACATTCACATCTATAATACACAGAGCTTTGAAACAGATTTGTACTGGGATTGTGGATACTTAGATTATAGGAAAAGCCACAATTCCAGTAGGATTGGTGAAAAACCAAATAACACACGAGTAAAACCTAGTAAAAAAATAAAGGTGAACTTTTGTATTCAGTTCTCCATCTATTCTCAGAATAACATACTGTTTATGGAAATGCAAATTGCACTCGATAATTTCTTCATTTTTAGGGTTTAGGGTTCAAAAATGGAACCCTTATGGTGAGACTTTTTCCGTCCGTCCGTCCGTCCGTCTGTCACAATCGATTATTTCAGTAAATATCGAAGCTATCGACTTGAAATTTGGAATAGTTTTAGGTAATAGTGACCCAACGTCGTTGCAATCATAAAATTTTGAAAATCATTTTTGTTTTTATTTAAAAAGGGGGGTAAACCAGGTTGTTGAAATTTCAAAATGAGATAACAATATTGAGTGGGGTATCATATGAAAGGGCATTACCTGTGTATTCTAAAACTGATTTTAATTTATTTTTGTGCTCGATAGTTTTTGATTTATTGGGCAAACTGTCGAAAAAAATACCGTTCCCCCCCTTATCTCCGAAGTTTATCGTTCGAAAAATCTGAAATATTTATGGTCAATAGGAGTTAACGTATATTTTACAGGAAAAATAAAATCAACTATCTAACTATTATACTTTTTTTTGATACTAACAAAAAACAAAGTTAATTTTGCGGTTCGCCAAGTCAAAAGTACCTACATGTAAATAATTCTCGTTAATTCATGAACAAAAGTGATTCTTTCAATGTTTTACTTCTTTTATGGTATGGAACCCTCGGTGCGCGAGTCCGACTCGCACTTGGTCGGTTTTTTAATTTTATAATATTCTCAAAGGTTGAAAAAAATCAAAGACCTTTATTTGACTCAGCAGTCAGCACCATTCCATAATTTCGTTACCACTACAAGTTGTTTCTCAGACTATGTACCATTTTGTTAATTGCAGGCAGGCTGCTAGTGGGGCTGCGGTGGTGGAACTATGTGGACGACGACGGGAAGTCACACTGGGTCTTTGAATCCAAACAGGTAACCTTTGTTTACTATGGTTATGGAAAACATTACATTTTTTTCTCGCCGACACGTTAGATAACTTGAGTTTAAAATTTGTACGCGTAGGCGAATATATTTACAGGTGTCAATACTTAGGTATGACATGAGGACTCCATGTAGCTATTCTGGGTCAACTTAATTTCCATGTTCTATATGCATCGTGAATGTTAGTATTTGCTAGTGTTCAAAATTACTTTATGATTGATTATGATACTTTATGATTACTTTATTTCATAAAAATTACCACCAGGTCTGGTTAACTTTTAGGCTGTTGGTCCATCACAGCCATTACCCGGATCTAGGTTTTATGATGTCAAGCAGACCAGACAGACAGACAGACAGACATTTACACGGCTATAAGTGTATGACAGCATGGAAGGTGCGGTCTGCTTATTTCTTGGTGACTGCCGCATTAGCAAATGGCAGAGAGGTAACCCACGGCGTAGTATTTAACGTGAAATCAACGGGTCTGCCCGCGAAATTCAAAATTTTCGTGGTTTTTTGCAATTTGTACGCTAATTAGACATGATAGGCTAATGGCAATCAATTTGCGAGAATGGCAGTATCATCTTTACATGATTATATCAAAATCTTTGCATAAAAATGTGTTTCCTAGGAAATTAGTCCGAGTATCGAGTTTTATGTGAGTAACTCGCAAATCTCGGACTAATTTCTTTAACTCGACACTTTCGAGCAGAGATTTTTATATAAACACGTGAAGAAGATATTGGGATTATCGCAATTTGACGGCCATAAGCCTATAATGTCTTATTAGCTTAAAAATCGCGAAAAACCACGAAAAATTTGAATTTCGCGGGCACACTTGTGGTGTGCTCCTTAATGTAACATCGTTATTTTCAGAACCGCGTGAACCGCAACGAGAGCCGGCTGTTCTGGATGGGGCTGATCCTGTGCCCCCTCATCTGGAGTGGCTTCTTCATCATCTGCCTCTTTGGGCTTAAGTTCAAGTGGATGGTGAGTGGCGCTGAGTGTCTTCATTTTGACATCTCTGAAACTGAGGGGAGAGAGATGTCGAAATGACGAAATCTGATTGGTTACTCAAACACAGCTCCACTCTTTGTGAAGTGAAAACTTTACTTTCTGTTTAAAAAATATTTGAGGGATCAGATAAAATCATCGAACTCGCGACACTTATTTTTACCGTTACCGACACCTCGTATGTATATGTATAAAAGTTTTGAAAAGGGAAGCCCATTGAACTCGCAACACTGTTACTGTTGGAGTGTCACTGACCTTTCTCAGACCATAAACCATATAGTTTTTTTTTCTCAGACCATAAACGATAGTTTTTTTTTCTCAGACCATAAACCATATAGTTTTTTTTTTGTCAGACCATAAACCATAGAGTTGCTCTTAAATAATTTTCCAAAAAATTGATAAGTGTCTGTTCCAGCTGCTGGTGCTGATAGCGCTGACGCTGACGGGCGCGAACCTGCTCGGCTACGTCAAGTGCAAGTTCGGCGCGAAGGAGAACCTCAAGTCCGCCACCACGGACTTCGTGAAGAAGCAGTTCCTGCAGAACGCCACCTCCTTCATGTTCGCTCAGCCCACGCCGCCCACCACCGCCAACACGGGCGTCGTTTAGCTGCCGATGTTGTCTATACCATAAACTGCATAGATATTACGTTTAATTAAGTTTAAATTAAGAACAATAAATTATCAATTTTAACATTCCAAAGAGTTTCGTTTTGTTTTATTTGCCACAGAGAAAAAATTATTATTCCTTGGTCTGTGTTATTTGGCACCTTGCACCGTAAGGAAAAACTGAAGCCTTACCTTAGTACATCTCTTATGCTGTCCGTCTGTTTCGGCTCTTCTCAGTATCGGCTAGGAGGTATCCAGGAGTTACTGGCCCATCCATTGTCCAGCCCAAACCTTTTGACATAGAATGTTGGAATTTTTCAGAAAAGCCTTTTATGATGTATCGTCTTGGACATATTGTAACCAATAGGGGCTAGTGGAAACAAATTTCGTCTTGAAGTTTCTGTTGCATGGCGCACAGAACAACCTGTGCAACTAAACACTGTTGTATGTGTAAGGGTAGGCCGTAAGCCTTTTCATTGTTGTCCAGGCGTATTCAAGACAACTCCAAAATATTTAGTAGAAAATCCAAACTCACCATCTACCGGACGATCATAAGACCTGTTGTGACTTCCTGCGAAACTTGGACCCGCTAGGAGTAATAATGTTCTGTGACTTGGACACTTACACAGAGGGATGAAGCGAGACTTTCGGTATTTGAAAGGAAAGTAAGTACTCAGGAACATATTTGGTCCAGTCTGAGAATCGGATGGAACATACCTCCAGCGCATGAATCACGAGCTTGAATCTTGATGCTCTTATAAGACGTGAGACCATCGTCAGGTTCTGTAATTCAAAACGCTTGAGATGGACGGGCCACCTGGAACGAATACCCGACTATAGGGCCGTGAAAATCATGACTAAGTGGCAGCTAACAAAAAGACCAAAAAAGCGTTGGGCTGATGGCGTGGAGGAAGACTTACGGAGCATGGGTAAATACACCAACTGGCGCAGGGAGTCGAAGGACCGCGACAAGTGGAGGAATATTGTGGGGCTGTAGCGCCACAGGATAGATAGATAGATATTCAAGACAACTTATGATAACGTACCTAATAAAGAAGTATTCGAAATTAGATCGAAGCGAGAGCAATAATTCAGCTTATAGTAATTAGCACCTGATTCAGGTCAAATAAGTAAAACATTTTTAATGGTAAAATATTTTCATATAAAAAAAGTAGTTGTAAAGTAAAATGAAACCACAAAAAAATATGCTCCAGGTGAGGCTCGAACTCACAACCCCGGCATCTCTCACACGAACACTGTCTTATAAGTACCGTGCGCTAACCAATTGCGCCACTGGAGCTATGTCAGACAGCTGCAAATTACAATACGTGTCCTACACCTGAGATCAGTCAATTTGTATTTTTTTTTTGAATTGTCAAAACATAGACATTTTTTTGGTATGGTCTATGCCCTATGGTATTTTTTTGGAAATGAAAATTCTAAGTAATTATTTAAACTATCGCGTAATTTTCATTTTTATTCTATTTTCAACAGAGATTTTCCAAAGAATGTGCGCGGAATGTACCGTTTCCGAAAGGAATGCGAATAGGAAAATAGGAAACGTCATTTGAAACTTGTGAGCTGTGTTGTGTTGACATTTATTTTTTCTGTGATTTTTTCCTAAAAACACAAAATAATATCGTATCTCGTGGTGTGCAAAGGTGACTTTGGTCCATATAGTGTTTTATTTCTATGCTTTGGTCCTTCTGAGAGTCTAATGCGTTCTAAAGATGAATTGGTTCGATACTTCGGGCCTGACGAGCTTAGCCAAGTCAGCACTCAAAGAAGCCCAGAAAACGATAGATAAGGCCTTGGACATTCAAGACGACAGCAATGAGGAACAGGAGGACGAGGCTAACGCTCCCTCGAGCACGAAATCTTCGCCAGGAACCGGTAATGTACCACAGAAAGATAACTCGGATTTTTTCTCAGCGTGGGGCCTAACTGTCAGCGCGGAGAGCGCAAAAACAGAGCCAATAGCGGAACAACCAGTGGTTACCGAGAGCCCTTCAAAGTCCAACTCTCAGAGCATTTGGGGCTCTTTCGCGGGCTCGTTCTTTGAACAACCCAAATCTGATGAAAATGCCATAATCAGACCTCCAAAAGCAAAGTCTATGAATGTTATTTCTGATAGGTATGACAGTCAAGATGATTTGTTTTCAAAAAGTCAGCTCATCATGTCAGACGGTGCAGAATGTTTGAGTACTAAGAAAGATGAGACACCCAAATCTGGCGACAGACGTAACTCATCAATGTCAAATGTGCTATCTTTTGTGTCGAGTCGGAACAGCTCAGATTCAGTTGAGGTTCTATCACAAAGTTTGAAGTCCACTCCTGATTCCGAGGCGGCTTCGTGCCAGTCCATCTCACATAGCAGCAGTGCTGGTTTGAAGCTGAATTCCGAATCTGTTGAGATCTTGCCAGATAGTCTTGTGAGTCCAAGTTCAATTGAATGCTTGGGTTTTGACAGCTATGCGAGTGATAAAAATAGCAGCTCCTCCTCTAATTTGTCAGCGAGTAATTTATCTGATAAGAAGTCGACACCAGTTGGTGACAGAACTGAGAAGGCTGAAACTGCTGACAGTGTGAGCTTAGTAGCTGATGACGACGAGGATACAATGTCTTACAACTCCATTTCTGAATGTACCGCACCCACTGTTCTCGATACAGAGGATAAACCTTTGAGTCCATTCCCAAAAATTGCTAGAATGGAGTCGAGGAGGCCTAATGAAAAAGAACTGTCAGGTTTGGATCCATCATTACTTGCTTCTTACAAAATGCAGATAAGTGAGAACTCCTCAAATGATGGGTCATGGTCAGACAGAACGTTGAATGCTGACAATGAAAGTATCACGCAAGAAAATTCTGCTGATGAACTGAAGAAAGGTACTGAGCAAGAGGATGTGTTTATGGAGAAACTGAGCGACTCATCTTCTTTTTACAACATCAATGTATCAGCAGATTTGATGAGGTCTGAAAGTTCCGCATTTGTAAATGTTGACAAACAGCAATGCAGTGCTCCAGAGAGCATTGGATCATCTCAGAAAGACACAAGTGTGAAGGAACGTATCTCACCAGTCAGTTCGGAAAGCAAAAGCGATTTAGTTAAAATCGGTTCAGACAGAACCTCTGGTCACACTTCCGGTGATGAACTGGAAACTGCCACATCATCAGATATAGAAATCATTCCAAGTCCTAATGGAGACAGTAGCAATGGATGCAGAAATAGTCCAGGGAAGTATGGTTTGAAACAAAAAGTGGATGGGGCAACCTCGCCAAATTTAGTTGATTTAGTATTAGGTAAAAGTTTAGCGACTAAAATAAGAGGGCATAATAGAGAGCTGTCAGAAGCTTCTGTACAGAGTAACACTAGTGATGAAAGCCAATCGGAGAATGATAGACTGATGCGTAGGTTATGTGAAATGGCAGAGATATTGGACGCTAGAGAGAGTAGACTGATGGAAGTGAGCCGGAGTAATGCGGAGCTGGCTGAATCCAACACCAATCTGAAGAACCAGGTGGAAACCTTGATGGCCAGGCACGAAGGAGGGGACATTAACACCATCACAGAAGATTACACACAGAGAATGTCTGCCCTTGAGAAGAAGTTCCAACAAGTTATTAGAGAAAAGGTAAGCTTTTAAAAATTTAAGTTTAACTTTGTTATCTTATATTACGATCTTCAGCTCATTAACAGACTTATTTTAATAACAACCTGGGTTTTGTTCAAAGAGTCAATAATGCTCACTGAAGCAAATCTTAAACAATAACAAGTTGGCCTTCCTTATTTTTTCCGATAATGTTAAGTTTTAGTATGGTTGATTAGTTTCCTTTTTCAGTGGTTGCATCAAAACCATTATTGAAGTAATAGAATTGTATGCCCCATCAGACAGAGATATTCCAATAAGATTTTATTAGATTTGTTTGTTTGGGACTAAACCTTAAAAAAATATTTAGTACTAGCTGTTGCCCGCGGCTCCGCCCGCGTGCAGTTCGTTTTTTATACAAAAATGTTTCCCGTGGAATTTCTTAATTTTTCCCAAGATTTCCCGTACAAAATGAGTGGTCCTTGGGTTCGATGGACCCGTAAAGGAGTCTTCTTCCAATCTCTCATGTCAACATGCTATCTTCTTTTACACAATTTACCTATATCTTCTTTGGTCTTCCTCTACTTATACACTCTGTCGAAATCGCTTATGTTACTCAATTCGCATGGAGTAAGATAGAGTGGGGAGTGTCATCGTGGATTGTAATATCTATACTAACCAAACTTATCTTATTCTGAGATGATACCAACGCCCAGATATTGTAATTAAGCATTCTGATGCGCTACTGTGTACGTAGCAACCCGTTCCTGCTACGTACGGGTTATCTTGTATAGTTATACCAAGTTGCACGATCAAAATGACGATTTAAACTGTCGATATTTCGACCCCGTTTTGATTGTGCTACGGAGATAAGTAGCTATAGGTTTTTTTAAACATCCCACGGGTGCTCTCAAATTTTTCAGGATGAAAAGTATCTTAAATGTTGACCGGGCATATATATAAAGTAGGATCATAAAATTTCATTAAAATCCGTTACTTGAAAGACGCCTGCTAACTGTTTTTGTAATGTTTTCTTTCCCGCGGGAACTCGATTGGATTAATAAGTTTTACTATATATATATTTTGTTAAAAAGGCAACATAAGGTATCAGCATAACCAATTTTACTAAATTAAGTTCATTAGTTGTTGTTTACAAAGCTGTTAAATTAATTGCAGTGTTTTAACTATCCCACGGGAACTCTTTATTTTACCGGGATGAAAAGTATCCTATATGTTGACCAGGGACACAGGCTACCACCACACAAAATTTCATTGGAATCGGTCCAGCCGTTCCAAAGATTAACCCGTACAAACAGACAGACAAACAGACAAACAACAGATTTATTATATGTATTGATGATGATGGTCACAAAAGAAACATGAAGTCAACCATATATTTATGAACTAATCATGTTGTAAGGTAGATACTGATAGTAACAAGAATCAGTATTTTTATCTTATCTTAATTTTTATGTATGTTTTGGAACATATGAAATGGAAAAGCTTTTATGTTATTTATACCATACTAGATAAACATTCCCATCTAGTGTAGCTGTATTGAAAACACTAAAATAGATTCTAGAATATGTGTAAAAAAAATTCTGCTAAACTGTTTTTTTGAAGTACTGACCAAAATTTTATTTTGCATATAACTTGGAAGTTAATACTTTAAAACCTGTGTTAGATAGGTGTCATAAATATGATCAACAAAAATACTTAAAAAAAAACATGGGGGATTCCCAGGATCAGTTACGGAAGCAGCTGGACAGTTTGAAGACAGAGGTGACCCGCAAGAACTCCTCAGAGTTGGAGAGCAGTTTGAAGGAGAAAGAGGAGATCATCGCCCAGCTGCACGAGGAGGGAGAGAAGCTGGCGCGCCAGGAGTTGCAGCACTCCAACATCATCAAGAAACTGAGAGCCAAGGAGAAGGACAACGAACAGATCATTAAAGGATTGAGGTGAGTTTCATTTTACAAGCTAACATAAGAAAGGAAGAGAAATAATAGTCTAGGATCCCGCTATACAACGACCTTCACCGAGCTGTTTATTGGATGAAAACTATTTTATATCCAATTTAATATGTCAATAAATATATTGCAAGTGGGTTGCCTAAAAAATTTTAGTCCAGGGTATGATAAATTAAGAATTAAAAAAAAAAGACCATTGTAACATGGACTCCTATTTGTTACAGTTTAGTTGACATCGTAGTTCAAATTAGATTGGATGTTATAAATAGTGCTTTTCGCCAGAAATACTTTCCTGGCTGAGGAAAGTATTTCTGCTCTATATTTTTTGGTAAAAGAAAGTTAAGGGATAATAAAATCGTAGGTAAATAAGCACAATTGCAATTTGCGACCTGAATCGCTCATCCAATCTAATTTGAACTAAGATGTCAACGGAATTCTAACAAACAGGAGTTCATGTTACAATGGATTTTTTTTTAATTCTTAATTAATCATATCCTGCACTGAAATTTTTTAGGCAACCCACTTGCGATAATATATTTATTGACATAGTTAATTGGATATAAAATAGTTTTCATCCAATAAACAGCTCGGTAAAGGTTGACCTTACTTGGGATCCCCTACTATAAGAAAAGGTACTATATGTGACCCCAAAATGGTACTACACTCAGCATTAGCTTTTATGGCACCTAACGGAATTCCATATAGTAATCCTAATATGATTGCTGAACAATTATTTCAAAAACTTTATCTCTAAGCACAATTCGCTCCAGCACCAGAGCATCATTATGAACAACCCTTTTAGTACTAAGAAATGATAGTTCAGTGGTCGTATATTTAATTAATTTCGTTTTCCAATTTGAAGCACGTAACTCTAAAGTGAATTTTCCGAACAGCGGCGAAGGTAAAACTTGATTGGTAGAGCGAGCATTTTTACTCTGCACAGTTTTTGCGCTAGCTTCCGTGATCACGAACTGCTTCCACAATATCTCTGCTGTTAACATTGTTTAGTAGCAAAGAAATGCAGCTTCGTGAGGAACCGTATACATGTCAGTAACCCCATAACTATTTCTCGATGTGGTTGTTACACGCGTGCGCAAAGTTTGCCGATGTAGACATCAAATTGGGACATTAACGGGATGCGGATGGCGGAAGTGATAAGAGTAGTGAATAAAAAGTACCTTAACTGTTTGTTGTACCAGGGACAAGGTGTCGGAGCTGACGTCAGAACTGGAGCGCGTGAAGCGCGCCATGGCGGCCAAGGAAGAGGTGGAGGTGACGCAGATCGAGGCCGTGTACCGCCTCACCACCGCCAACAAGAAGCTGGAGGCCGAGCTCAACGAGGTGAGCGCAAACAAAGGTGAACTCAAAGCTGTCCAAGTCCGTGTCAGATTCAGTACATTACAGTAACCAAGTCGGTGTCAGATTCAGTACATTACAGTAACCAAGTTCGTGTCAGATTCAGTACATTACAGTAACCACCTCGCTAGTGTCGCTGTCTACAGCAATTTCTTTGTTAAGGCAGAATGTTTGAGTGAATTATTAGATAAAATTTTAAAAAATTTAAGCAATTGTTAACTTATGACCAATACAAATATAATATTTTATTCCAAGCAGTAATTATGATATCAAAGTGGTGTCAACAATCGAATTCTTTGCACTGTGATTATCGTGATTTTTTATTGCATTATGAATCTCATTGGAATCTGTAATCTTTATGATTTCTGTAAATAATATTTCTACATATAATAGCTGTTACACCTTGTTTATTGTTGTTTAAAACTCCATTAACTTATCTTATTTGTATTGTGATGCTATAACGATATTAAAGTGATAGCAATTAATTACATATTTATTTATGAAGCTAATGCAATATATATGTCGAACACGACTTGAAAAGGAAAAGTAGATTGCGATCAATATAAACAAATAAAACGAAAACGGTACAAGATGGTGCTTGCCTACGGTTACGAATTTGATAGGTAACCTAATCCTATCTGGGGACACGGTAGTGTCCCCGCCAAGACGAGCCAAGCGAAGCGCGAGGGCACTACCTATCTTTTCTCGAAGTGTTTCGCCGTATTTTTAAACCCTTATAACTTAGGCCTGAATTATTTCAGATAATCAAAATTCTCGGAAAATGATGTCGCCAGTGGACATATTAAACCTATAAAGTTTCAATTTTATAGGTCTTATACTTTAGATTTCTGGGGACACGGTAGTGTCCCCGCCAAGACGAGCCAAGCGAAGCGCGAGGGCACTACCTATCTTTTCTCGAAGTGTTTCGCCGTATTTTTAAACCCTTATAACTTAGGCCTGAATTATTTCAGATAATCAAAATTCTCGGAAAATGATGTCGCCAGTGGACATATTAAACCTATAAAGTTTCAATTTTATAGGTCTTATACTTTAGATTTCTGGGGACACGGTAGTGTCCCCGCCAAGACGAGCCAAGCGAAGCGCGAGGGCACTACCTATCTTTTCTCGAAGTGTTTCGCCGTATTTTTAAACCCTTATAACTTAGGCCTGAATTATTTCAGATAATCAAAATTCTCGGAAAATGATGTCGCCAGTGGACATATTAAACCTATAAAGTTTCAATTTTATAGGTCTTATACTTTAGATTTTATTGACGTCTAAAAAACCCAAATTTCGTCACTGACCTGACTGACTGACTGACTGACTGACTGACTGACTCACTGATGATCATCAAAATTCCTAGGTACTTCCTGAAGACCTAGAAAGCTGAAATTTGGTATATAAGCTAGTATTAGCACACAACCAACAAAAAAATTCCAAAAGTTGGAAATTTAACCCCCCAACCCCTTAAAATAGGGGATGGAAGTTTGTATGAAATTACCGCAAATATTGATGCTAGAGGTCTCAAAATTGATATAGGGACTCTTTGTAATAAACAATTAAATACGTGTTTCAGGATTTTTAGTTAATCACCCCACATCCATAAAATTAGGGGGTTGGAAGTTCGTATGGCGTTTCCCATAAGTATATAGGTATAATAAAAACTTAATTTCTGAAATTTGGTATATAAGCTAGTATTAGCACACAACCAACAAAAAAATTCCAAAAGTTGGAAATTTAACCCCCCAACCCCTTAAAATAAGGGATGGAAGTTTGTATGAAATTACCGCAAATATTGATGCTAGAGGTCTCAAAATTGATATAGGGACTCTTTGTAATAAACAATTAAATACGTGTTTCAGGATTTTTAGTTAATCACCCCACATCCATAAAATTAGGGGGTTGGAAGTTCGTATGGGGTTTCCCATAAGTATATAGGTATAATAAAAACTTAATTTCTGAAATTTGGTATATAAGCTAGTATTAGCACACAACCAACAAAAAAATTCCAAAAGTTGGAAATTTAACCCCCCAACCCCTTAAAATAGGGGATGGAAGTTTGTATGAAATTACCGCAAATATAGATGCTAGAGGTCTCAAAATTGATATAGGGACTCTTTGTAATAAACTACAAATAAGGAAAAAAATAAACTAGGTGAACCAAGGAGGGTTCCCTCATTTAAATGATAAAGGGGGGGGATACTTGATTCGGACAAATATCCACCTTGCAATGATATTCAAGAAATACACCAAAGAAAAGGAAATTAACCAAATAAAAAATATAGTCGTAAACAACTTACAAAAAGAAGTGAAATCCCAACAAAAACATTTTCATGTAAAATGTTGCCAAGACGAGAACATGTGGCTCACACTATCAAAAAGTTATCAGATCTCATGTAGAGCAAGACTTCTAACTCTACACGCCCTAACTCTATAAATCCTAACTTTATAAACTCTACACTTTAGTCAAAATATATTATGTCTTGGCTGTTTCGTTACTGTCACATGGGTGTAAAGTAAAAATATTATTCACTGACTTTGTACTTTTCTGATATACAATACCTAGTTTCTGTAGTAACGATTATTTATTAGATAGGTATTGAGTCTCCTCAGAAACTGCACTTAGGTTTTACTAACTGCATTGGTTTCAAATACTTCATCACACTTTGCAAAAGTGTGTTCCTTTGCTTTAGAGGATATTTTTAATAAATGGAAGATTTTTCCCATAACAATGTTGATACCATTTAATTTTAATGTGAAATTTCTTGAATTTTGCATGGTCCATTATGCCACTTGCAAAACTCTATTAGAAAAGTACTGAACAGTGAATAAATTCTTCACTTTACGCCCATGTGACGGTACCGAAACAGCCAAGACATATATTTTGACTAAAGTGTAGAGTTTATAAAGTAAGGATTTATAGAGTTAGGGCGTGTAGAGTTAGAAGTCTTGCTCTACATGAGATCTGATAACTTTTTGATAGTGTGAGCCACATGTTCTCGTCTTGGCAACATTTTACATGAAAATGTTTTTGTTGGGATTATATTATATCATAAGGATTCAATTGGGCATCATATACAAGGATAAGAGTTCAATTTCAATTATGGTACAATAGCATTAAACAAATATATAAATTGTTTACAGACAAAAAGTGCTCTGGATGACACGACACAGAAGCTGGAGGGCGCGCGGACCTCGCTAGAGGTGGTGAAGCGCGAGCTCACTGAGCTGCAGCGAAGCACCGCCGAGCTGCACAAGCACAAGGCGGCGCACGCGCAGCTGCAAGCCAACTGCGAGAGAGCGGAGAGAGAAGCGGAGATGTTGAGGCACGAGCTGAGGCAGTTGCGAGCCGAGAGAGCTAAGGGTGAGATCATTTGTATTTGTCGCTAGAGCGAACGGTTAGGGTTAGAGCGGTTAGGTTAGCGAAGCACGGTGGATCTGTAAAATTACAAGGTAGCACAGGCTAGCTGGCTTCGGAAAGAGTAACTGAGATGCTGAGGCATTTGAGAGCTGGGAGAGCCAAGGTAAGATCACCGAGTATTGCTTGTTGTATAGGTTCTGGTGTAAAGCACTGCGGAGCTACAGAAGTACAAGCACATTTGTTGATTTTGTTTAAGAAACTGGCTTTGTCTAAAATCCTCGTTCGTTTTTGCAGAGGAGCAGCGTTGGATAGCGCGCGAGGAGGCGCTTCGGCGCGAGGTGGTGGAGGCGCGCGAGGCGGGCGAGGCGCGCGCGGCGGGAGAGGCGGAGGCGCCCGCGGCGCTACTGCAGCAGCTGGCGGCGCTCCAGCGCGGCGCGTTGGAGCGGGAGCGTGCGCACGCCGCCGTCGCCGCGGGGCTGGCTGCGCAGCTGGGTGAGTGTCTGCGATGAGCGGCGCGAGGTGGTGGAGGCGCGCGAGGCGGGCGAGGCGAAGGCGCCCGCGGCGCTGCGGTACATATTTCGCAAACCCGATCCCCATTCGTATTATTGCGGCTTTGGCTTTAAATTTCCCGGGATTGGATGTATATTAATATGTGCTGTATTCTTTCAGTGTCAGCTTGACATTTTCATCACTAATTGTGATGTTCCGGTCTTTTTTTAAATCTATCCATCTTGTTCGCAATACAATTGTTGTTCAAAGTGGCATCAACGCTGAGCGTTCATTGTCTGTAGTACTATACGTATTCTCTGACTTTACGAACAGCGGAAGCGGAAACTCAAGCAGCGAAAGCTATCGAACGCGAGCGCCTGGCGCGCGACGAGGCGGCGACGTTGGCGGAACAACTGGCGGCCGCGCATCGCGACCTCTCGGAGGCCAACCACGCCGTGAGGGAGCTCAGCGAGCGCTGTCAGACAGCCGAGGAGCTTCGGGCGCGGTGCCAGGAACTGCTCGACGCGTATGTAGTCTGTCACTTAAGTTTTCATGACAAAAAGTCATATTGTTACGGTTTAATTTAGAAATGCAATATCAACCTTACATACATTGCAACCCTCAAAGTAAACGATGGCGATGGAACGAGATTAGATATTGTAAAACACTTGAAAGTTGAAAACATCACACAAACATTTTCCAATTGTGGCAATAGAACCCACGGCCTTACGTACGTAAAAAAGTTGAAGTACCAGACTTCAACTTTTTTTTCGCTTTATAACTAACTTTCTTGAATTTATGACAACATCTTTACAGATTCATAAACTAATAAAATATAAAATGTACGCAAATGTAAATATTCAAATTATTTTTTAGCAAAAACAACGAGTTGGAAAGTTTAAAACAAGAATGTGAGATGGAGATAACCGCGCTGCGCACGCGAGTGAGCGAGATGCAAACACAACTAGCGGACTGCCAAAGCGCTTTGGAAACGGAGAAGAAGCGAAATTCTATATTACAAGTACGCAACTAGATTACAAGAAATCTATGTGCTATATTTTTGCCTATAATTTTTAAGAATTTTCGTCTTTTTTTAGTGCTTTAGTTAAATGAAAGATAAAAAAATTGTGTCGAATCAGCTCGTTTATAGTTTTTTTAATTTTTTTATTGAAATTTTACAATAAAACTTATCACCAGCATAATCTAATTACTATATAAGTCTTGCCCGCGTGTAATGGTGCCAAGAATACTGGCTGCATTTCCGCGATTAGTTTAGTTTTTAATTTTTCAGTTTTTTACATGGTCATATTTAATTTTGCCAGGAGCAAGTGTCGACGCGCGGGGACGTTTCGCCGTCTCAGTCCGTCGTCTCAGACTCCTTCTCTACGTCGTTTTGGCAAACGGTACGTCTCATCTCACATACATTTCGCCTTTATTTATTTAACTTTAATAATGGTTATCAGAATATTAATTTTGCTTTATTTTCCGTAATTTGTCAGCCTAATAATAACATTGTGGGAATGGCAGTATCACTTTCTAACAACCAAGTTCAGTATTTTGTTTTAATTCTTAAAATTGACACTTTTGAGCAAAAGTCAATTTTAAGAAAATGTAATAATTTAAATATCCATTCAAATCTAGCGTGCTTGTCGCTTATGAAGTGGAGTATTGACTAATGTAGCTCTTCTTTCTATTTCTGTGTAAAATAGCTTTTCGATCGTAGCCGTCAGAGAGTATAACATTTCATAAGTGCACATGAAACAATAACATTTTGATTTGAGTCTGTTCTCCATACTTCTCGTTCTCTCACCCTTTATATCGTTTGAGCTTGTTATTTATTTTTGTCTCATATGTGATCTGTATTATTATTACCTGCATTCAGGAAGTACGATTTGTAATGCGGCAGTGTTTGGTAAAAAAAGAAAACAATGGGGGTGCCACTGCCTTTACAAATTCAAGTAGTTTGAGCAGTTTACGCGGAAATAAAATATTGGTTGTAACTCGTATCAGGGAAATCACGTTTTTTGCCATGCTGTAGTGAATGCAATTTTTTTTCCATGCTGCATTATTGGATGTGCTAAACCCAAAAAGACTCGACATTATAGACCTCAAATCTGATAATGGTCAAAAGACTGATCTCAGATAGAGAGACAAAACTAGAGAAAAAAAAAGCTGTAGTGAATGCGAACGCGTGTTCTGGTCCCCAGGAGGAGGGCGCGAGCGTGGCGGGCGGGGGAGGCGGGGGCGGCGGGTACTCGGCCGCGGGCGTGGAGGAGGCGCTGGCGGCGCTCACGCGCAAGGAGGGCGAGCGGCGCGGCTTGGCGGCGGCGCTGGCGGCCATGCGCGAGGAGCGCGCCGCCATGCACGATCGCCTCGCCGACCTGCAGGCCAAGCTACACGACTACCAGGTACGGCAGAACTCGCCGAGTGCGACTACCGAACGGGCGCTCAGTCCCCTTAACCGCAAAGTTGAATTCGGCCACGGATAATGGAGGGTTGTCCGTATCAGGTACATCTGTGCCAAGTTCTGAATTCCATGATTACGACCTCCTCACCTTCGAGTAAAAACAACTACGTTATCACAAAATATTAAATATTTTTTTTATTTCACCGCATTTCCTAGTCTAGGGCCTAGTCTCATAACGCTTAGACCAGCGGTCCCAAAAAAAAATTCGCTCGATAAGAAGGCTGCTAAATTCCAAATGTGTTTGTTACTGACGCAATTTCGACACGTCTGAAAGATTTCCTAAAACGTTTGTTCGATTGCAGAACCTCCAGGAGCAATACGACGCGCTGCTGCAGATGTACGGCGAGAAGGAGGAGCAGCTGCACGAGCTGCGCCTGGACCTGCACGACGTCACGCAGCTGTACAAGGCGCAGCTGGACGAGCTGGTGGCGCTCAAGCAGCTCGCGCCGCGATAGTGTACGGCGAGAAGGAGCAGCAGCTGCACGAGCTGCGCCTGGACCTGCACGACGTCACGCAGCTGTACAAGGCGCAGCTGGACGAGCTGGTGGCGCTCAAGCAGCTCGCGCCGCGATAGTGTACGGCGAGAAGGAGCAGCAGCTGCACGAGCTGCGCCTGGACCTGCACGACGTCACGCAGCTGTACAAGGCGCAGCTGGACGAGCTGGTGGCGCTCAAGCAGCTCGCGCCGCGATAGTGTACGGCGAGAAGGAGCAGCAGCTGCACGAGCTGCGCCTGGACCTGCACGACGTCACGCAGCTGTACAAGGCGCAGCTGGACGAGCTGGTGGCGCTCAAGCAGCTCGCGCCGCGATAGTGTACGGCGAGAAGGAGCAGCAGCTGCACGAGCTGCGCCTGGACCTGCACGACGTCACGCAGCTGTACAAGGCGCAGCTGGACGAGCTGGTGGCGCTCAAGCAGCTCGCGCCGCGATAGTGTACGGCGAGAAGGAGCAGCAGCTGCACGAGCTGCGCCTGGACCTGCACGACGTCACGCAGCTGTACAAGGCGCAGCTGGACGAGCTGGTGGCGCTCAAGCAGCTCGCGCCGCGATAGTGTACGGCGAGAAGGAGCAGCAGCTGCACGAGCTGCGCCTGGACCTGCACGACGTCACGCAGCTGTACAAGGCGCAGCTGGACGAGCTGGTGGCGCTCAAGCAGCTCGCGCCGCGATAGTGTACGGCGAGAAGGAGCAGCAGCTGCACGAGCTGCGCCTGGACCTGCACGACGTCACGCAGCTGTACAAGGCGCAGCTGGACGAGCTGGTGGCGCTCAAGCAGCTCGCGCCGCGATAGTGTACGGCGAGAAGGAGCAGCAGCTGCACGAGCTGCGCCTGGACCTGCACGACGTCACGCAGCTGTACAAGGCGCAGCTGGACGAGCTGGTGGCGCTCAAGCAGCTCGCGCCGCGATAGTGTACGGCGAGAAGGAGCAGCTGCACGAGCTGCGCCTGGACCTGCACGACGTCACGCAGCTGTACAAGGCGCAGCTGGACGAGCTGGTGGCGCTCAAGCAGCTCGCGCCGCGATAGTGTACGGCGAGAAGGAGCAGCTGCACGAGCTGCGCCTGGACCTGCACGACGTCACGCAGCTGTACAAGGCGCAGCTGGACGAGCTGGTGGCGCTCAAGCAGCTCGCGCCGCGATAGTGTACGGCGAGAAGGAGCAGCAGCTGCACGAGCTGCGCCTGGACCTGCACGACGTCACGCAGCTGTACAAGGCGCAGCTGGACGAGCTGGTGGCGCTCAAGCAGCTCGCGCCGCGATAGTGTACGGCGAGAAGGAGCAGCAGCTGCACGAGCTGCGCCTGGACCTGCACGACGTCACGCAGCTGTACAAGGCGCAGCTGGACGAGCTGGTGGCGCTCAAGCAGCCGCGATAACGCCGCCACAGTGACGTCACAGACCGGAGACTTGTGCTGCAAAAGTTTACTGTACTTTTAGGACTGTAAGGCCAATAAAAGCTTCCGCTAAGGATTTGATAATCCACAAAAAACATTGGTCGTCAACAAGAAACGATGGCGTGGGAGAGAGATGCGTTACAAGCCGAACGCTTAGGCCGATCGTGCCTCTATCGCATGTTCCGCGCTCTTGTGCAAGTGTCATGCTTTTTAGTGCGTGCAGTTGGCGTCCATTGATTTATAACTTAAGACGTCACGTCTAAAAGAAATAGGATCAGTGATGCATTGACGTCACTCTGCAGGAAAGATACTATAAACGTTATACAATGTACCTATGAAACATACAATTATTTTTGCGGTATAATCTCAACACCCAAGATTCTCAAAATTACGCAAGATTCTTGCAAAAACTTTCTACGCACTTATGCGCGATCATTATAACATCATCATGAGATGTTGACTTTACAAAGTTTGCTTGTAAACTCATTTCAAAATTACAATTGACAGACATCTTACTTCACTGTTTGATATTGTAAATACGAGTAAATGCAAGGATGGCACTAATTTAAGATTCGAGAATAGAATTAAATGTGATATGCAAAATCAGTAAAACATTTAATTTTCAGCATTTAAGAAAACAGAATTAGTAACCAGGTTCCTTTTCTTTTATTGAGTCAGCCTATGTGAAAGAATAAATTTTTTTTGACTATGTATTAAAAACGAATGATACAGTTTTGCGTATTTTTAAAAAGCATTTACAAAACCACAAGTTATATTTGCGAAACAGAATATGTGTAAATTGAATAAGTCACAAATGACATAAATACGCCTTGATATACTTTAACTAATTAAAATAAATCAAATATTTTAGTCCTCTTTTGTATTATAGCCTTTAGTAGCTTACTGTCATTGATCATCAATAATATAATATTATGTTTATTCTATATTTCGCCAAATATATTTTCATAGATATTAGTTATTTATCAAAGATACTGTAGTTCCTTGTGCCGTGATTTCAATATTTGTAATAGTGATGTCAGATAACAGTTTTAATACATTATATTATATGACACATATTTAATGTTTATTTTTATATATAATATCTGTGTAAAAGCGTTTCTAGTTGGAAAAAATCGTAAGTATAACAACTAACAATAATTATTTAGGTTACCTGAGCAATTTCTTGCCACTAGAAACGCTTGGTGTGAATTATTTTACTCTGCTAATACTGTTGCATTATTTGTCTAAGGGCTGATTTTTCAGTCGCCAGATAAACTATCTTGAGGAATAATTTTGAAACATTTGCCATACAAAATCTGTCAAAACGTGGCGATTGAAAAATCAGCCCTTATTCGGTAAACTTTTTTCTTTTCTTTCTGCGTAGCTTACAGCTTGCTTAAACAAAGTCATAACTAAATATAACTGTAGATAGTCGCTTATAGGAAGTTTTATTTATTCTCAACAAAATTATTACATTTTACGTAAATGATACAATTTAATTACATATAAAAATAATGAAATGAAATAGAAACAAAATTTTATTCCTTAATTGATACACTAGATCCATTTTACTATTTTAATATTAGTTTCACAGAAAATAAGTGTGAGAGCACGTCATGTTTAAATGTAAATAGCTTTATTGTGATATATGAATATTTTAAGTGTATTTTAAAATGGGCCACGTAGCTTTTATTTATTAAATTGGGTTACTTACTGTCATGATTATGTAGCTTTTATGTAGGTAGTAAAATAATAAATCAGTTTTACAATGGCAGCTGTCGTTTCATTACATGGTGACAGCGGTGCCGGAAAAATAATTGATAAATTACGATAATTGTGGCGGATTGTGTTAATTTGTTCGTAGAATAAAACGTGTCCGCGTTGTATTTGTTTATTCACAACAAATGGAGCACGCACGGCCCCCAGCGGACCTGGTGCTGGAAGGCGGGCCGGCCAGTCGGGCGGACGCGTGGCGCAAGTGGTACAAGCAGTTTAATGTGTTTCTGAAGGCGTCAGGGGTGCACAAGGAAACGAAAGATGTACAGGCGAGTCTTCTAATTAATCTCATCGGACCCGATGGCTACGATATATATTCAACTTTTAAATTCGTGAAGGACGAAAATCAGGATGACATTGACGTTTTGGTGGCGAAATTCAACGAATATAATTATAGTAGATAAAGATGTCTGTCCGTCGATATGTCCCGTTCGAAAAATACCAATAGGCATAAGGGGTAAACTAAAAAGTGAACTTGAAAAAATGGAAAACATGGGTATAATAAGAAAAGTATCACATCCAACTCCCTGGGTAAACGCCATAGTGCTTCCAGCGAAAAAAGACGGTAGTGTGCGTGTGTGCCTCGACCCGCGGCCGCTCAACCGCGCCATCCGCCGCGCGCACTACCCGCTGCCCACGCTCAGCGAGATAGCCGCCGCGCTGCACGGCGCCAAGTACTTTAGCAAGTTAGATGCGCGCTCAGGGTTTTGGATGGTTGAGCTTGACGATGAAAGTGCTGATTTGTGCACTTTTGGGACTCCATTTGGTCGTTATCAGTTCTTGCGGCTTCCGTATGGCGTGAACTGTGCTAGTGAAGTATTCCATGCTAAAATTCGGCAAATCTTAGAGGATTTAGAGGGAGTTCAATCGTTTATTGATGACATTATAGTTCATGGGCGTACCTTAGAAGAACATGACACTCGATTAAAAATGTTACTAGATAGGGCTCGCGAAGTAGGCATAAAGTTTAATAAAGAAAAATGCGAGTTTCGTGTACGACAAGTCACATACTTAGGTCACACGTTTAGTGAGAAGGGTATGCAGATAGATGCGAGTAAATTACGTGCAATCAGAGACATGCCCAGCCCGAAGGACAGAGCGTCGCTAGAGAGATTTTTAGGTATGACAAATTATTTGTCTAAGTTCATTCCTGATTATGCTAATATTGTTAATCCCCTTAGAAGCTTACTCAGAAAAGGCACTGAATGGTGCTGGGACAGCAATCACGAGAGTGTGGTATCGGCGCTGAAGGCTGCGCTGTGCCGCGCGCCCGTGCTCGCTCTGTACTCCAGCACGGAGCGGGTGGTGCTGCAGGTGGACGCGAGTAGCTTCGCTCTCGGCGCAGCAGTTCTGCAAGCTGGTCGCCCGGTAGAATTCGCGTCGGTAACTCTCAACACCGTACAGTCCCGATATGCTCAGATAGAGAAGGAAATGATGGCGATAGTCTTTGCATTAGAAAGGTTTCACCAATACGTGTACGGCAGAACAGACGTGACCATAGAAACGGATCATAAGCCACTGGAATCGCTTTTCAAAAAAAATTTAGACTGTTCCGGCAAGATTACAACGAATGATGCTTCGCATTCAATGTTATGATTTTAACGTGACTTATAAGCCGGGAAAATACATGTACCTTGCGGACACGTTGTCGCGAGCCGCACTTAAGGAGCCTATGCAAGATAAAGTCTCAGTAGAAATCGAAGCTCAGGCATGCTTTGTTATAAATAATGTACAATTTAGTGACAGTAAAATACAAAGTGTTAGGGACGCGACAGTTACGGATCCGGAATGTAGAATTTTGATAGATTATATTTTAAATGGATGGCCGCGTTACAGATTTGACTTGGATCCTTTAGTTCGTGCGCATTGGCCATACAGAACGTCATTTGAGTATATAGAAGGTATTTTATTAAAGGACAATTTAGTGTTCATACCACGGAAATTGCGTGGCGAAATGCTGGAGCGCGTACACGAGGGTCATCTCGGTATCGACCGGTGTAAAAGGCGTGCGCGCGATGTTATGTTTTGGAGCGGCATGTCGCGCGACGTGGAACAAAAGGTGCGCTCGTGCGCCGCGTGCGCCGAGCACGCAGCTAGGCCAGCTAGAGAATCAATGATTCCTCATGCAGTTCCCCATCTACCCTGGAGCAAAGTTGGTTCCGATATATTTTTCTTTCGTAAAAAATACTTTCTGATACTCGTGGACTATTTCTCTAACTTCATAGAAGTGACTCCTATACCTAATGCGGGATCAAGAGCGGTAATAAATGCTATTAAAGATCAGTTCGCGAGGCACGGGTTAGTTTCGGAACTGGTCACTGATGGGGGTCCTGCTTATAAATCTAAAGAATTCCGCCAGTTCAGTGTAGATTGGTGCTTCAAGCACACTACTACATCACCGAATTATCCACAGGCAAACGGCCAAAGTGAAAGAGCAGTGCAAACTGTAAAAAATATCATAAAAAAGTCAATAATGACCGGCACCGATTTTTATTTGGGACTATTGAATTTCCGATCGACTCCTCGTGATGGAGTTAGTTCACCGGCACAGTTGCTGATGGGGAGACGATTAAACACTAAACTTCCCATTAGCAACGATAAGTTGCTACCGGAAAGGGATATTACTCCGGATTTCGTTGCTATAAGTCGAAATCGTAATCGCGTTAAACACTATTACGATAGGACGTCCCGCGATTTGCCAGAACTAAAGGCCGGCGATAAAGTAATAGTGGACGACGGGAACGTTAGGCGTCGTATGACGGTGCACGCGCGCGCACCACAGCCCCGATCGTATTTTGTTGTAGACGGTTCAGGTAGAAAATATAGACGCAACCGGCGTCATCTCCTCCGAGCTGAATCTGCTCCGGCGGCTAGCCAGTCACCTCCTGCTTCTTCGAGTGAGAAGGAGGAAGGTGATGATGACGCGGATCGCATGAGCGTGTACGGGGACGCGGAGGAGCACGTCACGGACAACGAGGCGGTCGGTGCTGAGGGTGATAGCGAGGGTAGCAGCTCCAGGTCCGCGAGCGCCTCGCCTGCTCCACCGGGGGAGAAACAGGCTCGAACGGCTGCGAATAGGGCTCGTAAACAAATAGCTTCATTTTTCAGAAAAAAATAAAGTGTATTGTATTGTTAGTTGGTAAGTTTTATACTTATACTTTAGAAGTAGGTATAATTTTGGTGGTGGTTTTGCTTTTTTTTATTTTTTGTTTATGGGGAAGATGTCATGATTATGTAGCTTTTATGTAGGTAGTAAAATAATAAATCAGTTTTACAATGGCAGCTGTCGTTTCATTACACTTACAAAACGGATTTGCGATTTAAATTTTTCTCCTTGGCTCTATATTATTTCATCATCATACTCATTGGCAATTTGTGTACGGGATGAAACAAAACTATAAACTTGTATAATTTGCATAGTAAAGTAAATCGCATAATAGAAATACATAGAGCCTCATTCTTATTTGTTTTTGCAATGTTATCTGTTACGCTCGAAGAACGAAAACTCTAATTGAGAAAAGCACACGACTCACGACTTGTAAACTGTTTTTCGTTTTCGGTCTTTAAGTGTAACACCGTTTTAGGTATAACTTATAATAGATTATACGTGCGAATTACTTTCATGTTATAAATTGCCAGAATTTGTTTATAAAATAAAAATAAAATACCTCATACTTGTTTTTCATTTCCGTTCTATGTTTCCGTTACGTTTGGGAAAATTCTATTTAAGTATATTTTTATAGGGTTATTTCAAGATAGATGTATTTTAATAAAGTTGGGATTCCCCAACTCGAGTAGAATTATGTAATTGTTATTAAGTATGGATTAATATCCATTATTATTTATCGTTACTACCGAGTACCGAGTGGCCCGCCGCCAACCCCTATGGGGATTTCAAATCCGTTACATAAAGCTAATTCTCTACTGCCGAAATAACTTACCTATTTCATGAAGAGCTCTGCTGGACAGATCCATGCCATAAAATGGCTAAGAGAAGCATGGGTCAGAAGTTACAATACCAGTTATTATTAGGATATTTGAATGTTTACCATTTTTTTAAGTGTTAACCATCTTGATTGTCGAACTCTCGACCAAAGCGTCTGGTGCCGTCGTTAAATCATCCTTGCTTCTCAAATCATCCTTGAAAAATTCTTCCGACATTAACAGCTCCTCAGAACTTGGGGTGTTTTAAGAACATCTTCAAGTTCACAAGGGCGTCAAATTAGAAAATTAAAGGCAGAGCATTGATTATTAAACATATAAAGGATGAGTACTTAGTGACGTCATGCATGTATTTTCAGGCTCCGCCCTGAAGCATCATTTTTAAATTGTCAAAACTGTAAGATGGCGCTAATGTATGCGACCGACAGCGGTACCGAAATGTATTATGTACAACGCGCGCGAAGCCATATTGAGAAATTTTTGGCTTCGCTAAGAAGACGGGAAAGATGTGACGTATACACATACGTCACATCTTTCCCATCTTAGTGTAGCATACTTCGTCATTCCTAGCACGGACGCCCGCACAGCGAAAACTCAGTAGAGGGCCCTAAAAAACTAGAGCCTTGTAGAGTAGGCCTTTGGAGGGCCTTTGGATAAAAATCATTTTCCGAAGATGAAGTAAGGGTTTTAGGCATTAAATAAAACAAAAAATTGACATACACCATTTATTATAATAATATTAATTGAAGCGATACAGTCATACGAGAGAATGCATTATTGTTACAGTTGCTGACAAAGAATTAACATCTATTGAATTGAACACTTATTATCATAAGTATTATTATGTTAGCACATTAGCGACGCGATGTTTGCTACAGCCTACAAGTATTCAGTTTGTTAGTGCCTTTTACTGGAAAAATCGATTGATCGTGCCTCAAGACTTGCCCTGTTTCACCCAAGTGTTCCCGTTGGAGTTAAAAAATCCTTTCTTATCCCTTGTCTACATCAGAGGGCAGCTCTGCGCAAAATTTCGACAAAGAAACTAATCTTGAGGTCTACGATGGAGTGCACTTGAGATGCCTATTGCTATTGTAGTATATTGCCTAGTACCTACTATTGAATTTGAAAGCATTTGATTTGTGCCGGATGTGTAAATATTATCCATAGACAAGGCTACATATTTTAACTTTCTTAAGTTTCGAGCGTTTTATACTATGGGTTATATTTTTAGGCAGAGGAAGGCCGTTCCACGGATTAAGCTCACCTAAAGGCTCACGTAGCTCGTATCAGAAAATATTCGTATGAAACAAATCGTGTGCTATTTTTGTAATTTTACTTTTAAAAGGTCGAAGAACTACGAGTATATATTTCTGTAGTAATATACTTAGGCCAAAAGACAAATTATTCGTAAAGGTTCATCAATTAACTTAAAAACAATCCTGAAATTTTCACAGTATAGGTATGCGTTGATATAAGAAACCAAAAAGCATGGAAATTAGAAAATCTAGTAAACAAAGATCCAAAAAATTGCTGAAACAGATTTTTTTCATTTTTGACGATATGACCCAGATCTTCACCTGTATCTGTATGCTGATTCCGAGTTTATTTTAATATGTTAACGTACTCGATAGCGAGAGAGCCGCCGATTTTTATGGGACTGGAGCGGTTTACAAATGTTGTCAATAGATGTCGCTACAACCATTCTTTACAAATTCGCGTTTACTCTATAACTTTCGAATACGTAAAAATTCGGAAAAGGCACGTTGATGTTAAATGATACGCCTGCCTATATTAGGACTTTCAAAGTGATATAAATGGTAGCAATAAAAACGGTAAAGGATTCACTTCTCCAGTCTACGCCTTTCCTTTAGTCTGTGCTTTATTTCTACTTAGTGAATATCTTTGTTCTACGTTATTGTATATGAAAATGAAAAGGAGATGTTTTAAATTGGGCTAGGTCTTGTATGTTACCTTAAAAAATTAAGAAAAGTCTGTTGTTCTCGGGAAAAATAAAATTATTGAGTTAAAACGTACTCGTATACTTTAGTAGTACAAAAAAAAAATTTTTTTTTCATATTATAATTGATTTTCAATACGGCGTCGTTGACATCGTACGATTTGACGTAAACCACAACACAATATTTCAATACAGTCTGACAAGGCTCTCTTGGCACTTGAATGAGGGCGCTGTTATAGAACAAAGGCATCCAGAAAATAAAACCTCCTCAATTTTACTTGAATTTTAGTTTAAAATAGTTGATAGTAAGCAAAACCAATACAACATACAATAGCGATATACTGACAGAGCGGACTATCAAGCAGTATCACAAGATGGCGGGGTTAGTCCCGATTTTGGCCACGCGCCAAGATAGCCTTGTCGCACTGTAGTTGTCATTTCTGTCAAAGTTTCTGTCAAAGTCAAATCGCAATGAAAGACATGTTACGGCCATGATGAATCTTAGGTTAATCTATTAATCTATGTTAGATGTTGCAAATACTTATACTATGAGCAGAAATACTTGTTTTGTACACCCGAAAAAAGCCATTTGTAAGGAAAATATGTGGGTAAAAAATGTTTTATGTGGCCTGGGCTATATACCCAAGTATATAGACCTAGCCCAGGGCTCACACATTGATGAAACATCTCCTTTATCACGTCTAACAGTTTTATTATTATAAATTAAACGCAAAATGCATTCTCTTCTCACACACTCGCCATAACATTCTAGTGATGAATATAATATGTAAGGATTACATTCATGAGGTCTAATATTAACTCGCAAACACACAAACACACTTTGCATTGAATAATAAAGAGAGCTTATTTTGAGTACACCATTAGATGACAGTAATTTTGACACAACTTCCAAAAAACTGACTTTGTGAATTAAAATTTTCATTTATTACAATTATTGAAGAATATGTGTAATGTAAGGGTGAAAAGTAAAATAAACTTATATAAAACAGCTACTTTTTAGGACAGCACATAGTAGAAAAAGGATAATGACTATGGATGTAGGGAATCCTATACCAAGCAGATTCAAAAATAAGACAAAAGTTTTTTTTGTCTTATTATAGAACATTATACTTCTAATTGGCTGTAATAATCAAAAAATTCAACATTTCCGTTACTTTTTTTACTTTGCACCATTGGAAATATTTCTTAATTTTTGAAAAGTTAGCATATTTTTCATATATTATATGTCAACGCATAACTAAAATATTGTCTACACGCTCTAACATTATTATCTCATTTAATATGTGTTAGCAGACTCATGATGTTGTTTAATTTATACTATGACGACCATCCTCAAGACCTTCATTTCATGCAAATTAAACTTATTGGTAACTGATATACTAATTCATTATTGTTTTTCGGTGAATTATATTGTACATAAAAATTTTAAAAGTACATAAGTGTACAATATTTAATTATCGCTTTGAATATTAATGTGACTATATTTATTTATAATAAAACTTTCAAAAAGAAAATAAAAATAAACGTTGAAAAAATTCCAATGGTGTGACAGAAAATAAGCTCCCACCTAAATACGATGACATTAAAATACGCTTGAATACATATCAATATAATATTAAATTTACTTTATAATCCAGTTGTGCTTAAATGGAACGATGGTTTAAGAAGTCGTAATGAAGTCGAATTTAGAAGTCGAATATCGATATAAGCATTGATATTTATCTTTATGTATATTTCCACAACTTTACGACGTCTATGCTCTATAAGTTCGTAAGATCGTAAGATGTTCGTTCCTACGAAGTATTTAATATATTCGTAAGCCGTTCTAATAAAACAATAAATCTAACAATTATAACTTCGGCCTGCCGTCTACTGTTCTTTTGTATTTTAGAAAAACAATTTTGATTTAACTTTTAGTTTAGCCAAATTTCGTAATAAAGATATTCTCAATGAAGATAAAGTTTGAGGTCCAAAATAAAACATTAATTATTATAAATGCTATGAAAAACAGGACCGAATTAATAAAGACTTGAGTAGAGTACTGTAAGATATAGATTTTCTCATGGAAATTCTCTGACCACCGTCATCAGTTGTACAAAGTAGGTAAATCTATCCAAAGTTGAAAATACTTCGTCTACGTTCCTTGTATTGGCCATTCCCAATTTCAATATTATTCGGCTACAATTTTCAACAAGTTTGTCGGCTACCGTCGTTGCGAGCAATTTATATAGCGTGCGTGCTCGAAGCGACATCTTTCGGCCGGAATCGATAGCGGGACGCACCGCTGATGTCACGTGTCAATCGGAATGGCAGCGGTGCATTGTGACAGCACGTCATATGACGTCACCTGACGTCGTCTGCCGGACGGTTGGCAAACGAAGAAGGGCGTGCAGTCGAGTTTAGTAAAGACCGTGTAACTTTCTGCCGTCGTCGTCGGAGCACCCGCCCCGGGTCGTGGGCGGGCCGTGGCCGGGGGGCGCGCGGGCCGGGTGGCGCGGGCGGCCCCTTGGCGCTGCTCGGGGGGGCGGAGGGCCGTGTGCGGGCCGCGGGCCGCGCTCACACCCACGCCATCCAACCCTCGTACATCAGGCACAGGTTCTCTGCGCTAGTCGCCTCCGATATTATGTAGTCCACCTGAAGTCAACGGAAAATCCTGTTATTTATTTAAGTGTATAAATAAAAAGGAAAATTCCTGGCAAATACATCATCATTCATCGCCCAGAAATAATCCTCGGATATTAGACTAACTACACATTGTAGATTTATGGCAATGCATTTTGCGGGCCTACTTTTTACGTATCTACATGTTTTTAATAGAAATTTGCTCGAAAGTTCCCACTCATCTCATATTGGTTCCCGAAAGAAATTTTTTTGCAGTTTCCCAGATTTCGAGCTATCGGGAACCAATATGAAGTAATTGAGTATTGTTGAGCAGAGATTTTATTAAAAACATGTAGATTCATAAGTGTTGCGCCTGCAAAACTCATTGCCATTAGCCTTCAACGTAAAATTAGCCCACTATGAGCGAAAAACTAAATAAAATTTGAATTTTCACGCCCGGATGGTACCCATCGCCCTTAATTTTTTTCACAGATGTAGACAAGGGTGAAGGAAAGATTCTTAAGAAATTCCTACAGCATCTCTTGAGCGAAGTACGGCAGGGTTAGCTCGTACTATACTAAAGAGAGTTTGGATGCTGACTCTTCTTCACGCCAACAGTTATTACTAAGCGGATTTGGCTGAAATGACATGGCCGGAGTCTGCCCTCGAAAAAATATTCATGGCCATTGACAAACAGTACGTTATGTTAAAGCTTATAAGTATGTCTTTACGATCGTTTAATTTTTATGATCAGAAAACTTGCGAGAGACATAATATCAGCATAACAACTTGCAACAAAATGCGCCTTAATAATTTTAATAGCAATGATTTTTTTTATTAAATAAATGCTTTTCAAAATGTTAACTCGCATTTTCTAAGCTTTTTAATATGAAAAAATTATGAGTTCATAACCAATACACATCATTTTTTAATAAAAAATCATTGCTATTAAAATGTTAGTGCGCGTGTTACCTGGTCCTGCGGCTGCGGGCGGCGCGCGGGGGGGTCGCGCCCCTCCAGTTTGAGGCGCACCCGCTTCCACACACCCGCGCCCGTCGCACTCCTCTGCTCGCCCACTGGAACAA
This sequence comes from Coenonympha glycerion, assembly GCA_963855885.1. Taxonomy (NCBI): domain Eukaryota; kingdom Metazoa; phylum Arthropoda; class Insecta; order Lepidoptera; family Nymphalidae; genus Coenonympha; species Coenonympha glycerion. The sequence continues at coordinate 15,594,187 of OY979636.1, read as the reverse complement.
ACGACACAACCTCTCACTTTGCATACTAAATATCAAACCATGATCTGAAAAAATTTGTTAGAAATATTATGCCATGTGTGTGTATGTATTTAAACGTGTTGTGTAACATATAAAGAAAGTTAAATCCGCCATTTATATTTTTAAATTCATTATGTCCATATGTCATTTTACTTTTTCCATTGCCTATATCTTTTTTTTTGTATGTACGTAAAGTACTTTAGAGTTTATTCGACTTCACTAAACTGTAACAGGTACAGAAATCCTTTTCCACTGGTAGGTATGGAAGCATGTTACCATATGGACTTGTCGCCACTAAAGTTATGTAACAAAAGTAGTCACCGTGTCTGGCGGCGGGCCTGCTCGCGAGCGCCGCCTGCCGCGTCAGCTTGCGGCTGTCGGCGCCGCCCGGTAGCCTGCAACATAACATACACGACTCAGAAATAGTGGTTTAATTAATAAATAGATAAAGGGTATTAAAACACGAATGCCAGTGTGTGTTGATAATAGTATCACATGAGTGTTTTAATACCTGATCATCAACAGTTGCAACTATGGGAGTAGATAAAGTTGTGTAACTTTATCTACTCCCATACTGACTGACTGACTGAAAATGAAAATCTTTATTTTTCACAGAGACCTGATTCACTGACTCACTCCCTCTCTCAACACTGTGTGTTCACTCACCACTACCACCACTGGCTCACTAACTCACTTACTGAATGTCTCACTCACTAGTACTCACTGACTCACTTACAGACTGACTCACTCGCTTTCTGACTTTCTACCTCACTCTCACTCTGACTCACTCACTACTATTCACTGACTCACTCACTAAATAACTCACTTTCACTCTGGCTCACTTAAACTCACTCCCTCACTCACTGACTGACAGGTACAGATACCATGCATCGAGCAGTAAGAGTGTGTGTACGGAACCTTAAAAAAGAATGTTATTATGAAATTAAGTACAACATTATAACACTCATGCTAGTATGTTATAAAAACATTGGGAGTTTTAATGCTGGCAATAAGTTAACTGTTTCAGGATCTTTAATAGTGACATTAAAGCATGGGAGTAGATAAAATATTTTAAGTGCAGCGTGGTATAGAGCGGCGCGTGAGCCGACACTCACTCGAGCAGCAGCCGCAGCAGCGCCGGCAGCTCGGTGTCCAGCTGCGCGGCCGCGAGCGCCGCGGCCCGCACGCGCGCCTCCGCGTCCGGCTCGCACGAGATGCAGTCGATCTTCTCCGACACGCCGCGCCACAGCGACGAGAACTCCTGCGCCGGGTTGTCGCCCTGGGAACAGTTCACCGGCACCGTTAAATGATGATGAATGACGACCACGGCCTGCTCCACGCGCCGCAGCGCCTCGCTCAGCACAATATAGATCACTCACGTCGTTGAGCTGCAGCAGCGTGTGCAGCGGCCCCTTCAGCTCGGCCAGCAGGTTGTCGCGCGCGATGGCGGCGTCGGCGAGGCGGTCGGCGGCGGCCCGCAGCGCGCCGGCGGCCTGCTCCACGCGCCGCAGCGCCTCGCTCAGCACAATATAGATCACTCACGTCGTTGAGCTGCAGCAGCGTGTGCAGCGGCCCCTTCAGCTCGGCCAGCAGGTTGTCGTCGGCGAGGCGGTCGGCGGCGGCCCGCAGCGCGCCGGCGGCCTGCTCCACGCGCCGCAGCGCCTCGCTCAGCACAATATAGATCACTCACGTCGTTGAGCTGCAGCAGCGTGTGCAGCGGCCCCTTCAGCTCGGCCAGCAGGTTGTCGCGCGCGATGGCGGCGTCGGCGAGGCGGTCGGCGGCGGCCCGCAGCGCGCCGGCGGCCTGCTCCACGCGCCGCAGCGCCTCGCTCAGCACAATATAGATCACTCACGTCGTTGAGCTGCAGCAGCGTGTGCAGCGGCCCCTTCAGCTCGGCCAGCAGGTTGTCGCGCGCGATGGCGGCGTCGGCGAGGCGGTCGGCGGCGGCCCGCAGCGCGCCGGCGGCCTGCTCCACGCGCCGCAGCGCCTCGCTCAGCACAATATAGATCACTCACGTCGTTGAGCTGCAGCAGCGTGTGCAGCGGCCCCTTCAGCTCGGCCAGCAGGTTGTCGTCGGCGAGGCGGTCGGCGGCGGCCCGCAGCGCGCCGGCGGCCTGCTCCACGCGCCGCAGCGCCTCGCTCAGCACAATATAGATCACTCACGTCGTTGAGCTGCAGCAGCGTGTGCAGCGGCCCCTTCAGCTCGGCCAGCAGGTTGTCGCGCGCGATGGCGGCGTCGGCGAGGCGGTCGGCGGCGGCCCGCAGCGCGCCGGCGGCCTGCTCCACGCGCCGCAGCGCCTCGCTCAGCACAATATAGATCACTCACGTCGTTGAGCTGCAGCAGCGTGTGCAGCGGCCCCTTCAGCTCGGCCAGCAGGTTGTCGCGCGCGATGGCGGCGTCGGCGAGGCGGTCGGCGGCGGCCCGCAGCGCGCCGGCGGCCTGCTCCACGCGCCGCAGCGCCTCGCTCAGCACAATATAGATCACTCACGTCGTTGAGCTGCAGCAGCGTGTGCAGCGGCCCCTTCAGCTCGGCCAGCAGGTTGTCGCGCGCGATGGCGGCGTCGGCGAGGCGGTCGGCGGCGGCCCGCAGCGCGCCGGCGGCCTGCTCCACGCGCCGCAGCGCCTCGCTCAGCACAATATAGATCACTCACGTCGTTGAGCTGCAGCAGCGTGTGCAGCGGCCCCTTCAGCTCGGCCAGCAGGTTGTCGCGCGCGATGGCGGCGTCGGCGAGGCGGTCGGCGGCGGCCCGCAGCGCGCCGGCGGCCTGCTCCACGCGCCGCAGCGCCTCGCTCAGCACAATATAGATCACTCACGTCGTTGAGCTGCAGCAGCGTGTGCAGCGGCCCCTTCAGCTCGGCCAGCAGGTTGTCGCGCGCGATGGCGGCGTCGGCGAGGCGGTCGGCGGCGGCCCGCAGCGCGCCGGCGGCCTGCTCCACGCGCCGCAGCGCCTCGCTCAGCACAATATAGATCACTCACGTCGTTGAGCTGCAGCAGCGTGTGCAGCGGCCCCTTCAGCTCGGCCAGCAGGTTGTCGCGCGCGATGGCGGCGTCGGCGAGGCGGTCGGCGGCGGCCCGCAGCGCGCCGGCGGCCTGCTCCACGCGCCGCAGCGCCTCGCTCAGCACAATATAGATCACTCACGTCGTTGAGCTGCAGCAGCGTGTGCAGCGGCCCCTTCAGCTCGGCCAGCAGGTTGTCGTCGGCGAGGCGGTCGGCGGCGGCCCGCAGCGCGCCGGCGGCCTGCTCCACGCGCCGCAGCGCCTCGCTCAGCACAATATAGATCACTCACGTCGTTGAGCTGCAGCAGCGTGTGCAGCGGCCCCTTCAGCTCGGCCAGCAGGTTGTCGCGCGCGATGGCGGCGTCGGCGAGGCGGTCGGCGGCGGCCCGCAGCGCGCCGGCGGCCTGCTCCACGCGCCGCAGCGCCTCGCTCAGCACAATATAGATCACTCACGTCGTTGAGCTGCAGCAGCGTGTGCAGCGGCCCCTTCAGCTCGGCCAGCAGGTTGTCGCGCGCGATGGCGGCGTCGGCGAGGCGGTCGGCGGCGGCCCGCAGCGCGCCGGCGGCCTGCTCCACGCGCCGCAGCGCCTCGCTCAGCACAATATAGATCACTCACGTCGTTGAGCTGCAGCAGCGTGTGCAGCGGCCCCTTCAGCTCGGCCAGCAGGTTGTCGTCGGCGAGGCGGTCGGCGGCGGCCCGCAGCGCGCCGGCGGCCTGCTCCACGCGCCGCAGCGCCTCGCTCAGCACAATATAGATCACTCACGTCGTTGAGCTGCAGCAGCGTGTGCAGCGGCCCCTTCAGCTCGGCCAGCAGGTTGTCGCGCGCGATGGCGGCGTCGGCGAGGCGGTCGGCGGCGGCCCGCAGCGCGCCGGCGGCCTGCTCCACGCGCCGCAGCGCCTCGCTCAGCACAATATAGATCACTCACGTCGTTGAGCTGCAGCAGCGTGTGCAGCGGCCCCTTCAGCTCGGCCAGCAGGTTGTCGTCGGCGAGGCGGTCGGCGGCGGCCCGCAGCGCGCCGGCGGCCTGCTCCACGCGCCGCAGCGCCTCGCTCAGCACAAAATAGATCACTCACGTCGTTGAGCTGCAGCAGCGTGTGCAGCGGCCCCTTCAGCTCGGCCAGCAGGTTGTCGCGCGCGATGGCGGCGTCGGCGAGGCGGTCGGCGGCGGCCCGCAGCGCGCCGGCGGCCTGCTCCACGCGCCGCAGCGCCTCGCTCAGCACAATATAGATCACTCACGTCGTTGAGCTGCAGCAGCGTGTGCAGCGGCCCCTTCAGCTCGGCCAGCAGGTTGTCGCGCGCGATGGCGGCGTCGGCGAGGCGGTCGGCGGCGGCCCGCAGCGCGCCGGCGGCCTGCTCCACGCGCCGCAGCGCCGCCGCGCGCGCCTCGCTCAGCGCGCCGGCCGTCTCGCGCACCAGCGCCGACACGTTGCCCACCTGCGCCGACCAATGCATTAACCTGACGGCAATACAGTATGCACAGCCCTTCCATACGGCTCTCACCGCAGTGCAAGTTACGAAGCGTTCTGTTTTGGGATGGGTACACAAGATATGATGCTGCAGGATGATGAGTGCAGTGCGTTGTATGTCATTGAAACTTAATGTAGTCCCCCTTCAGCCGCAGACAGACAAATATTTTTATGAGAACGTTTTCTGCGAGTCTCATCAATCTTTCATTGTAAAAAAATACTTTGTTCATCAGATACAGTTAAAAAATCAATTTTAAAAACATTTTTAAGCTATTGCATAGCTTCTATCGTGGGCCTTGAGCGTGGAGACCGAATACAGAAATTCCGTAACGAAAATAACCTAACACCCCCCACTCCGACCGGCCCGCTCTATCGCAGGCTTTGAGCGTGGAGACCGAATACAGAAATTCCGTAACGAAAATAACCTAACACCCCCCACTCCGACCGGCCAGCTCTATCGCAGGCTTTGAGCGTGGAGACCGAATCCAGAAATCCCGTAACGAAAATAACGTAACAGCTATGCACTAGCTTTACCGCGGCAGTCGCCGAGTGCCACACGTCTTTTTTTGATGTTTTGGTTAATTCAATATTTACCCAATGCGTATCGATGTTTCCCTCAGGGTGCAACATTTCCATGAGAGACTCCTCCACGGGTGATACTTGAAGCGAATATTTTTGCGCCAATGTGCACGCCTGCGGTAGACAAAAAATCTTTTACAATAAATCAAAGAGCATTTATTACTGAATTGGAAAAAAGACTGGATAAAACCGAAGTAGGGAAAATATTCGATCTTCTCCCTATAGAGAAATTATTTTCGGGTTCTTGCTGAGGCTTTTGGAATGACCTAGATTTGCTTAAAAATTCCAGCAGAGACTGTCTGTGGGCAAAACCTTCAGTTTTTTATGTGTTATCAGCAATCCCTTTATATTTTATAAAATAAATCATATACACAATTACTTGCACATCAGAGCCTTCACGCACAAAGGGAGAATCCAAGGATCAATTAAAAGGTTCAGGGGGCCTACCACCGTGACCTAATATTGTTAATTATAATATTGTTTTGAAATTTCCATACTATATTGTATGAAAATGTCAAAACAATATTACAATAATAATGCTTTAAGTGACGGTGGTAGGCCCCCTGGAAGAAGAAAGGAAGAAAGACAGCAGACGTATCACTGGACGTGACGTATCAAGTGAATGTCTTGCTCGTCTCGCCACTCTATGACATGGAACAATCAATGGGCAGAAGTGTGTTGTGCAGCGCATACCTTCTCCCAGTGCGCGAGCGCGGTGCGCGCGGTCTTGGCGGCGCGGGCGGTGCGCGCGGCGCGGGCCTGGCGCGCGGCGGGCGCGGCGCTGAGCGCGGCGGCCACGCGCGCGCGCGGCGCCAGCGCGCTGCCGGCCGCGCACAGGCGCCGCGCGAGCGCGCTGCGCGCCGCCCAGCCGCCCTCCAGCGCGCGCACCACCGAGCGCAGCGCGGGGTTCGCGCCCGCGCCCCACCTCACCCTGCCGACCAGCGCCGCTATTAATATTAATATCTGGGTGACCGAGCTTCGCTCGGTGGCCAATAGATGGCAGAAGGTGTCATATTTTTTTTTTTTTGGTAAATTCAACATTTTCTAAAAATGAATTTTAGCTAGATCGATTTATCGCCCCCAAAACCCCCTGTGTACTAAATTTCATGAAAATCGTTCGAGCCGTTTCCGAGATCCAGATTATATAGAAATATATATACAAGAATTGCTCGTTTAAAGGTATAGGATAGGATAGGATACACATTACACATTGTGTGCCGAGAACGATTTGATTTATTAGTAAAATGTAGTAATTGCAAGTTGAAGTCTGCTTGGCTTTTGCCCCCTGTGTCTTAATGTCAACAATTATTATTGGCGTAACCAGTCCATTGGGACAAAAGTACATAAATAAAAACACCATAAATAGCATTTCTGACGTCATAAGCTTGGACCACAAAAGATCCCCAATACCCCCTGCCTGGAAAGAAATTTTCGTATTGCCGGTAACACCGGCAAAGTGGTGACCCCGACGTGATATTATGCGTGACCAAGTGAAGCACTGAAAAACACGCATGAAACATACCGCAACAACCACATCCGTGTAGCGGTCTTCGATAGCTGACGATAGATGGCGTAACCAGCGCAAAAGCACACGCTGACAGAGCATTCGACGAGCGTTCTATAAATACAACTTCTGACGTCACACGCTCGGATCACAAGCGGTCCCCAGGCACAACACATGCCTGGAGGGAAATTTCCCTATTGCCCTCTGCACCGCTAAATCCGCTACACTATCGAAGCAACAACTGCAACAATACAGGTACCTCTGGTGCGCCGCTGTGACGAGGGTCTGCGTCTTGGCCACGGCGCTCTCTAGCTTCTCCACGGCGGCGCCCAGCTCGCGCGCGCGCCGCGACAGCAGCGGGCTGGGGTCCTGGCGGTCGTTGAGCACCTGCCGACCAATACTAACTTACTGTTGCACTACCGGACAAGGAGAAGAGTAGAAGACATTTCACAAAATGATAATTCCAGAATTAAAAAATAAGTAGGGTATGAGCATTTCATGGGTTCAGTAGTTATGACTTTGGATATGCAGGAGCTACACCTACTCGTATATACATTAAATATCTTTTAATCTAGTTATCGCCCTACCAGACACTATACGTAGAAAACTGTGCACCAAAACACTTCTACAACAAACGTTATACTTAAAAAGAATAAGAAAGGATTTTGGGAAAATTGAACAAAGAATAGGGGGTCAGCTAGACCAAAATATAGGCATGTTACCTCGGCATGCAAGTGCGCGTGCGCGGCGGCGCGCAGGCGCGAGGCGCGCGCCACGGCCCGCGCGCGCTCGGCGGCGCGGCTGGCGAGCGCGGCGCGGTGCGCGCGCGCGCGGCTGGCCTGCAGCGCGCCCGACAGCGCGGCGGCGCGCGCGCGCGTGCGCGGCGACCCCACCGCGCCCGCGCGCTCGCACAGCGACTCCAGCGACACGCTCCACGACGCGCCTGGGGGTTTATGTTCATTAGCCATACACATACATATAGTCATATACGTTACGTATATGACTACTTATTTGTATGTTCTCGACGTACGGTCTATAATACAAATTCCAAAGTGAACCATCGGCCCACAAGTGAACCTACACACGGTCGTGTGCTGCAGCACTCACCGATCTCCTTCTGCTCCACCTCGGCGTGCAGGTCGAGGCGCGCGCGCCGCAGCAGCAGGCACAGCACGGACGCCAGCGCCTTGGAGTGCACGCCCAGCACGCAGCGCGACACGTACTCCGCCGTGAACCTACACACGGTCGTGTGCTGCAGCACTCACCGATCTCCTTCTGCTCCACCTCGGCGTGCAGGTCGAGGCGCGCGCGCCGCAGCAGCAGGCACAGCACGGACGCCAGCGCCTTGGAGTGCACGCCCAGCACGCAGCGCGACACGTACTCCGCCGTGAACCTACACACGGTCGTGTGCTGCAGCACTCACCGATCTCCTTCTGCTCCACCTCGGCGTGCAGGTCGAGGCGCGCGCGCCGCAGCAGCAGGCACAGCACGGACGCCAGCGCCTTGGAGTGCACGCCCAGCACGCAGCGCGACACGTACTCCGCCGTGAACCTACACACGGTCGTGTGCTGCAGCACTCACCGATCTCCTTCTGCTCCACCTCGGCGTGCAGGTCGAGGCGCGCGCGCCGCAGCAGCAGGCACAGCACGGACGCCAGCGCCTTGGAGTGCACGCCCAGCACGCAGCGCGACACGTACTCCGCCGTGAACCTACACACGGTCGTGTGCTGCAGCACTCACCGATCTCCTTCTGCTCCACCTCGGCGTGCAGGTCGAGGCGCGCGCGCCGCAGCAGCAGGCACAGCACGGACGCCAGCGCCTTGGAGTGCACGCCCAGCACGCAGCGCGACACGTACTCCGCCGTGAACCTACACACGGTCGTGTGCTGCAGCACTCACCGATCTCCTTCTGCTCCACCTCGGCGTGCAGGTCGAGGCGCGCGCGCCGCAGCAGCAGGCACAGCACGGACGCCAGCGCCTTGGAGTGCACGCCCAGCACGCAGCGCGACACGTACTCCGCCGTGAACCTACACACGGTCGTGTGCTGCAGCACTCACCGATCTCCTTCTGCTCCACCTCGGCGTGCAGGTCGAGGCGCGCGCGCCGCAGCAGCAGGCACAGCACGGACGCCAGCGCCTTGGAGTGCACGCCCAGCACGCAGCGCGACACGTACTCCGCCGTGAACCTACACACGGTCGTGTGCTGCAGCACTCACCGATCTCCTTCTGCTCCACCTCGGCGTGCAGGTCGAGGCGCGCGCGCCGCAGCAGCAGGCACAGCACGGACGCCAGCGCCTTGGAGTGCACGCCCAGCACGCAGCGCGACACGTACTCCGCCGTGAACCTACACACGGTCGTGTGCTGCAGCACTCACCGATCTCCTTCTGCTCCACCTCGGCGTGCAGGTCGAGGCGCGCGCGCCGCAGCAGCAGGCACAGCACGGACGCCAGCGCCTTGGAGTGCACGCCCAGCACGCAGCGCGACACGTACTCCGCCGTGAACCTACACACGGTCGTGTGCTGCAGCACTCACCGATCTCCTTCTGCTCCACCTCGGCGTGCAGGTCGAGGCGCGCGCGCCGCAGCAGCAGGCACAGCACGGACGCCAGCGCCTTGGAGTGCACGCCCAGCACGCAGCGCGACACGTACTCCGCCGTGAACCTACACACGGTCGTGTGCTGCAGCACTCACCGATCTCCTTCTGCTCCACCTCGGCGTGCAGGTCGAGGCGCGCGCGCCGCAGCAGCAGGCACAGCACGGACGCCAGCGCCTTGGAGTGCACGCCCAGCACGCAGCGCGACACGTACTCCGCCGTGAACCTACACACGGTCGTGTGCTGCAGCACTCACCGATCTCCTTCTGCTCCACCTCGGCGTGCAGGTCGAGGCGCGCGCGCCGCAGCAGCAGGCACAGCACGGACGCCAGCGCCTTGGAGTGCACGCCCAGCACGCAGCGCGACACGTACTCCGCCGTGAACCTACACACGGTCGTGTGCTGCAGCACTCACCGATCTCCTTCTGCTCCACCTCGGCGTGCAGGTCGAGGCGCGCGCGCCGCAGCAGCAGGCACAGCACGGACGCCAGCGCCTTGGAGTGCACGCCCAGCACGCAGCGCGACACGTACTCCGCCGTGAACCTACACACGGTCGTGTGCTGCAGCACTCACCGATCTCCTTCTGCTCCACCTCGGCGTGCAGGTCGAGGCGCGCGCGCCGCAGCAGCAGGCACAGCACGGACGCCAGCGCCTTGGAGTGCACGCCCAGCACGCAGCGCGACACGTACTCCGCCGTGAACCTACACACGGTCGTGTGCTGCAGCACTCACCGATCTCCTTCTGCTCCACCTCGGCGTGCAGGTCGAGGCGCGCGCGCCGCAGCAGCAGGCACAGCACGGACGCCAGCGCCTTGGAGTGCACGCCCAGCACGCAGCGCGACACGTACTCCGCCGTGAACCTACACACGGTCGTGTGCTGCAGCACTCACCGATCTCCTTCTGCTCCACCTCGGCGTGCAGGTCGAGGCGCGCGCGCCGCAGCAGCAGGCACAACACGGACGCCAGCGCCTTGGAGTGCACGCCCAGCACGCAGCGCGACACGTACTCCGCCGTGAACCTACACACGGTCGTGTGCTGCAGCACTCACCGATCTCCTTCTGCTCCACCTCGGCGTGCAGGTCGAGGCGCGCGCGCCGCAGCAGCAGGCACAGCACGGACGCCAGCGCCTTGGAGTGCACGCCCAGCACGCAGCGCGACACGTACTCCGCCGTGAACCTACACACGGTCGTGTGCTGCAGCACTCACCGATCTCCTTCTGCTCCACCTCGGCGTGCAGGTCGAGGCGCGCGCGCCGCAGCAGCAGGCACAGCACGGACGCCAGCGCCTTGGAGTGCACGCCCAGCACGCAGCGCGACACGTACTCCGCCGTGAACCTACACACGGTCGTGTGCTGCAGCACTCACCGATCTCCTTCTGCTCCACCTCGGCGTGCAGGTCGAGGCGCGCGCGCCGCAGCAGCAGGCACAGCACGGACGCCAGCGCCTTGGAGTGCACGCCCAGCACGCAGCGCGACACGTACTCCGCCGTGAACCTACACACGGTCGTGTGCTGCAGCACTCACCGATCTCCTTCTGCTCCACCTCGGCGTGCAGGTCGAGGCGCGCGCGCCGCAGCAGCAGGCACAGCACGGACGCCAGCGCCTTGGAGTGCACGCCCAGCACGCAGCGCGACACGTACTCCGCCGTGAACCTACACACGGTCGTGTGCTGCAGCACTCACCGATCTCCTTCTGCTCCACCTCGGCGTGCAGGTCGAGGCGCGCGCGCCGCAGCAGCAGGCACAGCACGGACGCCAGCGCCTTGGAGTGCACGCCCAGCACGCAGCGCGACACGTACTCCGCCGTGAACCTACACACGGTCGTGTGCTGCAGCACTCACCGATCTCCTTCTGCTCCACCTCGGCGTGCAGGTCGAGGCGCGCGCGCCGCAGCAGCAGGCACAGCACGGACGCCAGCGCCTTGGAGTGCACGCCCAGCACGCAGCGCGACACGTACTCCGCCGTGAACCTACACACGGTCGTGTGCTGCAGCACTCACCGATCTCCTTCTGCTCCACCTCGGCGTGCAGGTCGAGGCGCGCGCGCCGCAGCAGCAGGCACAGCACGGACGCCAGCGCCTTGGAGTGCACGCCCAGCACGCAGCGCGACACGTACTCCGCCGTGAACCTACACACGGTCGTGTGCTGCAGCACTCACCGATCTCCTTCTGCTCCACCTCGGCGTGCAGGTCGAGGCGCGCGCGCCGCAGCAGCAGGCACAGCACGGACGCCAGCGCCTTGGAGTGCACGCCCAGCACGCAGCGCGACACGTACTCCGCCGTGAACCTACACACGGTCGTGTGCTGCAGCACTCACCGATCTCCTTCTGCTCCACCTCGGCGTGCAGGTCGAGGCGCGCGCGCCGCAGCAGCAGGCACAGCACGGACGCCAGCGCCTTGGAGTGCACGCCCAGCACGCAGCGCGACACGTACTCCGCCGTGAACCTACACACGGTCGTGTGCTGCAGCACTCACCGATCTCCTTCTGCTCCACCTCGGCGTGCAGGTCGAGGCGCGCGCGCCGCAGCAGCAGGCACAGCACGGACGCCAGCGCCTTGGAGTGCACGCCCAGCACGCAGCGCGACACGTACTCCGCCGTGAACCTACACACGGTCGTGTGCTGCAGCACTCACCGATCTCCTTCTGCTCCACCTCGGCGTGCAGGTCGAGGCGCGCGCGCCGCAGCAGCAGGCACAGCACGGACGCCAGCGCCTTGGAGTGCACGCCCAGCACGCAGCGCGACACGTACTCCGCCGTGAACCTACACACGGTCGTGTGCTGCAGCACTCACCGATCTCCTTCTGCTCCACCTCGGCGTGCAGGTCGAGGCGCGCGCGCCGCAGCAGCAGGCACAGCACGGACGCCAGCGCCTTGGAGTGCACGCCCAGCACGCAGCGCGACACGTACTCCGCCGTGAACCTGGAGACATACATACATACAACGGTTAAGGATGGGTTAAAACTCAAACTTGGATTGGTCATCGCACGCACATCCATGTCATAGTGCACTAAATATATATTTTGGTCGCCTTCTAATTTCCTTCATTTTGATGCCACTCAACAAGTTTTAGTTATGTTTTATATGAAGATCTGATATTTAGTGCCACAAATCCGCCATTTTTATATCTAGAGAACCTATCAAAGAGCACTTGGGTTTTCAAGAAGAACATAACGATATCCCTTCCCCCTGAAGGACCATGAAAAACATAACCCTTCCTCGGCAGTCGGTTAGCAAAGAGAGCACCTACCGCCGCACAGGCTTGCAGAGCGCCGCGTCGTCCAGCATCATCGCCGCGGCGGGGCTGGCGGCGGGTGGCGCGGCGGCGGGCGCGCCGCGGAACGCGCACGCCAGCTGCGCGCACAGCGAGAACACCTCCGCCACCGTCTGCACGCGCCGCACGATGAAGATGTCCTCCAGCACCGAGCGCAGCTGCGGGCTCTGCATGGCCGCCTGCAACGCGGAAACAGACCCACTTGACCTCGAGCAAGGCATAGAGATAAATGTGTCCTCCAGCTACCAATCCGGCCACGGAGGGATCCTTGGGAACCAGCAACGCTATCCCTGGGTGCTGGTTTCCATAGACGACGATAATCGCTTAACATCGTGACCCGCCTGCTCGTTCGCGCGCGTTCAGTATGCCACCGATGGCATGGCGCGAAAGGCTTGAACTATATTTCGTCCTCGGTTTTATAGAAACAAGTGCCCCATCTGAAAGTTACACCGTATAGTGTCACACAGATGTCTCCACTGTACGCAACGTACCGACATGCGCATGGCGTCGCTGATCTGGTCGATCTTCCGCCACACGGGCGGGGTGGGCGCGGCCAGGTGGTCGGCCAGCTCCCGGCCGCGCAGCTCCACGGCCGCGAACAGCCCGTTGAAGCCCATCAGCAGCATGCGCCCCGCCGACTGGCTCTCCCCCTCCGTGCTCGACGACAGCAGCGCCTCGTATCTGGAGCGCAGTTCCGCCGCCACGAGCTGGGCGCTGGCTGCTGGGGACTGCAACCAGATTTACATTTGTGACAGCACAAGGATAATCAAAGGAAACTCTCAAAGTTCCCACAAAAATCTGTAAGGACCATTGTTTACCATCATGTTTTATTTACCTCCATATCCATAACGAGGTATCTGAAGTGCATCTCCAATTGAGTCAATAAATCGTTCAAAGGAACCGGCGAGTTAATGATCACGTTGTTCAGCTCATTTATCATCAGCAGCGTAGACGGATCTTCGGAGTGCACTTTTTTGAGGGCTTCAGGCAGAATTATTGTACTGAAATTGTAATTCAACTGCACTAAATCTGCCAGCAGGAGGTTAGCGTTTCGGACGCATTCCACGGCCACTGGCAAGGCTGCGTCGTCGATTGAGGCTGACTGTAGAGGCAGGAGCGACAGTAGCTCGACCGCTTGCATCGATAGCGAACTCATGTCATCAAGGAACCACTCTCCCTCCATAGAAGTCAAGTCAACGAGACAATCTCCAGCACTCTGCGCTCCATTCTCAAGCATGAGATAGCGTCTGTTTAGATTGCACAACATTTCGATCACGATATTTTCTAAAGCGGCCGCAGCGCCTTCCTCCGCTCGGACCCAATTGCTAATATTGTTCTTGGCTTCCATATAAGCCTCCTGTGCTATAGCGACGGCGTCCGGTCCTCCTTCTTGTTGCAGCTTTTCGAGGCATTTGTTCAAATTGGCAGTCGCTTCAGCGTTTATTTGCTGCAAGCGGTAGTTGTAAGCCAGTATTTGCTGCGAGTCACCAGTGTTGGAGTCGGAATTGACGAGAGCCGTGAGTTGGTTGGACACTTCGCGGCACACTTCTGGGGACTTGCTCTCCAAGGCCGCGGCGAGGTATTTGCGGAACATCATTATGCGGTGGTACTCCGTCTGGCTCTGAGGGTAGTACTGGGAAACTGCGACGTATTGAGTGAGGAGCTCGAGACAGGATCTGACGAGGAGATTAGTCTGCTTCAAGCTTTGGTTAAGCTCGACTTCGGCCTGCTCGCACTGGGATATCATCGAGCTCTGTCCTGCGTTCGCTAAGAACTCCTTTATATGTTCAAATATTTGGTTTTCGTCGTCCTCCTGCGGGCCGGAGAATTCTTGCACCCACGCCATCAGCTGCGGGCCGTTCAACACCTCATTGGTGGTGGCGAAGCTTTCTATTTGTGTATCGAAATCATTGAGGATTTTCACGAGAGCTTTCATGGAATCTTCGACGGCGTTCTTCGCTTGTTTGTAGGAGGTGTATTTTTGTGAAATAGCGTAGAGCGGATGGTTGCTGAGATTGTTGCCGTAGGCTTCGATCTCCTTTATCAACGCCATCTGTTGGTGGCACAGCTGCAGTTTCGATTCGACGGATTTGAATTCCTCGTTTTCTTCCAACCATTTCTCAGCACTCTGTTTGACTTCAGGCAGTATGGCCAAAAGTTGATCCCTGAAATAAGTAATGCAAGCATTAAAGTTTCGACATGAGGTTTAAGGGAAATTTTAAAGCGGATATCGTGAGCTCCCTACTTAATAATTCAAGGTGTGCTCGACGAAATTTTAATCAGAGTTCTCTTTAACAAAATTAATTATTAACGCTATGATCTCGTATTCGTTGACGTGGGTAATTGTATCTATCTATGAGTAATGGATGAATTTACAACCGTTATACAATAAGGACTAAGTTTGTTCAGAAGAACACAACAATTTATCGCTAGGGATCACGTAATACGACCTTGAAAACATTGCTATGTAGAGGTATTTTACTGTACAAGTTACGTCAAGCATTCACAGTTTAACAGGTTTTATTGCCCGCGCACGTAACATCCAATATTCGAGAGTTTCGCGTTACGTAAAAGGGGTTCTATTTTTGTAACAAAGAGTTGAAATTCGGGAACATTTAGCCGAGTGCCGGGTGTCATAACTGGGGCTATAAATATATGTGTGGAGTACTTTCCGAGGTGTTCCGTGTTATCTGCTCACGCGAGTTGCCGCTCGAGTAGCAACTGACAGCTCGTAAAGATACACGCCCTTTGTATTTATCGCTTCGCGAAATGGTTGCGAATATAAGAATAGGGAGTCATGTTTTTCTCGGCGGCCGTTATTGTCAGTAATAGCCAGACGGAGCGGAAACTGAGAAGAGCTGTTTATCGGACCGCCTGCCGCGATGTGCGAGGGGTGTCTATTGATTTCATGACTGTAACATTTCGATAATACCTACTCTACCTAACATAGACCTAACATAAAGATCGTAAAAGACTTTAGACATTAATTAAGTTTAATTTCACTTAAGTGGCATCAGCAAAGCAATCTTCAGTAAGAGTACAATACATTATGCGAGCCACGCGAATTTGACAGTGTCTACGCCATCCTCTACTCCTCGCTATATTAGATCGTACCTGAAGGCTTCTAGTAGCGCAGCAGAGAGAAGGAAGCATTCCAGGTTACTAACGTGACTTCAAAAACAGTTTACTTAACACGTTCGGTTTTAAAATAAAATTTCGTCCGAGACTTTCATTTCGTGCCAAAAATGCTTATCTTAAATTCAGTGTGGGGAAGAAATCTTTCTTTAATAAAATGGCAAAGTAAGAAAGAGACAGATATTTTTTCCCCGTCAAATATGCCCTGTAATCTGTGACTAACTGCATTCAGATCAGAGTTCCGCAACAGAGTAAAAAATGATTCTTCAATTAAGTCTTACTGTAAAATATACCCTATACCGCACCATAAGTATCTTAGCCGTAGCGGGCGCGCACGTGGACCTTGAGCATTACCCGACTCGCACAAACATAGCTCGCACATCTTTGAAATCCCGGCAGGCTTTGTTCACTTATCACGTGATCGAAAAAACTACAAGTAGCTGTCTCGACGTACTGATTTCAGACGGCCGCCGCACGCCGGTTAGGTTGCACATTTCACGCGCTTCGTGTGCCCGATTACGAGGAAATCTTAGTATATCGAAAGAGATAAAGTTACGCGATAGAAAGAGATCACGACTTTAGGTGCATAGCGGAGGCGGAGCCAGGCGCTATTGCGAACTGAATTGCACTATTTTGTGTCAGCGAGGGTCGCTGTTTCCATAAATCATCTTGCTGAGTTAACCTTCATGTAACGTTAGGTATATTTATGTATTTTCCGTGACCGAGGGATCATATCTACTTGAACGAGTCAGATGTCGATTAGCTTACGTGACTTCAGTCGCGGTGTGCTTCAGCTCCCTGACGCGCACGGCGAGCATGGCGCGCGCGGCGCGCACGTGGCGCGCGCCGCGCCTGCGCCGGCCGCCGCCCCACTCCACCAGCGGGTCGTACACGAAGGCCTCGAGCAGCGTCAGCAGCGTCTCCCGGCCGCGGCGCATCGTGCGGATCACGTGCTCGCACGCCAGCCGGAAGATGCCCTGTAAAATAATAATTTTTCAATGTAGGTACACCAATTCGAAGTCGGGCGATTAATACGAAGGACTATAATTGTACGAATTGCCCGACTTCGAATTGGTGTACCTACATTGAAAAATTATTTCACTCTTTGTAGTGGCATTTGAAGTCGGTTTTTTGAAAAGAATTTTCCATTTTATTTTTTACTTTTTAGTGGAAAACAACAAATGCACAGGGCATTGAAAAAAATGCCCAAATCGCTTCAAGTATATTAGCAAAATTTGAAAAGTTCCCTCGATTTTACCAAGATCCCATGATCAGATCCTGACCTGATGACCATAGAAAAACCTGGAAAATATTACTCTTTCAAACAGTACCCAAATTGTTTCATGTATCTATGTAAAACTTGAAGAGTTCCCTCGACTTCTCCAGGATCCCATCATCAGATCCTGACCAAAAAAAAAATGGGACCATCTGGGAAGTATACCCTTTCAAACAAAAAAAAATTTTCAAATCGGTTTACGCGTCTTCGAGTAATCGGTGAACATACATAAAAAAATAAAAAAATAAAAAAAGATTCCGACGAATTGAGAACCTCCTCCTTTTTTTGAAGTCGGTTAAAAACAGTAGATATATTAGTTGTGTTATTTTAAAAGCATATAATATGATAATTATAAATCTATAGAGATTGTTTGTTTGTTTGAACGCTATAATCTCAGAATCTACTGGACTGAACTGAAATATTATTTTTATGCAGGAAATATATGTCCAATAGGCGCGGAGCATCAGTTGAATATGTTTTAAAAACGGGAGCAATTGTTTCTTAGAAAGAGATTCTTTCGTTGCGTGCGCAGCGTAAACGGTTAAAGTTACCTACGCAAAAATGATATTAGTACCTTAGGTGGAATTGTTCTCCTAAGTTCTAAAAAAAGTCCTAGAAACCGAAATTCAAGCTGGTGAAGCGCTGGCAACAATTAGTTCATATTATTTTATGTAATGTGATATTTGTCGTCATTACGTTGGAATATTGATAATTTCTGTGGGTGGGTAATCAGTCACTAATCAGGCCTTCATACTGAGACGCCACCTTTTCAAATGTAGGCATAGGAATAGAGTTTTATTTTTATTTTGTTTGTTTAGATTTTACTGTTTTCTTTTAGTTTAATCTTTTAAGTCTTCTAGTTTTTTTGATTTTTTTACTTGTACCTATTTCTATTCTTTTGAATCAATTTATTTTCTTTCATTCTCTGTTTTACCTTTCTCAATTTCTGTGTAATCTTATCCTATAAGTCCTCTATTAGTAGTAGAAAATTTGGTTTTCATGAAAAGATTTACGTGTATACTTTTCATATAGTTACCTATTTTATTACTCGAGTCTTGTACGTGTAAGACACTGAAAGTGCTTAATTAGAATAACCTAAGTACACTGTACAGTCAGCATAACAAATACCTGCTTAAAGATTTAATAAAATTAACATACAATTACGATAAATTCACAGTAACAATAACAACAGTGTGTTTCAATTAAAGCACATTGGTTTAGAAAAATTAAAATACTTATCAAAGAACCTGTAGGCCATTGTTTTGCTGATTTTGCTGTCTGTACTATGTAAGAGTAGGTAGGAGCTGCTAAGCACACCCAAGTTCGCAACTCGTTACCTTTGTTTATTAAATATGAACTTAGATGGAATAAAGTTTGGAGCATTATGATTATAATTTATAATGTACTTAATGATGTGGTGCTGATATAAACCTCGTGTTCACTGGAATGTTGTTATGGAAAATTGGAAAGTATTATTATAGGTGGGTACTTTAGCTATGTTTTAATTTCATCAAAACAAAATCAATATAGGTAAAAAATGAAAATAATTACTGGAACTGGAGAGTAATTGCTAATGAGCAAAACAAATGCATAATTAGATTAACGATTCAGATTGCAATTGCAATATCAAACTCAATTATAATCTTTTAAGTATTTTCATCTGATGGTAGATCACGATGTAGTCGAAAATGTTACCGTACTAACTTGGAAGAAGTAACTCCTAACGGTTTCTACACAGCATCGCGTCGGAACGCTAAATCACTCGGAGGTTTGTCTTCGGTATCTTTTAAGTATAATGAAATTAATAAACAAAAGTAAATACATTCGGTGACCAGTGAAGACAACATTACGATTAAATTAATATTCCAAACACGATCGAAACTGAATTACAATCGTGATCATAAATCTCAACTCAGTACTTAGTAATATTACAATATTTTCTTTCGCATAATTATTTTCAGTCGTGCATTTCGGTAATTGGGCATGTTTATAAATAGACGTCCTCAAAGCTCTAAGCACACAAACGTCGGTATAAATTCCAAGGCGAGGTCATTACAAATACAGCCTCGTGTTCGCCGCAGACTCGCAGGCTGCGTCTGATGTAGCCCGCATGCCGGGGATTTTGCACGAGCTACTTGGCTACGTACAGTCGCATACCACGCGTAGCACACGCTACGAGTCTGTGCTACGAGCCTGAGCTACGACTTACATAAGATAGGCTAAAGGTTGTCACAGAAAGTTCAACCCCGCTACAAACGTAGGCAACATGAATTAATTAACAAAAAAACTGACTTAAACTCTCACCAAACTACTGTTAAAATACTTTCCAATAAAAAAAGAATCATCGTAATCGGTTGTCACGATGTATACTTATTTGTCAATTTTTGTTTTACGCACATAATTAATGAGTCTTATAATAGTTTTCTCATGTATGCCATTGTCAGAATTGGACCAAATTGAAATAAAACCACACGGGTAGCACCAGGTTTCAAATACAAAAACAATCATCAAAATCGATCCACCCATTATAAAGTGATGATGTAACAAAAAAAATCCAGTCGAATTGAGAACCTTTGTTTTTGAAGTCGGTTGAAAACAACCAATACAAACTATAAACCTATAGCTTTAAACGAGCAATTATTGTACATATAATACATATATATCTCTGAATCTCGGAAACGGCTCGAACGATTTTCATGAAATTTAGTATACAGGGGGTTTTGGGGGCGATAAATCGATCTACCTAGGAATCATTTTTAGAAAATGTCGAATTTACAAAAAAAAATATGACTCTTGCTACCATCTATTGGCCGCCAGTAGTAATACTACCGGGCGAGATGACTCCTGCTGCCATCTATTGGCCAGTAGTAATACTACCGAGCGAAGCTCGGTCACCCATATATTGTAAATTATATGAAAAAAAACTCCATTCATTCAATGATTAATTATTATTATTGCCCATCCCAAGACATGTGGTAAAGATGGATTTTCTTTATATTTCCACGGGCGAAGCAAGGTCGGCTAGTATGTAGCAATGTGTGTATATTTGTGAAACCTACCAATCCGAACATGGCTAGCGTTCTGAAAGAACTTTGCTGTACTTTTTCTTTTACATTAATTAATACAGATTTCCTTCAAGAATGTAAAAAAAAGAAAATTTTCGGACTTGTTTACAAATTCATAAAGTTATTAACTTCCAAATTCACTTTTTAACTTTACTTTATAAATAGTTTTTGAATTTGTGAAAAGGACGAGAATTTTTCTTTGAATAAAGTCTGAAAATGTTTAAATGTTTTGTGGTCATACAAAAATAAATTAGTCATTATAATTATGATGAGATATTAAATAAGTGATTAGGAAATTATTAATTAAGGTCGCATTCTAAATAAATAATAACAACATGTTAAGTAATTATAATTAATTGCCAATAAGTATATTTAGGATTAACCCTTTGGATCATAAATCTAGACAGCACAGTTAATCATACAAATCAATACAGTATACTAATCAGCACTACATTAATTAAACATGTAAGTAATTAGAAACTACGTAGACTTCTCATTGTAGATTCTACCCCTAGTTTTGTTATATAAAACAAAGTAAGTATACGGAAGGAAAGAGCGAGAGGGCAGAGGCATTAAAGCAAGAACTGGTATGAAAGAGTAGATAAATAGCTAACATAGGCTCCGATAATGTTGGAAATTGGAAGATAGAAAAAAAACTGAGTAATTTAGTATGGTTTGCTCGCGGTATCGTCTCCTTGATATCTGATTTTTTTAAACATTAAGCGGGAATTGTGGATCTCAATTTAAATTTTGTTTCGGTAGTTAGGCGTGAGGGTGTAACAGAAACAAAAACATAGGTACTAGTTTACAACTTTCACATGTAATTTTTTATTTATATATAAAGAGAAATCTAGACTCACTAGATTCGTAGTCGCCTTTACTTTGCATACAAGGAGTTTTAACAAAAATAATTGTCTCAAACCTTTCGAGTTACGTCCTTGTTGCATCTAATGCTTTTAAGTAGTACTCGTACTAGGACAGTAGAGGTGGTCAATGTGCCGAAAGTTGTTTGTATAAATGAGTTTAAATTGACGTAGAATGTGGGCAGATATTGAAGTGTTATAGCTTGCCTAGAAACTATGCTAGGTAGTAAACTGAAGCCTAAGGTATCCCTAGGGCCGGTGGTCACATTTCAAAATTTCATTTAGACTTTAGAGACTCCATTAAACCCGACACTTATTTGAGTGCATGACAGGTACTAAACATGACAGGATAACTGTAAAATATTGCCTCCAAATTGCTCCAAATACACTTAAATTGCACGTCGAATTCGAATAGTGTGGCAAGTCAACTATCACAACTTTACGAGACTGTAACAAATAACAATACCGTGTTATTATTGTTATAATTTTCAGGGGATTGTGCTATAGCTTATTTTGTAGTGTACTCTTAATTAATATTTGACGACCGAATGGTGTAGCGGTAGCGATCCTGGAATCTGCGTCAGAAGTCGTGGGTTCGATTCCCAAAGCTGGAAAATTTTTGTGTGAAAAACATGAACATTTTAAGGTGTCAGGGTGTTTTTCAATATACAGTATTTATGTATATCAAATATTATGTACAAATGCTATCAATTACTTTGGGGCTAGATTGCGCTGTATAAAATGTCCTGATTCACATATATTTATTTATTTATTTTATAAATTAAAGCTGATAGTTTTACACTAGTTACATTCGCTTCTATAGATATGTTTTATTTAAAAGAATTCTACCTAAATGAACAAAGACGGTGTGGTGTCATCGAAAATATTGTCCGTTCTCCTCTATTTCGTGAAACGCCATTTTTTTACTTGTCACCTTTTTGGAGCTCGCGTGCGATGCTAACTGCATATCATTCAGGCATTGTTCAGCCGCAGAACGCGCGTTCATTGTTTGAAGTAAGCCGATATATAACAATTACTGTCTCGCGCGTGGCAATCGCTTCACGTAATAACTAACCGGCATGATTAAGTAGAGTAATTTGTTACAACTAACTGTTGGCCGTGGTTTCGCTCGCCTAAATTGAAGTTTTTTTTAAATGTTGAGATAAAGAAGTAGCTTTTGTGTTAATTTGTTATTTAATTTATAAATTTGGCCAGTACCTACATACGAGTACAAGGGTAAGACGTTCGTACCTTTGTATATGTGAATCGAATTATAAAACTTAGGTTTAACGATTAGAGTAAAATTTGAGAAACCAAAAATATATAACTTGATGATGCAATTTGACAGACAGCGCTCAATTGCTGTTCCTTTTTTTTTTAATTTATTTAATGTTACAAAGCATACATATAGGTACAAAAATATATCTGCACTAACAAACCACTAGAGTTTACAGTAAGTGCACATAATCTGTCATCTGTTATTTACAGTTTTTTATAAATAAGTCTAACGACCGTTTTCACAAACACTTTAAGAAACGCCTAAGCCGATAGGTGACAGTTTTCACATAAAACAACTGTCACCTAACGGGTTAGGTGACTTTTAAAATGTTAGTGAAAACCACTATAAGTTTTTTACTAATGTTTTTTGGAGTTAATCCATTCTTAAATTTGTAATCTAAATTATTTATTAAAGGATGAAAAAAATAAAAAAAAAATCGAGGAACCATGTAGGCATTCCATATTTATTTTTGGCAGGTATGGTCACTAGTAAACTTTGTGCTGCTCTCCGAGTAAATCTTTCATATTTAATTTTATTCCTTTTTAATATTCTCAGAAATAAACGTATAGAGAACATTTTTCGTGAACCATTTCCAGTGAGTCTCTTTGAAGCGTGTCCAGACTACAAGGTCGTCCAGCAGTCTACTAGGGATGCACCGCGACGGGCGAAAAATATCGTAGGTCTATCCTTTAGGGACGAGCGACGTGTCCAGTTAGGTAGACTTCTCACGATGTGAGGTAGCACGAACTATGCCAGAGTGTGCTCCACAACCTTGTACCTCCTTGGGGCAACCAGCCAAGTACAATGGGGCCTTCAAGAGAAGAGTGAATAGGCATTTTTTAGGCAAGCGCTTTCCATCCTAGACCTCACAATTTCTGCCTATCAGATATCATATGATTGTAGTCAAGCGCAACTCGCAAGCCCATCAATTATTAAAAAAAAAAGATTTTTTTTTCATTCTGCATAGAATATAATAGAAAATACTTTACTTCATGTATGCCTAGCATACATGAAAGGCTCTTATGACAAGTCATTTCATTTTACACTGACTTAATAATGGTGACATTTATTATAGTACTAGCTGACCTGGCAAACGTTGTTTTGCCCTAAGGGTTAATAAAAAATAGATAAATTGAGATTTAAACTATCCTATCTCTCAAGTTGGATCGAACTGCACATGGTGTGCGAATTTTATTATAATCGATTAAGTGGCTTAGGAGTCCATTGAGGACAAACATTGTGACACGAGATTTATATATATTAAGATTATAGTATATAGTATTTTACAACTTAAAACTAAGTTTATAAGGCTTCACAATCGCATATAGACACAATCATGCTGATATCCACAAAGCAGTGATATTCTAGAGGTAAAGGTTCTAAATTCAAGGTCTGCAGTTTATTTGTCTAGAAAAATGTTTGATTTTCGGAGGTATTGTCATGTTGAAATTAAAAAGCACCTATTTAGCTGTGAAAAAACATCGCGAACAAAGTCCACGCAAAGTAGGTAAGTAAGTTTCTCATAAAATGCGAAGTGCGCATATTCCAGAGAAGACCAGCAGAAATAAATTCTCATAAAGCTATCACTATATATCTATCTATCTATCTATCTATCTATCTATCTACCTATCTATCTATATAGTATACAGATCAAGGCACTTATTACAAGCTAGGCCGATGTTAAAAAATAAATAATTTTTGAGTTTGATTTTTGTTCTCACGTCCCATGGGAAGCCAACCTAACTGAGCCAGCAGATAGACCTTAATATGATATTCATGGACACTTTACACTAAGACTCGTAGACGGCGCGAGCGGCAAAGCAATAACGCCAAATGTCGGGATAAGCCCCAGGATTGTAGGGAACATCCATACAGCCGTCCCGACGTGTTAAATATTGATAACACGATGTATCTATTTTATTTACTATGTATTTTGCAAGCGCGGTCTGAAATTAGCTTCATAAATAAAGATTTCCCAACTTCTAAATAACCGTTCGTCTCGATTCCATTCACTGCCCCGGGTGCCAGCAAGAAGGGCTTGTGATTACAGCCCATCACCATGTCTGGTCGGTATAGGCTTCACATACATTCGAAAAAATTTTTTTTAATAGAAAAATAAATAAATAGTGGACAACATCACATACATTGCTTCGATCCCATAGTAAGTAGCTTATGTACTTGTGTTATGGGAATCAGAAACGACGAAGGTACCACAACACCCAGACCCGAGACAATGTAGAAAACTTGTTTTTCTACATTGCCCCGATCGGGGTCGAACCCGGAACCCCAGAGATGGCGGCGCCTTGAAAACCGGCACGCTAACCACTCAACCACGGAGGTCGTCAAAGTGACAAACATTACAGCGAACTCTCTCAGCATGCAGGTATCCTCACAATATTTTTGTTTACCGCTTAACTTGTGATTTTATTTCTACAAATTACTGTGAAAAATCCGTATTTGGAACCCCCCATATTAAGGGAATAAAATATGAGTTGAATTTAAAAAACATACCACAGTGGTTCAATCAATTAAACTGTTCTGTTCGGTCACATATTAGTTAATCTAAGTACAAGGTGAATTAATAAAATTAACATAAAGTGCCTAATTACTTAACCCGATAATGAAGAAAATGACTAATAACCAAATTAATTGATGGGTAATTGTTATAGGTACTTAAACACGAAAGAGTTAAATAAGCTATTAAATAATCTGATAAACCACCATCGGACACCCAAGGTCCCTAGCGACTTCACTCACGCGATTTAAACCCTTTTGGGTTTGAATTTAAAAAAAATCTTTTATGTGTTTCGTCATAATAGCTAAACTTAAGGCAATGCCTGTTTGAGCTGTGCGTTAATAGATAAGTCAGTCAATTAGTTTACCTTTTCCCTTAAGCAGAAACTAGAAAAAGATCCCTGTGTTACCACTTTGGGACAAGATGTAGTTACAAGCAAAATATATGCAAACATCTAAAAAAACAATTTAACGGAAAAAGTAATAAAACAAAATTACGGTTTAAATAAGAAAGATATACCTATGTACAAAGTTTATATATTCGTAAAGGGCGCAGGCGTAATGCGTGCCCTTCGTTAGTGCCCATCCATGCAGCCGGATGGACACTAACAGCACTTTAGCGTTACTTACCGCATAACCAGTTTTAGCTCGAACTTGATGAAATGCGCACAGCTAGCCTTCGCTACACGGGATAAAATATGTACATGTATCCGCCTGCACTGATGCAGCCGAAATTAATAACTTGGAGGGGTAAATCTATATATACTCTCTATACTATACAAATATTATAAAGCTGAAGAGTTTACTTGTTTGAAAGAGCTAATCTCAGGAACTAATGGTCCTGGTTGAAAAAATATTTTTATAGTCCATTTATAAAGAAAAGTTTAAGGCTATACAGGGTTATATTAAATTACCAAATCGCTCTCGGCCTATATTTGTTTACATTAAAACACAACTTTTGTTCAACGACTTTTTTTAATTCGGTAGTTTGAGTAATACCAAGTATTCAATATTTTACAGAGATACTCTACTTGTTCCTACTCTGTATTGTAATATCGGCAAGAGGCCATGGCGCTGCGCGCGGCGCGGCGGCATCGCAACAGTGTAATATCACTTTACAGAAATAACACTTTTTGTATGAAATACATTAATTCTAGGGCATTTTATGGCATCTGGAAGAGATCCTCATATTATGTAGTGATAAGATGTCATTGTACATGTCCTTTCTGTGTTTGTTTTTAATTTTTAATTTCTCTGTAAGTAAGTACCTACTAAATAAATAAATAAAAAAGATAATTCTGAATTTTGAAAGTGTATGCCCGAGAATTGAACCTCGTGAGGCAGAGGCCTGAACCAATAGGCCATTACCGATTTAATCTACTTGTATTGTATCTCAATTGATGTTAATCAACAATTCAACACTACATTTTCATTAGCTATTCATGAAGGGGATGAATACAGAGTATGAAAGACAGATTCAGTGACTAGCGCGGACGATGATGTGGCGTGTCGCGTCGCTTCATCTATAACTATATCATCTGAATTTAATACCCCTTCACACTTCACTTCATAATAACAAATACCTCACAACGTCGAAAACAGACATTAACGAAACAGATATTAATCGTGTGTATCAAAAGCGACTAAATAGGAGCGACGCGACATGAGCAATCACTTTGCACGATAATAATTATGTTAGTAGACATTATTTCAGTCCAAAGGCTGTAACTAGTAATTAGTAGAATGAACGGAAATGTTTTCATTAAACGGTTCCTAAAGATAAGGAAAAAAATGTTAGAATAAAGTATGTACGTGTTATAATTCTTATTTTATTCAACTTCTACACGTTTACCTATCTATTTCTGACCATATAATACATTCTGGGTCGCTGAAAATGAAATTTCAAACGATCTTGTCGTATTGTACAGGGCGCATTGGAACCCTCGTAAACTTATTTATAGGTCGTGAAATAGTTATCAGTAATAAACATTATTTAAATATAAAATTTCATAAGTGCCTCTAGGTTATGCATAAGTGAGATAAATTAATTTGACATTGACTGAATAATATCAAAGTAAATAAAATGTTTTTTTTTTCATTTGGTAAATCAGTGCTTTAATGTGGTGTTATGGCTGAGTTAAAAAAACACCGGTAAGGGCAGATCAATATCTGATGCTAGTTAATGATGCCTATAGTGATAGACATCATTAACTATCTCTATTCTTCTAAGACTTTCGTTAGATTGAGTGCAATCTAACGAGAGTCATAGAAATGAGGAATGAATACAGATAAAATCAAAAGAAGATATAAGTTAATAAAATTCTTTATTTTAATAAAAACTAAGGTTAATAAATATTAAATAATAAAATTAATATACAATACATACAAAAAACAATTAAAAATATGTACATGTTTCAAAAACAGTAACTGGTTTGCCACCTCTGTCGTTCTTAAGATAAATCTAACGAGATTTAACTTTTTCGTCTGACTAACATGACACTTCTGTTCTTTATACTCTTCAATATCTTTGGTAAACGCCATCTCTTTTCATTGATAACAGGAGATTCTTCAAACTGTCCTACATTGAGATTGTACTCATGTTCATCTTGGACATCCAAATTATCGCAAGAACCGCCATATCCGCTACTGCATGGACTATCAGTTCTCGGAGACTCATCATCGCTGTTCGCAGAATCCAAATCACTCATTGAAGGTATTCTCGACATCGAGATATTTGAGAAGGAATCTGCCCTCTCTATCTTTCGCCTTCCATTTTCAATGTTGCATCTCTTCTGTCTTCTGATGGTCTTCAAAAACTCGTCCGAAGAGAAGGTACACGTGTCAGCGTCTATGACAGCTGGTTGACAGGGCGTGTCAAGTGATGAATCCAACGTGTCCAGATCTACAGGAGTACCCCATTTCCGATCCAGGGCGCGAAAAGCAGCCGATAAGTGCAGATGTAGATCCATTTTGATCGAGAGATCGATAACGAATGATAGAATTACATTGGTTCGGCATAATTATATATGAGTTGTTATATCCCCCCCTTCTAATCAGTTTGTTAGATGTGCATCAGCGCTCAGTTAATTAATTAATGTAATGTCATTAATTACGCAATCATTACCGCGATTGCGTGGTGAAGGGTTAAATGATTAAGGATTAGTATATGATTAACTAATTCGTTATAAAAATAATTAATTACATAGATTGTAATTTGTACAATTTAATTAAAATAATTATCAGATTAATTGAATATTTTAAATTTTTACGACTAAAATCATCGTACACAAAACCACAAATCGTAGCTTATTTAGTTACCTTGGGAAATAAGAGATAGTATATACTCGCACCTTTTGAAATAGAGAAAATATTCATAAGTACCTATAAATAAATTCTAATCAGCATCCTAATATAAACCAAGTCTCACAATCTTGCAAAAGATTTTCCTATTTATCTGCTGATTAAGCGGATAATCTCTATATTTACGCATAGTCTCTACTTCTAAGATGGCACATTTGCAACATTTGATAGCGTGATATGGTTGAAACTATTTTGTGGTGCATTGCATGCAATCCTCTACTGGAAAATAAAATTCGAATTTGCTGGGCAGAGCCTTACATTTAATCTTAAAGCTATGGATTAAGTAACAAGAGGAACGGTATCCAAACTTTGTCGTGTGATGGAGAACTTGTTTACTTGGACGCGCGCAGGAATGTGGCAAGTTTGTTCACATAAACATCGTACAAGGTTGCACGCTTCCAAACATGTTCGTAATGCAACTTTAATTTTAGAACGTTTAGATCCGCATCTTAAGTTAAATTGAAAATGGTCATTTTAAATACCCAGCAGCAAAATCGGTTCAGTAATTGAGACGTGTTTGAGTAATAAACCTTTAAATGAATCTTACTAGGAAAATAATACCGAAACAAAAAAAAAACATTGTATGAACGTTTTGCTGCGACATCGAGTTTCATTAGGAAAGTTGACTCAAGAAATGAAATTTGCTGTTGTTAATAAATACAACACTTTGCAGAGTCAACGTCTACTAATTTACACCCACCCTTGTTCACGTGAACAGCCTTCAAAGTTTAACGAACGATCACTGGCGGCAATATCCACAAACAGACACGTTTTTAATCTGAGCGGATTATTAAAACTACACGTGCAAGCGAAATAATCTACAGTAGTACTAGATACAATAAGGCGAAGAATTCGATATCGTTGTTCGTTTTTGGTTATGTATATAAGACATTGAGGATCTCCAAAAACAAACCACAAATTGTTTCTCTGAAATAACAAAGTTTTGTTTTATTTAACAAGTCTTTACAATTATCAAGTTATTATCAAGTTACGACAATTACACTTCTATCTCACCTGAAATAACAAAGAAACGACATTTAAAGTTCACTATATCTCGAGTCCTCAATCACATTCTTTCTATGAGTTTTTATTACGATAAAAATGCACAAAACAATCTCAGCGTCACTCGCCATTTTAAATCATAGACACAGATCACTAATCACTATACCTATCATAGGTACGCGACAGACAGCTGATACGCGAAGCGCGGCAAATTCAAATGAATGAAATGTCACTCATTTCATTACATGTATATTTAGATTGTATGGCGAAATCTAAATTCGAATGGTTTATGCAACCACTTGTACTAAGTTACTGATCGTACTGTGCCTTTCAAACTTGATTATGACAATAGCTCAATTAGTTTTTACGAGCAATTGTGAAATAGTGATCACATACGAGTAAAAGGACACTTTGTTGTAAGTCTCGTAAAAACCCTCATAAACTTAGTTAAAGTTGACAATTAGTTATCACTATTATATTGATCTTTCTCATTGTATTTTCGTAGGCGTTTGTAAGTTAAGCCCTATGAGAAATAAAGAAGTTTGAATCTCGCACTACAAGATACAAGATTATGTACTAAAAATGTCAGTATTATGAGGAAAAAAAAGCACCTTCGTCCGCGGGACCTCTTCTTTACCCTCTAGGAGTTAAATCGTAAGAAATCCTAATCCTTTTTTAGCGAATGTCAACATCATGACGTATGCTAAATTTCAACCTGATCCGACTAACTATGCGTTGAAAAATCAGTCAGTCAGTCAGTTGCCTTTTCCTCTCCCCTGATACCTCGCTTCCGTACATGATTGTAATGTTATGTAATGAGTCATGTATGTATAGCATATTATATCCTTCACATTCGTTAACAATTTCCAACGACAGAGTGTAATGTACCTACTCGAGTCTCGAGTCCTCTATCCACTATCCCTACCCGCGGGAATCAACAGTTTGTCTGCGAATTAAGATAAATATGCGACTGAACAATGTACGGCCTTCTGCAGAGCTAAGAAGTATATGCCACAATTTATTCCGTATACACCCACCCTTAACTCTCTCGTTACGTTCTCGTTGTAACTATTTGAATTATGCAATTAAGTAATATTCTACTCTAGTTTCGGTAACCGTTTACATTAAGTGACTGTGTTTGTGAGAAACAAAATAATCTTTTTTCAGCAGGATTAGTGTAGCTTCTGTGAGTAAGCAAGATCGGTTCACAAGTTCCAGATATTTCCATGGAGGTCGGAGATCATCGGAGTTGGCGGCTTGCGGGTGATGGATGGGTCCGTCCTTCACTCAAAACATTAGACAGGCCAGGAGGTGGTGCGTTAAGATGCAGGCTCGCCTTCTAGCAGCCAGGCTGCCGACGATGATGAGACCCGCTTCTGGGGTGGCTAGTCGAGACTCGAGAGAATCCCGTTCTCCCGCCAGCGGGTTCGTTGAAGGAACAAAATGTTTTTATTGGGTTTAAGCACCATATAACCCCTTAGTTTTCCCTGACGGAGGGGAATGCGTAAGGCATTTTCTGTCTGTAAAAAAATCGTAATAAATTTAATGTTAATTATCAAGTCTCTTAATTATACCCACCTTGGCCTTATTAACAGATGTTATGGAAGCTTAGTAATAGGGCCTCATCACCGCACCGTTTGAGTACGAACTAAAACAATTATTTATTATTCAACGCGGATTCATCAACAATTGATACATACAAGTTCCCAACACTTGTAGAAGTTGGTTTTGAAGTCGGCGGGCGACTCGCTTGTGGCGACAGTTCATTAAAACTTATCGCGGAGACCTGTACCTCGCTAGAGGGCGATGTGCGGCCGTATACCTGTAGCCCCAGCGAGTTGGGAAACTTTGTTAAACGTCCGCCCACAACCTCTCACCTGAAGTTCTTTCGAAAGACTGTAAATAAAATTCAAGTTAAACTACTATAAAGTGTTATTCAAACAAACTATAAAACTCAACTGTATTACAAAGCTATAAAACTGGAAAACTGAATCGCAAAAGTCTGGTTTTAGTACCTAGTTACCTACTCATTCTTAATTGAAGCCCAATTTATCTAGAAAACCACTATATACTTCGGCTTAGTGTTAAAGTGTTGTAGCATAGTGGTACTACGTAACTACTAACGGCCGTTTCCAATATCCTATCTATCCATGTCAAAGTCAAAGTCAAAATATCTTTATTTCACATAGGCCTCCTAACATACAGGCTCTTGCGAACGTCGGTATGACATTTCTTGCATAAGAATGGTGATAACTACAAGTCGACTTAAAACTAAGTTTACGAGGGTTCCAAACGCGCTCTGCCGCTGAGAAGAAGCCCACAACAAACTCAGCCGGGTATTTTTTATGTTATCACCATTTAACAAAATAAGTATTTTAAATACTAAGAATAGGCTAGCAACGACAACAGAGCAATTTACCACTTATTAATTCCAAGGGTTTGTGTCGCTAATATAGTCCTTAATATGGTTTCCCTTACTAAAGATAGAAATTAGACCTAACTTGTATGGAGCTCATGTCAAACTGATATCTCTAGTAGGACAAATAGAAGATATAGATAGGTTATTAATTTCGGCCGTAAGTCGCTTCAAATGACATGCCTTTGTCAAAACTAGTGGTGTTTATCGTGATACACATGATCTGGTGCTCTTTTTATCAATTGTTTTATGTATGATCACTGACTCCTAGAAATTATCTCTGATAGGGTGTTACGGGTACGTTAAATGCAGGTATTCCAGAATGCATGGCAGTACATCCTTTGTTATACTTTTCGATAGGAAAATTTAAATATACAGTACTTATTGATGTCCTCGTATAAATATCTCACAGCAAAGAGGAACAAAGGAAAAATAATTCACATTAACCAAAAAGGAAGGTAGACTTATCCCGAAAAAGGTTGCGGAATGCGCCAGAGGTAATTTAATATATTTTCTGTAATGGCTTAGTTTCAGAACTTTCCTTATGATACGCATTATACAATGTTCTTTTTATTTGGGGAGTCCGGGATTCGAAGCCTTTTGACTTATCGGCAATTAAATTTCGCTTGGTTTAGAGTAACACTTCGAGATTTCTTAATACCTAAACCTTTCCTACAAAATTCTCAATGGAGTGTCAAATTCTCTGTGGAGCCTGTCGTTTTCTCTCGGTCTGATTGGCGCGGTAGACTATCCGCAAACTCCTCTCATTCTGAGGATAGAGTCATGGCCAAAAGCGCAATAGGATGAAATAAATTTACTTCATGTAGACATACCCCTTTAATTATAAACGTGAAATAGTTATTCAGTTTTTGTCTTTGTTTATCAACAGTAATTTGACATTTGAGGGAAAAGACAAAACACAACAGATAACGTTTTGGTCACTAGAGGGCACCATACCTACCTACTATTGTATGTCGTCACGAGACCTGTAAGCAGTGGAAAATCAGGGGCCCGTGTTTTGATAATTTCATACAACGTTTGTATGAAAAAGTCAAAACAATACTGCAGCATTACTGCTATAAGAGACGGTGGCACGGCCCCTGGACCCTTCTAACGATACCTTATTTGTTGAATTAGGATGAGTAATATCGGAGTAATGCTTTTGGCATAGCAGAGTCGCATAAAAAATACGAAAAACAATATCAAACGAATCAATGTATTTTCGCATGACAAAAGTCACGTTTATTCAGCTGACATTGTTTTCGCTAAGCGATTCCCGTTGAGCGAGTGATCCGAGTTGCGACCGATTTAATCTCCGATTAAAAAGGCTGAGCCGCCATTAGAGGAGAAATTCAGTTATTTGGACGCATTGACCATTTCCACGCTAGAATCCTTAAAGGCGAGGCTGGCTGTGATGTAGGTATTATAACATTAAATATGTGATAAATCATCCTAGTGAAAAAATCATCCTAAGTGAAATAAAGCTCTTGAGATATACGGTAATTTACACGGTCGACGGTCGGTACGACGTCGCGTTTGTGATTTATTTTTTGTGTGAACTCTAACGAATGGACACCTATTCTTTTTCCGTGATTTGATGAACCTATTAGATCATTTTACCTTACCTTGTACAGTGTACATCCCTAACAATGTAAACAAATTTCAAAGGTGAGACAGTGCAAAAGACAGACGAAAGGTTTGCGACAGTGTCTATGGCTTTCTTTTAAAATTCTGGTGGCCTCGTATTTTACGTCAATATGTGAATTAATATTGATTTAATATAACACTATATTCAAATTTTGGATGAAAACGGTAAGACTAGGTGCAACACAACTGTATCCGCAGTGGAAATTGAGAAAACTGAAATTTACACAATCGTAAATATCATTTTTCTCAATTGCCATTGGATATGACAGAAAATCTCAAGTCAAAAATTTTTCGTTTATCTGTGACTACACTTTCAAAAAAAGACAAATCCATTACTTTGTCTTTTTTCGAAAAACAGCTTAGTAAAATTTAAAACTAACGATATAGGTGTGCAGAGGGTTTGTGGTCGATGGTATTACGTAATTCCCGAGGCAGGTAACAACAAAGCTTATTTAGGTTTCGTTTCAAACAGCTTGTACAAAGGGTACGCTTCTACTTTATTAAGTGGAGGCCTGTTTACCAGAGATATTACAACTCTTTGCAGGTAAGGGAATCTCGCTGAAAATGTTACTTAATCGTACTTTAATATTAAACTTGATTTATGTAATAAAAAATTTGAAAGGGGAGTTTGCGCAGAGATCTGATTTAATAATGGAAACAAGGAATAATTAAAGATTTCAATCTCATGGATGGTCGGATCAGCTATATATACTCGTAGCACAAAATAGCTCGAGTGGAAAGGGATCACAAAATCTAGATTTATCTTCAGATTTACATTCCGTACCTGAGGTCGGTGAATGAGTAGAGTGCCCGAGATATGAAACGGATGAATAAATAAATAATTCATCCCCGGCGGCCCACTTTACATTTACATGTAAACAAGATCTGTTTATGAAGATCTGGCGAGAACTGGCTTACATTAACGTACTTACTTATATGAATAAAAAAAGGAAAATCCAGACTCACTCATTCCTTCACACGACCTCTAACGTACTTTACAACGCTGTCGGATTTGACCGAGAGATCCCGGGTTCAACAGCACGGGTCAATTTGGAACTTAATAATTTCGTGAGTTACTAGGCAACTGGCAACTAGGCTGAATCGTCACTTCGTCCTCTGTCGTCATTCTTCACTACTGTTACTATACTGAGGGGTTAGTACAGATTTTTGTGCTTTTGAGTCGACTCGCATCGCACCAACGAAACGAATTCCACCATATATTTACAGCCAGCGCCATCTATTGACAGCCCCATATCAGTAACTGTCCATAGATGGTTTATACTGATGATTTTTGATCAGCCGTGTGGCCTTTGCCCACCATTATGTGCTTATGTATGTTATGGGTAACAATATGAACAAAATAACTGTCCTCTGGCATCGTCAATAACCCCATAAAAAATATCATCCCTGTACCTAAATCCTTGGTCATTTGACAGAGGTAGTAATTAAATAAGATAAATAAGAAAGGATTTTCTTTTTATTTCCATGAGATCACCCGGGCGTATCAGGGGAGGGTGGGCCAGCAATTACTAAATTGGCTCATTAGTCATTAGTTAAGGTGGGAGCTTTCGACAGCGTCTGGTTGCCACCCCACCGGCAAACAGAGATAAGCCAAATAAAAGCGATGATTAACGATTTCGAATGCAATCAGTCGCGATTGCTGATCGGCAAAATTATTAAAATTTTAACAATTATTTATTATAGGTCGCCGAATATGATTGATCCTAAGATCATGAAACTTACTCGTAATTACAATAGGGTACTTATTTGACTCCAATTTTTTTATTACTTTATTATAAAGTAGAATTAAAATAATGACGTGCACTGAAAGAACTAATTAAATCGATCAAATAACAAAAAAGTTATAAGCATTTAAAGATTTGTGATTAGACAGAGATAGCAACATGAAATTGTGACGTCACACCTTACCAATGCCATAGTAGCTTCGTGCGGCTTCATACAAATTTTCGTTTTGCGAGAAAGGGATAGAAGATCCCCCCACTCCAAAGTTTAAACGCCTGTAACTTTGTAAATCTTCGTTGGATTTTAATATTTCTTTCACTGCACGTTATTATTTTTATCCTAGTGTATAATAAAGTAATATTTTTTATCAAATTCAAAAGTAGTGTAAGACCCAATTGCAATCAGAATCGTGATGAAATTCATTATATTTCAGCAGAAACGTAGCTACAAGCAACTTAACGCAACATTATGATATTTAGTATGTAGTTCCTTCCAAGTTATTAGTAGGTGAGATTTATAAAGTCCTAACTTGTCATAGATTAAAAAAGTCCCGGCTGGGTCACTACACTCATAAATTTAAAATGCTACTAGCTGACCTGGCAAACGTTGTTTTGCCCTTAGAGGTAATAAAACATAGATAAATTGAGATTTAAAGTATCCTATCTCTCAAGTTGGATCGAACTGCACATGGTGTGCGAATTTTATTATAATCGGTTATGATTACGCACCGCGCCTGTGCCAATGAATCAGCGGGCAACTGCCGGGCCCATCAGAGCAGGCCAGCTGATTCCCACAGGCAGCGGCGGGGTGGGTCGAAAAGGACCCACCAAAAAAAGAGAAAGGGCGATTTGCACTGGGTTTTATCCCGCGGCACAGAACGACTTACTACTAGGTACTTACCGGCGCAGGAGACAGCACGCACGTGGAATCCGGGGAGTGTGTTCGTGTATGATGGAATGTGGTGTGTGGTGCCTGCTGTGTTAAATGCAAAGGAACACACTCGCCCTCCTTTGAGGGGTCTTTCGCGGCGGCGGCACTAAATCACGAGTAGCGAGTCCGCGGCGGCGTGGTATCCAGATGGCGCGGGAGCACAAGGAACAGTGTTCCGGATAGTCAAATGGGCCCGCGGCGTTCGAACGAACCGGCGGACAACACGGCACACCAAGGAGCGCAATAAATAGGGCTCGTAAAACTAAACGACACGGCGTGGCCGGCAAACTTCACGCGGGCAACGCGGACCTTGGGTATTGACCGTTTCAGTCGGCTTCTAGAACCGGACTGATTCGAGAGACCGCGGACGGCACGCGCGCGGGCGACGGTCGCGGCCGGCTCGCGGGAGAGGACCCTTGCAGGCCGTCTCGCGCGACTAGTAGACCTTACGCTAATATACTTAAAGACGATCCGCGCAGCAAATAGGCGCCGCCGCACGGACCTGTTAACGAATGTACCTACTCGACTGCGTACACGGGGGGCTACCGCGCTGCCCCCGGAGCCGCGCGCCCCATCCCCCTCTCCAGCCGCAGGCGGGAGCGAGAAAGCGGCGTTTGGCCAATTTTGGCCAAAACAATCCCCCCGCCCGTGGGCCCAAGGATTTGGGGTCCACTAACCAATGGGCAAGCGGGATAAGGAAGAGACGGCTCGCTGCAAAACCGAATCTCCGACCATTACCTCGGCAACTCTGGGAACCCCATCGGATCCATATATCAATTTAAGAATGCGTCCACGACGCCAGCACAAAGGCAACAAATTAGGCTCCTTAACTAGGACAAGATCACCAACCTTAGGTGGGTCGGTCTTGTCTGACCACTTAACGCGCTGCTGCAAGAGATGCAAATATTCTAAATACCAACGATGCCAGAAATTTTGGGTCATCTGCTGTAGCAATTCGAAACGAGACAACCGTGAGACCTTCACGTCCCTGAAGGGGTACTCCGGCAGGGCGTTAAGGGGTTCACCAATTAGGAAATGACCGGGGGTTAAAACTTCCAGGTCATTGGGATCGGAAGATAAGGGGCAGAGTGGCCGAGAATTGAGGACAGCCTCAATCTTACAAAACACGGTAGCGAGCTCTTCAAAAGTCAAAATGGTTTCACCTATCACGCGTCGGAGATGCGTCTTTGAGACCTTAACGACGGCTTCAAAGATCCCGCCCCAGTGGGGACAAGCTGGCGGGTCAAAGGTCCAAGTTATCCCCATCTTGGACATTGCCGTGCCGAGGCCTATCTTATTTTCATTCAAAAATTGGACGACTTCCTTCAAATATCTATCGGCACCCTTATAGTTGGTCCCACAATCCGATCGGATCAGGTGCGGATAACCTCGGCGTGAAACGAAGCGGCCTAGCGTGGCTACAAAGGCTTCGGTGCTGAGGGCACTCACCAGTTCTAAGTGTACGGCCTTGGTAGCCAGGCAAACAAAAACGCAAAGGTAGGCCTTGAGGGAACGAGCATTGCGGAGGCTGGAGCTCTTGACGAAGAACGGCCCCGCAAAATCCGTCCCGACCGCCGAGAAAGGGCGCGAGGCCACGACACGGTCGGTGGGGAGGTCCCCCATAATGGGCTGCATGGTGCTGGCCTTCAGGCGGTAGCACGGAATGCACTTAAAAATGACGCTTCGGATGGAGCGTCGTCCCGATAAAATCCAAAATTCGCGCTGCAATATGGCCGAAAGGGCGTTGCAGCCAGCGTGGGCATTTTTGACGTGGTAATGCGTCACCAACAATTTTACAAAAGCGCTATTGTTCGGAAGCAACAAGGGATGACGTGCCCCATAGGGTAAGTCAGAATTCCGGAGGCGTCCACCAACGCGTATCAATCCGGTGTCATCCAGGAAGAGGTTTAAGCGGGCGAGCGAGCCTTTCAAAGGTAAACCTCGCTTCAGTGTCTCAATAGCGGACTCAAAATGCTCCAGTTGAACCAAACGTATCCAAAAGGTCCGGGCCTCCTGTCTCTCCAGGGGCGACAAGACCGGGTTCGACATTTTGTCGCGTGGGTTCCGAGCGTTGTGGGTGAAGCGCTGAATCCAAGCCGTCACCCCAATCAATTTATCAAGGGAACTGTAGCGTTCCTGAAGATAGCTCAGCGGATTGGCTGGCTTATCTTCAACAACTCCGACTCGCAAGCCAGGTAACACATCGGGCTCGGCGAACCTACTCTGAGGCCAGGCGGACTCATTCCGAGTCAGCCAGTCAGGGCCCCACCAAAGAGAGTGGTTGACAAGGTCGGAAGCTTCACATCCGCGGGAAGCACAATCTGCAGGGTTCAGGTCCCCTGGCACATGTCTCCAGGTCAACGGGGTTTCCGAATTCTGGATTTGGGAAACCCGGTTGGCAACAAAGACTTCCAAGTTGTGGGGAGCGGCTCGCAACCAACAAAGGACAATTTCGCTGTCCGACCAGGCGTACACGTCCGTCAGGTCCACGATCGATAGGAGGGACGTACGCACATGGTTGAGAAGGCGCACCAAAAGAGCGGCTCCAGACAACTCCAATTTGGGTATCGTCAAGCGTGACCTAATTGGGGCCACTTTACTTTTCGCCAAGACAAGGTGGGTTGCGACCTCGCCGGTGTCACTGACAGTTCGCAAATAGACCACAGCTGCGTACCCTTTTTCGGACGCATCACAAAAGCCGTGGAGACTGGCGTGGCACCTTCCGGGCGGTAGGAAGCAACGAGGCATCGAAATCCGATTGACATTCGGAAGTGAGGCCACAAGGGAGAGCCACTCCTGTAATAACCTCCCTTGAAGGGGCTCGTCCCAGCTGACTTCAGCTAACCAGAGCTTCTGCAGGAAGCATTTGGCCAAAAATATTACGGGGGTGATCCACCCATTTGGATCAAAGGTACGTGCCACCGTGGACAAGACCGTACGTTTGGTCCAAGTCTTAGGGGGTGGATCCAGTTTGACCCGGTAAGTAAAAATGTCCTGCACGGGCTGGTATTGTATACCCAAGACTGTCAGCAAATTAGGATTTTCGGGATTTTCGAAAATGTGTGGATCCTGCTGATCTTCTCCCGGCAAGTCCCTTAAGACAAGCGGGGAGCTCGAGAGCCATTTACTCAGCTCGTATCCACCCGACTTCAGGATGGCAATCAACTCATCCCGCAAAATCAAGGCTTCCTCAACACTGGAAGCTCCAGTACAAATGTCGTCCATATAGACTGACGACTCCAAAATGGCTGAGGCGCGAGGATACTCCAGTCGTTCCCGGTCGGCCAACTCCAGTAATGACCGGATGGCAATGTAGGGGCTGGACCGAAGGCCATAGGTGGTCGTATTCAGCTCGAACACTCGTATGGGGTCACTCGGACTCTCGCGCCATAATATCAGTTGGTACCTCCGATCATCACGATGCACCACGGTTTGGCGGAACATCATGCGGATGTCGGCCACAAAGACCACCTGGTGCTGCCGAAACGTCGTGAGGATGTCGGAGATATCCTTGATCAACTTGGGACCGGAGTGTAGGCACTGGTTGAGAGACACTCCGTTGGACGTTGGAACAGAGCCATCAAAAACCACACGGATTTTCCCATTCGGGTTTTTCAAAATGGCGTGGTGGCAAAGGAAGTAATGCTCGTTCGAACGCCAATCAAAGTTGGACGGCGACATGTGACCAAGGTCTTCATATTCCCGCATGAAGGCCACATACTTGCTACGGAAGACCGGGTCCCGTTTCATGCGCCGTTCCATTGATAGGAGCCTCTTCTCAGCGAGGGCCCGCGATTGACCCAGGGGGGGTCGTGCCGCCAGGAGTGGCAAACGGGTTACAAAGCGTCCGTCCGTACGGCGCCCCGTGTTATTCCTATAAAAGGACTCACACTCCTGTTCAAGGGGGCTAACCCGAGCGGCCTGAGGCGGCTCCTCAACCTCCCAAAATCGCTGGACAACCTCGGTCAGCGACAAGCCTGCGACCTGGATGGGGTCAGGCTCCGGGGAGGGGCTAGACCATAAAACCGGACCGAAGAAGCTATTGCCAAAAATAGTGGGCAAAGCGCAAAGGCCATTGGTCTGCAGGGCCCTAGCTCCCCCAGTTATGATAAGACCCAGCACGTCGGAACCCAAAAGAAGGTCCATAGGACCCGGTTCGGACCAGTGGGGGTCAGCAGGGGCTAAACCTGTCGTACAGCGCACTGCGGCGTCGGTTACCCGAACTTGCGGAAGGGGACCTAAAATGTTATCCATGACGGTCACCATAATCAAAACCCGCAGGTTTCCACGAATAGGACCAAACATTAACTCAGCCTCTCCCTTGTGCGATGCGGGCGTGGCGCCACCGACACCGATGACACGACACTCGCGCGGTCGCCAAGGGAGCCCTAGCCTACCCACCAAGTAAGACGAAGCTATGGAGCGCTGGCTACCCAGGTCCAAAAGGCAACGAACGGTCATAGATTCACCATTAGGGTTATACACCTTCACTGAGGCCGTCGGCAAAAGTATGGTCTGACATACTGTCTGCTGTAGGTTCAGAGTCTCAGGGGAGGTGGCTACGGTGGGAGCTAGGGTGGCGGATACCTAGCGCGGCGAGGGTTCACCAGCGGGATCCCACTGACGGGGGTGCTCCGGCTGGGGCGGCGCTAGAGAGGTGGAGGGCATTCCGTACGGAGAGGTGACGAACATGCCGTACGGGGACCATTCACCCATCCGGGGCCGCACCATGCGGCTAGCGTCCGGCACCCGGTAGGGATTGCCTCGACCTATGGTGGGTGGATGGCGCTCCAGTCGCGGCCACTCGTGTAGTGGCGGCGAAAACCGACGCGGGACGACGCTCAATGGGGCAGCCGCGATATCCCCGTCGTAATGACGCGAGGGGGATGTGACCGTGACGCGGGGGGGTGAAGCCCTCCTCCGGGGGGCGGAACCCCTACCTCCACTAGGAGGTTGGTGGTCCACCGGAGAACGCCTAACGGGACTGGCCGGGTGGCCAGGACTAGCGCCCCCGCCCATGGGGGGGGTGCGCGATCGAGCGCCCCCGCCCATGGGGGGGTTGCGCGACCCAATGTCCCGGCGACCGGAACCACTCCGGTTAGCGCACAAAAGGGCCGAATGGGCACCGCCGCAGTGTGGGCAGGGCCGCTGGCGCGGGCAGTCTCTTACGAGATGCTGGCCCAGGCAAGAGAAGCACCACTGGCGTGTCGACACGTATTCTCTCCGGGCCGCAACCGGTTTGG
This sequence comes from Coenonympha glycerion, assembly GCA_963855885.1. NCBI lineage: Eukaryota > Metazoa > Arthropoda > Insecta > Lepidoptera > Nymphalidae > Coenonympha > Coenonympha glycerion. Next base: position 15,553,292 of record OY979636.1, on the reverse strand, counting down.
CCAGGAAGTGCGAACACGAGGAGACCTGGTGGCCGGGGTGCCGACAATAGGCACAGGGGGGGAGCTTCGCGGCCACGGCCCCGCTGTACTGTGACACCCGGCGACCTTCTCTGGCGTCGGCTCCACGGCCTCGCCGGTTGGGGCCGGTCCCCGCCGAAGGGCCAGTCCTTGCCCCACCCCCTCGGACATGCTCGGACCTCCCAGGGGCCACTCGAGGGCCGGTAACTCCGGAGTTATCGGCCTGGAGGCACTCCTGCTCCAAAAACTTCAGGAGGTCGGAGAAAGGGGGCAGATAGGTTGCACCGTCCCCTCCGAAGCGCTGCTCGAAGCGGAGCTTAAGCTCCGACGGCAGGCGGGAGAGCACTATGTGCAATAACAAGAAGGACCACTGGTCGACGGGGAGATCCAATCGACGGAGAGCATTGGTGGCCACAATGCAAGGGTTTAGCAAGGCCTCTCTGAGGCCGGCCACCCCGGTGACGGCGGGCAAGGCGAGTAGCTGGGCTACATGTGCGTCGGCCAACCGGCGCACATTTTCGTAGCGCCTGGCCAGCAATTCCCGGGCCGTGGTGTAGCTCTCCTCCGAGAGGTCGAGGTGCCGCACCACGTCCAGGGCCTCGCCCTGTAGCGAGGACAGTAAGTATGTCAGCTTCTGGGTGGGGGACAGGTCCTTCCTGGCGTGGACCAGACTGTCGAACAACGCCAGGAAGCCCATCCACTCTTGAAGCTGCCCACCGAATTTGGGCAGCTCGATCGTGGGCAGTTTCCCTAGTAATGCCGGCTGTGTGGGCGGTCGGCTGGGGGAGTCTCTAAAAGCGCCACTTCGATGCCTTTCATCAGCGGCGGTCCGGATCCCATGGGCGGCCTCCACCACCGAGTCCATCAGTTCGAAGAACTGGTCTAATCGGCCTGAGCCGTCCTCAGTACCTCCTGTTCGGGACCGAGGGTGAGCAGGTCTTGGAAGGCCTGCTCCACAGAGGCCTGCCGAGTCCGCACCTGGTCCGCTCGGTGTAATAGGGCGGCGGATCTATCTTCGCGGCCTATCAAACCCGCGGCGGACGTCGCCCACCGAAGCTCAGACTGTATCTGTACAGCTAGCTTTTTGATGTTCGCGGACATTCTAACAAATTAAATATAAACAAAATGTAAAAATAAAGTAATAATAAATTGAAAAGGCGGCCGGCAAGTCGGCGGGCGGCGCGAGTGCAAGCAATAATAAAATTAAAGTAATAGTAAACAAGTCGTATCGCGGTCGCGGTCGTACCGTAGTCGCAATGAACAAAGCGGCGCGACCGTAGTAGATACGCGTGTTAAATTACGGCGAGCGGGCGGTACCGGCACGCAAGCAAAACAATAACAAATGTAACAAACAAATTATGATGTAATTAAACTTATAATTATAATAATCGGAACGCGGCCGAAACGCGGCGTTGACGCAGCGGAACTGGCGGCGATTGCGGAATTTCCGCTAACAGCGCGGCGAACGACACGGCGCGTGGCGGAAAGCGGGATTTATGCCAGCGGCGCAGAAAATGAACGGCGCGGCGGGCAAAACCAGCGCAAAACGCAAAGCGAGGTGTAGACAAACCGCGCTCACTGCTACCAAATGATTACGCACCGCGCCTGTGCCAATGAATCAGCGGGCAACTGCCGGGCCCATCAGAGCAGGCCAGCGGATTCCCACAGGCAGCGGCGGGGTGGGTCGAAAAGGACCCACCAAAAAAAGAGAAAGGGCGATTTGCACTGGGTTTTATCCCGCGGCACAGAACGACTTACTACTAGGTACTTACCGGCGCAGGAGACAGCACGCACGTGGAATCCGGGGAGTGTGTTCGTGTATGATGGAATGTGGTGTGTGGTGCCTGCTGTGTTAAATGCAAAGGAACACACTCGCCCTCCTTTGAGGGGTCTTTCGCGGCGGCGGCACTAAATCACGAGTAGCGAGTCCGCGGCGGCGTGGTATCCAGATGGCGCGGGAGCACAAGGAACAGTGTTCCGGATAGTCAAATGGGCCCGCGGCGTTCGAACGAACCGGCGGACAACACGGCACACCAAGGAGCGCAATAAATAGGGCTCGTAAAACTAAACGACACGGCGTGGCCGGCAAACTTCACGCGGGCAACGCGGACCTTGGGTATTGACCGTTTCAGTCGGCTTCTAGAACCGGACTGATTCGAGAGACCGCGGACGGCACGCGCGCGGGCGACGGTCGCGGCCGGCTCGCGGGAGAGGACCCTTGCAGGCCGTCTCGCGCGACTAGTAGACCTTACGCTAATATACTTAAAGACGATCCGCGCAGCAAATAGGCGCCGCCGCACGGACCTGTTAACGAATGTACCTACTCGACTGCGTACACGGGGGGCTACCGCGCTGCCCCCGGAGCCGCGCGCCCCATCCCCCTCTCCAGCCGCAGGCGGGAGCGAGAAAGCGGCGTTTGGCCAATTTTGGCCAAAACAGGTTAAGTGGTTTAGGAGTCCATTGAGGACAAACATTGTGACACGAGATTTATATATATATTATAAGAAGATGAATGATAGAAGTTTTGCCAATATTTTATATTATACCTTTTAACAAATTGACCGAACACCGCTTACCGACGCATCTAGAGTCTAGACAGATGAAATAGGTAAATATACATACATAATTTTTAAACCCGACGAAAACTGCTTTTAAATATTGAGTCAGGGTAAAATATAAATAAAGGCTGTAGCGTAAAATCTCAGTCATCGAATAAAATCAAAAAATTATACCTTCGGAGCGCCACTCTGTAGCTTTGCTACCAGTTTCGTAGAGGTGCTACGATAGCCTACGTACCCCTTTTGAAGTCTTTATGATTACGAAATAGCCTTTGTTTAGGTATTATGGATGCTGTTATTCGCAATGCCATCTACTGAAAGTTGAAACTCTATTGTGAGGGAAAAGTTGTACGCAACATCTGATACGTGTACTTAAACTTTCCTTAATCCTATTTAAATACTGGTACCTATATTGAAAAAGTCTATTAGGAACTAAAAAAATGTGGCTCATTTTCTTGGAAACCGTACGTTTTTTAAGAATCCATGAATGGAGGTAAATTTTGCATACCTTTGAGAAAATAATGGTGAAGAATGGTGGTGGTTCTATGAACTTAATGATATTTGTATTTATAAAAAATGTTTACGATTTTTATTTTAGCATTTTTTTATATCTTTAACCATTTCGGAGATAGAAGTTAGAGCGCACGCGGTGTACTTAGGGGTTAGTACAAGTTTTTGTACGAATTTCGAATCGACTGGCATCGCACTAACGAATCGAATGCCTCCATACATTTACAACCAGCGTCATCTATTGGCAGCCACATGTCAGTGATTGTTGTATGGAGGAATTTGATTCGTTTGTGCGATGCGAGTCGACTCGAAATTTGTACAACAACCTGTACTATCCCCTTTGTCCTTATTTGACTAATATTCCTGGACTATATAAATTTTATCAGTACCTTCTGGTGATTATTTTATTACACAGATAACTATCCGTCAGGAGCCGTCCTTGCGACATTTATTATCTGGATAAAAACAAATGGTGGGACTTTTAACGTAATTATGGTACGGACGTGTGCAGCGTCGCTCGCTGTTCAGCGCAATTGTGAACTAGATTTATAATGGAGTTTATTCTCACTGCCTGCGACAGCACACCTGAGGCAATCTGCAAATTATAACTTTCATCAAAAACATTGATGTAAAAAGAAGTCTTATAAAAGGGAAACTAAAAAATTGAAGTACAACACATAGATTCTTTTCCTTTTTAGGTTTCCAATGGTTGTTCTAATTTGCAATGTTGTGGGTTGATTCGAATGGTTTAATCTTTTCTAACACTTACACACTTAGCCGATTTTTTTTAAAAAGCTTTCGGTGCACTTGTGTTTGTGCGATAATATAGGCCTAATTACATAGTTCGTAGTTGCAGCGACAGTGCAGTGTAGAGAGGCGCAAATTTGGAACTCACATAGGCGGAATCGTACGCAATTAGGTCGAATTATGACATTTTATTATGGTACGCACCCGTTACATATTATAAAATTATTCTCCCTCTTTGTTTGTAATTGTTGCGAGTTGTGACGTAACAGTTAATACGTGTAGACAGTTAGGGGTCGTGAGGAGGTCAGCGCAATTCACGCCACATGTCTCCCGCAGTAACAAGCGACCTCCGAACGACGAACGACAATCTCACGGCTCCCGTCGAGATAAAACTTTATTACTGCCCCCGTTCATTCGGATGTTTTTTATCAGTTTAGGTGTCAATAAAACACGTAATTCTTGCGTTATCATTTGCATAGTGAATGCAAACTCTGGAGAAGCACCGCTTGGCTTTCATTTATCTAAATGAAGGCCCTTCGTAGTTCATACACGGTTCGTAAGCGTAGCGTAATCTTCGCTTACGACGAGAGCAGTATGAGCATGAACATTTTTAAACATGTCCGCATTACGTTAACGAGCCGTGTGAGAGGGAAGCGGGGGGGGGGGGGTGAGGAAGGCTGAGGACAGGATGTGGTGCGCGCTTTAGAAGGCCTATGTCCAACAGTGGACGAGAGAGTGGGTGGTGGTGGCACAGCTCGCTTGGGAGCTTCGTTTTCGTTTTGAGTGGGAGGACTTCTTTCATAGCTGAAAGTACTAGTTAAAACAAATACGAACGAGTATAAACTGGATGTTTATTTTGCGTCGACCTTTCAACCGGACGAATGAATAAATAAATAGAGATGCAGTTGTGAATTGGTATTCGCTATAAAACGCTGATCCGCTCGCTCGATGCAACCTACTCGTGGGTGTCTGTGAAAGTTATAGTACAAGTTTGCTGGAATTCGATGAGTTCTCTCGAGTTTTGTTCGAGTTTTTACTGGTACCACTTGATTACGCGATAAAATATCGTGAAGAGATTATTGTATGCAAAGAATTCCTTCACAAAATGTTCAAGATTGTGTAAAGGCTGTATTTGTTGACTTATGGCTAAACTTCTCTCAGTCTTTGGCGACCAGCGGAGCTACAGTGTGTTATCTACTTCGAGAAGAGAAAAGAGGACGAAAAAGTAAGTATGGCGGAGCCATAAATGTTATATCTTCAGCCTCTTATTTTTGAGTTTTCTGGACTAGAAACGCCTTAGCAGATAGGTGACAGCACAGACACCTAAGGGCTTAGGTGTCGCTTAAAATGTTGGTGAAAACGAGCATAAGTGAACGAATAACATTTTGATTTGACTTGGTAAACGACTGCAGATGCGAGTGCAAACTTGGTCTAGGGGTGCAGACTACTTTTGAATAGCGGCATTTCCAGTAGCGGGGCGGGAACATAACACAATACATGTATATGTTACATACTCGTATATGTATATGTTCTCGTGTTATACATGGGCCTGTGGTAAGGAATATAAAACGTTTCATGGCCTTACTCAAAATAGTATGCTAAAGTGTCTCTCTTTAAAATAATGGTCGGCAATGAATAAACTTTTTTTTTATCATCATGTGTATTGGCATATAAATCTATGGACCCCGGGTGTAATATAAAATTCACGTAAAAAGTGTACCGAGAAAACCAATATAAACGAGGGTATATGTGTATTTTTATAAACAAACTAAAATTTGTAATTTATGCCTTAATTCATTATTATACAGCCTAATTTTACTTAAGTGCGATTGGGACCCTTTTCGCGTTTTGGCTTTCATTAGGTTTAGACACTTTTTAGCGCTGACCCGAAATCCTTAATTTATATATCAATGATCATGTGTGAATATATTGCAGTTGAAATACTATTTTTTACGTATGTGTCGAATTAATATTATATAATCTCATTTTTATGTAGTTTTAGCCCACGCTCTACGTGAGCATAAATTTGAAACATGATGTTAACGGTTACCTTGATAAATAGATTTAATAGAAGAAGATGTTTATAAGAATTTTAATATCGAAACGATGTATTGATCTTCAAAGGCTCGTGCCCGCCGGAGTTTGTATTGTGTACCGCATGTACATGCATTATTCAAGTTATGAAAACAGGAAGGCAGGGGAGCCTCGAAGCAGCTAAATACCTGTACAAAACGAAACAGCTCCCAGCATGGCTTCCTACAATGTGCTAACAACTTTATGGTTTATTTTTGTTGTTTACTGAACTGTGATACGGGACCAGAGGTAAAAATCCAGCCCGTTAGACTATTGTTTTACTTCTACGCTTAACGGAGATCTAGGTTAGCCAAACTCTAGAAAATAAATCCTTAGCGTTGGACTACCATAATATAACTCAAGTTACTTCAACCATTCAGAGACGGTCTTAGTTATCAAAATAGTGAAAATATAAATAAATAGGTTATACCATCGAATACATAATAATGTAGGCAGATTCGATAAAAACTAATATAAAACAAAATATTTTATATTATTGATATGGGTTGGGAGCGGCGACAACAAGTACTCCAAGAGTGCCCATAAACTGAAACTTTATTTCACATAGGCCTAACGTACAGGCTCTTGTAAAACGTCAATATGACATTTGTCACATATATGTGGTGATAACTACAACTTGAAGCTAAGTTTACGAGGGTTCAAGCGCACCCTGCACTGAGAAGAAGCCCACAACAAACTCAGTCGGCTGTTGTTTTCTGTTATCCACATGTTACAATGGCACATAGTCGAAGTTGTTTACTTCTTCTTAGATTGCCTGACATCGATAATATCAGATTATTAATTAGCATTAGGAGCTGTACCTATCCTATTGTTTTTATGTAATACCTAGAAAAAAAAGTAAAATACTGTCGTTATACGAAAACATTATTATCACTGAATAAAATTTGAATATTTTGCAATTCAATTTCAAAAAAGAAATCCATCCTCAATTGCTCGCAGTGTTTTGTGTCGAAGAGTAGAAGTGTTTGAATTTCGAAAGAATCCGTTTAATCTCAATAAAGGAGCGGGAAACTGGACCCAACTCGCCTGGAGTGAGCGAAAAAGGAAATTAGAAATGGCACTTACTCGTATTTTTGTCAGTCTTTTTCTCAATTTTTTTCTTTTAGAGCGCGTGCCACTGCGCCGTGGAGGTCGTCTTAGAAAATAAAAATCGAGGAAAGATTTGAAGCAACATCGCGTTTCACTAATTCACACGCGTTACTTCCCGCATATATTATAGATTGTATAGCTAAACCGAATCGACAATCCAACAACCCCACACACAGTAACAAACCTAATTTAATCCTCGTTGTATTCTTGCAACATTCGCTACGCCGGGACTCGTAGCACGGTAGCGCGTCTACAAATCTCGTAGCTCATCTACGACGCTGTTCCATTGTTTTAAAAAAAAAATCGTTAATTTTTAATAATACATTTACAATTGGTTGATAAAGGCTGATGTACTCGTAACTCTTCAATAATTACTGGTAATTTTTTCCTGTTGGGGTTTGTTTTAAAACATCAACACTGAAGAAAGAACTTAGAAAGGAAAAAAGATTTATTTGAAACCACAATACAGTTACAACAGGCAGGTCTCCCCTGTATCCAAAAAAGCTAATGTTAATAACTAAAATTATGTTGTACTAAAATCACTAACGATGAAAATTAGTTACCGAAGCAAAGTTTATGCAGTTTTTTCAGAGTATTACACGGTAAAAATTTGCATTTCGGTGAAATGTCCTCAAAAATAAAGTGTGTAAATAAACAATACAAAAAGGATATTTTATTCCCATTAAAACAGGCAACTTGCGAGGGTGACGAAAAAATCCTATTTCAAATTTCCTTCTCATTTGAGTGCTAAAAGAAGCCACAAGTAAAAAGTTTGCAACGATTTCTTCACAATTGCTATTTCAACACTTTGTTTTAGTTTTTCTATTCACGTTTAAAAAATACAGAATTGAGTTTCGTAACTGGTACCTGTTTGTTTTGAAACTTTACAGCCTACGACTTTGTCCACGTAGTAACCTATTCGATTTTTTTATTCATTACTAGAGTATTTCATGAAATATTATGTGATGAAGCATTTTTTTTAACTGAACGCTTCTATAGGCACGTTTTGAGTTAGGAAAAACCATTGAACTGGTGACACATTTACAGACGCCTCACACTGTTACCGTAACCAACACCTCCGTTTTTCCTGTTTTTTCCATTTAATTATAAACTTTATATACCTGTCGTATTAGGTACCTACCTGTAGCTAAATACGATGGATTAAAAACGCGAAACTCTACCGTCTCTCCTCTTTATACCTTGAAGCCAAAGGATCGCATAACCAAATTATTTATTTTCAACCATAACGTTTTCTTTTCTCTCTATTATGCCTTTGCTTGACCTTTAAACAAACATTCATAATTTAATTTAATTATCTTTTAAGTCGCCCACACACTCACCTGCACAACATTTCGGGATACCGCTTCAGTCCCTAATCTCTCGGGCGTTTGAATAAATCACACTAATAATAATGTGTGTATGTGTAATGTACACCTTATGCAAAATTTCTAAATCTACGTAAGCGAAGAAGCGAATAATGCCTTATATTATATTTATATCAATTGAGAACAAGCACTTCCAGGGTGTCGAATATTTTTTAATAGTAGTTTATGGTACAAGTGAGTAAAGTTGGTGATTACCGCTGAGGCGCCATTGACGGTAATCATTAATACTCACGTGTATCATACGACGTTTTTCAATACACTTGTGAATAAAATAATACTAAAAATAATTTTACTTACTCGTAGTAGATAAAATTAAAAAAATCTGTCTAACTTACTAGTGAATAATAGTAATGAAAAAGTCACAGTTTGCGATTATAGGTGTGATTATGTGCCTAATTGCGGTGAAATTAGAGCCACTTTATAAGCAAGTGTGTTGAAAAGATTATTATATAGATTCGTTATCAGAAATAAAGGCTAAGCAATTTGAAGCGAATTAAAGCCTTAACAGACTGAAAGGAAAAGTCGACGCGATTTCAACCTGCATTCAAAAGGTTCAAAACCTTTACACTTTCAACAGGCGTAACTCACAAGCGCGTATGAAACGTCAATTTAACGTCCTTTCCTCAATAGGCCCACAGTCATTATAGACCGCTTTCGGTATCCCTTTGTACGTTGAATGAATGAGGTTTATCGTTCAGTTTTATCTACAGAACCGACATGCAGCCATGTGTGGCCGCCTTTACTTGAACGCTCCGTGTGTTTGAATATTTGAACCTTATTTCAACGAAATCGTAAAGAAATGTGATCTCTTTTGTGGCGCTGAGATGTTGTAATGAGGTTCACTCGCTGCGCAAAAAGCCCTTTCTGCTGGTAATTGAATTTTTTTCTTTGAATTGTACAAATGCCGAAGCCTCGTACATAGAGTACGTATTAAATGTACGATTTAAAGAGATAACACATATGTACCCTTCGTACCAGGTCAGTACGCTCGAAAATCGCTATCGTAGTATTTAGGACAAAGTCCCTTATCAGAAGTTGCACTCCATATAATAGGGAATGGCTTAGTGAGAGTCGAACTCTTACACGAATGATATCTTCGTACACAATTATGTTTTATTTCATTACTTTCTCGTATTTTTATTATTAGCCGTTATAGCGGCAACATAAATGCACATTTCCTGAAAATAGCAACAGTGTTCAATATCATATTTATTTACACAGCAGCAAATACAATTATGAATTACGGTTGGTGAGATGCGGATAGACTACTTAGTCCTAGTTAGTACCTAGGTAAGTAATTCGTGTTCGAGGTTAATACTCTCACACTGGCTCACTCGGGGCACGAAAGTCTAACCGCCCGTCCACAATGCTCGCGAAGTTCCTCGGCGAATTACTCAGAAAAGTTTACCGAAATCGAAGTAGGTCACCACACTACTCGGTGAACTTCGCGAGAATGCTTTGTCGACCTTTGACTCGGGCGCAAAAACCGACAACAAATGGAAGTTGCCCGAAGTGAGTCCGAAGTAGGTCGAAGTTGGCGAAGTTAGACGAAGTGCTCCACACTGCTCGCCCCGTTCAACTTTGGTCCCATTTCGGTCAACTTCGCGAGTAGTGTAGAGGCTGGGTAAAAATTAAGACTTGAACAACACGACTGTTCCATACCGTATGAAAGTCCTTTATTGAAAGACAATATTTCGAAAAACAGAGAAATTCGAAATCGACTCGATCTCAGCGCAAAAATGTACTAAGGGAACGCGCAGGTACTATTACGTAATTGAATTCATTTTCCATCTCTTCAATTCAAGATGTTATCACTTTGAGCCGGTCTCTGAAGGGACATTGTCATGGGATCAACTTTAATCGTATAGTACGGACTTGACGGTAATGGAAAACTCTTCATAAGATAAATTTTCATTATGAAGACCTAGGATGCTTTTCTTTAAGTTTAACCCACGGCTCGACACAAACGTAGGGATATTTTAGTTAAAAGCGATTCTGGTTTATTCTACTACCACTTTCAATTATACCTACTCTAAAGTTTGAAAGCTTAGCGTAGTGAAAGTGATAGTAGATTTTTAGACGCTCTAAATTTGGAGAATCTTTAACTGAATCAGCACCAGTGTATCTATTAGTGGCATCGTAGCTCTTAAGCCGGTGTAGATTTTAATTTAGGCTATCGTTTCAAAAATTAATTAACTATCGGGATTTTCCTTGAGTATTATTTTGGAAAAGCGTTTTTTTTTCACATTAAAATCATACCTCATAATTCATTCATAATATTGTGATAGTGTAAGCAAACATTCATAGGCATTTATGGAAGCGATGAATGACGTCACATCCTAAACGTGTCCTTGAGCAGCCGAGGGACGTACGCAAACAACATCTTGATGGATGTGTTTGACTTCGCCTACAGGCATTAGCGTGTGACATCACTATACATAAATTAGGAGATCCCATAAATTTATTGTCCTTCTATCAACAATTATGTTAGTCGAAGAATATTAGAAATTATAAAAGTTAAATATGCAGCCTGAGTGACGGATGAAGTCTGCCATAACGGTTCGTTTTTTACAATTTTGGTAAGGAACCCTAAAAACTACTACTGATAAAATTAGTGAATCTAAGTACATATATACATGCGCAACGCCGACGGCTGAGAGAAGTGTAATCTGCTTAGGAAGCCTTAACCTCGTTGAATGTGCCTAGACTTGCTCTGTAGTTAGATGCGATCTAGACAGCTTGCAGGCGACCTATTTATAGATAAACCTTATCATAAACACAGCATGTTGTTAATGCCTATACTCTATGGCATGTTTGGATGCAGATTATACAACACAAAGGCTCCTGTAAAAGGTCAATACGATATTTTGTGATTTATGTATGTGGAGATAACTACTAGTCGACTTAAAACTAAGTTTACGAGGTTTCTTACGCCCTGCACTGATGCTATGTCTACACGTTGGCTGAGGCGAGGCGAGTGACTGCGAGTGGGAATGAGAAGTGAGTAGGTACTAATCTCTTACTCGCACTCGCAGCTACTCGCCTCGCCTCAGCGAACGTGTAGAGTTAGATTAAAGAGAAGCGCATAATAAACTCAGCCAGGTTTTATTTTTTTATCAATATTTTACAATAGCTCTTAAAAACTAATTGAGCCACTATAATTACAGCAATTCACTATCACTCCGAAGGATTAGGTCCATGTAAATAATAATCCTTAATACTATGGTAAGCTTTATTAATGAGCTCTTGTTTTATAACCTCTTTGTTTTGATTGTCTATTTATATTGAGACTGACCGTGGCCTAAATCGTTCTCAAATGTCGATTGAGCGTCGTTATACGGAAGCTACGCGCTACGGTTGTCTACGAGACTAGCCCTACGAACCCGTAACTCAGGGGTTAGTACAGGTTTTTTTATACGAATTTCGAGTCGACTCGTACAAACGAATCGAATTCCTCCATATTCATCATTATGACATACTTGCGATAGTAATTAATTATTCCATCTTTTTTCTAGTTAATTAAAAAGGGGTACAGACATGGTCCGTACCAGACCTACGATATACAGTTTATTCATTCACTACTGTACCATTTTACTACTGAAGTTGTGATCGATTTATAGAGTTCATTTGAATAAACTACCTTGTTTTGCTCGACGTGTATATATTATGGCACATATCATAAAATGGACCATTAATAAGTAAGCGACAGGAAAGCGAAACAATGACAATGAAATGCGTCCTTGAGAAGAGCTCATTTGGAATTCAGAAAACAAAATACCTCAGTGAGAGATGTACGAGGAATTCTCCAGGGCACCGGTGTCTACAAACACATGAGAATATTAATACGCGAAAAGAACAATTTGTTCCCCTTTTAGAGTATATTCCGTGCACAGAGTAGGGTAAGGAGAGCCTAAATAAATAAATAACTGACGAATTATTCCACTGCACTTGACCACGTGAAGAAAATAATTACAAAATTAAAAAAAACCATGACTGCCCTGTGACGCGACGTTTTCAAAAATATAGCCTATGTTACTCGGAATGATGTAAGGATTCTAACGATACCCAGTATGTCCAAATCTATTCAGCCCTTCAGAAGTTATGGTGGAATATAAAAAAAAACATACGCGTCGACTTGAGAACCTCCTCCTTTTTTTGAAGTCGGTTAAAGAAACTCACATACATGAAACCTAAAAATATTACACTCCTTTTTTTGGGCAGTCCTGTAATAACGATGCGTCAAGTGACCCTGAATTTTTACAAGTATCAAACTATACGTACTTATTAGCTTAACTTTATGAATTCTCCATATAGCGGAGAAATCTACGTATCTACACCTAGGATTTACAAATGGGAGGTGGAGGGTTGTCCCTACCCTACGGAGATTGGTACGTACGGATCGAAAATCAAAAAATGTATGAGAATTACAATTGTAGTAATGTGATTTTCTTTATGATATAATAGATACGTTACCTTCGTACTACATGCACAAAATATTTGTTCCGCGACACCACATGCATGTTTATAAACGTTGTATACAAAACTCACACTTTAACACACACACTGAAAGTGCGACAGGAAATACGCAAAGCGTAAGAATGAAAGGGACAGCTATTTGTATCACGAATAGTTCACTCCGCCCTAGAACACGCTGAAACCTGAAGGTGCAACTGAGCTCATATTGGACAATTGTCTTAGTTTTAAAGCTTCACTTTCGGTCCGCGTATACCTGATCTATATGGATTTTGCGATCGAATGTCATTGCCATATACAGTCATATATGGCTAGAGTTGCAGGGATATATTAATGTTAGTACCTAGTTAGTATTTAGGTCGGCAAGGAGACAAACTACAATACAATCCAGTTTCAGAGCTATCAACGTTTCCACACCAACGCTCCCGGCAAAGAGATTAATGGTCGACGGCACTCCTAGGATTTACTAAAAGCATAATAACACATGTGTTAATTTTAATAAAGCCAAGTATGGCCTACGTAATGCAACCTCTATTTCTAGTACCCACCCAAATCAAATAAATTTTCCTTTCGCTTAATATGATCAAAATTACTGTGCAACCTATTTTATGACTTACATTACAATTTACAAACAAACTTTCATACCTAACAGGGGATGAATTTTTAAAATCCATTATGTAGCCTTACTTAATATAATGAAAATAATACCTACTAATATTTCGTACCGTACAAGCCATTTTTTTATTTGTGCAACAAATATCAAAGAGCATTAGGAATCTTACCCGCATTATCTTCAGAAAGAAGAAGTTCACATACCTGCAACAAAAAACATTAATTAAAACTCGTATGATTAAAATTGATTTATTAAATATTTGATTAATAAGAAAGGCTTCTTATAAGGACGTGGCGGTAGAGTCTGACATTTTAAATTAGTTAGGCCCACTCGTATGTTAAAGAATAAACATTTTGAGCTAGAATTTTCTTTTTCATTACATAAACCTTTCTTCATCCTATCTATACCTTTGCAATCTACTGTTTCCGCAAGGTTTATTAACTAGTTATTTATCTGGTGAGATCGCAGCATGTTCTGTTATCTGTAGTGTAATTGATTAAAAACAAGTAATTCCATCGAAGGATATTACTTGTATCCTTGGAGTTTAACCCCCCAGCGTCCAAGTTGCCGCGGCTTGGCCCACTTCCTAGTTCACGGAGCACGTTTAGCGACGCGCCTCGCGCTACGATGGAACGACGCGGAGTAGAAAATAAACTAAACTTGCTTTATTTATGGAAATTATTTATAAGCAGCGGAAAGGAACTGGAGTTGGTTTATTCATGAACAAATATAAAATTGCACTTTGACTGCATTTAATACATAGTAAATTAATGTCAAAGGTCATATTCTCATCAGAACCCTTTTTAACTGAGTATAAACCATTGAATATTCATTTTTAATAGTGTAACGATAGACACAGACCATCGATTATATTATCATCCAATCGGTATGGCGCTGCAGGACTTGATCAATTCGCAGTTCGTAGGTTATCCATATACTCGTACACCACAAACGATCAATTAAAACAGTCCTGTCGGCTGCACCGTTCAGTTGAAGCCATGGCGTCAAAAATACCACCAACTCCATATGAATTGAATGATACATAAGCGATTTTGACAGAGTGGGGCGCGTCATCGTGGATTGAAATGTATTCGTATATGCTTATACCACCGCCAACAGTTGACTCTACTGAACTGACGATCGCCGACCGCCTGCATACACGGCATTATCAAGCCAATAATAACAAGTATTGTAATCCCATTATATTATCTATTATGATATGCTTGACTAACTAACTAGCATGCCAATCCACGCCCTCACACGGTTAATTCTAACTGATCCAATTGATAGCGTCATACCAATGGGACGATAGAATGAATGGTCTATGGCTATACCCTTATTATGTATTTTCGAAATCTGTTGAGCTCTATACAGGGTTATAGAAAAAATATCGGAAACCTCTCGACACCTAAATGATATCATTAAAAGTAACAACTTTTGTTCTACAACTTTTGTTTTAACTCGATATTTTGAGAAATATCACTTATTCAATATTTTGCATTCATTCTTTCTTTGTAACTACTCTGTAGCGAAATCAGCGATTATGACTATCCCTGTTGCGTTTGGCAACAGGGATAGTCATAATCGCTGATTACCTGTATTTCGTTTCACAGTGTAATGTCACTTTACAGAAATAACATAATTTATTAAATTTTTGTATGCCACAAATTAATACGAAATTTTGGAAAGTTATAGAACAAAAGTTTTTAGTTATAATAATAATAATATAATAATATATATTTATTTGCAGAATTGTGGGTTACAGCAAGATGACAAAAAAATACAATTTTCCTTCACAATCTACTGAATGACAGTGTGCAAATATTTAAATTGGATTAACTTAATTAATTTACATACATCAGTCATTATTAATATTATTCATACATTACAATACATCAGTCAAATTATTTAATTTATAATAAGAGAAGTAATAAATGTCTGATAATCACATTAGTCAATAAAAAAATAAAATTTAAGAACCAAGCTACATGCCAATTATAATTTGAATTTAAAAAGAAGAAAACCAGCTGTTGTCAGTGTATACAAAAATTCCCAACTTAAGTTCAGATACTGTTGTCCATTAGATAGTCATTTATTTTATAATACATTTTATTTAGCAGGAGATCATATAGTTTACGTTTAAAGGGTGGTAGATGAGGTGTGCTTTTTATGGTTTCAGGTAGTTTATTATAGATTTTAATAGCCATATAGTAAGCACTTTTAGTAAAAAGACTGATTCGCGCTTGAGGTAATGGAATTTTATTTCTTCTACGGCCTTTCATGTTTGGATTGACTAAATTTTCATTACTGGTGTTGAACAAACCTGGATATTTTTTAAGTAGTAAACATATTTCAAGAATATAGAGACTAGGCAACGGAAGGATGCCATGACACTTGAATAGAGGCCGACAGCTGTCCATCATATTTGCACCACAGATAGACCTCAGACAAGCTTTTTGTCTTATGAATACTTTTTCAGCGTTGACGGAATTACCCCATAGAACAATTCCATATCGTAGAAGAGAGGCTACATGACCGTGATATGCAAGTAATGCAGTTTTTATACTAGAATTTCTGCTAAGCCTTTTTAAAACATATGTAAATCGATCAAGTTTATCGCAAAGTCCATCTATGTGGGCTTTCCAGTTGCTGTACTCATCAAATATGAGTCCAAGGAATGATATATCTTCTGCCTTTTTAATGATTTGCATTTTATGACTTATTTGTAAATTGAAGGGATAACTATTATAAGTAAGAAATTGAATATATTTAGTTTTTTCCATGTTGACTGATAAGTTATTTAATTCCAGCCATTCTATAGTTTTTGACAAAGTATTGTTCGTTTCAGTTTCAAGAATAGATTTATCTTTACATTTTATAAGTATAGTTGTATCATCTGCATAAAGGATGCACTGATGGTCAATATTGTTAGGTAAGTCATTAATGTAAGTTAGAAATAATAACGGCCCTAGTATGCTTCCTTGTGAATGATATCATTTAGGTGCCGAGAGGTTTCCGATATTTTTTCTATAACCCTGTATAAAGCAAAAAAATAGCGAATTTCCTTGTATTTTTTCCATAAAAACAACTACTTTCAAAGTGAATCAAAAACAGAAAACGCACTGTGTCGAACGGTATTTAGTATTCTAACGCTTTCATCCCCTTGCGTCCAAGTTTCCCCGCTGTGCGCTCTGTGCGAGTTGCTAGTAGTTTCCTGTTAGAACACGTTTAGCTACCGTCTGCCACGTGCAGCGAAGCGGAGCGGAAAGTAAGCCAAAGTTGCTTTATTTATGGAAATTATTGCTTCAGAGGAGCCCTTTAATTGCAGTTTGTGGACACTTTGTTTCTGCTAACTTACGCTAACAGATATTTATAGTTGCTTATGGCCTACATCTTAGCCATTGCTTGCGACCTTGCGCAGATATTTCCTACATTTTTGATTATTTTACAAGCTTGTGTTTTTAATTTTTATGCAGACAAGATAATATTATGGTCGGCTACGTAATGCAGCATTACACCAATTTCGGGTAAGATGGTGAAGACAAACCAAACTAAACCAGTGGGGACTATGCTCTATATCCTTGTTTCAGGAGGCCCTAACTCAGTAGGTAATCATTTTTTCGTAAAATCCACGGAGTTGGTTCAACATATACGTTATACCTACTAACATGTTTCACTAGGTTAAATCCTATAAATGAAAAGTGTATCAAAATTAACGCTACCAACGGGATTCGAACCCGTGACTACCACCTGTCGCGAGTGACCGCTCTTCCACTGAGCTATGGTAGCGAATACCATTGGCACGATAATTTCGATACACATTGTTTTTCCAGTCATAGACTGACCGCGGAGCCATCGGAGGTTAAATCCTACTTATATATAAACGCGAAAGTTTGTATGTTTGGATGGATGGCTCTTTGTAACTCTTTCGTGCCGCAACTTCTGAACTGATTTGGCTGAAATTTGGAACACAGATGGCTTATAACCTGGATTAACACATAGGCCAAAAAAATCCATCGTTTCCATGGGATTAGCGAAAAACCGAAATTCACGCGGACGGAGGCAAGAGCTCGTAAAAGTATAATATCATTCATAGCAAACTATGTCACTATAAGCTTTTATTTTTAGGAAGCTAGACTAGAGGATAGGGGTCAGCTGGTAAAACCTGTCCTTAACTCGCAAAAAAAATTATGAAATACTCCTCAGAATTTCATTACTTTGGGAGTTTTACATACATGCGTCACACATAAATAACAGGCATAATATAACATGTTACATTATTCAGTTGAAACAAAGGCCTCCGAAAACGCGCAGTTTTGTGTGTTTGTTTTGTTGCGAGCAAAGTGGGGGTAGTTTCATTTGCGTTGCCCCAGGTCGGGCGCCAAATAAACGGTTATTACCCACCTACCCTCCCCTTGTTTGTGAAATTGGTTATACTTTCATATTATTTATTTTCATTATTTTTCACGCAATTTCACCCTGTACTTTTTTCTTGTTTGTATAACGATATCGCTCTTTACGACCGCAAATGCCACGTGAGGTAATTTGTAGGCTTTTAGAAAATTTGAGGATAATTTAATATCTGTCATGATCATCATTTTGTACTATGTATTGTGTAAGTACACAATGGAAACTGACCGTATTATATCAACGCGTAGCCAAATCCGTTGATCTTCAAGCTTAATGGTGTCACCAGTTATAAGACCGCAAGAATTTGGCCAAGTGCGAGTCGGGCTCGTACAAGGCCATCAAGACCAATATTACAACCAAAACACCTCTCAATCTGCCCACCAAATTCAAAAACGAGCAAAAAATCACGTTTGTTGTATGGAAGCCCCCTTAAATATTTATTTTGTAGTATTTATAGCGGCAACAGAAATACATCATGTGTGAAAATTCCAAGTCTGTAGCTATCACGGTTCAAGAGATACAGCCTGGTGACAGACAGACTGACGGGCGGACGGACTGCAAAGTCTCCGTAATAGGGTTCTGTTTTAACCTTTGGGTACAGAACCCTAAAAAGTATTATAGCAATGTAGGAAACATATTACTCGGATGGTCATTCGCAAGAAGCGTTTCCAGATTGAAAGTTTTTTTTTACGCTATACAAGTTAGTACTTGACTGCGATCTCACCTGATGGTAAGTGATGATGCAGTCGAAGATGTTAGCGTACTAACTTGGAAGAGGTAAGTGAACTCACCCCAATGGTTTCTACACAGCATCGTACCGGAACGCTAAATCGCTTGGCGGAACGTCTTTGCTGGTATGGTGGTAACTAGCCACGGCCAAAGCCTCCCACCAGACCAAAATGCTCTTAAAATTATTATAAACAAAGCCATTATAGTATCTAGTACCCTAAAATGCAACTCTACAACTTCAAAGTAGGTATGCCAAAGGCAAAGGCTGAAAGCGCTATTCCCACTGACAAGCTATTTGCCGCAAGACTCCTCGGAGCAGTCGAGTATAAGCTCTTACGGAGTGGCGTCATTAGTTACTGGATCACCACGACTTCGCAATATTTCAGTGCGCCCCAGAAAGTATTTTCCACAGTCACTTTTTATAGCATAGAATAACGAGACGTGCAAGACGTTCATTTACCCCACAATCGCGTAAAAATATTATTAAACAACTAAATCAATATCAAGACATGATTTTTATTGGTGTGCATTGAACCATAATTTGACGTTTTAAGTTTTTTAATGATTGCTACATACTTACGCAATCGAGGAACTGATTTACATGGAGTTATACAAGGTGTGGGTTATTTCGTAAAGTGTGCCCGCAGCTAACCCTTTAACTGGATTCAAGAAACACATTAACGTGATAAGAAGACCCAATTATTTTATTTTCAACATAAAAATTTTACTTCATTTAGAAAAATTAAATTTAGCAACCCTAACTGTGACATCAACAAACCTCATATTCCCAGTTCGATGACATTGAACCAGCTGT
This sequence comes from Coenonympha glycerion, assembly GCA_963855885.1. NCBI lineage: Eukaryota > Metazoa > Arthropoda > Insecta > Lepidoptera > Nymphalidae > Coenonympha > Coenonympha glycerion. The sequence continues at coordinate 15,533,852 of OY979636.1, read as the reverse complement.
TTTTAGGGATGTCACTTATTTATGGTAAATATAGTTCCCTCAGGATATGATCTTCTTGTGATATTTTTCATGCATCTGTACATTGTTCGCTACTTCAGGCTTTCGGCTAATAAGGGTAAATAATATGCACGTTGTAATATATAGTACGAACAACTTAGTTAAAGAGTGAACATTCTGTTCGACGAAATATAAGGACATCGCGGTGACATATTTTCTGACCGTCAACTATCCTTCGAAGTGAATGGAGCCATTAGTTGGTCGCGCTGCAGCTCGGTGGCAACTAATGCATTTTAAATTCTCTCCCCTAATGAAAGGAGCGACTATAAATAGTGCCCGATGCCTTCATTATGCATCGTCTCTCAGATACTTGTAATTGCACCCGTCTTTAGTTACTCGGAGAGATTTATCTCCTTTATATTATTAAGCTGTCTTTTATGCAGTCAGCACAGTGGAAAGTGTTGTGTTTACGTGAAATAGGAATATTGAATCAATGTTTTTTTTTCGGAAGGTATCGCGCGGGGCGCTAAGCGAATGAAAACGGATTTTTGAGTGACGAAAATCCCGTCACAAACACAATCTACGAAAATCTTCGAAAATCTAAAATGAAAGTTTCTCTATGCAATTACATATAAAGATTTGGTATTGAACTCGTTAACGCGAGCTTACTGAAGACGGCGCCATATATCGAGATGGCCGGTGGCCGGATGAAAATATAAAATGGAGGTTTGTTTTAGGTGTTTTTCAATCTATAAGAGGCGACCAGTGGGATCACACTGTGGGATATAAAAAAGGGCATGTGACGTATAGACGCTTACTTACTTCCCCAACGCGCAAAGAGCTAATTGTACAGGTGGTAAAAGTCAACAACACAGCCCCGGTGTACAAAGTCAAAGACAACACATTTATAGCGTCCGTAGTATCGTCGCTGACACGTGTAGCGCGCCGCCCAGTTAGCTCCATTAGCATTTTGATTGCGGCGTCGCGTAGCGTCAACAGCTTCCGGGAACACTACGACACACGGCGCAACACCGAGCAACACTGTGAAACGCTACAAGTATAATAACAACGCGTGAAAAGTGCCGACGCGACGCCCGCTTGTTTGAGAGCTTTGCCGCCAGGTTGGCAGTTTCAAAGCGGTGTTTCAGGTGTGTAATATACGTGCAATACGTGTAATAAACTAAAAAATAAAAATATACGTGCTTTTTTGAAGTCAGCACGAAAATTACGACACCTCTTGCTGAGGGTTAATTTTTTTTAAATTCGTGTGTAATTGCCATATTTTTGTAAATATAAAAATGCTAAAAGAAAGTCTTCTATAGTTACAGGCACTTAGAAACGGCTGCCTTCCTTTTTGGGGTTTGGATTGAGCTATTCTTTGTACCCTTACTTATTTACTAGTATAAATGTAGAGACATATTCGAGTAATCTATCGCAGGATTAATCGAAAACACAATTTTTCGAAAAAAGGTAATTAAGAAAAATTATTTTTATTACCGTCTGATCAAGGTACCCACGAGTTAGCGAGAAACTATAGAAATATATGGCTCAACACTTTATTGTTTCTACACGCATCCTTTCTTATTAATTAAATTAATAATTAAACAAATTAAAGAAATTAATAATTATTTATTATTATACCATTATTACCATTTATTAATAATTTAATATTCATATTACAAATACCGCCTCGTAGAAGCCAGAAAACATTAAGATCCGTTTGCCTTAAAATTACATAAGTATTATGAGTTTCCGTAGTTCTTTTTTAGATTTCAAGAATATTTTGGCGTATTTGGCATTGTTTCGAGGCTTTCCATTTAACCCTCAATCACGGAAGTGATCGGGTCACTGCGTTCCAATCTAGAGCCATTTTCATGAGCTTCCCGACAGTTGCTTCTAAAAATAGAAAGTCATATTGATCTTATAACTCCTCGCTAGTGTACCGAGTGGAGAGTGTCAAAGCTTCGAATAACTTCTAATATACACAGTCACTTTGAAGTCATGAATCTACATTAATTTATCTAAGGCAAAAGTTTGTACGTATGTTTGATACTCCATCACGCCGAATCAAACTAATTACTAGGATTGAAAAAAATAAATTATACTCTGGACCTGGTAGGTACCTAATCTAACGTATAATCTGTATTATTTAAAAATAAATTGTAAATTTGCAAATTGCAATTTTATTTTAAAAGAGCAAGTGCCGTGTTTCTTGCCGTTTCTTCTCGGCGCAGTACTACGAATGTGGCGGTAGAGTTTAACATTTCATCAGTGGCTATAATAAAGGCCTATTAAAAATTTTGGTCAGCTACTATAAATTCAATCAAATGATTGAAGTTATAGTAGCTGACCGTCACTTTACTGTCCGGCATCTACTGAGCACTTTAACGTGTTTCGGCCATACTAGCCCGCGAAATTTAAATATTATTTAATTTTTCGCAAATATTAGACTAACTACACATTGTGTTGTAGGAACTTTGCTAAATAATTTCCAATCATCTAATATTGGTTCCCGGAAGATAATTTTTTGCAGTTTCTCAGTTTTGAGCTATCGGGAACCAATATAAAGTAAATGAGTATTGTTGAGCAGAGTTTTCATTAAAAACATGTAGATGCATAAATGTTGTGCCCTCAAAACTCATTGCCATAAGCCTACGATGTACAATTAGCCCACTATTGGCGAAAAACTAAATAAAAAAGGCGTGTGGTACTCGGAGACTGCCGCGGTAAAGCAATAGCAAAAGCATAGAATTTAAAGTTATTTTTAGTTTTGACATCAATCGAAAAGTAGAACTTTTGGTACCAGGCTAACTTCACACTTTTTAGTTTTTTGTTCTGCTATTTTTTGATAGATGGCAAACTAAAAACTAAAAAGTTGTGGAGTTGCGCTCTCTGCTTTCATGCTAGCCTAGTACCAAAAGCTCTACTTTAGGAGTGCCAGGTTATTTTCGTTACGAAATTTCTGGATTCGGTCTGCACCGTCAAAGCCCGCGATAGAAGCTATGCATTAGCTTAAAATTTGAATTTTCCATCCAGATGGAACCCATTCCCCTTAGACCAGGTTTTACAATCAGTAGATACAGTGCATCATAAAGCCAGTAATATGGAGTACCCTCATATAATTTTCACGGGGTGAAAGGCCCATCGCTCGTTTAACGGTCGTCTGCTAAGCTGCCCATTATACAGTTACGGGCGAGTGGGGACGACACTCGTATCCGATATACTGGTAACGTTATTATGGACCGACATTTTATTGCTGTGACGATTGTACTTTATTACACGACTAGCTTTTGATCGCGGATATTCCGATGTAATTCGGGTTTTTTCATGGATTTTTCTGGTACAAAAAGTTGTTGAGAAGGTTATACCTACACAAGACCAGCTAGGTTCAGCAGTTGTGGTGTGAAGGAATAACAAACATTTAAAAGAAAACAAACAATATTTTTCTTTTTGTAAAAATTGTCCTTTGGAAGCTTTACCTACTTCAGGTGAATTGTAACTCAGAAATGAGAATTTTTTTTTTGTAATAACTAAATAACACTCAACGGTGGAGGAAAATACCGCGAGGAAACAAGATTGCCTGAGAGTTAACAATAATGTCGCCACCCCATACTTAGCCCGCGTGAAATTCATGGCAACAATTAAAAACATTAAAAACAAGTTTCTATTCGTCAGTCTGCCCGTACTCTTGTGTCACAGCCGTATCCCATAACACCCGTGTCGTCTGGTTGAATAACAACAAATATCTCACTATCATTAAGCACAACCGCCACTCTCCCCGGCTCCACTGTAATTGCTCCAATTTACATTTTAACAAGCTCCCTGTTTACCCGCCGCGGCTGGTGGCGCATAGAGATACGCCCACCAACACACTGTTATTACTTGTCATCGACGTTGCAGAGGTCGAAATGTGCTGTTATGGCGATTGAAAGCTCCAAAACAAATATAATTGAAAGATCCAAACGTAAAAGCCACACAAAATCAATTATACTTAACTTTATAGCGGCGTCGCTTGCGTGACCTCTACTTTGCACCAGGGTTTTACCACACGAGGGGTTAAATTTTCAAACATCCTTTTCTAGCGGATGCCTAGTACGTCTTATAAGCTACTTATCTGGCTAAACGATCTATCTAGTAGTTAGAGTTGTGCTTTGATGGGTACTTGCTGCAGTTAATAAGTCTGTCAATCCATGTATCACAAAGATGTATAGGCTTCGTAGGATACTGCAACGCCTTTGCCTACTGCCTTTGTACTGTATCTGTCATCGGATGGCGTATCACTTAACATCAGGTGAAAGTCTTGCTCTTCTCATCCATGACTGTCTATCTAAACTTGAGGAATCGTATCCGAATAAAGGTCTTTAAAAGGTCTAACTGCTCAAACACGCTTGTCATACTACTAATCGTGTTTCAAATAAGTTTTTTTATACATTTAAACTTTTCCATTCAGTCATCGTTAATCTGCAGCTATAAGTTTAGAGGGCAAAGTTTGTCTAGATATACCTAGCCTGTCACCTAGGTACGTTGCACAGCTCCGTAAAGGAAATCAATATCGCTTTTGTCCGGCGCTTTTTGTAACAAAGAGAACCTCTTTGTTAGCATAAAATGCAGCTCATTTATTACTCGAGATTATGGTCTGATTGTCATCGAAGTAAAATTATCATGATGAAGGAAACATCCTGCGCCACTGATTAGAAGCCTGAGAATTTTTTTTTCTCTATACAAGTTAGTACTTGACTGCGATCTCACCTGATGGTAAGTGATGATGCAGTCGAAGATGTTAGCGTACTAACTTGGAAGGGGTAAGTTATGTCACCCCAACGGTTTCTACACAGCATCGTACCGGAACGCTAAATCGCTTGGCGGTACGTCTTTGCTGGTAGGGTGGTAACTAGCCACGGCCAAAGCCTCCCACCAGACCAGACCTGAGCCAATTTAGAAATTATAAAATTCTAAAGTAGCCCGTGGCGGGAATCGAACCCGCGACCTCCCACTCGAATCCGAGCGTGCATCCCCTGCGCCACGGAGGTCGTCAAAGATGGTCATTATAACATTTTGCGCAAACCTTCTTCACACAAGAAAATAGTAGAGCCGTCTGTCAAAATTTCTCATTAACACGCCACATGGCGGAAACCCTCCCATAAAGACGTGCATGCAGACTGTGACATAAGGTACTAATATGTGGCGAGGACCGCCGTCTAAAGACGCTGTCAGTGCCAAAACAAAGTACCTCGTGAGCGCTGGTGGTACAATAATTATGTCCCAAAACGATCTGGTTCTTCCCTCACTATTTTTCCACCGCACCGCAAGACACCGGGTGAACTTTCATCCTTATGTCGTCGCCATACCACCAGTACGCACGAAGCGATTCGCATCTTCATTTTTAGTACGCATGGCTAAGGTTTGGAATCTGTCTATTTTCCCCGCATGTTACGACCTGGGTGCTTTTAAAAAAAGAGTGAATAGGCATCTTCTAGGTAAGCGCGCTCCATCATCGACCACATCGACACTTTCCATCAGGTGAGATTGTGGTCAAGCGTAAACCTATATAGTATTAAAAAAAAAACTTTTACTTAATACTTTCATGAAACTTCTACTTAAAAATTATTAGATACACCTATGGGAATTGATACTAATGGCAGGTATAGCTTGATAAGATATGATAGAATGAACCGAGAACGGTCATTATTGTTTTGCGAAATTACCACGACGACCTTACCATATCCGAATATCCGTAACTACGATAAATATATACCAGACCTATAATAATTTAAGTATCAAAGAATATATATACCAGACCTATAATAATTGAAGTATCAAAGCATTATGAACACCTCTAAGATTTCAAGCAAGCAGGTTTTACGCAGGTTTAGTTAGGTTTTTGACGACCTCCCTGGCGCAGGGGAAGCGCGCTCGGATCCGAGTGGGAGGTCGCGGGTTCGATTCCCGCCACGAGGCCCACTTTGGAATGTAATAATTTCTAATTTGGTTCAGGTCTGGTCAGGTGGGAGGCTTCGGCCGTGGCTAGTTACCACCCTACCAGCAAAGACGTGCCGCCAAGCGATTTAGCGTTCCGGTGCGATGCTGTGTAGAAACCGTTGGAGTGACTTTACTTACCCCTTCGGCTGCGTCATCACTTACCATCAGGTGAGATCGCAGTCAAGTACTAACTTGTATAGTGTAAAAAAAACAACGCATCTTTCTTTTCATCCTTAAAGCAAGCGATATCATAGTTTAATTCAAACGCACCCTGAAAACATCCATGTAATCTGGTCCGTGGCATTTGAGCCCTGGACTTTGCAACAGGTTGAACTCATCGGGATCTTTGGTATATATGGAAAAAGAGGATGAAATATTAAAGTTTCCAAATACATGACTGCCAGAGGCAAGTTCGTGAATAAACAATGTTGTTAAGTACAGCGAAATATAAGTTTCATCGCGTAATGTAGGTTACGCCGAAGAACAAAGACGCCGTTGCCTGGCCTGAATACACAATCCTTGCTCAACGCGCTGACAATTTTGAGCATATACTCGCAACTATGTGCCTAACAATCAGTCAACGCTCTAAAAAGAAATATAAAAAGCATAAAGCGTTGAAATAAGAAATAACTCTCGGATAAAAAAAATTCAGAATAAAGCGTTACAAAGAAAGTCGTCGTCGTCGTCGTTTCAGCCTATGGACGTCCACTGTTGGACATAGGCCTCCTGAAATGACCGCCAAATACAACGATCTTGCGCTGCCTGGCGCCAGCGCCTCCCCGCGTTTTTTAGGGTTCCATACCAATTTGTTAAAAATGGAACCCTTATGGTGAGACTTTCTCCGTCCGTCCGTCCGTCTGTCACACTCGATTATTTCAGTAACTATCAAAGCTATCGACTTGAAATTTGGAATAGTTTTAGGTAATAGTGACCCAACGCCATTGCACTCATAAAATATTGAAAAATGTTTTTATTTATATTTAAAAAGGGGGGAAAACCGGGACTTTGAATTTTCAAAATGAGTCAACAATATTGAGTGGGGTATCATATGTATAAAAGGGCGTTACTTGTGTATTCTAAAACCGATTTTTATTTATTTTTATGCCTGATCGTTTACATACCGTTCCCCCCCCCTTATCTCCGAAGTTTATCAATCGAAAAATCTGAAATAATTATGATTAATAGACATTAATGCATATTTTACAGGAAAAATAAAATCAACTCCCTAACTATTATACTTTTTTTGATAATAACAATAAACCACCAAAAACAAAGTTACGTTTGCGGTACATGTAATTTATACTCGTAAATTCATGAACAAAAGTGATTCTTTCAATGTTTTACTTCTTTTATGGTATGGAACCCTCGGTGCGCGAGTCCGACTCGCACTTGGCCGGTTTTTTTTTAATGTCGTCTGATCACCTGGTGGTCTGCCGACACTGCGCTTCCCGGTGCGTGGCCGCCATTCCCACACCTCGGGTCCCCAACGTCCATCGGTTCTGCGAGCTATGTGCCCCGCCCATTGCCACTTCAGTTTGACGACACGTTAATCTTTGTCGGTTACTTCTGCGGCTCTCCTCATTTCTGATTCGATCGCGCAAATATACTCCATCGCGCGCTGAGTGACCCTGAGGCTTCTTATGAGCCCCATAGTCAGCGACCATGTCACAAAGAAAGGTTAGAAAAAATTGGTTGCCTGTAAAGTCGGTATACGGGCGAAAGTTTTACGTGACAACGACTTTTATGTCTGTCTCTCTCTCGCTCTTAGGCGGGCTAACCATGCCCGAGTGGAAGGGACGCGTGCCTCTCACTCGCTCTCATTGTGAGCGCATAACGTGAGCGGAGCGTAACGCAGTTTCTTGAAGTGTCACCCGGCAAACCAATTTATACGACGTTGTCACGTCAAAAGAATAACACTCCGGGAGTAGCGACAAAAGTGAAATCTTGAACCGTGTCGGTTACGGTAACACTATGGAGAGTGCGATGGTTTTTCTCATCTCAAAAATAGTTAAGACACTTTTTCACTTCAAACAAAAAGTCGCACACACCTATGATTGCGGCGGGGGGTGTGGGTGTGTGCGCTTATTAAATTCCGCAATAAGTATATGGCCACTCCGCAGCCCTCAACCGGATGAGTTCGAGCCGTTTAATGCGCCCGCAAAAAACTAGAACACCCCGTATTTGGGTCACGACTTGCACCCGAATATTCCTAAAGATTAAATCTCTGAACTTTTTAATGCACATACTGTGCGCTAAAAAATGGTTGTGTATCTACAAAGCTCGTAAAACAATAATTCCAGGTGGTAACACTTATTGTACAAAACTGTACAATGGCGCTAATGTATGCGACCGACAGCGGTATGTGCTGTCAGTGGTACCGAAATGTTCGATGCGCGACGCCATATTTGAGATTTTTTTGGCTTTAACATACGTCACATCTTTCCCGACCTCTTAGCATAGCGTATTTCGTCATTGTTGGCGACATACTCTTAATATTAAACAATTCATCAGATCTTGTAAAATGTATACAATGTAAGTAAATTAATTCTAGAACGCTTTCAAAGCGGTTAACGGCCCGTAAACTTCTGTAAACAGCTAACACAACTTAATATTAACTTACATTCATTGTTTACTGTACCACTGATTCTGAATATCATTACAAGAGTCTGCATCTGACTTGTTGGATTTAATAATTTACTTCAAATGCCACTACAAAGAGTGAAATAATTTTTCAATACAACAATTTAGATACAAAAATTCGAAGTCGGGCGATTAATACGAAGGACTATGATTGTACGAATTGTCCGACTTCGAATTGGTGTACCTACATTGAAAAATTATTTCACTCTTTGTAATGGCATTTGAAGTCTATTTTTTGAAAAGAATTTTCCATTTTATTTTTTACTTTTTAGTGGAGAACAACAAATGCACCGGACATTGAAAAAAATGCCCAAATCACTTGAAGTGTTCTTATAAAATCTGAAGAGTTCCCTCAATTTTTCCGAGATCCTATCATCAGAACCTGACTTGATGACTATAGTCATTAAGTCAGCATCTGCAAGAAAATGCACTAGTAACTATAAAAAAATACCCAAATCGCTTCAAGTATATTAGCAAAATTTGAAGAGTTCCTTCGATTTCACCAAGATCCCATGATCAGATCCTGACCTGATGACCATAGAAAAACCTGGAAAATAATACTCTTACAAACAGTGCCCGAATTGTTTCAAGTATCCATATAAAATATGAAGACTTCTCCAGGATCCCATCATCAGTTCCTGACCAAAAAAAATGGGACCACCTGGGAAGTATACCCTTTCAAACAAAAAAAATATTTTTCAAATCGGTTTACGCGTCTTCGAGTAATCGGTGAACATACATTAAAAAAAAAAGATTCAGACGAATTGAGAACCTCCTCCATTTTTTTAAATCGGTTAAAAAGTATGACTAGCAAGACGTTCACCAAAATGTTAAATAATAATATAATGCCCCTGACCATGCCAGATGGATTGCGTAGGCTTCCTCTTCATCAATTTTATCTATACTAATATTATAAAGAGATAGCGTAACGATGTTTGTGAGTTTGTGAGTTTGTGAGTTTGTGACGTTGTAAGGGGTAATCTCTGGATCTACTGAACCGATTTTCAAAATTCTTTCACCAATAGAAAGCTACATTATCGTGGAGTGTCATAGGCTATAATAATTTCCAAAATTAACTATGCATCATTACTAAAACTTGAATAATGTAATCCAAGTCGCAAAAAAAATTGCTTTCATCGCGTATGCTGCGGAAACTATTGAGGATAGAACAAAACAATGTTCGACAATATTAAAGAACGTATCAAAATCTGCAAAAAAGTCCGCGATAGCATATGTCTATCTCCTATGGGTAACTCGCAATAACTGCTTTTACTTTAAAATTGTGGATTAAAAATAAATAATTTTTGTGAAGCTTATTTAGCCCATATGGTATTAATTTATATCTTTGAAAATATGTTTTGTTAGAACGGAAATTTAATGTAGAATAGTTCTGCCTTTTACTCTATACAGTTTAAATAAATATCTTCAAAGATATTAGCAAAACAAAACGTGCGGTATGCAGGAGCGCGCCGCCGCCGCTTCGGTCGTTGCGTGGCGATAGGATAGGCATTTATCATTCATTTATCTGAATGCCTCGCGTCCAGCGCTGTGGGCTGTGGGTGTAAGGCCCGTTTTCCACCACAGCGAAGCGGGGCGGAGCTGTATTTGAGTAACAAATCAGATTTCGTCATTTTGATATTTTCGAAACTGAGGGATGTCTAAATGATGAAATCTGGTTGGTTATCCAAACACAGCTACGCTTCGCTCCGCTTTGGTGGAAACCGGGCCTTACGCGGGACAAACGGGCCGGGAGAAAAATATTTCTAACGCGGAACGGAGTCCGCGGGCACTGCTAGTACTGTTATAAACCTACAACGTGTACAGCTTACAATTTGCAAAAATTCAAATAAAATCTTAATTCGGGGTGAATTTCCCTTTCATTTCCTTTCATTTCATATCCATATCTATCTATATCTGTCGTAGAACCGCAGTTGGGGAAGACGTGTTCTGGAGTGGAGACCGCGTAGGTACCGGTAAGCGCAGCGTGGGACGACCTCCTGCCCGATGGACCGACGCGACGACTTGAAAAAGGTCGCTGGTAGCGGGTGGATGAGGAAGGCGGAGGACCGTGTGTGGTGGTGCGCTCTCGGAAAGGCCTATGTCCAGCGGTGGACGTCTATAGGCTGGTTAAATTAATTAATTAATCTCTTACATTGAACCTTTAAAGTTCGGTTTTGAATATTTTTGATTTTTGGTCGCTAGAACGATGGGACTTTTAAAATAGTCGAGATACAGCGTATTAATATTGCTAGCCCTGCAATATCTCCGTTATATAATTCTCATTAAAATTGAATAGTGATTAAAAGCAAATACACAACTTGCCTCATGTACGATTATAATTATCTGTAAACATTTATTATTCAAGACCTCTTTATTATAATGATGACTTAATTATGTACTCGTAATTGCAAGTAAACATTAACCTTTAATTTGATTATAACGTGGAATAGAGATGGAATAGTTACACCCACTCTTCTTCTATTATTCCTTGGAATCGCAAATAATATAATTTATTGATGTCGAAAAAACAAAACAAAGTAAAGCCTAACCTAATTTATTTACGGGATTTCCTGCACGATTGTGTCTAGGCGGTTACAATATTATTTATACATACATATATATATTTAGAAATTTAAAAAATAACGGCACCAATATGTCTGAAAGCGTACCTAAGCGTTGGTATATACAGTGGAGTGTAGTTAAGTAATTCTCACAGCGATAAACTAATCGTAGACAATATTGATTATTTTATCGTGTTTACGGGCAGCCGGCGTCACCCTAATCGCAGTCGTAATCGTAATCAGTTACCGCGGTAATCGCCCGCCGCGGACTCCATTAATTCGCTATTCCGCAACTAACTATACTATTATCATCATTAATGAAACACTTTTTTGAGATAGGTACCGTGTTTTAAGAATATCAATTTCTTGAGAAAACGGGTCGTACAAAAAACCTTTTTTTAATCAATGGATCTTGTTACTCATAAAGATAAATATACATTTTGATCTCAATTATCTACACTAATACTAAGTTATGATTACTTTCTAGAAATGCAATCGCAAAAAAATCACATTCATTTTATACGCTCCATTATTACTGAACGTACTATTTTTGTAGTGCTAACTTCTTTGGGCGCATTGGGCATTATTTTGAGATAGAAAAAACCATTGAACTCGAAATACCTTTACCGATTCCTGTTACCGTACTGTTACCGTAATCGTACTGTACTAGTTTTAACTTCTTGTACTTTTTTTGCCTGTATTAACCAATAGACCCGAAACCCGTAATCCATAGTATTATATATCAATGGGAAATGCACAGCCCGGAACGTTTTATTCCAGGAAGTGGGAACCCAAATTCACTCGAGCAGAGTCGCATTCGAAAGCTAGTTCAACAACCCAGGAGACATTATTGCGTTAAGCATAAAGCAAGTTTCAGAGATAACTGAACGCTTGCTACCCCGCGGCGCAATTCCAAAGTTCTGAACTACAGTTACATATTCAGGTCGCATCGCAGCGCTCTGTACTTATTACGTGCCATACGCCTCCACTGTTCCATATTTGCTCTAGCCTAGTGGTTTAGTAACTGTACCCCTCAGCTTCGGATACGGTGTTCCAAACCCTGGCGTGTTTTCCAAGTTACGCGCTTGCAATCGTTTGAACGGTGGAAAAAAGAATGTCGTGGAACACTCGGTTGCCTATTCGTCATTGTTGTCGAACACTTGGCTGCATATTTACTTAGCTCGCGGTAACGAGTTCGTCATACCAGATCTCTATACGTGATTGCATGCGTGGCCATTCTGTTGTCTAGTAAGAGAAACTTTCATCTAGATTTCCCACGATATTCGTAGACTTCCTTTGTGACTTGAATTTCGTCACGCAAAAAAAAAACATTTTCTTGCGACAAGACCCTGCGAGATACCCTCCGAAAAGAAACTTTATTGAAAAAATATTCGTTTCAGCACTAAGGTCCTTGCAACTGATAAACCGGTGAATCGATAGCTCGCTTAGCCTCAGGGTTGGCAGCGCGCCAGTGCGGTCAAGGCCTCCCTCAGTCCGAACTCCGAGGCCTTGACGCAGGCCTCGGGCTCCCGCGACAGCCCTAACATACGCGGAAGTGCCGCGACCTTTACCAACTTGAAAGATCTCTTTGTGTAAGTTCCTTGAGAAGACGCAATTAAATTAGAAGGTAATGTGACTTTATCTTAATGGTTGCGCCACTTTAAGTGTTCTATATCACAAGCAGTTTGATAATTAAAACTTAGACTAAGTAAGAATCACGTTCCGAAAATAGACGCAATACTCAGTTGTACGAAAGCAAGTAACGCAGCAAAAATTAACAAGCCTATATTAATCATAAGAATATTCCTGTTTTATGAATCACATCATCGCCCAGCTATTAAAAACTTTTTCCTAAAAATTTGAAATTTTGTACAGGGGCTCCATTTATGATGTGGACTAGGGATATGGAAGGATTTTTCGAAATTCTCTCGAAATCACCCCAGCGATGGATGGAGATAAAGCACGGACGGGTCAGCTAGTAGTTATTATTTTATTTGATACCGCATACGATATTATGAGTATAAGGTGCAAACACAAACTCACTAGTGTGTTTTCATGGCCATGGACATTGGACATGACATGAATAATAAGTATTACTACAGAACAATTTTTATGACCAAAAACACAAATGCCTAAAGGGTAATATGATTTGGTCAAAGTAGAAAAAAAGCATCAATCTTCTGGACAAAAGAGATACAAAAACAAGCAGAACATTGCACGGTAATCAAGAGAGATAAATTACTTGAACCCTCGGCCTCGGCAGCAGTTATGAAATAAAATCCATTGCAAGAAATATCACTTCTTTCGTTACGTTCTAGTATTCATCTTGATTAGATACGTTTTTGATGGCTTTTAAAATTTGGAACTTTTGTTCAACCTTTTTGGTTACCTACTTATAACGCCCCACTCCATTGGGAATTGTGCCCAATGACCTACGGATTAAAAAACCTCCTCCCTGCCGGCTGCCGCCAAACCGGGAACCGCTGTCGCATTTCATCCGATAGTTGTACTGTACTTTGTACCAAGAGATATTGTTTCCTAGGTCTTTGCTATTGTATGTATGAATGAATGAATGAATGAATGAATGAATGAATGAATGAATGAGAACTTTATTTCTGTTTTGTGCCACTATACCTATATAACTAAAACTACTACTAACACATACTATAAGTAACTAAAACTAAAAACGGGGGCTGAAACTTTCATCGCTTGGGCAACCAAGACAAAAATTGCCCAAACGATGGAAGCCGCAGACACCGCTTGTTGCACGTGGCACAACCCAGAAATGGGCCCCAACTCAGCATGATGCTGTGTGTCCCATACCTACGTATGGAAGCACACAGCGCTGATTTTCAGTTGAAGCCCTTTCTGAATGACTCCACGGAGATGCATGACATCCATTTTTGCTATCATGGAGAAAAACACAAAACAAAGGCTAAGAAACTAAAGTGTAGGAACTACTAAAAAAAGAATTAAAAACTATGATTAAACTACTAATACAGATAAATTATATATACTTATGCATAAACTACAAATGTATATACGTATGCATAAACTACAAATGTAAATCGAAATATATAACCGTAATATGCAACACTACGATTACTGTATTGATGTATTTCTGTAACTGTCATGTCTGCTGTGTTCCTCCACAATTTGCGCCATTACGTTTTTATCATATCTTTTATTTAAATCCTTCATAAATAGATAAAAATTCCTATACCATCTACAATTACCATTTACCATCTTTAACAATGAGTTCAGCCTTTCGGATATGTTCTGAATCATGGAAGGAACTAAGTGGCTTAACATAGGTTTTTCATCACGCGGCGCGTAACTTCATAATTCCTGAGACGTTTCAGGAGGTAATTGGTAGGATTTCACGGCGGCTTATTCCCACAATGAGCCCTTTATCTTTATAATTCGGCAAAGCGGCTGGCAAATTACGGGAGACTGTGGCCTCGGGCGCGAGGTGGTTACGTAGAAACAGAAATTACTTTGAAACTTCATATTTCGCTACTTAGGTTTTCATAATCATTTTATCAAGCCATTTCTAGGTAGCAAAAACGGATCTCCTCTTAGAATAAACAAGGGTAAACTTTGAAATTAGTTTGTTTGGAATCAATGACTGAATCGATTTCAATAGTATTTAGTAGGTATACACGTTGATTTCTGCCGAATACATAAAAATAACATAGAATTTTTAACCCGTATAAGCGAAACTGGAATTAAAGGCTCGTAATATCATACTCAGTTTTGCTAAAATATAAATTTTGTAAATAATATTTTTGGGTATTAACAGGAAAAATAAAAAAAAATCGAAATAAAGAAATCGATTGCGTTAATCGTGTTGCTAACAATTTTAAGTCAGCCTTTACAAGCCTATAATAGCCCTTATAGAAAGCGATTCATGCAATTGCTCTTTTCGGACTTGCCACACAAACTGAACTATAGCAGTTCAGTTTGTGTGGCAGTGCGACTCTTTCCTATTCTAAAGTGTCTAAGATTAAAATTAAAAGCTTACTCCAACAGGCACCATAATGCAAGCTCCTTTGAAACCTCGCGCTCGACAATAATCGGCCATTAAAAGGAAGCCTAGACTCATTGCAGACATTAACAACCCTTTTTGTCTAAATCAGCGAAGGGAGAACGCTCATGCGGTTCCAGACGCTTCAATAATCATGGAACTTTAAAAACTTTTAGGCATTAACTTAGCAGATCAATTTATGACCTAAGAGAACTCAATGAGATATCTGGGTGCAAAATGGCAAAATATCTAGATAGCGTGAATAACTTTACACCATTTATCACTTTGTCTCTATCTGCTTTTTCATTTCATTCTCTCTTTAAAGGCTTTAGGTATCTAAATCAGGGGCCGTACCACCAACTCTTATAGCAGTATTATTGTAATATTGTTTTCAAATTTTCATACTGACATTGTATGTAAATGCCAAAACAATATTACAATAATACTGCTATAAGAGTTGGTGGTACGGCCCCAGGCCCCAATTGAAGACGATATTGCTTAGGCGTAGGCGAAAATATGGTGATGTAAGAACCTTTCCTCTTTCAAATTCGGTTAAAAATTGATACTTCATCCAACAAATACGAGGAAAAGAAACGTCTACCACTGCACGATTGAAATTATCTGGTGTTCGCGTAAATAGGACCTACTTTTACAAAACAAACGTCATTTTGCGTCTAGAAGCTTCGGTTTTCATCGATTTCCGATCATACAAAGTCGATATTCGAATGAAATTGGCGTCAAATCGTGAAAGGTTGATGAAAACAAGTCTAAATTGGAAAGCGACCTGTAATTGCCAACCGCGAATGTTATAGGGCTCTATTAGATTAAGACAAAATAATAAGGGAAATTCCGATGACCTCCACAACGCATTGGGATGTTAAAAGTGAAAGTCCAAGCTTCCAGGTTTGACTCCTGTCTGAGGATCAATTAGGGACCAGTTAAGGCTAGCCCTTGCGTTTTTACTACTGTAAAACCAAAAATTCATTAATGTGTCAAAAATCAGGATATATAGGCATGTCCAGGGTATTTGTCTATTGGCATTACACAATACACATGCCTAAATATGCAAATTACCCAAGAGATGAGAGACCCACTGTCCTGTTTATCATTTAAAACTCATTAAACAGTTTAAACATTCAAGCATGATTCTTGCATAGCTTTACAGCGATATCAAATTCTATAACTTCCGCTCAAACTACGTCTTAACAATAATAATTATTTTACACCTGTTGACTTTACGAAGTTAGAACTTAATAAAACTTTCTTACTCTATCTATTCAATGTAAGTAGTTGAGTTTACGAGGTTGAAACTCCGTCTTATCAGTCGAATTCAGTTGCTAAGTTCGGTAAAAGATAGTCGATTCTGTCATTTAAACGTTACAAAGAAACGAGACTTTGGAGTTTGTGTACGTTTACTCTCCTTTAACATACCGGACCGTCGGGTCCTGTGACATTGTGTAAATGCCTTACTCAAAGGGGGGTAATGTGTAGTTAAGTAATTTAACTTAGAGCTTAAATTAAGATTAGTTATAGTTACAAATTTCACATTCTCATTTCTCATTTTTAAATATTTTTGTTTTGATGATTAACTTTTTTGACTTTATAACATTTGAATTTTTAAACTATGACTTGACTATGACGTATGTTTTTATTTTATATTTCACGTCATTGTATTGGTAATACACTTTGTCATGTGATCGTGTATCTATTATCATCATTCTGTAACGTGTATTTTGCAATAAAGATATTTCTATTTCTACCATATAACTTTTATAATTACTTGTCACAACGAGTAGCTAGCTTTACGGTTGTATACTAAAAGTATACATATTTATGTGTTTTGTACATAATGTGACATTCGCGTGCCAATTAGCGATGCGAAGGAGGCAGATGCGGCGCGCCTGCCAATAACTCACGCTCCGTCGCTTGACGGATGGGCCCACAGACCAGCGAAAGAGTTTTTATGATGGGCCGACATACTCGTTACATGTTCGAATTTGAGTTCGAAAATGTTACAGTAATAATGTAACAAGACTTTAAAAAAAATACTTAGACGGATGTAGTCTTTGTAGTCGAAAAATTAAATACAACAATTTAAAAAAATATGTGACGATTCATGTACTTGTATTAATTGGAAAAAAAATTAATATCCATTTCCTGTCCCCTAGCATAGGCAGGGGATATAAACGTTATCCGCCCATTATATCATCTGACAATGGATATAATTATTTTCTAAACCACGGTAAAAGGAGAAAGAAGTATTTCCGTTCATTTTTATCCACGCGGGATTAATTTACACAACTGCGCGCATGCTCAAAGAGTGGATATAAAACTACAGTGCGACAAGGCACTTGAGGGAGGGCGCTGTTGCAAAACAAAGGCAGCCATAAAATAAAATCTCTTCAATTTTAGTTTAAAATAGTTAATAGTAAGCAAAAAAAAATAACATACAATACTGATATACTGACAGAGCGAACTATCAAACAGTAGCACAAGATAGCGGCGTTAGTTCCGACTTTGGCCACGCGCCAAAATAGCCTTGTCGCACTGTAGTAGTATTTTAGTCTCTAGAGGGCTGGTTCATTTCTAGTTTTTGGTTGTCAAATTTTAAAAAACTCCGCCATTCATCCGCTCCTCTCTATTCCTTTAACACACGACATTTAACTCCGTCATTTAGTGGTATGTTTAATTAGCATTACTCTGTACCAGGTAGATGGTCTCGCACGTCGGTTTTGTTTACTTTTCATTACGCTGCACAAGAATTTCATTTGCCGAGTGTACCTTGTGGGCCTGCGCCCTGAACTCAGCTCTTATTGCGGCTAATAAATTGAAAGGAATCCCTCGTTGGCCCTTGGTGGATACACACTACATAGTGTTTTATTATAATGGAAGAAAACAAGTATTTTTCGCAATAAACTAGGTTCTACTCCAAAATAACGCTTATAACTTTGTATAGGTATAGAAATGATCAATAAATAATCAGACGTATTATGTACTAAAACATTCCATATTTTGCAGTTGCAGAACAGCGAAATTTCCTAGCAAATTAGCAGGATTCGTTAAAGATACATGCTAAGAGTTCGATATCGTTTAACGTTTTCGGATACGATATTAGTACAGGTTTTTATACAAATTTCGAGTCGACTCGCTTCAAATAAACGAAACGGATTCCCTATCTACGCTTTCGGCAGCTAGGCTGTCTGCTTTAAAGAACGATTTTTGTTTGTTCAAAGTTGCAGCTAAAAGTTTATCAGGTACTAAGGTAAGTTAGTAATAAAATTGAAATTATCCTTGAAATCGTTGTGCTCTGGTAATTATAGATCCTCTGGGATTCTTAGAGCTAGCACCATTTGGCGGTCCATTAATCACGGGTAAAGTTTCGTAAATCGAAACCTTTTCCAGGAGCGTTTAATCAACGAGTAACACTTCTCGGAGAGGAAATAGCGCCCTTTTCCGAACCAAAAGCTTACGTAAGTTACGCTATTTAATGAAAGAGAAAAATATCAAAAAATTCTATCGCAATGTATTATATTATTTACACGTTCTTGATGCTGTATACGAAAAGCTCCTGGCGAATGTGAAATTTGTAACTATAATTAATCTTAACTTAAGCTCTTAGTTAAAATATTATATAAAATATTATCTTACTTATTTATGAAAAAAAATAAAAAAAACTAGTTACAAACGCGTGATAGCCGCTGCCGTCGCGAAACGAAGTAAAAATGGCGTCGCCGAGCACCGAGCTAACGAGAGAGCGAAAATGTGCAATTTTATTACCCTCTCATTTGCTCCCCACCGCTCTGCGGAGATGAATTCAGCATTACTGCATTATTTTGTACCTAATCATTAACCAACCAAGTCTAATGCAAAAGAAACAAACGTAAGCTGTAATTTGAAAGGTGTTTGTACATAAAATTGTACAAGGGTGAATTCAACGGCATTTTTGCGTTATTTTTACAACCACTCTGACGTAGTTATGACACTGTGTGTTATGTAAGAGGTTACAGGTTCGATTCCCGGCAGTGGATAATATGTTTTAATTGACTGAGATAAACAAAGGTTTCTGCCATATCAAGTACAAAAGATGTGCCACCAAGCGATTTAGCATTTCGGTGCGATGCTGTGTAGTATCTGTAAGAGATTACACCTCTGCCGATATAGTACGATGACATTTTCGTCTAAATCCTTACGTTACCATCAAATGAGATTGCGGATAAAAAAATGTAGTCGTATATATTACTGATTCGTAGCGTTTCGTAGCACATCTACATCGCTCCGTAGACGTCTACGCTTGGTCTAAAGCAGTCAGCTATAGAATTATATTCTATCGACAAAACGACGACTAAACCCCCTTTTGCGAGTATGTCACACTGTTGGTCACGGGTCTCCTCTCGAATTAAAAAACCCTACTATATAATAATAATATTTCATTTATACACGTCGTAAAAGCTATAAATTGTCAACAATTAAAAACGTCAATCGATTTGAGTTATGTTTGTATAATATATACTTACATTTAAAAGGTTTCCTACGCTCAACGTATATATCGACGAATCCTCTTGAAATTCGAATTCGTTGAAAAGAGGACTTCGCTCAATCGACACATCTGCTGGCTTCCTTTACTTTACAATAATACTCGTACATAAGTACGTAAGTGTACATTTATGTTTTCATTATTATTAAATATATGGGCTTGCCTAGAAATAAGTACACGAAGAATAATATTTATATTATTTTTAATGCAAAGATCAAGTATAGAGTGCGCACTTGTCTTGAAAATATATCACTTTCCTCTTGAAGGCACTCAGATTATACTTGGCTGGGAACATGAAAGGTAGAAAAGCATTCCACACCTTAGCTGTTCCTATCAGAAACGTCAAAGACGTCTTTAGTCTCTTAAACATAACTTTGTATAATGAAGACCTTTTAAATAATACGAGTATGTGCAAACAGTAATAATAGACCTTAGTAGCAGTCAAACCAAATTACATTATCTATTGTTATATCAACGAATATATCCGGGGGCGCGTATAGTCTGCTCTAATGAGGCGACATTGTAACAAGACTCTTTTTATCCCCGGCTCTTTTTATCATTATTGCAGCTTCATTGGTAGTTACTCGTAACGTTACGACCCGTTGCTCCTTTTCTTTTCTATTTTGCATTCTAATCGTAAGAAAATCAAATATCAATAAAAATTATGATATGCTTCGACTTGGATATTCACAGACCAGAGTTATCTTAGTTATTTCTTACTTTCTCACTCGAAAAAAATGAGTTTCAGACAGCTGAAGGATTATTATCTGTCCTATCTTATTATCTCTGGAATATCTTAAAGTACTCGTAGGTAAGCCGTTCGGAAGCTTTATTAAAATGGTCTTACGGCGCGGGTCAATTATTGATTAATGACAAATCCGCAAGTGCATTGAACGACGTTTTTAAATATAGTTCCATGAATATTACACAATATTCTATTTTAAAAATTCTACCAGAAAAGGTGCGAGCAGTAATGTAAATTTTCTCAAAAAATATTTCCTTTCAACGCAGACGAGGCAAATATTTTAATAAACTAATCAAGTAAACCTGAACCGCGCATATTCCAAGTGTGAATAATATACGTACCGTAAAAGCTACCGGAAATCTTACAAAGCTACGTAAATTTTCTCAAAATATAATAACTATTTAACGCGTAAAACGCGGTTATTTTAATATAGTAAGAAGCATTTTTTGCCGGGCTACTCCGTCCTGAATTAACTTTACTTTTTATGTGCTACGGAAAAGAAAAGTACGTAGGGTACTTATCTTACCTTTTACATAATGGCCGTGCAAAGAAACGTGATAGGACACTGTAACCCGAACACACGTAAAGAATAAATCTTCTCGAATTAAAGGAAAGCCGCTCTAGGAAGATTATGGGAAAATAGAGCTTAGTACTTCGCCTCAAGAGGGAAATCTTCTACAAAGTCCACATTGAACACAGGTGATTCTTTTGGCGAAAGTCCCTTTTCAAACTACGAGTATAATTGAAATATCATCATTGGCAAGACGTGAAAATGCTCTCTGTTCGAAAAGGAGTATTTCTTTGCCAATTAGTAAAAACATTCATTGGTTGATGTTGATTATACATGCGGCTAAGATTAAATAATGCATTGGATCTGAGTTATAGGCACACCGCACCGTATTGGTAGTCTTGTTTTTTTTGGGTGAGTACTCAATGAGAATGAGACAAGTTCGAGCAAATAAATATAAACCGAATCTGTGCGGTACGTTGGTAATGTCATGTAAGTTTTTGTTTATGTTTCTTAGGTAGGTTTGGTAAGTAAAAATGTTCTTTTATTACTTACAATATTTATTATTTTGTACGACTTACGCTTGATGGCAATCACGCTTGATGGAATGCAATGATGATTTGAGAAAGAAACTAGAAAAGGCGTCAGTAGGTCATTCCTTATTTAAAAATTTAACGCTTAATTAAAAACTTCCTTTCCTGAATAATTTACTTGATCTTATTTCCTTCACATATAAACCAGTAGTAGCACTCACCGTAATTCATAGGTACATTATAGCTTTCTGGACTATTTTTCCACTGAAATGCCACTAACGTTGTGTGTATAAAAAGGGATACAAAATGTTTTCTTCACATATGAAGATAAAGAAGCTTTCTTAATTAAACACTGACAGGTCACAAATCCTCTACCACTTTTAAGTGAAAGGTTGTGTAAAAGGCTAGATACTATTTTCAGGCCATCCATTTAAGCCTCAAAGTTTTGTGGAGCTAAATTACCACTGTAGCTATATGCTCATCTCTTATTTTACTTATACGACCATCATAACTTTTACTAATATCAGTTACGTCATTAGTGCCATAAACACATTGATGTCATCTATATAGCTGATTACAAACTTGTGTACTTTGACGTATCCTATGTAATACTTCTTTTGATAAATAATTATAAGTGTATCAAAATTCTCGCTGCCAACGGGATTCGAACCCGCAACCAACACCTGTCGCGAGTGTTATAATTATAACTTGTGTGTGAAGCACCAAAAAAAAGGTAAAATACTTCTTTTGACATAAAACTGTATGTATAGAGGTACAGCATGTCAAGCGACAAAGGCAAAGCTTTCGAAATAAACAGGCCATAGCAGTTGCCACAAATGCATATCTAATAATACCTCCGATAAGTGACAGATTTTGGGGTTTCATCCCTTAGCTCCTGTTTAGGGAGCAGCCGTGTTTCACAGGTTATCACTGTTTAGCTAGACTTGCAATGCTGTTTATTATGTCAACTTTTACATAAGATTTCATTTGGCACTTCTAAAACTGGTGCCATCTCTTTTCCACAGAGACCGTAATGAGAGAGATAATACTATTTTGAAAGTGCTAAAGTTAGAGTTTCTAAAACAATGTAATGTGTTATACACTAGGTAACTTTATTACGATTACGAGTATCTACAATTCGCCGTCAAGGTGTCCAGTACAGCCGGGTCTCCTGCGGGCGACCTTCGAGCATTGTGCCGGGAATGATAATAATAATCACCGACCCGCCGTGTACAGCGATAATGTAACAAAGGGGGATGATCCTTTACGTAAGCTGAGGGCACTGGCTTAAGGTTTACGTAATAAAATACGTACTAAGCTGCCTAACAACTATAAGGCCTGAAGTATTTTTAAGACAATTTTAGCCACCATTTTAAGTCCCACAAATGGGCACAGGTCTCCTCTTACAATAAGATGGGTTTGACCAGAACCCACCATGCCACCAAGTGCTGGTCTACAGACGTATGAGGACATTATAGTGATTTCTTCTTCGGCTGCATCATCACTTATACCATTAAATGAGACAAGTATTCTAAACTCTCAGGCTTTTGTAATACAGGTTTCCTCGCAATATTTTTCTTTGAATTTTATTAATTTTTGTAGTAGGTATTTCTTGTGCCTTTGAGCGCTCTGTAATTGTGAGTCTCAGAATAATGTAAGCAATCAAAACAAGACAAATACAAATACAAATTGTAATTACTTATCATACGACGAAATTCATAATTGATGTTATTAATGCAAAAGTGTGTTTGTATGTTGGTATTATTTGTTCTTCATTCACTGAGCAATTAACTGATCGCAAGGAAATAAATAACATTAGCGGAGACCGCGAAGGCTTCACTCACTGTACTGCTTATTTCCCCCGTTAGGGTGTTGAATTTTTAATAATCCATTTGTGTGCAAAACTTTTGACTTATGCATCCAGTGGCAATTAACAGACCAAGTCAGGACTTTCCGTATAGTAACATCGCCTTCCTATTAAAGATATTTATTTCCTCGAGATCTTCCGAGCAATTAAAAGTAACGCGGACTCGCGGGCAACGTCTAGTGTGTAAATAAATAAGTAAAAGTCGAAACAATTTATTCTTACAGTAAACAAAAGAAAATTTATTCCATTTGTGGATAATGTGATAAAGCGTAGTCCGTCCCCGGCCCCCGTCCGTTCTAAGCTTACGCATAAATGCGAAACGTGACTTTCGACTACTTCTTTTTAGGGTTCCGTAGCCAAATGCCAAACGGAACCGTTACAATTTCGCCCTGATCGTTTATTTTAATATAAACAGTTGGTGTTCTAGAAACTAACTGTTGGATCTACAAGAAGTTCTCTTGATAATTTATACAAGGGATAAGAAAGAATTTCCTACTTGCCACGGACTTAAAGGCCCAGAAGGACATTAAATTACAATGTAACACCAAAATATCCAAAAATTAAGGGGCCTGTGAACTACAATGTCTCCATTCATTCAAAATAACAAATCATTAGTAATTCGTGCATATTTGGATCATGTTGTGGTGTTATTCGGATTCATATAGTAATAATCTATGCTCCTGGCCATATTTGGTTCGGAAATGGAACTGGAAACACGGAGGCTGGAAGGACGTTCCACACCTTAGCGGTTCGTATCAGAAACGCGGAAGAAAAACGTTTCGTGCGAGTTTGTTGGATATCAACCACATAAGGATGCCAACGCTCTCGGCGTCTTGCAGTCCTAAGGTAGAACGGTGAAGTAGTTATCGTCCTCAGCCTCTACAGGTCAACCCCATAGCAGAAAGCGGTATAATATTTGACCCCCAAAGTATCTAGGGACGCGCTTGTAACCCGTTATCTGCAGCATGTCTTATCAGCAGCGAGGCGGCGCCGCGGTGACACAAATTTTTATGACCGCCGATAACTTTATTGCGTTTTCGAGAAGCCCGCCATAAACGCGCTAACGACCAATGATATAGCCCTCCCGAGTACACTATTATTGAATATAATTCGATTTTCAAAATGGGTATGAGATATCGAGCGCTTCGCATATTGATTAATAGCATGGGCAACGGATAAATCTAACCCCCGATTATATCCTCTGACATGGATATCTTCTCCGCATAGGCTAAAATAAAAGCACGGCAAACCGGATAAGAGGAAAGGAGAAGTTATCCTTGATGACTGTTGACTTGTTTAGCGCTGCCAGGCCTCCGGATAAGGCCGGACATAGTTAGGCTTTTTAATTGAACGTCCGGCCTAAAGAAACGGTGTCCGGCTTGTCCGATTTATGTCAGGCCTTTTACATTTCGTAAGCGAGCGAGAGAGCGAGAAAAAGAAAAAAAATGGTTTATACTGAGACACCAAATCTTCATTATTGTAGGGTGTTTGGCCTCTTTACCTAAATGTCCGGCCAAACTGGCTGGTCAGTCCGGCTATTAGGTTTGCCGACTGTAGATCAAACAACGCCGAAACTCAACGTCATGGAGTAGACATTTCGGGGAGAATTTTTTCTTCGTTTTGTCCTCGTGAGATACTACGAGTATATTATCTTCCTTGCGCCCATGCTTGGAAAATAGATAAATATTTAAGAGAGAATTAACATTTTATCCTTTGTCGGTAGATAAATTGCCCTCTGTCTATGCTAATTGCTAAAGGACAGGCAGAGAGTAAAAGCAGCATAAACCATGCATTAACTAAAATGTAATCGTATTTACAATAGTAATTGTTCTATAACTTATTGATTAATCCGAGAACAATTAGATGGTCAAAATGGGTATGAGGATTCGTGCGTCCGGACTTCGCATATTGATCGCAAGATAGAGGGTAAAGTCCATAAACAATGCATTAACTGAAATGGAATCCATATTTACAAGCAAACTCGTGCTCCTGAAACTTCATTGAAAACTCGCATTCGATTATTTCGATTTTCAAAATTTGATGTGAGGTACAGTGGGTCCGAACCAGAGGGTTAGTCATAAACATTTCATTATTGCAAAATGTATCTATAACGGGATTAAGATAACTGAATCCCATTTCAATCACAAGACTTTAAGAACTTGACTGCTATTTTATAACTGATGGTGAGTGACGTTAAAAGTTTAATAACTTGACAGCTCTCTGTGGTATTCCTCTTAAAGAAAAGCGCCTCAGTAATGGTCTCTGAAAGAAAATTAAATTAAGGCACCGTACACCTGACGTCTGGCTGCCCCTTATTAAATTGCACATCCATCGCACGGGTAAGCTAAAGGCAATTTAAGCTCATTCCACTCACTTACCCTGAGGTCTACACTCTATGTATATGGTCGACTAAATAAATAAAGCAATAACGATGCAACTTTCGCAGATAGTTGTGCATGCGTTCTGAATTGATAAAGGAATATTTTAGAAACACAACGATGAAACTTCATGAGTTTTTGAGTCTCATCCAAGGATAACAAGGAAAACTATTATGCCATTATTATAATGATGTCTTTATATGAGGTCGAAACAAAGCACCTACGGAAAAGGCTTGAGTTTCGACCCGTTTCATCCAGAAGTTTCCCAACAAATCATGTGCCACATTTGGTCTTGATCTGTATCCTCTACTAACGTCGAGTCTGTTAGCATCTACTGGAATCAGCAGAGCTACGTCAACCAGCAATTTTACCAATTAAAGTATTGCGTTTCGGACTTTCGGCCCGTTTGATCTAAAGTTTCATGAACTTGTTTGAAATATCACCCCGACACAATACAATCCCGTGCCTAATACTAACGCCTATATTCAATTTAGTCGCAGTTGAAAACCACAATATTGAAATATTGCCTTTGTGCAAGTGTAAATAGGCTGGCGGGTATTTCGAGCCGGTAACCAAAACTGAAAATATGGCCGTCCCGATTTTCCGCTAGATGAAATCTAAATGTGGAGTGTGAGTTTGTAGGTCATCGATTTGTTTTGGAGAGTTCGCGCTCGTCTGATATGCGGGCATACGGGCAGCAAGAGACAGATTTGTTAATGCTGAACGCATACCTCTGGAACATAACAAAACTTCGGCCGGATTCGGGAATTCCAGGACTCGCAATCGAAATGAAAAGTGCATTACTGTGGTAATAGATCGTACCTATCGCTACTTTTCGCTGCTTTTTTAGGATATATAACAATAACTTACGCGGCAAATCCATTGGTCAAAAGTAACCGAGCTCTCTACTTTAGTTTGAAACACTCGTCCTTCTCATACTATTGATCTAATACGACGTACCTTCTTTGCGTGGGACAACTCATTCAAAGAACTTGTAAGTCCCGTGCTGGTAAATAATATCTAAATGATAAATTGTAAAATGTATTTTTTTAATATCCATTTTGAAACCTAAATCCAGTAGGATTTAAGTTTGAAAATGGATATTAAAAAAATACATTCACGATCTTTAAAACATGGTTACATTAATCAAATGCACGGATGACCAGATGATTGGTAGATGTATTATTTATAATCGCCCAAGTTAACCTTCAGCTCTAATATCGTTTTCAGTTTTGTTCTTCAGTTCGTTGCCGGCTTTTTTTTAAGATGTTTGTTGATACTTTCTCCTATATGTAGTAAGCCCTCAGTGATTTGCTGGTGGAACAGGTCACGTGCGGACTGCGGTGCGTGCGGAGCTGACGACTCAGATGTGTGTTCTCCACAACTCCCGCTAGCCACATTCGGTCTCCCAGAGCGATGTGAATTAATGGAAGCTGACCCGTGTACGGTGTAGCTAATGCCCTCTCTGACGCGGCCCCTGAGTCCAGCATGCGTTATTAGCTGCGGGAGAGATATCTTTCCTAAGGTCAATTAACATTTTAAAACTGTACACGTTACGAGTAAATTCTTATAGTCCAGATTTTTTAAGCACTGCAGATAGCCTAGTCGTTTAAACTTCATAATCAAGGTTCCAGATATCGATACAAATTGTATTGAAACCCGCCAACCCGCAATTGACTAACGTGTTGGGCTATGGACAAACCCCTATGGGTTATAAAAACGGGTTAAGAGCTTTATTGAAACAAAGTTCCCTTGAGACTTTGAAGATATACTCGTATGTACATACTTGGGGCCAAAGCGATCCGCCACCGCTGCATACTGACTTTTTAAATCGAGTATCACTCTTTTAAAAATCCATATGAAATTAACATAAAATAGAGTTCTGCTTTAGGTGTTGTTCCAAACTTTGTCTCTACCAAGTGTCACATCTTTATTTAATTTATACGTGTAATAACCAGTTTGAATAAATCATCTTTATAATGATTTATTGAGGTACGTAGCTGTACAGTAACCATATTTACTGCGTTATAATCAGGCGAGATCGTAGTTAAGTTACACGTACACGAGGTATAAATAGGCGGTACGAAGTTTATCCGTGGCGCACAGACCTGGACCTTGGCATTACGAAGCTGGGGGCCGCTTGTTAAATTATTACTGCTCCAAGAAGAAAATACTGTTTCAATGTCAGGCTCCATAGTTCGAGACCGAATAATAATTTAGTTGGAACCTTGATCTATACAAGCAAACTGTTTGTCTGCTATGGATAGATACGAGTAGGATATATAAAGTCTTTGAATTCCCCAAATTTTTCGAAAATCTTATTAAATCATCCATCCAATAATAATATCTTTGTTACAAATAAACTTTGTATTTCTTGGATAAATTTAGATATTTTTTCAAAAGAACAGCTAAAGGATAATGTGAAAGAGTCATTTGTTCGTTCGTTCGTTCGTTTCAACCGACGGACGTCCACTGCTGGACATAGGCCTCCTGCAACGATTTCCAGCCCGCACGGTCCTGCGCCACTTGTATCCAGCGCCTTCCCGCGACTCTTTTAATGTCGTCAGTCCATCTGGTCGGAGGTCTGCCAACACTGCGCTTTCCCGTGCGGGGTCGTCATTCCAGCACTTTGGGTCCCCAACGTCCGTCAGTCCTACGAGCTATGTGCCCCGCCCATTGCCACTTCAGCTTCGCGATACGTTGAGCTATGTCAGTGACTCTGGTTCGTCTACGAATCTCCTCATTTCTGATTTGATCACGTAGAGAAACTCCGAGCATAGCTCTTTCCATCGCCCGCTGAGTGACTCTGAGCCTTCTTATGAGACCCATAGTAAAGAGTCATTGCCTTGATTTAAATGCCACTAGACTTTTGAACAAACAGTAAATCATTTCTATCCGGATAAATAGATTTTACGGCGAAGGAACGCCTCATCGGCTAACTCTAAAAAGCAGACCGTAAAATCCTTACTCCTGAGGATCTATTAAACCTGGTGAACACTTGCCTAAAAGGGTTCTCCCAGTTTATTGGCAGGGCATTGTGTAAACATCCCAAACTTTAAAATGATAGAAATAAGATTGATATTGTCTCGTTTTCATGATTCGTTGCTCATCTTGGCTTGGTGCCAAGTACTGTGGAAGTCAAAGGCATGTAGTGCGGCCACTGAAGCGATTAAGAGACACTTTTCCTACTAACAGGCTACAGGCGGCGTAACGTAAAGCCAAGTGTTAAATCATCAACCACTACTAGTATGTTTGACCTTCAAACTCTTGAACTTGAAGCTGACATATCACAATCCAGACTAGAACATAATTGTTTGTATCTCTCGCATTTAAATATAACAAAATTTGTGTCACACTTCAAGATACGCGCTTGGATAGCTTAAAAGCCTACCCAGCATAGTATTATAAACCAGCACGAGTGTTGGTAGAAGGCGTGTGTTATGGTAGCCCCTGGCGCGTAGCCAAGTCGTGCTAATGTCAATGCCACGCGAGGCGCCCGGACATGCTAGGCCGCTGCACGTGTGTATGGAATTGAATATTGGATAGCTATATCGATTTCTGATGTATGTCAATATTTAGCTCTCACTTTGTATGTTAAGGCTATCTGGCGTGATATAACAGAGCGAGTGTTAGTAGAGCGCGTTTGTTATGATTTATGGTACCCCATGGCGCGTTGCCAACGCGTGCTAATGTCAGAACCACGTGAGCACCTGATCGTGCTAGGATTCTTAGCTTCATAAGTGGATGGAATAGAACTTTTGATATCTTTCGACTTCTGTGTATGTTAATATTTAGCTGTCACTTTGTATATTTAAAACGGTTCAGCATAAAACAATAAAGCCCAGTAGGTATAGAGCGTGTGTTACTCTGACGTTTTGTAAACTAGTGCTAATGTCAAAACTACGCGATTACCTGATCGTGCACTAAATAAGGGCTAAGCCGCTTTATATGTGGGGTACTGAATATATTTAATGTTTATCGATTTCACTTTTTATCGAGTATAATACAATAAAGAAAAACGACAGTAGAGCGTACGTTATGGAAACCCCTGACGTGTCAATTCGTCGATTCGTGTAGTGTGTTATTTAATAAATAATACATCCTTAGCGTTTCTTGTACAATAAAATGTTATAATATCAAGTGAATGTAGTGTATGCAAAATGAATTCATCCATTTAGGGTATTCCACAGACGGCGGACGCACACAAATACACATACTTACGTATGTTAAACATTTTACATTTGTAAAGGACAATTTTTTTTCCTACTGTATTTACTATTTTTTAATCAATTTATTTATGGCAAATTAAAATGTTCAACTTTAGTAATATCTGAGCGAAACCGTCTCTGCGCGGAGAGAAAAGTTATTCTCCTAATAACGTTTAAAATACAATCCTCTGTGACTTATACCCGGTGGTGGAAGCCAAAGTGGACCATTAAGACTTGAGACCTGTAGCTTTTCTTGTCAGACGTCCAAAACACGTACAACCTACAAAAAAGGTCCATGCCGGTGTACCAATGTAAGATCTTCTCATATAAAGATCTTCTGTATAATTAAAGCCTTAAAAAACTGAATTTAATATTTGAGGTTCGTTTTACTAGGTGCTTCTTTAGATCTTTCTCTTTTTTTTCATATTCTGTCAAAAATATGAACTGGCAATCAAACTTACATTAATTTGCAACGCAATCAGCTATGTAACAGAGTTCTTATTAACGTAGGTACTTACGTATTCCATAGCTTTCCTTTGAATTTTACGAACAACATTCAGCTTACCTGTAACAAAAAATCCACAGATCACAAAGTGTTAAGTCGTGGGCAATTAATTTAATGCAAGTATAAAGGTAAATATAAGTTAATGCAAAAAGAACAAAGTGCGTTTTTGTTTCGACTTGCGGACGCCGAACTTTAAAATACGAAGCAAGTGGAACATTCTTCGACTGAATCAAAGATGGATAAATAAAGGACATACAACATGTACAACATGTGTACGAGAAACTAATACCTTTGTTTCGTATACATCTCATAAATAAATGATTTTATGACAACCTATTTTATAAAACTAGAACATACCAACCAGCTAAGGATTTTAAACATAACACTCTACAAATGAAAGGAAAACAAAATCAAAATTTTTCACACAACAAAGGTCAGGATCAAAAGCTCTAGAAACCAGAGCTGTAAAGTCAGAAGTATGTAAGTTACAAAAGCTAAATTCAATTTCGCTCTCTACTTTTAACCAACAAAGGGGCGGTTTTTCAGCTAGTGAGGTGAAATTTTTAGTACGGTTCGGAAAATATATCCTATCCTATACCTTTAAACGAGCAATTCTTGTATATATATTTCTATATAATCTGAATCTCGGAAACGGCTGAAACGATTTTCATGAAATTTAGTATACAGGGTGTTTTTGGGGCGATAAATCGATCTAGCTAGGATTCATTTTTAGAAAATGTCGAATTTAGCAAAAAAAAAATGACTTCTGCTGCCATCTATTGGCCACCGAGCGAAGCTCGGTCACCCAGATATTTTGTATTTTAAATTACGAATATGTGCGTCGGAAGCACCTGCTGCCTGGAGGGCCTGGATAGTGGATACCACAGATCAGAGAATGAGTTTTATCCACAGATTACTTTAATTTATCCGTGGTGGATAAAAATCCGCATTATGTGGTACACCGATGCGCAAGTCTGATATTTGAGCACTCTTTCTATAAACTAATTCATATTTATACCGACTGCACTGAATTTTGATAAGTTTAAGCTGTAAGAATTTACAGCTTGAACTTATCAAAATTAATTAATTATTTTATTAGAGAATTCTAATGAGCAGCCATAAACGGGTGTCTACGATCCAATCACTCTGGCTCTGAAAGCATTTACAGTAATGGACAGCGAGAGCAGTTATGGTATGGTAATCAGTGTAAATTCATTCACTCGAATAAATAATGTAGGTAATGCCTCGGAGTATTAGCAGCCTGGGTCACTATAATAAAATAGATAGACTAGCCGTGCCATGTTTAAATTTTTTTCTTATCCCGCAGAAAACTTATGTTATTGGTTTTACCAAAAAATATTAACCATTGCGTGTAATTTTTGAATACTTACCTGTTATTATTCTTTGCCGTTTGAATATTTAATCATTTTCTTGTTTAATCGGAGGGATTTATTTCCAAAATTACAAACAAAATATCTTATTTAATAAACAAGTAAAAGCGATTGGAAAGTTTCTTTGGAAGGATTGTAGGACGATAGTAAAATAAATTAACAAAATGAATCCGATATTACTAAATATTCGCAAACGAGCATAGATGAACTCGGAGAAATATATCGGATATAAATATCGGAAATATGTCGGATATTCCGACACGGTAGCACATTAATTATAACAGAACATTCGGCGGTTAGCTATTCACAGTTATGAAATATGCAGATGATACGAGCACAAATAAACTCCGTGTGTAAATAAACGGTATAGTGTTGCAATGTTGTTGCTAGATTAATGAAACATTGCGAAATCATCTTGTTTATATTCAGGCGCAGTTATTTTAATTAGAAACAACTACGACGTATACGCCAAACCTTTTATCTATTATGGTTTACTGATTCGATGATGTTGTTTGCACATTGGAAGATGGACATGTACCCGACATCCTCAGAATTTCGCGACGACGATTTCAAATCAGGAATGACGTGATCCAACCAAGCAGAAATGACCAAAGTAGCCCACATCTTTCGACATGTTGTATATCTCACTCATCAATAGAGGTAGTGACCCAGGAGTCGGAGTGTTTGCAGACCCTCAAACAGGTATAATGATGGGTATAAAGAGTGTTTGCAGACTCCAACCAGGTGTGGACTCCAATGGGTATGAAGAGAAATAAAGCACAGCAAAAGCGCTTAGCTTGTAGATCGCTTCAAGAGTCATTTGGGCAACGATGGACGTCCATCAGCTAAAACGCATGCAACCAAAAGAACATTTTACGTTATTGCGGCGAGCTTTTAACAAATTATTCTGCCCAATTACATAAAGAAACATTATTAAAACGAAGAGAGAAAACAAAACTTGTCCGAAAAAGTTAGGCGAGCGCCGAGAGTGGCCGTAAAATGGCCTTAATCTCATCCCCTTAAATAAGGGATGAACGAGATTGATGAACTCTATCCCCAAAAATGACCCCCAAAGTGTACCTAGACCCACTGAGATTGAGTTATCTACACCTGCCTCGCTCAATTATGTCTGTTAAGTTTACATTTTCTTGATGATGTGTCTGTGTCAGAACAAAAAGTGCGTATTTATAGGGATTTTTTTTAATATGTCAAAGTAGAATTGAAAGTTTCAAATTCGTCTGATGTTATTTAGTATACGGAAATTACATTTGTGTTCATTGGATTACACTCGCTACTGCCTACCCAACATTAGCTAATAACAGTTAATTATTTAACCGAGTGTTGTTTTAGTTACGAATGCACACTGCACAATGCATACCGATCGATGCTTAAATGTTGTTTAATTCAATAAATGGCGCAATGTAGCTAAAACGAATACATTCTAAAGTTCAATTAGGTTAAATAGCACCCAGAAACACCTGTGACCTGGCTAACAAAAGAATAGAATTATAGTACCTAACATACGTGAAAATTATAAATTTTTATCTTAGCTTTCTCTGAATATAAAGCCAGCGGTACTTAGCACTTCTCTTGCAGAGTACGCCCGGATTGGTCAAATATTTTGCTGCAGAGCATTGCAATGCCATTCAGTGCTCTTGCGGTTTGAAAGGCACAGTACCAACCGATGACATTACTGTCAATAACTGAAATAATGAGTGCACTGCAGTGCAACGTAGGCATTGTTTATTATGCAATTGCTGGGGTCGTAGGGTATCACAGAACATCATTCACATCAACAGATGAATATATTATATATCGTCAATATTTTCTTTTAAAAACTACATATCTATGGATTGGACCAGTGAGGCGTAGAAGGTCTTATGAACTAGTAGGACTGATTAATTTGTTTTGCTACTATCCGCTACTTGAAAAGATTCTGTATAGTAAAATATGCACACTGCATACATATTGTAAAACCACACACAATTTTCAAATACTTGTCTTATAAACTTTCTTTCTTTTACAAGAAAGGAAATGCGTCAGTTGATCATTTTAGAAAATCCTGCCTACTTTCTACTGTGATATTAAATGCATATCTAGGCATTAACAAGGCAACAGGCGACGTCCAAAGCAGATTGGTAGTAAAGCCCCTGAACCTCGCCGGCTCTAATCAATACATATAATAAATAATAAATAATGAACACAGAACGATGAACTGAGCTGTACCTACTCGCTACAACCCTACTTTATGGCACCCGATGCCGTGATTTACTTCGCTAAGATTTAAACATTGATAGAAGCAGGGGTAGATCGTTGATGAATGAATGAATGAATCGTTCTTCACTTCTTCTTCATTTCTTCCTTAGTTAACGATTATCTGACGATTGGAAAATCAGCCCTATGTCCAGTTATATCACCGGTAGCAGTACCGTTTGAGTAAATCAAAAAGTAAAATGCTGGTCATTCCGTGAAAAACATTGTATTGCTTGGCAGAACCGGCAAGCATTTCTGCCAAGCAATACAAACAAATAAAGGTGTACCTACCGTGTAACCTAACCGGAATATGAGCTTTTTAGAATTTAAACAAGCTCTCAATAGGCCGTGCCGGGAACCGATCTCAGGTCTCCCTGTCGAATTATCATTGTGACCCAGAAGGTCGTGGAAACGATGTGCAATATTTTTTTCGATAATCCGTAATATTCGGGTTCTTTTTGTTCAAGAGCAGTTTGGAAAGAGTAGGGAAAGTGGGGTACTATTGGTTTTAGCTTAACTGTGATTTATGGCCGCAATATCGCGATAGTTTGAACTTCGAGCGACGTATCGACACGTGGGATATGACGCAAGCGTATAAATAACTATTTATACAACTGTATATTACGCCATTGTGTGGTGTAACCAATAAATAACCTAATTGGTAAGTACCTACTCGTACGACTATCGAACTAAACAATCAAAACTTCAGTAAAATTTATCATTCGATGGGTCCGTTACATACGAGTATTCTTTCAGGCTTATTTTTGGTGAAGAACTAATTATTAAAATGCTCTATTTTATTAAGGTTAAAAATGTTCTAAATTTCTACAGCCAAATTATTAAAAATGCTTCACTTAAAGTAAATTTTTACATAGTTATTTAATGGTGATAAGTATTTCACGACTTAAAACTAAGTTTACGAGGGTTCCAACGCGCCCTTAGCGGAGAAATATGGATTCTTTATTCATTCGTCCTGTCAGTCCGTGTACCACAGATTTTCATTACTTTGAAAGTAAGAAATTAATAGAAAACCAACATATATTTCATTAGTAAAATTCTCACATTTTAAATTTTTCAGAAGATCTTAAGCTAAAAAATTCTGTATATAATATGGTATTTTAGGCACTGACCCGAAAGATTTACGTAAACCTTTTTCATACAAGCAAACAGTAGCGCCAACTGTCAAAATTCTATAGGTGGCCGCCGAGCGAGCTACAGCGTGGCGTGGCCTTATACTGTTGGTATTATTGGCACCGATGAACTGGCGACATTTTTTTAAGGTGTTGCGGCCCTACCAGCCCGCGAAATTCAAATTTTATTTAGTTTTTCGCAAATATTAGACTAACTACACATTGTAGATTTATGGCAATGCATTTTGCGGGCCTACTTTTTATGCATCTACACGTTTTTAATAGAAACTTTGCTCGAAAGTTCCCACTCATCTCATATTGGTTCCCGAAAGATAATTTTTTGCAGTTTCCCAGATTTCGAGCTATCGGGAACCAATATAAAGTAA
The DNA here is from genome assembly GCA_963855885.1 of Coenonympha glycerion. Lineage (NCBI taxonomy): Eukaryota > Metazoa > Arthropoda > Insecta > Lepidoptera > Nymphalidae > Coenonympha > Coenonympha glycerion. The sequence goes on along the minus strand of OY979636.1, from coordinate 15,498,210 downwards.
TTGACTATTGTTGAGCAGAGTTTTTGTTAAAAACATGTAGATGCATAAACGTTGTGCCCGCAAAACACATTGCCATTAGCATTCGATGTATAATTAGCCCACTATGAGCGAAAAACTAAATAAAATTTGAATTTTCACGCCCGGATGGTACCCATCGCCCTTAACAGGGTTGATGTCATTTATTATTTTAGCAGTTCCTTTCGTTGTATGAGTGGAGGTTCGACTGCTAAAAATACGAAACCTTCATAAAACCATATCATTCTTATCCACATGGCTTGACGGTTCGGTACAATGCGTGTCCCTACATTTAGTTGGAGCACGCGACCGTGTCTCGGGCACGTAATGCCGGGATTACGTTCGGTACACTTGCCCGGCAGTTGTGGAAACTCCCGGGACTAATGTAACCTCCCGCGGGGTAAACTACTCGTGACATAGCTGATGTGCGTCATAACCATGTTGATGGGAGCGCACACTATTACCACAATTCAAAGATATTCTGTCCTATCTTAACACAGTGCGAACTCATTTTAGCGATTCTAGAAGCAGTCTGAGTGTGCTCTTTTTAGGGTTCCATACCAAAATGGTAAAAATGGAACCCTTATAGTGAGACTTTCTCCGTCCGTCCGTCCGTCCGTCCGTCTGTCACACTCGATTATTTCAGTAACTATTCAAGCTATCGACTTGAAATTTAGAATAGTTATATGTATTAGTGACCCGACGTCATAACAATCGTAAAAATTTAAAAATTGTTTTTATTTTTATTTAAAAAGGGGGGAAAACCGGGTCGATAAAATTTCAAAATGAGATAACAATATTGAGTGGGGTATCATATGAAAGGGCGTTACTTGTGTATTCTAAAACTAATTTTTATTTATTTTTAAGCCTGATAGTTTTTGATTTATTGGGCAAACTGTCGAAAAAAATACCGTTCCGCCCCCATTATCTCCGAAGTTTACCAATCAAAAAATCTGAAATAATTATGATCAATAGAAATTAACGTATATTTTACAGGAAAAATAAAATCAACTCTCTAACTATGTATTATACTTTTTTGATAATAACAATAAACCGGCAAAAACAAAATTATGTTTGCGGTTTGCCAACAAAAGTACCTACATGTAAATTATACTCGTAAATTCATGAACCAAAGTAATTCTTTCAATGGTTGACTTCTTTTATGGTATGGAACCCTCGGTGCGCGAGGTCCGACTCGCACTTGGCCGGTTTTTTATAGTGAACGCAAGCAAACGAGCGGATAGTCACCTGATGTTAAACGATCACTGCCGACCATGAACATTTGCAGCACCATGACCAAAGTACTTAAGGTGTTGCGGCCCTACCAGCCCGCGAAATTCAAATTTTATTTAGTTTTTCGCAAATATTAGACTAACTACACATTGTAGATTTATGGCAATGCATTTTGCGGGCCTACTTTTTATGCATCTACATGTTTTTAATAGAAACTTTGCTCGAAAGTTCCCACTCATCTCATATTGGTTCCTGAAAGATAATTTTTTGCAGTTTCCCAGATTTCGAGCTATCGGGAACCAATATGAAGTAAATGAGTATTGTTGAGCAGAGTGTTTATTAAAAACATGTAGATGCATAAATGTTGTGCCCGCAAAACTCATTGCCACTAGTCTTTGATGTATAATTAGCCCACTATGAGCAAAAAACTAAGTAAAATTTGAATTTTTGCGCCCGGGTGGTCCCATCGCCCTTAAATGCAAATGTGTTGCCGGCTCTTGAGGAGATTATTTATATGCCCCTTAAATAACCCCATGATAAAGCTTTGAGGGAACTCTGTGTCTGGTAGCTGGTTCTGTGCGCGGAAAGAATCAATGCATACCGAGTGGTCATACATTGTCCACCATCCAAGTGATGGGATGGATCATGGAACATATTTCCATTGCAGATATATACGCACAAAGACTGTAGAAGGTGGAATAACTCCAAAAAGCTCCTCATCAGAGCACTAAGCATTTCCAAAACCAGATTTACGTATCATGTGAAACACATATTGCCAAACGCAATAACTCCCTGCCCGCGTTGCCATAAAATGAGATAGAGCGTTCAACACGCGACCTGTAATTATTGTAATAAGTAAGAAGGGCTACGACGCAGCGTGAACATCGTAGACCGTAGATAGCTTTGGTGAAATGGTAATAATAATATCTTCTATCAAACACAAAGAATTTTATATAAATCGGTCGATCCATTTTCGGGTTACAGCGTGGAAATGCGCGAAAATTGAAAAGCGGTTGCAATGACGAAAACAAATTTACGATTCGCGCTCTGAGGTCTTGTGGCCCAAAAGATGTCTATCGCCATACGGCGGAGCAATTCCACTAGTCTGATAGGCAGTTTTGGACCAGGGAAAGTCAGGGGCAGTTTTTTTGTCGAAGTGTAAGAGGATTTTTATCTTCCTATATCTAAAATTCTTGTCACAGAGTTGTAGGTATAAAATCAATTGGTTTAAAATGTAGTCAATGAATTTTATCTAGTATCTTTATTGAACGTATAGAAGATCAAGATAATAGGTTAGGAAGCAATTGCTCTAGAATCCCACACAATTTAGTGCTAGACCGATATATACTTTATACTTAGCGAACTACCACTATGAGCAGTTGAGAAACTAATCGGCTTAGATAAATGCCTGTTACTAAGTCACGATAGATCCCATCAGTTATCAGCCCCATTATTAATACTACAGGATATTTTATAGAGGTTATACCCTCCGGTGAATGGTGTTAATTTCAACAGTCATCAGATTAATATAGCACACTTTTCGAGGCACCGAACGGCCGAACCGAACCGAACCTGCAATTTTAATATTCTTAACTCCAAGATTTGGATCATCGTTGCTAGCGACGTTATAAACTATTAATTATCAGGAAAATGGTACAAATATTTAAAGATAACCTTTATTTCACTCCCCTTTTTCTTTAATATTCCAGTAGGTACTAGGAATAAAAAAGGGTACAGAGACATACATAGTATCTCAATGTATAGAGATCAATAACCGCGTCTGCGGCTAAACTTATAAAGTCCCAAAATCGCGAGAAAACAAATATACGTAGCACAACACGACCTAACAAAACTTTCCCCTTCGTTTCGCTTGGAAAACTACGACCGTTGGCACTAGCCGTATCGGCCACAGAAGCCTTCGAATTTACTAAATTCAAGTTTGGAAGACACCCTCAGCCGGCGTCCGACCGGCTTCAGTTGCGTGTGGACCGTCGAACTAAACGGACGTGTGTCAGATTTCAACCGACGTTTCGCTGCCGTAACTAAAAAAAGTGGATTAAAAGTTGGAGTGTTACCGCAGTGTCATTGAATGCTTAAGTGCTTGTCTATGGTATGATTTGCTGTGATGGTTGACAGTTTTGGCGCGAAGGATTCTTACGGATGAGAATGCTGAGGTAAATATTGGGTTTTGCGAGGACCGCGGCCGATGTCCTCAGCAACGGCTGACGGCTGAAGCGTTTGCAAAGCAATCAAGATCAGCTGGACTCATTTGCATTTTACACGAGTAATTACATCGACAAATACGGAAGCGAATTTGATAAATCCGTCTGTGAACCGTGGGAAAATGTCGGGAGTTTTATCGACTTAGGAAAACTTTTTTGTTTGAGTTTATTTGTGCAGCGTGAAATAATATAAGTTCTTGCAGTGAAATGTTATTTGTTACGTTTACAGAAGTTTTCAGATTTTTTTTAATAATGAAATGTATATTATGGTATCATAAAAAGTAGAGAAAAAGAGAATTAAGCAGATAAAGTTTATAAAAATTACATATAAAGTGTATGGAACACTATGTATTTACTACAAAAAAGTAAATGCACAGAATATTTCAGTGCTGAAAATTGTTCCGGAAAAAGCTGCACAGACACGAATTTCTTACTTTCACATGAACGTGAAAATCCAACATTCCTTTCTTGCGGACACAATTCTTTTTTCTTATTTAGGTGTGGCAATCTTTTCAAATCTTCCCACATTTTACATTTCTCTGGATTAAAAAATAGTGTTGTGATAAAATGATAAAACTTTGAATTCATAGTCGATGGTCTCTTGATGATCACTGTTGACATTGCTTAGACATACATTACTGCTTCACGTTGAAAACAAAAGTTTACATTTCATAGCTAACTTTCAGTGAATGAAAATGTATGGCAAATTAACTTAGGTATAATGGCATCTATATTTTGAAGCTCAATCAGCGAGTTCATTTTATCGTAAAAATCTCAAGTTTCTGGCAAATGGCAGACCCACTACTAGGCACGGGTCTCCTCTCATCGCGATAAGGGTTTGGCTATAGCTCACCATGGGTTTGCGGGCTTCACACTCGTTTGCAGACATTATATGAGGAAACTTTTGACCATGACATTTCCCATGACATTACTCCTACAAGGGTATTTAGTTTCGGATATATTTAGGATACATAATAATTTATGATGTGTGGCAGATGGGTAACATATACGAGACGTACAGTAAATGCAATTTAACCGCGCGCCGACGGGTGGCAGGGGGTCGCAACCCGCGGGTCGCATCCAATATGTTAATGCGGGGGGTAGACGCCACGTGCACGGCACACTCGCTTTTCTTTGATGATTACGAATTACGAATACGAATTAAAACTAATCGGAGATCTACAGTGCATTTTGTCAATTCGATTTGTATTTTTTTCTAATGCGTTTCTAAATATGAATGCCATTTTATTCGCTTCTCGCTCGCAAAATACCGATGGAAGTATTAAAGAGATGCGAATACGATAACAGTTTGATATTGATTTGAAATCGACTGTATTAAAAAAGGAACTTATATAAACGTACCTATAGCTTTAACTTGATCCGAGATTTCTGAAATTTCACTTTTCCCTTTCATCTCTCCCACTAGCTAGGGTCACTGGCAGAAATCTCTTATAGAGATAAGTGTACACAGCCATCTTTCTAATTTTTTAAGTAACATATATTTTCTGGTACTAAATAAATAAATGAATAAATAAATAAATTTTAAGAAAATATTAAAAACAAGTAAGTAGTAAGTAATTAAATCTACAAAGCTTATTTAAATGTAGAGTTTAGATTTTTATTTTGTAGAGGCTTGCCCCTAACTTTTATCATGCCTGAGAGAACAATGATGCTGTCTAGATTGTAGGGTGCTTGGCTAGACACAAAAATTGTATTGAGAACACAAAAGCTGGAAGTGCGTTCCATACCCGCCGGTTGGTATCAGAAAGGAGGAAAATACTATTTTTCGTTTTTCAGGCAGGTATACGAGAAGTATAAACTTTCCGAAACGACGCTACGAAACGACTGAACGAGCGCGGTAGTACACAGTCGCTGTGAGCGCTGAAACTTCCACTTTCCAGACGTCCTTACGTAAGCTTTCAACAGGCCCCCCCCCCACCTCCCTTACGTAACCGCTCGGTTCGGACCGTACTAGGTACTTAGGTAGCTTATCTCAAATTTCAATTTCAGTTGGAAAATGCAAGTCGCGGACAATTTATTCGATATCACCACTTTTTAAACACAAAACCTTTAACATCATATAAACCCAAACATTTAACCAAGTGATGTTTAAAAGTTTTTATTTAATCCAGTGACAACGTGTCTTATCTTTCTACCTTCTTTTTAATGCAGGTACCAAAGACATAAAGTGTAATAAAGGACACTGTACAAACAACTGTCAATTGTGAGGAAAATTTAAACACAAAATTCCGACAAAGCTTATTAAATTTTAGTAGCTAAATGGTGCCCATTTTGCGGTAAAAAATTGACATACAAAGTGTTTTCTCTTAGCTTATTTTGTGGAAAAGTATACAGTGAATTGAGATTAGCCGCAACATCGCAAGAATTGTCATGCAATACCTCAGCTACACAATACATCCCTTTAAATTGTACCAGCAAACGATGTTTCTTTTTCGTGGAGAAAAAACATTATATAAAAAATTTCATAAACACTTCTAATAAATAATATTCCAATGTAAATAGTAGGTATAAGCTATAATCACTACATATTATGTGTCAATCGTCTCTATATATACTATCGCGTAATTACTCCAGTATCTAACAATCGTATTGCTTCTCCTTTTCCAAAGTCAATTAAGAGTCATCTGACCCACGGTGTCTCCCATACAAACGTAATACCAAAACCATTTGTAATTCGTGCAATTTTCGATCATGTTGTGGTGTTATTCGGGTTCATATAGTAATAATCTATGCTCCTGGCCATATTTGGTTCCGAAATACTTTTGTTAAACGAAATTGTAAACGAATTTAGTTTTGCTTATTTTTATGTCAAAGAGGACATGTTTTCTGCTTATTTGTTTTGTAATAAAAACAACACTATCTCACGTCGCATTAGTTCAGGAGCACAGTTTTTACTGTCCAGCTAAAGAAAAACACCAGTTAATAAAGAAAGTTACAAGTTTTCATTCATAATTTTTGGTATTACGGAACTCGACCAAAGTTATAAAAAATTTGATCAAAATTGATTATTCGTTAGTTTTAACGAAGTATTTCCGAAACAAATATGGCCAGGAGCATAGATTATTACTATATGAATCCGAATAACACCACAACATGATCCAAATATGCACGAATTACTAATGATTTGTTATTTTGAATGAATGGAGACATTGTAGTTCACAGGCCTCTTAAAAGATTAATTGCAGGGATTGACTAATAAAAGAACTGAATCCCTTTGTCGGAGGGGAAAATTCATGACAGCAGCTGTCCTTGGGAGAGTCCGGGGGAGGCTGGCAGCGTGCAAACAAGTTGAGGTAGGAAATAAAACAGAAATTGCTGACAATCTGGGGCGCAACCTTGCCGGGAGTTACCCGCGAAACGATTATCATGGCGCGTGCGGAATGGATGTTTCCCGGATTATTGGGATTATGATAGGAGAGTAATCACTAGTAATCACTATCAGAAACGGTTAGTCATAAACACGTGCGCAATGAATCTATACAATACCATTTTATTGCCAACTAGAGAGAGCCGTTTTGCTCTCGTGATGTTTTGTACTCCTCAAGTGAATTCATTTTCAAAAATCCTTTTTCATAGCTGATATTTATGTGTATAAAACTTCAATTCCATGCATCAAGTTGTACGTTGCTATAAAGACCAGATAGCTACTAGTAGTAGCTATCTGATCTATCTATGTAGTATCTACTGTGTCTATCCATATAGCAACTAGAAGCTGATATCATAAATACAGATATCATGAGTTTTGGGAATTCCTTCAAGGATTAATTAAGTATAGAAATAGCAATGCAATCGTTTGTCTAAATTAAAGAGAAAAACTTTTAAATACAAAAATAGGACGTAAAATAACGTAAAAATTCTTGAAATAACTAAGATCATTTTTTAATAATAAAAGTATGTATCGTATTGAAGTAATTGGACTAAACCAGATGATACATGCAAAAGTAATGAATGAGCTTTTCAAAAACTTTTTCGCCCCGGCATCGGATCTTCAACCATTATGACTTATGAGACATTGACTCGCCCGTGTACTCGCTACTCGTACCTATTTGCAAAGTATTAAATACCTTTTCTTGGATTTATCATTATTTTTATGAACTTAGAGTATTCGTATACCTACGTATATTCCTCTCGCCCTGTGTTTGTATAGGGCTAACTCGCAGCATCCTCGACCCGGATCGATCGCCATTACACGAACCAGATGTTGAGAGGCCGATAATGCAGTCGATATTCGATAGCTTGCAATTTGGTCTCGCGGACGCGGCGCCGGCAGTGTTACCGCACAGAGGCAAAGAGATTTGATCTAATGAATTGGTACATATTGGCAATAGTTTGGCAAGCATAGAAAAAAAATAGAAGCGCATCTATACGAAGTCGATAGAAATTTACGCCGTAGACAATTTAACCGTCGAACCGAACGTGGTCGCCTGTTTGGCAAAACTCCAAAATGCATAAACTACTGTAAGCATGGTCCTTATAGTCTCTAAAGCCTAGCAGCAAGAGAATTTCGAAGAGCCGCCGGATCCAAGAGGCAAAAGCTTTAGGCAAAAGGCACAAACAAGTTGGGAGTTTCTTCAGGACATCTGTGCATAAGATTAATTTCAGCCAATTTACATCGTCTGAAATGATGGAAGGGAATTTATACGTTGTAAAATATTACCACAATATGTACTGAGTTTAGACACATAAAAGTTCTACTCAGGCAACTCGTATCAGAAACCTGAAAATTAATTCCGTTTCCAGACATTTTTGCCAAGCAACAAACTCGTTCTAATTTAGTACCCACTGTAACTACTACTGCTGCTCGGGACTTAATCGAGTTGATTTCGGTTTCAGAAAAGTTCTGCGCTAAAAAAGTTAGTTTTACTTCGATAAAAAGGTTAAAGCTTGTGCCATTTTTCAGGTTACCTATTCATGTAAAAATACGTAATATATAAATTGTTTCCTAAGTTACTGTTTAACAAGTCAACCATAAGTTATGACTATATTAAAGCCGGGGTGGATAAACAAAAATGTCTAAAAAATCCGTGATGGCACGAGACTTTAAAATTTTCAATTTCAACATAAGTCAAAGCTTATATTAATAACTACGAGAAGAATATATAATAAAGTCGATGAGATGAAGTATGAACTTACACCGCGAATGTATTTTCAAGAACAAAAAAGGAGCAAGCAAAAACTAGCGGCTTGGGCGTTTCAAAAATCAATTAGTTCAATACACTGTTTCGGTGGTACGGATAGCACGGTAGGCTGTTGGTCTCGATCATTATCACCATTATCTGATAGCTCTGATAGCCGTCGTTAAGCCTTGTTCGAACACCGCCGATAGGGCCCACTGTTTTATCATTATCATTATTTTGAAGGTTAGATCACATTCATAAATAAAATAATGGCAGTCACGGGACCATCGGCAGATGTGAAACATCCTTTTGAAAGGATAGTAGATTTCTTTCTACAGTCTTCTACTACTATTAGGGTCTTATTTAAAGAACAGAATAACGTATTGTCGCCCTTACTAGGGACGCTGTTATAATGTCACAGGGAAGACCGGAACTTAAAAGGAAAAGGTCTATAAACTTTCTGAGGATTGATCTATCAACGCACAACTCAAACCTACTACACTGATCGGGATAAAATTTGATGTTAAACAGATGGTTAAGAAAAGGGATGCTTGAAAATTCAACGCCTAAAATGGTAAGATTAAAGAAGCCTGGGCGTCCGCTAGTTTATAAAATAAAAGTAAGTGTTCATCTCACTATTCAATGAATTAATAACTTATCTGCCTAGCACAGTAAAACAATTTGCTGCGCGACGGGTCTGCTCAATAAATCTCTTACGTCAGGAATTAGAGGTAATCCCTTATTTCTTGGGACTAGCCTTGATAATGACGTCACTCGTGTTTTCAAACACTACGGTCATGACCTTTAAGCAATGCAGTTAAATGTGTCTAATGTGAACTGAAGAATTGTGAACGTACTCAGAGGAATACAGTAATTTGATGGATAAAAGAAATATGATCCAAATACCAAATTGGGCCTTAAATGATAAGGTATGGCTTCATTATTTCAACTAAACGTAGATAAATAGTCGATTCTAATGCTAAACCAGTAGTGTTTTCTGTGTCATTGAATATCACTTATGCAGCAATATAAAAGGAAACCATTTACCCGATAACGAAGTATCCATACTCACACCTCTAATACGTATTAAAGGTTACATTCAGGCAGTAAAACGAACGTAAAGATACTTTCCAAGTTGGTTTACACGCGAATATAAATATCCATTACTGGAAAAGGCCGATTCGTATCAATGATAATAAATAATCCATCCTAATAAACTACATTTGCCAGCCATTCCAAAGGTTTGTACTGTAAGGTCGCAAGATCAGCACAAATTATAAGGAAAAAGGCGTTACTAAGCCAAAGCTAAGTTAAAGGAAAAAACAAACAGCCACTTCTTCTATCATGAATAACTTAAATCACTATCTTTCAATTTCTTTTGACGTGAATAAGCTCAAAACTTTATGCAAAAAATTAAAAGCAAGGTTAAAGATTTCTTTTCGGGATTTGTGATAAACCAAAAATCAGTCAATTAATCAAATTGTGTACCGCATAATGATTGATTCACCAGTCAGAATCAATGACGAAATACGCTACGCTAAGAGGACGGGAAAGATGTGACGTCTGATGAAGCCAAAAATCTCTCAAATATTGCGTCGCGCGTCGTACATTTCGGTACTGCACAAACCGTTGTTGGTCGCATACAATTAAAAATGCGGCTTCAGGGCGGAGCCTTTATTTTTCTTTTTAATCGTGGGGAATGCTCATGGATACCCAGTCGTCCGGGGGAGCGGATGGGTTATGCCGGACTCTTACCGGCTAAACCCCACGGTGTTTCCTCCTCGCACCGTATGACGGGAACACGGGAACGCTTTCGCAAACCTCCGCGAACCCGCCGGTGCCCGGCCGCTTGCGCAGCCCCTCCACGAGGTGGAGCATGACATAAAAATGTGTGCGTGACGTCAATAAGTGCTGATACTTTAATATGTTTAATCAATGGAAGTAACAGGCATTGTCTGAAAGCAATAAGGCTTCTCATCCACTAGCCGGATTTCCGGGCCGGACAAACAGTCTAAACGACGAAGAAATTACGTTCCGCCGGACCGCTGCCGGCTGGCTCTGTTTGGAATGCACGGCAAATAACCGCCTCAAACGCAATCAACGAAAGGGAATTTCACGCGAAAATCGAAGCTCCGAAATGGATTTGTGCTTGGAAGTTGGTCGTCGAATCTCTATATTATTACCCCTATATTGTTCCAAAATACTACATTAGTGATTGTAAAACACAATTGTACTTGCTTCTAGTAATTAGAACCTAATAAGTAATATTACTATGAAAAGGAGAATGCCAGAAAATGGGCTATATTTGCGTAACTCTGCGTCTGAAGGACGTATGCATAAAGAATCTTCTTTCAAATTTTAGTGAAATGTGAACAGGGGTTTAAAAGTATTATAAAAAAAGTAATTAAACGTTTCGAAACATGTGGAACCGCCAAGCCACTTATAAAACTTAGAAAATTAACCACTCAGAAAATCAGATTATTATAAATTCCCTGTTAATATCTTATTAATCTTTTTTTACATAATATTGAGAATATTTCTAATGTTTTACCGATGATTTGGTTAAGAAGCAAGGTAAAGCCTAATTTTCCTAAAAGAATCGGCATTATCCTTTAAAGCATTATTTTCCATATATAGACCATACTTTACAGGCACTTATCAAAAGTCAAATCTCTATGACCATGTTCGGAAAACCGGCTTGGAATGGGCTAGAAATTCGGTATAGGTATTTTCAAAACTTAAAGATTTAAAGTTAATCTTATTCGATATCCCATAAGGAGACGAAAGTTGCCTATTTATTCCCTTTTAAGATCTTTGCTTTTACAGACGTCCTTATATCTCCTTTAACTCGATGCAAGCAAGAGCAATATGTCTCTGCCCGCGATAAAATAAAATACAGAAACAGTACAACACGAGAAGTCCGTGCGGCTTAGAGCGCAATAGACGCAGTCTGTTTTCCCATTATATTTCCCCGCGGGCAACAAGTTATTTCGCTTACTTTACTTAGTACAAACTAAATGTGAAACATTACGATACCTCGCTACTCTATTATTTACAACGGACATTAGCAAAGCCATTACACATTCCTGTGTCCATTGTTACAACAATAATAATTGTGTTAAACACAAACCAAGTAAGTTGTATACAAAACAAAAATGCTGGTTGTATAATAATAACAAAAACACAACAATCCACTCCGTTGAATTTAATTTGTGCCACATTAAAGTACAACTAAATTCACCAAACCTTGCATAAACCAGCCCGTTGTGTTTTCACCTAACTTGAACTTTGTAAAAACACAAAAATATATAAACAAGGCTTCTTTTATTATAATACAACTTCATAGTATAGTAACTTTGATTTCCCTCCGATTTCATAGAACATTTATATATTTTCGACGAAATAGAATTCTGTTGTGGAGGTTATTCGAGACAAACTTTCAGAAAGACATAATACGACGTGTACCTATTCAAAAATCTTAAAATATTCTCCGTGCTATATTATGGTATTCTGTGACATGATATATAAATATCGGATTTTGCTTTCAAAAACAATTTCATGAAGGTTTAAAGGTACTTTACGATAGTGTACATGGATTTCCCTTGGGGTGAAGAAAATTTAATGAAAGGTAAGTTATTTGTAAACTTGGGCGTATGTAGAACATGTAGGTAAGTAATAAGTATAGCTTTTGGTTGTTACAAGTTTTACAACAAAAGCAATTAAACGCAAGAGTTGCCCTGATAAATTATGATTTGACCTTTGTGGGAAAACGTAAAATTATGTTATTTTCGTGATAAAGGAAAATTTTATGGCGGCATAAAGTAATATTCTTAAGGGATGAGTGACCTTAAGAATGCCTTTGCACGAAGGAGACATTCCGAAGTTCTTGAGAAACTAATTTTATGATCATGAAACACCATCTTCATTATTATTACAAGCTTAGGTACATTTTTTAGGTACACAACAATTGGATGTAAGAATGACTATAAATAAGCAAAGAAGTCTTAACTGGCCAAGTGCGAGTCAGATTTCCATACTACAAATGGAGTAAAACATAAAGGCATAATAATTCATGTAATTAAAAGCTTTGATGGCAAGAGTGAAAACTGCATCAAAATCTGTTGCGAGGAAAAAAAGATCACGAATAAACAGACAGAAGCGGAGTGTGACTTTTTTTTATACTATGTAAGTAGTGATTAAAATATTCGAAGATCATACGACTTTATATGTATTGTCTATATAATATCTATTGGGAGTACCCCTTTATATTAAACATGTATGCCAACTCTGCATTGTACAGTTCTGAATTCTGATGTTTGAAATTTTGGAAACTATCGTTTCATACAATGCTTTTGTTTGACTTTGGGAAGTTCGTCAGTGTGTAATGTCGTGAATATTAAATTAAACGTTCTTGGGAATGAATATCTGATAAGTTTGCCCCAACTTTACATCGCTGAATTGGTCTTTCAAGGTTGCTCAAAAAACTTACCCGTAGGAGTTCATAATTATCTATCTACTGCACCATTTCTGGAAAAGGACTTTCAAAGAAATTCTGTAATAGTAATAAACCATCAAATTAAAAATTTATTCCCGTAGGTTTATACATGATACAAAATATTTTGATAAAGTGTTTTGAATACAAGAGCAAATTCCATGTTTCCATGGTTTTATCACAAATTAAAAAAGATTTCTCGTTTACATTGTAACCGCTGGCTAAACCGTATGAGATACGAGTACATCAAAATAATGTATACTACAAAATTGTACCAGTATATCATAAAAATGCCTACAATAGGGTTAGGCAATACGACTATTTGCTTAGCTATAAACGGAATTCACCTTTACAACACAAACAGGAATACACATTTAAAATATTGTTTTGAGTGAAAATTTTAGAAGTACAGCATATAAACGCTGCAGTTTAGAAACTGCAGAGGGACAGTAAAAATACACAAGAAAGAAGCAATCTAACTTGTGCCGAGCGATATATAGCAGTTCAGCAGGACGAACCCGATTGCAATATAGCTGAAGAGAACATTCCTTTGTCCCCGAGTTCGATGCATTCTAAACTTATACGAGTACATTCAGTAAAACAAAGAATTCTTGTAAACGTCTTTTATTTCGTCCGTCGGATATTTTTATCAACATACTAGATTTCGACCTCGGCATTTAATTTTTAAATCCCTGAGAACCAAAGATTTATATCGCCTGAGAACTATGATTTTTTAGGGATAAAGTTATACGTATCAATCCTTTCTGGTGGTAGGACTTTTTGCGGAGGAGTCCTTCCGGGTAGTCAGTTACACCCTGAAGCAGGCCAGGTTCACTTATCATTTGATCGAAGAAACAACAAGTAGCCGTCTCGACGTACTAATTTCAGACGGCCGCCGCGCGCAGGCTACTGTGCTTGCGTTAGTTGTTGTACGGTCCATTTCAAGCGCTGCGTACGCCCAATTGGGTCTTACACTACTTTTGAATTTGATAAAAAATATTACTTTATTATAAACTAGGATAAAAATAATAACGTGCAGTGAAAGAAATATTAAAATCCAACGAAGATTTACAAAGTTACAGGCGTTTAAACTTTGGAGTGGGGGGATCTTATATCCCTTTCTCGCAAAACGAAAATTTGTATGAAGCCGCACGAAGCTACTATGGCATTGGTAAGGTGTGACGTCACAATTTCATGTTGCTATCTCTGTCTAATCACAAATCTTTAAATGCTTATAACTTTTTTGTTATTTGATCGATTTAATTAGTTCTCTCAGTGCACGTCATTATTTTAATTCTACTTTATAATAAAGTAATAAAAAAATTGGAGTCAAATACCCAATTGCGAGGCAACCTTAGTACGTCGTGTGAGATAAAGAATACGCGATAGAAAGAGACTACAACTTTGCGTTCGTTGCGTGTTGTTTGCGGAGGCAGAGCCAGGCGCTATTGCGAACTGAATTGCACTTCTTGTGTCAGCGCTAGAGTCGCTATTTCTTTAAATCATCTTGCGGAGTGAGCCTTCTGAACCGTTAGGTACTATTATGTATTCCGTGCCTGAAGCCGCTATCGAGATGTAAAGTTCTTGGAACGCACTGTATCTGAAACGGGAAGAACCTTTTGTTCGTTTTATCATTCCTCCGTAAGAAAAGGCACAATTTTCTTCTTTCGAAACCGTCAAACTAATACAAAAGCGTAAACAAATACTTAACAAACCAACCATCTACTTTAAAATTTTCGTATGGTTAACCATAGAATTCAATCGAATTTATTCCCCTCAGTTGATGCGGATTCCTCTGCTTTCGAGTAGCGCATTTGGGTCGCATTCTTGTACTTTAATCTGTCATTCCCTTTAGCTGTGCATCTTTGACGGAGCTGGGTGGTTATGCGCACGTGTCACTTGTTTAGCCCCTCGTTACCGTAACGAGGCGTTATTGTCACTCCAAGGGCGTCCGCTGCATGTACTCAACCGAGAGAGTACCCTTAACAATCTTGCATCGCTGCAGGTTTGAAGACCAAACTTTATTCGGCATTTCGAATTTCACATTGCAATTTCGTCATGTGAACTCGTTGAGTATACAAGAGGCTTTTTAGCCCATCATTGGATAAAATATTTATTAATTTATAAAGCACTTATATCTAAAGTAGCCTCTTACTAAATCGAAAACCGTTATCAACTTCATGAAATTCACAAAAATTTATCTTCAGTAGGGTGAACTGACGGATAAAAACTAATTTCCAATCCCATTATGTCACCGTACGAATACTTTACAAACGAAAATATCTTCGAATACATGAATGGATCTAAAGCCGCGATTATATAAAAATCCCCCACGTCTTTAGTACTTTACTTTGTAAATCGTAATACCTACATAATTCCAGAGATGCCTTCAGAAATGTAGAGAATGTATAAAAATGTAATAAAAAGTTTTAGTGCGTCCGAACAAAGAATAAATAATTTATTTCAAGTTCGAATAAGCCCGACCAATTCAAATTTAGAAAGTGTCAAGCTGAAGCAAATTGATTTTATGAGCAACATCGTCATAAACCTTGATGCTAATTAAAAATGCAATTTAATTACCATTGTCATTAATGTAATAAATCTACTAAAAGCAAAGTCCACCAAGCTTAACTTAAGCTTAACCATGGCTCAGTCACGCATTATTTGTATCTCTCCATTTTAGGGATCCATAACCATATTATTGTCATCTACGAAAAATGGACAGCAATGCCCAAACGCAGGTGTCTAAAATTTAAAATGATTGGTTACTTCAGGTCTTAACTTAATCTTAAAACTTTAATTTGATGGGCTACAGGGACTATGCAGTATGCATGCACCAACTTTACAGGCACCAAGCAACGTGTTCGATAACTCCTTTTGCTTCAAGTAGCGGATAATAGCAAAACAAATTAATCTGTCCTCCTTTTGCTTCCACAAATGGAAACCATCGAACTCAAGACTTGAGACATACCAGGACATTCGTGAATTGAACGCACTGGAGACCAGGTAAACGTTAATTCATGGGGGGTGATCCATAAATTAGGAATCGCCCCTCCCTCGCGAAGCCCTATGAATCCGTAATGACCTCACCTTGAGCCAGCCGTTCACCCGCGGGCACGGGCCATGAATTTAACATGGCCACCACTTTTGTTGCGCTGTCGATTGTTTTCGATTGCTACTAACGCACGACCAATATTCCGTGTAATTACAGCTGTGTAATAAATAATCAAGCGGGCTTCGGCTCCCAATTTGGGCACTGAGGGTTCAAGGTTCGAATCCCAGGCGTGTATTTTCCTTCCACGTTTCTGAATTTCGATTCAGAAAATCAGAACCTCTAATGTACCTACAGAACACTCTTCCAGCTACCGTAGTCTTCGTCAAGAATCTGGGTCCTTTGAAGAATACTGAACAGGCATTTTTTAGGTAAACGCGCGATACCCTAGGCCTCATCGTCACTTTCCATCAATCATGCCAAAACCAGCACGCACGCATAACAGTTGTCCGGAAAAGTTTGTGTGACCCCTACCAATCCGTACATCACCAGCTCCGTGAAAATTGAGTTCGTGTGTTACGAATTCACGATTAGAATGACAGCGATTAATTCGTCATTCAAGATATGACAATATGGCATTCTGTGATGGCATTGTAATCGGCCCTACTTGAACATTCATTCAACCATGCATCCGGAAGAGCCTAGAATAGGTATCTATGACTAAATCGCCATAGACAAAGCCGTGTGCCGTCATTGTCAGCTTGCCTTTGTTTATGGTAGCTGTCGCACGCGTTTGTTTACGTTCTAACTTATTAAATAAGTCACAGTTCAGTTCAACGGTTACACGGCACACCCCTGACCTCAGACTCGGCCTAGCTTTAAGGTACGTTTACACAGGTGCTAGCTAGTAGGCAAACTAGCCTAGTCAGCTAGCTAGTCACACTTTGTGCTTGTATCAGACGAGCTACTGTTTTTTCCAAGCCCTCAACAGCACGAACGTCCCCATCCAAATTAGTACAACATTTTTTAGTTCCACTCTCGATCCACGCTTTTCGCCCAAATGTGCTCACGTTTGACTGTGATATTTTGGACAGTGGACGTCGTGGTTGCTTAGGCGATGGACATCCGCTGCTAGACATATAGCGTCAAATAAACGTCTTTAAGGGAAAATATATTTTTGTTTTTCATTCACATATTATATCTATGCACATAGAACACTCCATAAAGCTGTTGTTTCTATGTTTAGTAGTGCGTCTTTTGTCGCATTCTTTTTTACCTTGGTCTAATACATAGGATGATGACAATTTCTCCGCGGAGAAAGGATAAAATGTTTGTTGTGTTCTGCAGTTTTACCCACTCTCTGCGTAGGGGAGCACGGGTAAAAATAATACTTATCCTCACCCCTTTTGCCACGTTTTAATTGGTAAGGAATCCGTTGTCAGAGGATGTATAATCAGGGGATAAAAGTTTATCCCCTGCCTGTACTATGCGACCAGGCCTTTAGCGAGGTTGACGTGTAAGCCCTTTGAGACTCATGAATGCGTAATACCTGCTCTGAACCTTCAGGTGAAATCATAAAGTACTCAGACAACAGAAGTGCGAGCTTCGAGTCATGTCGATTTGACTAAGTTAGCAGAACTGCCAACTGAACTGATCCGAACTAAAGACACGAAGTTGTACTCATTATACTTGTACACAATACAGCGGTTATTATTAACACATTCAACAATCTTTTGATAACCTATTCATTGAGAATATTTCAATAAATCTCACACGATATCTCTCTTAACCAATTTAATAGAGCTATCGTAATGACTATCGTGTAGAGTTATGTATCCTGATAATGTAGCATCACGTCACTAAAATCAAGGGCTCAAGCAATTAAACCCGCAAAATTTGCTCACATTTTTCAAAATGTAAAAATAAGTTGGCTTTTGAAATGGCTGTATTGGGAGCTACGATGCTGCATAAAGTTATAGACAACGCACGTTAAATAGCATTTTTGTTGTGGTTTTCATCAGCTGCTGAACGAAATTATCAACACCAGAAACTTGGCTTGCTTTTTTTTAACGAAATTAGCGCTTAAATCCCCTCGTGGCTGGTAAATACTCAATGACCAATTGAACAAGAGCATGACCTACCAACGTTACGTGAATTTTTTATAACCACTTCTAGTGATGTTTTCGTGATGTTGTTTTCGATTTTGTGACTTTCGTACTGAATTATGTTCGAAAAGCGAAATTGTATCTTCACGTTTGGCGTAGCGCCGAATTTAATGAGAACAATCATCAGGAAGCAAAATGATCTCAGATCATTTATAAATTGAGTTGATTAAAAGTGACAAAAACGAGTGCCGGCCGTCTTTGTACACGAAAACCGGCTAGCATTACATCATAGCAGTCATCAAACTAAGAGTACCTAGGTATTAGGTAATACTTGTAGTAGAGAGTAGAGACATCCATTTTTGTCCTTCTCACTTTTACGAATACATTAATGATGCGACATGCAGCGCTTTACCTAATTACTAAAAAACTAAGCAGGTTATCAAATATCCGTCCAGAATGTTTTTGGATATTATATTCAAACGAAAATTACAATTATATTTAATGTAGTTTCCGATAAAATTAGAAAAATGAAGACTTTGGAGCAACTGTTGGGAGAACTTTACATCGGGAAAATTGTACAATGCAAACACCAATCGGTGTCTCGCGACGCGACTCGACCGTTGCAAGCATTAACCAATCAGCTGCAAGGACGTAAGCTCGTCGCTGCTCTAAGCAATTTTCCTGATATGTATGAAAATGACAAAACAATATTACAATAATACTGCTATAAGAGATGGTGGTATCGGCCTAAGTCGCAATATATATCGCAGCAGCGACATTTTCGTGTACAGGCGGGTATAGCGCCGAGATCGCGCTTGCGTCATATCATATTATAATGTGCAATGCAACTTACTTCACTCGAATGCTTCTAC
Source organism: Coenonympha glycerion (assembly GCA_963855885.1). NCBI lineage: Eukaryota > Metazoa > Arthropoda > Insecta > Lepidoptera > Nymphalidae > Coenonympha > Coenonympha glycerion. The sequence goes on along the minus strand of OY979636.1, from coordinate 15,479,141 downwards.
GAGTACAAACATTATTTGTTTATTCGCGTTCTGAAGCCATTCGTGCGTACAATGAGCCGCTGTTATATATATACCGTATTTATTTGCTAATGAAAGACCAGTATTAGCACTTAGCGCTGATTAGCGGAGCTGTTTGTGTTTTCTAAATTTCGCTTTTAGCACTCAAGTGTTACGAGTACGTGAAAGAAAAAAGGTTGAACGAACGAACGATTGTGTTAATAACACTTATTAAGCAAATAGCTAATTCTCATTCAAAGTAATATGATTGAAAATATTAAAATCACAAGTTAAAAACAATCAAATAAAAACCTGTTACCCATCCAAACAGCAAAAACAGAAAGTATGTCCGCGCTTGGCCCATCACCTACTGTAATTTATTGGTCCGGTACATTCACACGGTAGTAGTACTAGATATTAGATAGTAATATGATAATGCCAATACCAATTAATTAGGTACATATTACAATGATGGAGCATCGTCAAACAGAATTCTGATTAATTCAATTTGAGCGGAGGCTTTTGATGGGTGCATTCGTAAATTATGCGTGACGTCACGCGGTCCCTTGACAATCGATGACATCAACTGATGCGGATGTGAAATGAGCAACACGCGATGGATCTATAAATAGATGCAGTAACAAATTTTGCCCATCTAAAATCTAAATCAATGAAAAGGTTAGATATTTTTGTATCTACAATACCCACAATTCTCGCGGATATGGCATAAACCCGCGGGATATTTTAAATGTAGAAATCACGCGGATCAAGCCGCGAGGGGGAAACTGTAGAACTTAATAAATTAGTGTTAAATTTCTTTATGTTTCGTCATGTATCTTCATTTTTGAAAACACAAAAATATTAATGATGGTGAAATTTGGCACAGACAGTACTTTTGATCCCGGAAAAATCCCGAATTTTCTACAGTAATCTATAGATTACTAGCAAACCCGGCGAACTCCGTATCGCCACCAGATGGCTTTCCCGCTAAAAAGATTTTCCCGCTTTTCTGTTGAAATTTTTCCTGAATTTTCTTTGCTATAAACCTCACGGAGCCCGAGACCTTTCCAACGAATGCAAAACCGTGGAAATCGGTTCGTGCGTTCTGGAGTTATAGCGTCAGGAAGGAAAACCCGACTTATTTTTATATAGTAGACTATAGAAAATTCATATGGTTAAGGTTTAAAACTAGTAAGGGTTTAGTATGGTTAGCAAAGATCCTTGAAAGTAGTTATAAACTGACATAATAAAATGACTGATTTTTTCACGCGTAAATACGCCATACGGACTGATCCATACTCGTATCGTTGTTTTCTGTAGTAATAGGTATGTTGAAAGTACAGCAATAAGGAATCACTTTATTTTTACTACAGATATTATAAGTATAAAGTACTGTAAAATTGACGTAACAGGTAAATTATTTATGACACTTGCCATTCCGAATTCGCGTACAGCTACGTAAGAGATATCAAAGCAAAGTGATTGAGTTGGAATATAATAATAATTTCGTTTACAAATAAAGCGAGCACTCACAAGACGTAGTCGGTAATACGCTATGCACGATGGATCTGAATAATATTTTATCGAGAAGCAGATGTTGAATAAAACTGGCGGATAAAGATTTATTGAGAACTAAGCAGTTCGGATGACGCTGATATACTGACATTAAAACGGAGATAACGACGATTTTTTTTGTTTGTTTGGTGAGTGTGATTTTTGGTTCTACTTGTTATTTTACTAACTATTCCACTACACTAGAGCACAGAGAAACTGATCCAATGCTACAACTACTAATAATGCTATTATACGTACGGGTTTATCGCAATATAAATCGAAAATAAACAAATAAAAATAAAATTAATCCATCGCCCATCTAATATAGAATAGAGCTGTAGATATAGGACTCTAAACGAATACAAGGTAAATTACGAGCCAGTATTCTGGTCTCGTGTCCGTACACACATAGACTATTAAGTACAGACAGAGTTTCTCTAATGCCCTTTCGTCACAGTGGGACAGTGTGTCTCTGGCAGGTTATTAATTAATTATTATATTTTGATGACAATACGACTACGTCTCACGCCAACATGCTGCTAAACAAGAAGAAGAATTAGTTTAATCTAAAGTTCCAAAATACAACGAGAATACTTGATATCATTTCTAAATTATTTGTCTGTTTCAGAGTTGTCACAAATTCTACTAATAAGTATATATTATTTTTACTAGCAAATGAGGATTAAGGATTTTTGTTTATTTTCGTTAATTTTATTTCACATTTAAGAAATTCACAATGTGTTCATATCAATTTCACATGGCACTTATAAACAGTCGGTAAATTGATGACTTCATGAATGTTGACTGGTGATAAGTGAAAACTATTTATTACACAGATCGAATTTGAAGGATTTTATGTAGTAAATACCTATATACTTTTTGTTCTAAATGATTAAACTAGCTTTGTTATAAATACAAATCATGCAAAAAAACTTAAAAAAATACACATACATATTTTCATTTTTCTACGCCTATCAATATATTCAAAGTAAGCGAATCCTCTAATATTGTACATGTTAAAAAATAAAGCACCCTCTTTGCACAGCAAAATTAACGATGAATTCGACAAAAGAATCAAAGAGAATTCTATATGAGCAGAAAATTTCTTAACGATATTGAACCAGTACCGCCACGGCTCGTTCAAACAAGCCAATTAGCACGCAGTTTGAGTCTGAGGACACTTGCCGACACTTAGACGTGCATTTAGGAAGTATCGTTAAACGATATCGTTTACCATCTTAACTACACAGTCAAATTACTAGAAACAATTAAAAAAACGTACTTCGACTTAGACTTCACAATACACTTTATTTTGCCCGCGACTCCACCCGTAGGTATATCGTGTGTAATCGTGGATTTTCTCTGTATAAAGTGTTCTTTTTTGCGCTTCTTTTCCAATAGACTGCTATTGGTTTTGCAATCTATAGATAATAATCATAGTTTTAGAGTTACGTAACAAATTGTTATAAATGAAACTCTTACGGGGCGACTCCATTCATCCTTGCATCCGTCCTTCCATTACACTCGATTATTCTAATGTATTTAAAAACGGGAGAGAAAATCGGGGGGTTGAAAATTATAAGTGAAATAACTATATCCTGTGGGGGGTATCATAGTATTATGAAAGGGCTTCAGTGCCCTGTAGTTTTGTAGTCAGACACCTATAAAGAATAGACATATCAGAATTGAGTGGTTCTGGGTGTATTCAGAGGCCGAGTTATGTCATGTCGATTGTGTAACTCGTCAGTGCCTGTTCGTCTGTTATTGTTAGCGTCGGATCGATTCGCCCGAAGGACGTCGTTTGCCGTAGTGTGGAGCTGACATTGGCGGAAAAGTGGTCTGGATTTATATTTTTTAAGAAATCTTATTTTACTGACAATATTTGCATTTAATCCCAATCGCAGGTCTAGGATTCTAACCCTATAAGCACTCAATTTGACTTTTAGGGAGTCATTAATTCTACCTCCTTTCCGAATTTCAGCCAAACCAGAGCAGTAGTTACGGCGTGAAGGAGTAATTTTACATATTATAAACTTGAGATGACTTGAGGAGTAATTCTCCATACTAAGTTAAAAAATATTTCTCAGTGCATCCCTATAGACCTCATAACCTCATAAAGCCATATGAGGAGTCTTAAGATTCAGCTTTGCGTTGCGATTTACCAATCAATCAGTCAGTTTAATTTTTTTTTTTGTAAAAGCGGCCCACTGAAACGGATTTTTCTGTGAAAACTTTATAAGACTTTTCTAAATCTTTTAAGAAATTTACTTTATTTTTCAAAGAATTAATGAGGGTCTTATAAGATTTTCGTAGAGCTACAACGGGTAGGGTAAGACCCGGTCGAAATACACCCTGTATAGAAAAATAAGTCCATTTAAATTATCCTTAATAAATAGTATGACAATGAATGGCAATTCCCATCAATTTGACCCCTTCGAACGAGTATTATGTTATTATGGCCAAGTCACTGAAAGCTTTTACGATGCTCGCTGTATGTCATCGATATACGAATCCCCTGGGGGGAGAAGGGGAGTGGGGGGTGACCTTCAGCTTGTAATAAAGTTATTGTTCCCGAAGCAATCAAAGTTATAGGCTTTTTGGTATGTACCTAATACATTGCTCTGCTTCATTGTAATTTTAACGGGACCGGGAGTCAGTATGTTCAAGAGATTTTATTGTGATAATCGAGTTAGTAGGAAATATATCTTTTCAAAATATATCTCAAATAAAAAGACAGTAGGTACGTTAAATAAATTGACAACCTTAGCACAGTGGCGCGCGATCTTATTTAAGTGAGAAGTCGCGGTTTCGTGTCCCGCCACGGGTCACATTAGAATTTTGTTTATGAATTGGCTCAAGGCTGGTATCTGGTAGTCACCACCTTATCAGCAAAGACGCGCCGCTTATCAATTAACTTACACCTTTCAAGTTAAACCGATAACATCTTCGGCTGCATCATCATCACTATAAGGTGAGATTGCAGTCAAGTAATCAGGTTGTAACTTAAAGAGAATTAATAAAAGTTATTGAATTTTTTAGATTTCAGAAAAGTTAATGATTCGAACCTGGACCCCGGACTTACAAGCAAGCGTCTAAACCACGTAGATCTTCCTGGCGGGAGTGCGGTGGATAAGACAGTGAATCCCGTACTCCCGTCAGCGGGAGACAGACAGTTTTTAGTATGTGGTAAGCCCCACGTGACTCTTTCGTTTCCCTGGCGGAGAGGTATACCTAGGGTATGGTCTTTAAAAAAGGGTTAACTCCTCAATAACAAGATTAATTTGTTGCAGGTGGTGGTGCATTCATCGAAAATGATACTGTTCCCGCTACAAGAGACGTTCATAGAGACCATACTGAGGCTAGCGAACGCGAGTGCAAGCAAACCGCGAGTGTTACCAACAGTCGAGACAATGTGCGCGTAAACGATCAACACGTCGACTCAGCCGGGGTGGGGGTCGCCGGCGACCTTGCCCAGCGATGGGATGGACGTGGTGGGCAACAGCAGCGAGGAATGGAACGCGACGTTCTGGAACGGCACGGCAGAGGAGCACACGGACCTGTACAACTACTGGGCGTGGAGCATCGTCGACGGAGCGCTCATGCTGCTGATAGTCAGCGGGAACACCCTGACGATCCTCGCGGTGACGCTGTCGCGGAAGCTGTCGTCGCTGGTCTCCAACCAGTTCGTGCTGAACCTGGCGATCTCGGACCTGATGGTGGGGCTGACGCTGCCGTACCACCTCGTGTTCTACATCGACGACGACTTCGGGCACATCAAGTGGTCGTGTCTGATGCGGTTCATACTCATCATACTCGCCTGCCTCGCCTCCATCTACAACATCATCGCCATCGCTGTAGACAGGTGAGGTTTAAGCACTACTTATATTTTATATTATAGTGTTTTCACACACTTAGGAAATTATTCCTATAAATTTAAATATGCATCAAAATTTCACTCTCGGTGGGACTCGAACCCACGTCCCCTAGCTATCGCGGCTAGGTGCTCTTTCCTCTGAGCTACGCGAGACTGTCTCACCACGACGACGACGAGGTTTAAGCACTTATCACATGGCTGCCGAAACGGGGTCGCTCAAGGACGACATAATTAAAAAATTGAAATACTTCTTTATTATTAAAGTATTAACTAGAAATCACAGATTAGTACTGGGAAGTTTAACCAACAAAATTACAAGGATTGTTAAAATAAACCTCTTAAGTAGTAAAATATAGAGGTCACGCAAGCTTAGTCGCGGATCTGAAAATATTATACCTTTTCATTTTATTTACAAGTAAGCAAAAGTCTTGTAACACTTTTGATGAATCAAGAAAAAGATTTTATTGCTGAATTTTCACAAAAATTATTAACAGAAAAGACAAGCCCATTTGGATATTTTTTGATACTAGATATCACGTTATTGTACCTGTCCCCAAACGTCCCCCTTCGTTCGCAGTGTTTCAAGCTATAACATCGTACATTCAACCCCATTTCATTTAAAATTGAAAACCCAAAGTTGCTCATAAATTCACCTGCAACATTTCACGGTTCACCCCGAGGGTGATATCAAGAATAACTGGTTGCCTCGTAAGTCAATACAATTCAAGTTCCATACGCGATTTAAAAATACACGCATACTATAGCGAATCACGCTATCTGAAACGCGATCGATATTAAGAACAAACGCTTCTATTAAAACCACTCCTGCTTATGAAATCCACGTTTGCTTATTGAAGCTTATATTTAATTGAAGGTTCAACTTTTACGTTTGTCCGAGTTCATATTGGTCTCGACGAGTATCTAGTATCTTCATCTGCATCGGCACAACCAACTAAAGTTCGTATTTTGGTCGTACAACAGGTATATAGCGATAGTTCACCCGCTGCACTACAGCCGCTACATGACTAAGGTGATAACGCGGCTGCTCATGAGCGCCACATGGTCGGTGGCCGTCTGCATCAGCTGCATCCCGGTGTTCTGGAATGACTGGCGCGACGGCGTGGCGTGCGAGATGAACGAGGTGAGCTTTAACCACTGTATTACAACCGCTATGTGACTTAAAGCGGTAACGGGTGCCATTGGGGCCAAGTCCTTGCTTATGCTCCTGTCTTTATCCCTGGATCGCTTTGTACTCCTTGTTCAATAGATCCAGGATGTAAGAGCTTGCTTTGCTCATGCCTGTTGTACGTCACTGCCACTTTGCAGCAATTTCATCCCTTAATTATTGATTGAGTCTCATCAGATGATCAGAAAAAATCAAAAGATTTAGATTGAAAGGGGTAAATAATCCCTTAGTTGCCCTTCACATTCACACATTTGCCGTTTGCATCATGCTTAAACCACTACCGTGTTAGCCGTTAGGAACCGGTGAATATAGTCGCGGCCGAAGCTTCTCTCAAGACCAGACTTAAGCCAATTTAGAAGTTTTAAAATTCTAACTTTATAATAACACCTCAAATATTTTTCTAAAAAAAGTAAACGCAATAATCAGCGCCGCACGTGAAGGTTTGTTACTAAGAAACTGCCATCTTGGGAGTTTCAAATCGAAGCGCGGGCCGTCTGCGCCAAAGCGGTCGTCAAGCTCATTAGACATTGTGTATTGGACGTTCCAGGTGGTGCCAAAGACGTACACGACTAGCATCCTGGCGCCGATGTTCTCGCTGGTGTGGATGGTGATGTTCATCCTGTACTGGCGGATATGGCGCGAGGCCACCTGCCATGCGCGCCGCATGCGCGCCAACACCTGCTGCCCCACCGGCGCCAACGATTGGAAGAGCATCCAGGTGCCTACTTAGTACTTTCTATTGGATTTCATTTTTACTTGTGGATGCCATAAGGAGTTCTTCTTTTCCTTTTAAAGGGGTTTTGTTATATTTATGTAGTCATTAATTAATCATCAACCTTCATAATTTTACCAATATTGTTGTCTTGACTTGGTCTTGATTAAATCGAAGCGTGTACGTTATCGAACGCAAAAATTATCTCTAAAATGTCTCAATTTCAATCAAGTCCCCAATTTCTTCAACCATTTAACCACCGATTATTTAACATTATAGTCTTGTATGTAAATTGTTTTAAATATAGTTGTTTTTTTCTATACAATTTCGGGTAAGGAACAAACATTAGTAGGAACATAAATCTATGCAAGAATACGTACGATTAGAGTATTTTCCGACAGAATAGGAGTAATTTGGGTCCCTAAATAGCATTTCCCGACGCGTCTGCCCTTCTATTGACCTTGCAATTTATAAGGGTGGCTCACGCCCCTAACATAAGGGTCATTGCCCGCATCACGGCAAATAATCACGAAGGGCACCCCAAAGTTTTTTTAGGCGCATTCATAGCAAATGGTACGACGAATATAATAATAGCTCAGTACTTTTTGCGGCATTATGTGGAAGATATTTCTGGTTCAAATAAAAAAAAAAGCAGCAGGACAGATTAATTTGTTTTGCTATAATCCGCTACTTGAAAAGCATCTGTATGGTCCAATATGCAGGAACACCTTACACCGCTCATATGAAACACCACACACAATTCTTCCAAAACTATCTTCAAATTGAAAATTGGAGACTGATTGGAAGAATTGTGTGAAGTGTTTCATGTAGGCGGTGTTCCTGCATATTGAACCATACAGATTTTTTTTCAAGTAGCGAATTATACTAAAACAAATTAATCGGTCCTGCTTATTATGGATTTCCGCAAAATAACGCCTACTTCCACTAAATATTTTAAAATTAACAACCAATATTCATCATCAAATTAGCTACAAGGCATCCTTTTACTAGTACGGCGCCCACAGCTTCGCTCGCGTGACCTCTATTTGAGGATCTCTTTTGTGAATTTACAAAAAGCCGATACTGATGTAATAATAGGTACCTATCTGTAAACCTTTCAGCTCTTTAACCGTGCATTGATAGATCAGTCAAACAGTCAGTCAACTTTATCCATTAAATATTTAAATTTCTATGTGCAAATTAGGATGTTTTTTACTTAATCACGCCTGTCTAGCCTGAACGACATCGGTCTGATATTGGGACAGAGTCAGATGTTCTTCATAGAATATAATTTCTGGTTACTTAACCTTTTCAAGCTTTAGTCTGCGTCGTCTCTTACTGTGTTTATTATTTACTTCATTAAATGAGTACATTTTTTTATTCCAGGTGGTGCTGCTCGTGCTCGGCTCGTTCTCCATCTGCTGGATGCCGTTCGTGGTGGTGGCGTGCGCGCAGACCCTGCCCATCAAGCCGCTGCACAACCCCATCGTGTACCGCCTCACGTCCTCGCTCGCCATGTCCAACTCGGGCATCAACCCGCTCATCTACGCCTGGAAGAACGCCGGCTTCAGAGCCGCCTTCGCGAAGCTCCTGCGCTGCAAGCGGCCCGACACCTCCGAGTACAGAGGCTCCCCTGCGCCGGAGCGCAAGCGCGGCTCCGTGGCGCTGCGCGAAGGCTCCATCACCAGAACACCGACTGGCTTATCGACGTTAGGAGGCAGGCCCGCTCGTTTGGTGTACGTGGAGCGGGAAACCGATACCGCCAGGTGTCGTATTATAGAGAACGCGGGATACGTAGAGGACCGCGGCGACACGAACCCGTCGTACGCTCCAGACGGCCCTACTCCTGTCCACAGGCCCGCGTCGAAGTCGCCCGACGTAGTGTAATGTTCTTAATGTTATGGACTGCGCAGCGGACAAATAAGTTGCTACTGGAGGGGCTAAGAACATAGACCAATCTTTCAATCATTTGCACTCATAAGCAGCTCTTGTTTTGGCACATTGATGACATTTGGCAAGGCCTGGCAAAAACTAGCCGTATTGAGATTTAAATAGGAGCAAGCATTTAGCCACCTGAATAAAGCCTGGATGTTCTGCGCTTTTTCCACTAGGCTCAAGAGTCATCAGAAAATCTGGCATAACAGATGGTGATGACCCGGTCATAAAATGACGGGGAAGTGTAGTGTTATAAAATAAACTATGAACGTTCAGTGGGAAACGTGAAACGCTTCTAGAGATTAAAGTTAGTAGTGTATAGAACCCTGTCGCATTTATTAAACGCTTAGTGCATCCAGCCTAGCTGTGGTCGATTCAATCTATTCGTTACTAAACATATTAATATTATTGAATAAGAACTAGACCATCCAATAAGCGAAATGGCACGAACTAAAATGTAACAAGGACAATTTGAATTTAATACTCGAAGATTTCGCTTGTTGCCAGGACTAGTTCCTAATTTCCTGTATACTAATATAGTAGAAGACTTTTCGTAAGTCGTTAATAATACGTCTATTTATTTATTGATGGAGATATGATACGAGGACATGCTTTACAGCTAGGCTGGCACCACTACACTATTTCCAACGTTTTTTTGAAATGGTTAAACAGGTAACCAGGCAAAATATTTATTATTTTTAATAGGTTTATGTAGAAAAATTGCTTGGACTTTCTAAGCAGGTTTTAGAGGCCTGTGAACTACGATGTCTCCATTAATTCAAAATACCAAATCATTTGTAATTCGTGCATATTTCGATCATGTTGTGGTATTATTCGGATTCATATAATAATAATCTATGCCCCTGGCCATATTTGGTTTGGAAATACTTCTTTAAAACGAAATAATAATCAATTTTGATCAAAATTTTTATAACTTTGGTAGAGTTCCGTAATACCAAAAATTATGAATGAAAACTTGTAACTTTCTTTATTAACTGGTGTTTTTCTTGATCTGGACAATAAAAACTGTGCTCCTGAACTAATGCGACGTGAGATAGTGTTGTTTTTATTATAAAACAAATAAGCAGAAAACATGTCCACCTTGACATTAAAATAAGCAAAACTAAATTAGTTTACAATTTCGTTTAACAAAAGTATTTCGGAACCAGATATGGCCAGGAGCATAGATTATTACTATATGAACCCGAATAACACCACAACATGATCTCAATTTGCACGAATTACAAATGATTTTGGTATTACGTTTGTATGGGAGACAACGTGGGTTAGTGGACTCTTAAAGTATCATACATGACACAATGGATTGAACTATTGTCAAAAAATCAATTTCATTAATTACATATTATTATCAACATTATCAACATAATTACGAATCACTTTAAATCCTTTATTTCACGGTTGTAATAATAAAGTGTTATTTAAGTGTCTCCAAACGAGTTATGTAAGTTCCTATCAAGTAAAAGATATTACCAATAGTATTTACATAGCAGGATTTTTTGAATATTCCGTCCGAATGTGAACCACAGCAATCTTAGATGTGTTAGTATAGTTTTTTGTAAGAATTTCGAGTCAACTCGCATCGCACAAACGAATCGGCAGTCTCCATACATTTACAGCCAGCGCCATCTATTGACAGCCGCATGTCAGTGACCGTCCATAGATGGCGCTGGCTGTAAATGTATGGAGGAATTCGCTTCGTTACTGCGATGCGAGTCGATTCGAAATTCGTACAGAAACCTGTACTAACCACACTGATACACTGCGGTAAATTTCGAAGGATTTCAGTATTTCTGATTGAAGGATCAAGGCGAGCGGCAATTGAGGGATAGCGGCGAAATAGCTGAGCATAAATAAACTCAAGATCAGTATGTCATCTTAGACACAGATAACCAACACACAAAAACCAAAACAGCACCAACTTGAGTGTCATTTTGTTTATTTAAAGAGACAAGTCCTTCTATCTAATGTCTATGAAAGTTTTTTTTAATGTTTGACCATTTCTTAAATTCGGAAAATCTATGTACTATACATATACGTATAATATATGAACAGGTAGAGTCAACAAAATAATTAAGGTAGAATCCAAGTGTGTGTGTGCTTGATTTCTCAAAAGTTTGTAAATATAATTTGTAAGAAATATCGGTAAAAGCTGGAAATAAAAAAACACAGTTTATTGGTAAAAGATGATCCAGCGGTTTCTGTGTTAATAATTTAGATGACTGTACCTGTTCAAGACTACGCTCAAATTTTATGAGGGCTTTATTGTGATTTTTAAATGAAAATTTCTAATTATTTCATGGCGATATAAAAAATTTAATAGAATAAAGTTAATATAACTGTCATCGTTGAGAAATTTTAAAAGTAAATATTACTAGTTACTAAAATGTTCGTGTAAAATTAAAAAAGTATATTTAATGAGATCTGGGTAAGTCTTTTATTTTACTATTAATTAAACAGGTAAGTATGACAATTACATACTGAAGTAGGTTTTGCGCATTATACTTAAAATCACTTTATCTTATAGTTACCTAAGGAATTCCCTTTAAAATCGGTTCAGTCCTTAAAAAAATAGGAAGAAATACAGACCAATGGTCAGACGAAATTACAGACAAAATATTAATAAACGTGTTATTCGGTAAAAATCTTTCAAATTATCATATTTAGAATTTATTACGAGGCAGTTATTTCACATTTTTGCAAGGAATATCCACCATCCTGAGACCTGAAGAATCATCAGAAAAAGGCAAGCTACGCCATCTAGGTCTAGAGTAAAATATTGAAACCCAAAGTGCTTTTGCTGCCATCTATGTAAGTTTTATCCTGACTATACATCGACACTAGATGGCGTTGATATAAAAATCTGCTAAATATGCGACATCTATTATATTCACCCACTTCTTTAAACCGGCAGATAATTTTTAAAACAAAAATGTAGTAGAGGTTGAAACCCTAAAAGTTGAAATTTTTATTACTATGCTGCCGTTCCGTTTACATAAAAAATCAAGACAAATTTTTTTCTTCATTTGAAGAGCTACCTAGCTAACTAGCTACAGCTAGCTACGGTTGTCTTTTGTTGTGATCTTATAAAGTGTGCTAGAAACATGTTAGAGAACTATAAATATCAAAATACACATAAAACATTTCATCAAACGAAAAGTAGTGGCTTCATCTTCCGTCGATGCCCGCAGGCTAGTCTTTGATAATATTTTTTTAGTCATTTAAGGTGTTGCGGGCCGGCCCTACCAGCCCGGGAAATTCAACACACATAGTAGATTTATGGCAATGCATTTTGCGGGCCTACTTTTTATGCATCTACATGTTTTTAATAGAAACTTTGCTCGAAAGTTCCCACTCATCTCATATTGGTTCCCGAAAGATAATTTTTTGCAGTTTCCCAGATTTCGAGCTATCGGGAACCAATATGAAGTAAATAAGTATTGTTGAGCAGAAATTTTATTAAAAACATGTAGATGCTTAAATGTTGTACCCGCAAAACTCATCGCCATTAGCCTTCGATGTATAACTAGCCCACTATGAGCGAAAACTAAATAAAATTTGAATTTTCGCGCCCGGATGGTACCCATCGCCCTTAAGCAAAAAAAAATTACATTGAGTGTCCAGCTTCGACGCGCGACTGGAATTTACTCCTAATTAAATGGTCTAACATTTAACTTGGGTTAATGTAACATCGATTTCGTCTCTCATTCATTTCGCACACCGCACGTTATTTATAAGAAGAATCGATGTTTAAGGAGGAAACTCTAATAACAATAAGAAATAAACGGACTCACCTCAACGCCAGTCACGCCCAACGCCGTCACCAAGTTCGGAGTCATCCTAAACGGCACCTTCTCCGGCACGCGCAGAGTCTTCCCCTTCTCGAAGCACACGTTGTAGTCTATGTGCACCACTTCACCGGACGTCAAGTCCACTAGCACATTGTCCAGATGCCGGTCCCCCAAACCGATAATATAGCCTATCGTGCTCATTACCGCCACGGAGTAACTGTAGCGGCGCGTCATCTGCCACCACTGCTCCGGGTTCACGCTGCTGCACCACAGCTCGCGAGCGAGGAGATCGTTCGGGGTCTCTGCGGACAATTCTTGCAGCACTCGCTTCAAGATCGACACGGGCCATTCCTTTCTATTCTCCGTAGACACTCCAGCTTCCTTTAACAATGGGTTCAGTTTGTTGTAGAAAAGCTCCGAGGGTCTCAGCACGTTCACGGGCTTGTTCGTCTTCGCCGACTGCATCGCCGCTTCGCGGTTTTGCCAGCGTTTGTACAACGCGAACAGCGGCGTCACGTTGTCCACCCAACTGATCAGACCGGAGCGCGGGCCGAGCGGAATGACAGAGTAGTGTCGCGCTCTGTACGTCTGGTTGTCGTTGTTCTCCGAGTCTCGCGCCAGCATGGTGTTGGTTATCGACAGCAACTGCATTATTCTCTCGTCTAAGTGCAAGTCCTCGAGTCCCTTGAACAGGTACGTGTAAGATTTACCGTCGGATCCGTAAAATACCAACTTCTTAGGTCTCGTCTTTGTAGGTAAGATCGCCACGTTGTTCTCTATGGACTTGATTGTAATTCTCACGGTGCGCTGGTTGGTGTGTAGACCGGGCATCGTGATAACCGTGTCCTTCATGTCAGCTAGGATGGGGCTGATATCGGACATTTTCAAAATATAAGAAGTTCTTTTGTTAACCTTTTGCTGTAGCTTGATTTGTAGTTGTTTGAGCGGTGCCCATGACTCTTGGGGCTTCTCTGGATTGGCAGGGTTCTTTAGGTTATCGATGACGTCGATTATAATATCTTGGAATTTGGCTTGGAATGCAGTCTCGTGAGGCGTTTCCGGCGGGGCCGAAGTTATCTGATTGAGCTGCTCCAAAACAAACACGATGGGCTCGAAAATGATGCGATGTTTTTCCTTAATCAGCTTCTCTTTCTCCTCAGGTGTTAGATTCGAGTTGGTTTTGACCTTTACGATTTCAGCCTCCAACTGCGTGAGTCGCTTGCTGAACTCCGAATGGTGTTGCACAAGCGTGCCGAGACACAATTCGTCCCAAAGTAAATTTATTCTCTGTAACTCCTTCACCAACAGTTTAACTTGCAAAATAGTTTTCGGGGCTTGTTTAGCCAACGTTTCTACCATGTCTAGGAAACAGGAGTTCAATTCGTTGTTCACGACTTTATCGCTGGCCGAGTCCTCCAGGTCTAAATCTTCATCGCTGTCAGCGTCGTCGTTGGACAGGAAGGACCTGGGTACGTGTAAATCAGTAATGCTATTCTGTTCGTTTTCCACGGCACCTACTACTGCGGGGAACGTGATCAGATGCGGCGTGTCTTCTGCCAGTCTGCACAATAAATCTGAAACGCATTTTCTTACATATGTTTCTGGATGGTTCAGTCTAGAAAACAGCTGCGGGATGATAACTTTCCATGGCTGAGTAGGGGTGTTGGCTAGCCCAGACTCGAGGACCGTTTGCAACTCCATAGCGTGTTTAACGATCAGTCGAAGCAGTCTCAGTGTCGCGTTAACGACAGCGTTTTCCCCACTGTGGTTGATGTAGTCGGAAGCACATATCAACTGCAAAAACTTGAAGTAAGCATCTGCTGACAATTCGAAATATGAAAACACTCTTTTTTGAGCTTGTCGCCAAATATCAACCAGCAAGGCGAGATGTTCAGGAAAAGCATTGTTCAGGGAAGGAACAGTACGCAACTGACTTTCGATCATTTCAGATGTATTAATTTCATTCCAGTCGATATCTTCTTCATCGCATGTTGCTTTAGTTTTAGATAGTATCTCACACACCGCTTCGAAATCTTGGGGAGAGCACCCGATCATAACGCTCTCTATTTGCAGCTTGTCATTGTCCGTCAACTGCTCGCGACTTTTGGAACTGAATTCGACCATTTTACGTCCCCATCTAAAACACCACGCGGCGAAATTCGCCCAAGCTTTGGCTAGGCCAGGGCACTGATTAACCCCAAACTGCAGCAATTTTCCCACAGCAGAATCGGTAAGCGGAATGACGTTTTCAGAGATATTATTGTCCACAAGACCGATTTCTGGTAAAGCAGCAACCAGTTTCATCAGCGGAGAATCGTTGATTAATATATTTTCATTTTGGTTTTGCACCCATTTTGAGAGAGTCAGTAGCATTCTCGTGCCTTTTTCTCTGAGCTCATAGCTTTGCTCGCCCATTGCTAGTCTTTGCGAGAAACCCAGAGATATACTCGCACATAAGTTGATAGCCTGCACTTTAGAGTCTTCCTTGGCGTAGGTGACTTTGCAAAGCTCCGCTAACGCGCTGGCGTTGTTCAGTGTCCATATATCTAAATCGTATGTGTTGCTGGACAATAGCAAGACATCGCTCACTTCTTCCAAGGAGTTAACATTCAAACACAATTGAAAAGCTGGATTATTCTTAAAGTGCTTAAGAAGTTCTCTCTTGGCCATTTTTAAGTTGGCATTTTTCCTTGCACTTCTTATCACATCCAGTCGCAGACATTCATTATAAAACACATTTTCTTCTGTCATATTAAGTTTCGTAAAGTACTGGTGCCACCATAACACTCGTGTCAAATTTTTCATTTCTGTCCCATAAATATTTTCTTTCAGAGCTGATGGTTTAAATGGGTTTTGAATTGCCTTGCCACTTTTCACGATGTTCAATAACCCCTGATTCGCTAGTTGCAATATTGCAACGTCTTTGAGAAAGTGTATAGAGTTAGTTCTAATGAATTCTTCTGCACTTTTATTAAGTAAAGTTTCACAGTCACTGAGTAACGCTTTGTATTTATCATCAAAATCATTGTTATATAAATTAATGGCAGAGCATATCAGCGTCGTCTCTACCTTGTCGAATAGGCCCTGGCACGAAGAGGTGTTTTTCGACATTTCTTTAGCATCATGATTAAGAATGTTCCAATCACCAAAATCGGGAATCTCGTTATTTTCATCAAATTGTTTTAAATCCATGAACGATTCCCAGTGGGAGCTATAGCCGCTTCCCTCCATCATTTCTTTCCATGCTTCCATGTCTTCCCAACTTTGGATATTCTTGTAACTTTCATAACTTAGTTCATTTACAAATTTCAACCCTTTGTTGTCCAACAGAGGCACTTTGGTTTCGTCAGCTTCGTTCATATTCTCGTCGCACAACTTTTTGTAGTATTCAGTGGCTAGTTCGAAGCGAGAGTTCGCTTGTTCTGCCGCTCCTTTCAACCATGGGAACTTGAGGTCGAATTTTTGTTTTATCCAAACATATAGGCCATGAAGGACTTCCGGTTCTTTGATCTTTATCAGGGCTCGTGACACGCTCATCGCTATAGCTTCGATGTCAATATTGGTGCTTGAATTAGCTGCATTTTGTAAAATAAATAACGCGTGATATATCGCCGCGCCATAGTTTCCACCGTACACGCTGACAGCAAGGGCCGCAGGACGCACTCTGTTCAACCACTCTCGACAAGTGGGCCAGTTTGTGTGAAAGAAAGTCTTGACTGGTTTTGCAACAGCAGGGAGCACAGTGGCAGTACCTTCTGCTGCATTGTAAGTGTACTTTTCCAAAAACATCAGAAACTCAATAAGCCACCGCGATCTAACTTGCTCTGCAGTAACAATCTCAAGCAGCTTTTTATGATCCTCTGCATTATATTTTGTCTCTGAAGATGATATTTCTCTTGCTACACCCTTTAAAGTGCCTTCTATCTTTGTGAAAGTTTCTTGGGGCTTTCCTAGCACAGTTCGAAGTTTTAGAGATATACATGTATGGGCTAATTCTGAAAGTGCCCAATTTACACAAATCGATGAGAAGTTCGAGGCACACTGCCTGAAGAAGTTTAAATTATTTTCATCAGCATCATAACTCTGTATGGGCCAAGAAGATATAAATATATCAAGCAGGAAGTCTTTTCCATCAAGATTAACTTGCATGAGGCAATTCACTATTGTTTTGAAGTGATGATTGGGCAGCACAGAGAAAGATCCTTTCATCAGGTATTCTTTGAACGAATTTAATTTTGTGTCACAGTTGATGATCATGTGAGAAAACTTGCGGCTTGTGAATATCTTAACAGTTTGCTTGTCTAACTCCTGCTGCACAATATCCCACGGCAGTTCAAACAAAACTTCCTTGCACAGTTTTGCTAATGGTCTATTTTTATTGTCGATATGCAATGTACATAAAACGGCTACTGTTTTGAGGAGAAGCATATTCCATACCATGTTTTTGTGCTTCAATAAGAAATGGAAGTTTTTCACCACAAGCAATACAATGTTGCTGTCAAAATTATGTGCTAGGGTCAGCATATTGGTAAGTAAAACCAGAAACCCTTTTGACATGTTGACTACGGGTAAGTATTTATCCAATTGGCAAAATATGTCAGACACCCAAGTCAAAACCAAGGTTAAGCTTTCATTAGGCATTTGATCATCAAGTACTATGCTTAGGATGTTGAGTATTACAGCGAGGTGGCCCGATGTAGGACTCGAACTAGATACATCACCTAAAGTAAGGTTAGATAATCCAAATAGATCATTTGCTCGCTGTTGAGAATTCGTTACTAAGTCACTAGATGCAATAAAATGATTGTTCTTCTTGCAATGGGAATAAAGCAAGTAGAGTATAGCATACTGCAACGCAGGTCTCTCTTTCATCAAAATCTCATCGTGGGGACACATCTTTATAGCAAGAAGCTCTAAAATGCTAGGTTGCAATGCCCACATACCAATGATAGAATTGCTAGCATTAGCAAGTTCCGCCAAACACTGGAGGTAGAAAAGAATGTTCTTCTCTGCATCATTTATACCAACCTCTTCGATGTAATCAACTTGTATAATGTGTATATGAGGCAATATTATCGCATACGAATTTTGAATGTCAGTCAGAACATATTTGTATGCCTCCTGCAGGAGTGGTATGTTTTTCAAATTAAGTAGGTTGCTATAAATGGACATGACACCGTTTAATACTTGGGTACTTTCTGAGTAGCGCAGTGGACGCAGTAATGACTGTGGTCCAATTATTTGTGTGATGAACTCCAGAGTAAGGTTAGACGCAATTTCCTTTATTGCAGTTGATATCAGGTTTATAATGCTCAAGCAAAGCTTTTCATCTGTTTGAAGGAATGTATTCATTTCCATGGACATGAGATTGAATAATGCAGTAAGACAGGTTGTAGATTCCGTCTGTAAATATTTTATGAGCAACATAATGCATTCATTACCTGCTAGAACAAGCTCAGACTCAGCATCTTCCTTGAGTGTATCTGTCATGACTTGTAGAACTTTTGACAAGGATTCAGTCAGAAAGGACCATGACACCACTTGCGACACGTTAGGGTTCAGAAGTGTCCCTAAGCTTTTGACTACAGTGTTGAATACATTCAAAAAGGAGGCAATCTTCTGCATGCAATCATCTTGAGAGTTGACTTCACCATCCTTATCACTCTTTGAATCCATTTCATGACAGTAAGATACCATGTCTTCAACAAATTGGTTCAGTAAGTTGACTGAGAAACCAACATCGGCCTGCCAGTGGCGGCTCAACTTGAACAAAGACTGTAGAGCAAATTCCCTGATCTTATTTGGTTGAGCACTGTCCACATGCCAGCCTACCAATATGTCAACAGTATCCACAAAATGATTAGCAAAGTGTTCAGGGTACGAGTTGGACATCACTATCATAGCATTAATGGCAGCCATGAACACGTCCGCTGAGTCAGTGGCTTCAATGATCGCTTGAAGCTTCTCCAATGTTATCACTGCAAAATCTCCCAAGCTGGGAGTCTGGAAATCGAGCTGAAAGGTCTCTGAGAAAGACAATATGAGCAGGTGTTTGATTGAAGTGTTGTGCACAGAGTATGTTGATAAAATCCAATCTAGATGTTTCCGATAATCTGGGCCCATGACATACCCGATTCTGCCCAACACGACTGCTGCATTTTCCTTAGTCTCCGGGCCGGGCGCATCGTACAGCACGTCCAACAGCGACTCAACCAGGATATCATAAGATCTTCGAATGTAGCGTGCATTCTCCGGCAACATGACAGCATCTTGCAACTTGCTGCAAATAACTAGGGACTTTTCCACGTCACCCTCCGCGCAGAGGCGACGCAAGAGCTTGGATATACGAGGGTCCTCCGGTAGATTGACCGCCAAGTCGGGTCTTTCGTAGAATTTGTTGTTCCCTTGCGACCAGCCATCGTTGGTCGTCGATCCTAGGGGGTCGTGGTACTTGAAAGAGCCGTCGTCGCGGTCGAACGTCGGTCGTGGCGGGAAACCACCTCTGCCACGGAAGCCGCCCCGGCCGCCGCCCCGCGAGTGGCGGAACTCGGTAACGCGGCCGCGCGACCGATAGCGCGGGTCTCGAGGCCCTCCGAACGACGAAGGCCCATCGTACGAGCCAACATAACCTCTGACCTTATCGTCCGTTGTGTTTTCATGCCCGAATTCGTCCCGTTCTGGATTGTCGATATTCTCCGTCAGTCTAGAGCCTTTCACTTTGCTATTTGCTGTGGTGGACAGCATCACTACGGCCTAAACTCACTGGATATAATGTAAAACACATTGCCGTAAGTTAATATGAATATTATAGTCAAAATTAGGCACAATCACACAACTTCCACAACAAAAACGCTTCTTGAAAGTTCATTCGCCAACGAAATATGACAGACAACAGTTTTGACTTTTGCTAGTTTTGACACTTCACCACAGAACACTATAGGTAGTGTTTAAGTGCACTATAGGCATCGAGAACACTTCACTGGGGATGGCAACCACAAAAAACGTTTTATAGCAACAACGTCTTTCTTTTGTAAAAGATGCTACCACAAACCTCGGAAACAAATTTTTGCATGGAATTTTTGTTCTTTTTCTAGGGCTTAGGGATCCTGATGAAGATGCTTTGGAATGGTGTGATCGCGGTTGTTTGTTCATTTGTTCAAACAAAGATTCAAACCATAGATAAATATGTATGTACCTAGTTCAAATGGTACTCTCTGTCTCGTTAGAGTTATATTCCTTGCTCTCTATCATCTCTCCTTTGATCAGGTATTTATAGCTGATCAAAGCATCTCTCTCTCTAATATACTCTACATATTCTATACTCCTTGAGTCCTTGCTATACTCTATGGACCTAACGTTCCCAGGCAGCGGAATGTTCTATGTTCGTCTGTGGACCTAACCTAAAAGTACCTAAATCGTCAGCTGAGGTGCTGGTTACAAATACAACTATTCGAAATTAATTATTTTTTTGTATGAATATTACATAGTGAATATTACTTCGGGACTGAGTGAAAATAATAACCTAACATCGTCAAAAATATGAAATCTTCCAAACGAACACACGACTTCAAAGGTAGGTATACAACATTGCAAATTTTTGTTTACGTCTTTACAAAAAGAATATTTTTGAGTTCTCCAAATTAAAATTGTTTTGTCATTTTATAGCTCTGGAGTTAAAAATAAATGAAGACTCGACTTGCCCACATACAATTTATTTCAAAGAACATTCAGTGAGGGAACATACAAATGACAAACCCTCTGGTAGGACTTTGTTTATCATTAACGTCCCTCCTTACGCTGATGAGCGTGGCTTGAAGAATGCATTCTCCGAAGCAGGAACAGTGAATTCAGTCATTTTTTCCATAAAACCTAACACAGAAATACAAACAAACAAATTCTTAAAAGAAACATCTAAACCATCCTTTAGATTATGTTATTTAGTTTTCAAAAAAGTTTCTGAACTAAATAAAGCTCTTGAATTAAAAAAGCTGCAACCCATGAATTCAAATGGTCACGAGATCAGTGTGGGAATCAAAAAATGGATACAGCAACACAACAACTCAATTGAAACCCCTAAAGTTTTGAAAGAAAGAATAGAATCATTTATGAAAGATCATGATAAGAAAACCGATTTGGAGCAAAAACAGGAGAAAGAATTAGAAAAAGAAGATGATGAAGGATGGATAACAGTCACCAAGAGGGGGAAAGTGCAAAGCTTTGCTCGTACAGAAAAAGTGGAAAGTAAAATAATGGCTAAAGAAGAAGCAAACAAAAAACGGAAGGAATTGAAGAATTTTTACACTTTCCAAATCAGAGAGTCCAAGATGAAGCACATTGTGTCGTTGCGGCAAAAGTTTGAAGAGGACAAGAGGAAGATAGCTCAAATAAAACAAAGCCGTAGATTTAAACCATTTTAATTCCATTTCTAGCAATAAATAATAATATTTCTTCACTTCATTAATTTCTACATACTGTATTGTTTTATATTATGTACATTAAAAATCCAGGAAAACATAATAATATTATCATTGGGGTAAACGGTCAAACCGTTGCACCACAATATTCGCTACTACCGTAATTAGTAATCTTAGTATACCTGTTGTAAGTGTTGTTAAGTTAGACCTGTTGCTCTATACCTAAAGTAATTTGTAGTGTATCTGGCCTGGTAACACCAAGCTTGGTTCATGGGCAACTAGAGCCCCTTCACTTGCACAGAATGGAATGTTACTTGCACTAGCAGCAATACGAAACTCAGTCCACTGGCACTGACATGCCACTAAGCACTGGCAGCAATACGAAACTCAGTCCACTGGCACTGACATGCCACTAAGCACTGGCAGCAATACGAAACTCAGTCCATTGGCACTGACATGCCACTAAGCACTGGCAGCAATACGAAACTCAGTCCATTGGCACTGACATGCCACTAAGCATTGGCAGCAATACAAAACTCAGTCCATTGGCACTGACATGCCACTAAGCACTGGCAGCAATACGAAACTCAGTCCATTGGCACCGACATGCCACTAAGCACTGGCAGTCGCACCAGGCTCAGACCTCTGCCAACTGTCACTGTTGACAGGTCATATGGTCTGCTGGTGGCACTTGATGATGATGCGCAGTAATCTGTTCTCAGGAAGGGTATCGAGTGCTGCTAGCAGGTTGCTGATGTTGCCGTACACACAGCCACTCGCGAGCGCCACTTGTACAGACTGACCTATTCTGTCGAGGCAGTCCTGGAACAAAGAAAAGTATGTTGCTGAACAGGCTGGATATAACCTATGATACGAAACCTTACAGTCAACACTAGCACTAGTAGCGACAGTCTGTACCTACGCATCATGCTCATGTACAAATCTAATCTATAATTACTATATTATATTATGAGAAAGTTTGTAACTCTTTCATGCAGCAACTACTGAACTGCTTTGGTTGTAATTTGAATCATAGATTTAAAAAGAGAACCAAATTTTCTCAGATTACTATAACAAACTTTCTTGAAATTACCAAAAAGCTGGAAAAACACAGGAAAGGGATATTCAGATTTACCACAGGATTTGTGAAAAACCTCGTTCAACCTGGGCAAAAGCTAGTATAATACTATTATGTTCATTGCGTGATGCAGCAGCTGGCGCCGTATAATACGTGAGTTTTAATCAATGGTTAAAAAAATGTTATCCCTCTATACCTGCAATCTAGTATCATTCTGCAACTTGACGCCTCGCTTGAGCAACTGGTGCGCGTAGGCCTGCACGGGTGGCGTCAGCGCGGCCAGGTGCTGCGCGTTGACGGCGGTAGGCGGTCCGTGCGCGCGCCGCCCCGCGCGCAGGCTGTGCAGTACTGCCAGGTGCAGCTTCACATACAGCTCTGACTCCAACAGAGACCTGCTCGCAACTGATTTGATGATGGGGAACTTTTCATCTTCCACTTTGATCCGTTTCACTGGTACTTCCTCCATTTCTGCATCTGTAATGTGTTTTTTTAAAGAAGCTTATTGTACTGTGCGTGTGTTCCAATGACGAAGAATACTACACTAAGAGGAAGAAATATGTGACGCTGAAGCTAAAAATACGACATTATTACCGCCCATTACAGTATGGTTTTGCTGACATAATTTTGTCGCTAACATTAGCACCAATTTACAGTTTTGACAAATTAAAAAGGATGCTTCAGGGCAGAACTTAAAGATACATGAGTGACGTCATGTTTAATCAATGGTGTGTTTACAAAAAACAAAATTCGCAGTCTGGACTGCAAGCTTAACCTACATTTGGTACATATACATACCTTCATCAATATACAGAGGGGCAAGAGCACACCAGTGTATCAGGCCCGCCAGAGGAGTTACAGCAGCCATGGGTATGGCCCCATTGGGGAGCGACGCCGGGTTTAACTGGGCTGACATGCACAATGTTGGGTTGGAGTATACCTGAACAACAATACACCATCATTATCCACATCTGGGAACAGCTCCAGGATAAAGGAACACCAGGAAAAGGGATGTGTACCCATCTAACATGATTGCAGACTCAGTGTCTGGGCCTGGATAGGGAAGTTGTTAGTGCTTCTCATAATAATAACTAACACAATTAATAACTAACACACACACACACAATAACCACAAATCTTACAGCATGCATTTGTAATAATATTTTGTAACTAGTTACAATTGTTTGTCACTTGAGACATAGGTAGTGATATTGTATAAGGAGGGCATTGATCACTGCAACACAGTTCATACTTGTGCAGGATCATCGTTCCCATTTGTTACTGTATCTAAATCATAAGTTTCAAATAAAGCAATTATCAATTATCAACAATTATTAGCTTATGAAATGGTGATTACAAAAAAGAATACCTAACTGAACATTGAGGGCTTCTCTCAAGACAAGACAGTTAATGTTAGTGCAAGACAAGTTGAAGACTCATATCAGTACCTACCTTGTAAGTCAACATAATATTATACATAGGGGATTTTTTAAATCCAATGAGAATTGTAACAAACCAAACGCAACAAAGTATCTTGTCTGTTAAAGACAACAAAATAATGTTTATATTGTCATGGCTTACCCAAGAGGTGATAATTTCTAGCAAGTTCTTTGGTGGCATCTTCTTAACCCGTTGCATGTCACGCATGTACAGATCTGTGACTGCAGTTATAAAGTTGGACACAAACTGTGGGGCTGTCTTGGCCAGCACCTTCAGGGCGTTCTGGTTGGCAGTATTCAGATAGAAGTGGTCTCTGATAACGTTTTCGACCAGCTGCAGAGACTGGGCGGAGGAACAACCCATCTGCTGCAGCCACACGCCGACTGCTAATAGCACCTGTAAGAAATTCAATTCAGGAGCAATATTGAAATGCCTGTGAGTCGGGCATACCATGCAAAAGCCATGAAATCGTTAGGGATTTTTTCTTACCCGAAAAAAAAATTACAGTAGGAAACTTACAGGTGTACTCGAAGCAGACACAGCCATACTCGCCAAAATACTCAAAACTTTCAATTTCCTCTGACTCTCCATACTTCCGAATAGCGACAGGAATATTGTGTTCTTCGTGGTCTCGCTGCTGCACGCGCAGATGTAGTCGCAGATGACGTCGATGAGCTGCAACTCCTGCAGCGGGTTCAGCCCGCGGCGGTTCCCGCGCCTGTCCGTCTCGCAAAACACGAACTCGGATATTATATCCATGGCTACGTCCAGTTGCTTGTTGGTAGGTGCCGCCCGGCCCACTAATAGTTGCTCTAAAATAAATACCTATGTATAAAATTGAGTAAATAGAAACAAAATCACAAATAACAAATCCAAACCAAGTGATCACCTATCTTGACTAGAGCTTCCTTGGCACAAGCCGGGAAATCATACTTTCTTAAAGTATGTTTTAAATCGGAAAAAGACATTTTTGGTTTAGGTATGTATGGATCAATTCCTTTCTAATTTAATAAATTTTTTTCTAAACAATAAGCTGTGAATTGTTGCCCACAGAACGTGCACAGAACACTATTGTTGCCCCTGTGGCCCATAGACATAAAACACTATATGCTGTGGCCTGTATCGTAAGATACAATATCTTTAATCTGTGGTGGCCTGTACCACAGATACAGAAGTCAGAACATTATTACTCCCTGTACTCTGTGATTGCTGTGATTTTTTGCCACAGACCAGAAAAGGTACCCATCTTGTACCCATAGTTATTGCAGGCAACAGTGAAGATTTCTTACGCAAATGTGAAAACTTGTGACAGGTATCGTTTGTTTACTAAATATGACTTCGCATATGAAACGGACTTTACAATACATACCTACCTACTTACCATATTACTCTAGACTTAGAGTCTATGATAGCATAGACATTTAACACCATGCCCATAGTCTATGGTAGTACTTATCTAATCTGTGCTCGAACCGAAAGGCGAAAGTGAATCTGAGTTCCTTCATCAAAATTTTCATACCTACGTGTTTTGGAAAATCAAGTGCAAAGTGCTCTATTGAAAATATCAGCGTTCCATTGTGATTTGCAAGTTTTTCTTCAATTTCTACGCTAAGTGGCAATAAATGTAAGTAAACTACGCTTGAACAGTTCCTTTCTTTGGGAAAACAGATCGATCATTTGTTGCGCCATTTCGGAAGTCTAGCACTTTCTAGATTGAGAATAAAATGATGATTTCATTTATTTGTTTGTTGTGTTACTGATAGGGTTTCATAGCGTTGCATCTACTTTTATTTTAAATTTTTATTAATTTGCTATTGCATCACTCAGTAAAATACTAAACTATTATGTAGTGCTTTAGAATTTCGATTCAATGAGTAAACCCCTCCCAATGTTTATCATAAAATCTGCTGAAAGTAATGGGGGTTTCCTATGATGAAAGAATTCCGTGCTAAATGTCTTAAACCATTATTATAACCGTGCATGACTCTTTCATCACGGGGAACCCCCGGGATATTTTGTTTCATGAAAATGATACAAAATATCCTTTCATTCCATTTAGTGATTAAGTTGTTTGTAGGCGTGGCTGCAAACCGGCAACCAACGCATTCAAGGTATACAGTGTATTTTCACATTTGCCTACTTCATTGTGTAATTTATTAAATTGACCAAGTTCCATACTTCAAAGGATGGTTTATGTGGCAAACTGTTAACTGATCTTGCTCATTGCTGTTTTTTCAAAGGCACATTCTTAAGGGTCCTCCCACACTGACATGAATTCTCTTGCAATTCTTGAAATAATTAATTTATGCTTACGCAATGTTGTTAATAAAACAAATCTTGAAAGTTTATTTTGAAGACCATATTTAACAATAATTTGTGTAATTTGTGTCTAAAATTGATGAAGTATTTATATTGACAAATCTGGACCAATGGATGTGATAAATAGTCTAACTAACCCATGCTTCTCATCAAGGAGTTGGGTTTCAAATTCTGGATAGGCACCACAGACTTCCTAGTTATGTGCATTTATGGAAACTTTGAAAAAAAAAAGGAAGATGTAGTCTTTCTATTTGGCGCTGAAGTGTATCTTTTTTTTAATATAAATGCTTTATTTTAACTTTAAATTTACAGTACAGTTCTTTATCTTTTACTTTAAACTTTTTCTTGCAGCTTAACCCTTCACTGCTGTAAGTGAAATTCAATCAAAACGGATTCGAAAAAGCTGAACCCGTCCGAACAGACCAATTACAACACAATGTGTACGTATACCCTACAAAACAATTATTTCAATTCTCTTTTTTTTTACAGTCGCTCTTTGGACAATGTGGCAGAGTTCTGGAGTTTATCCTGGAGGTTTTATACATTGAGTTTGCTTAATGTCGTGCACCGTGTAATGTCATCATTGTCCAAAAGTTTTTTTTCAGTGTTGCCATGCATTTTAAATATGCTATTTCATTATTTCGTGTTGACCGAACCTTGGGACGTTACTGCATGATGTTACTCTAATTATTTATTGCTAAATATTACTATCAGCTTAACAAAAGTCGATAACGAAGAGCAAGACTACATCAGCACTGCAATAATCTCTAGTAATTGCGCTGTAGCATGTACAATGTACACGGTGCGGGTGACAGATGAGATTAAAACAGCAATAGAAAAGGACCAGAGAGAACAGTCTGAGAGTGAACTATATGAATGACAGCTGTCACCTGCACCATGCTACAGCACAAATACTTTAATGGCGGCCATACACATTACAGTCCACCGCACAGGTTACCCTGCACAGGTCAGGTAGCGTGTATGGGGACGTTCCGGTGTACCGTAGAGGTCTTCAGTTCTTTTTGCGATGACATCGAGTAAGGACGAGTACACACTAGCACTGCTAGGTCTTGCGTTAGTTAAAACAGACAGAAGACCTGCGCAGGTACGCATACACGCACAGGTTCACTGTACGGTCGCCTGGAGCAAAATCGATTTTCCAATTTACTCCAGTCAAAAAAAACTGCACAGGTCAGTCGGCATACACGCTCCGGTCTAACTGGGCAGGTACACCTGCACAGGTAGACCTCTCTGGTAAACCGTAATGTGTATGGCTTACATGAGAATTAATAAACACAGGCACACACTGGCAATTTGTATTGGAACACTTCATGGCATCGTTCACCAGGCAGCATATGCAAAATAAATGTTACAGAATGATGATAGGTACATGATCTTAAAAAATAAAATGGTGTAACTGTCCCCTGATTGCTCAATCAGGGGGTTGTGATTTCTTACAATAGTATCATGTTATGACTGTTCATTATACAAGGACATACTAGACAGAGTTAAATCTGTTACATTACATTGTAAATACTTATATGACTTAGTACTTAACTACTCATTTATAGTGTATAATATATTGAATGAGTAAGTATGTAACTCTTTCTCAGTAACTTTATCTTATGTTTTTTTTTTCATATATGTTGTTGACTGTTGTATGTGCATTGCATGTAGACATTTTTCATAACAAGATTGTTTCCTGCGCTGCCCCATCTGTATAAATAAGCATGATAATAAAGTGCAATAGCCACTGTAATGACATCCTCCTACGCTAATTTTATTGGCCCTGAGCATTGAGCAATGAGTTTTATAATCTCATTAGCAAATACGCAAGAATTGCCCTCAATTACCGACACTGATGCCGCCGCATCGCTAACATAATATTTTTGATTCCTAAATCGTACCATAATGAATTTTGGTTTGTAATAATACAAGGAGAACCAAGAATATAATAAAAATTGTCTTTATGTTAAACTCTTGGCTCGACGACCTCCTTGGTGTAGCGGCGCCCGCTCGAGCAAGTCGAGTGAAAGGTCGCGGATTCGATTCCTGCCAAGGGAGAGTATTATAATTTCTAAATTGGCTCAGATCTCTGGTCTGGTGGGAGGCTTCGGCCTTGCTAGTTACCACCCTACCAATAAAGTTGCACCGCCAAGCGATTTAGCGTACCGGCGCGATACTGTGTAGAAATCTCCGTTCCAAGCCAAATCGATGCAGTCGTTGCGGCTACAAAGTTTGTATTGTACATACAAACATGTGTTGTATGTACAAACATTTGTATGTACTTTCTTTCGAAATAATATGTAGTTTCGCATACTACATATTTCGAAAGAAAGTGAAAGTTTTTCGGCCAAGCGTCAAAGATAAACGATGAGCACTGAAGGATTGATAGGTTCATGCCGGAAAATATCAAAGAATATATTATACGAGTAATCCGAGGCATAAAAATTTGCTGCCCTACATAACGTAAGCTAGACGTATTTAATAATATTTAGATTAATATTAAATCAATATTTCTTGTTTGTGTTGTGTTATTAATGGTACCAGTATTTCCCCGTTTGATACGAGATACACTTTATGAAACATTATTGTGATAACCTCAAACCGACTGCATGATTCAGTATTGTTTATCGCCATATAAAAACACAAGTGCAGTGATCGTTATAGTAGGTAGGTACATAACATTAGTGTACCTAACTGAAGACATGCTAAACCAGGCTACGGTATAGCTATACCCTACATTTTATCCGGCTGAGTTTGTTGTGGGCTTCTTTTCAGTGCAAGGCACGTTTGAACTCTCGCCTCGTAAACTTTTAAGACGACTTGTAGTTATCACTATATTATAATTATATGTCACAACATATCACATCATATTGACGTTTTACAAGAGCCTGCACGTTTGGGCCTATCTCTACCATTTCGCATTGGCGCATTTCGTCATTGGTATTTCGT
The DNA here is from genome assembly GCA_963855885.1 of Coenonympha glycerion. Classification (NCBI taxonomy): domain Eukaryota; kingdom Metazoa; phylum Arthropoda; class Insecta; order Lepidoptera; family Nymphalidae; genus Coenonympha; species Coenonympha glycerion. The sequence goes on along the minus strand of OY979636.1, from coordinate 15,449,871 downwards.
CATTCGGATAGTGTCTATCCGATTGCGTCGCGTTCAGCGTTGTGGGGGAAGGGACTGTGGGTATTATGCAGGACAAACGGGCCGGAAAAAATATTTTTAACGCGGAACGGAGTCCGCGGGTACTGCTAGTGTGAAATAAAGATATTTTGATTTGATTTGATTTGACGTGTAATGACTTGAAAATTCCCATCTTTGTGATTATTAATTATTTTGCGGGAACCTGCCATCTTGTACCAACCCCCATTTTGTAAGAAAAGCTAAGGAATACATCTATGTTACAAATGTATCTATACTTACTAATATTATAAAGCTGAAGAGTTTGTTTGTTTGATCTCGCTAATCTCAAGAATGCATAAGCATAACTCGATGAAAAAAACGAGAAGACATATAGGTAGCTACACTTTCTAGAATGTAGGTCATAACTCATAACCCGGTTTACATAGATCGGCACTAAATTGAGTCTTAGTTCTAATTTTATGCAAATCGAATCGGCACAGTAGGTATGTACTCGTATGTGAGTGCATTTAAAAATGGAATAAGCTATAAAAATATCCACTTTTCTGTTGTACTATTGCTATATCATTTGATATCAGTTCGTAGTTGGCACACCGTCAAGTGTGTATCGATTTTCACTAAAGCATACCTATACTAATGTGTTGTATAACTTTGACACCTCGTAAGATGTACCTACCTAATCTCTAAAAATATACATAGAGCCTATTAACATTATTAATGTAATTAAATATTCGTTGCTTATTTTTAAGTAAGAAAAATTGACGCATTCCACAGGATTTGTGGAAAACGGAAAACCAAAAGTGAAGCGAGCGGAGTCGAGGATAAAACTTATTAGCCTTTAGAGTGTAGATATTAGGTTACAAGTTACAACGGCTTCGTGAAACTCGGTCATTGGACTCCAAGTTGGACTCCTATACGTCTTACACAATGGTACGAGTACCTTGAACAAGCTGTAGTATAATTTTTATGCAATTGTTACGTAATTACTTAATGATGGTCATTTAAACTCTAGCACAGTGGTTCCCAAACTTATTTTGTCTACTGCCCACTTTGAGAATAAATATTTTTTTAGCGCCCCCATTTTTTCACCTATTTAAAAACCACTATAACTTCAAATTGAATTAATTAATTATTGTGACCTATATATGTATATTAACGGAGAATTCTAAACGAAACTTTTACTATAACCCGCAACTTGAAACCTGAGCGCAGTAGGTAACATACAACGGCGCTTAAGGTCTCAAGTTAACTCTTACGGGCTCCACCTGCCAATAAGAATGATTATTGAAACGCAACTTTATAGTATTAAAACAGAGTATCTTTTATTAAAAATATAACTAAAATAATCAATCCTTATATAAAAACTAATGTGAAGGATGAATCTGATGCTGTTTAATAAGTTTGTTGATATCAGGTTCCAATTTACTCAAGAACAGTCGCAAGTCGCCACGTTCGGTAACAAGCAAACGATTTCGCTTTTTAGTAAGCAATGTTGTCACAGCACTAAATCCACGTTCACACAAATATGACGATGGGAATGCTATCAAGAATCGTTGAACGATTGACCACAATCCAGGGTACAATTGCGGGATCGGTTTTTGTAGCCAAAATTCTTGGTAACCATTTTTGAACTTGATTTTTATTTCCTCGTTTGTTGTCAATTCTATAAGTTCTTCTTCCAGCTGAGGTGACATTGCTGTGTTGACATTTGAAAACGGATCCAACACCCAGTCTGGTATTTCCAAGTTCAAAATGTCCTGGTATCGTTCGGTGAAGTCAATGTGGAGGTTTTCCAAATGTTGGCAGTAGGCAAACAATTCGTCGTTACTGCATGATACTGATAAATTTGGAAAATTGTGAAACTCACGTCTGCCCAGATTCTTTTTGTGTAGAAGCAGTTTGGCTGCGAAAGCAGCAACGACGTTTTTTGTTTTAATTAAATTTAGTTTATCGCCTTGCATTTGGAGATTCATGTCGTTGAATAATTTATACAGGTCTGTCATGTAAGCTATATCATTTTTTGATGTTATGAGCTTGTCGTGCAATTCTGTATCTTTAGTTTCCAAGAACTCTATAACAGAGTCAAACAGGTTGTAAAATCGAGTCAGACAATTGCCTCTTGATAGCCAACGAACTTCAGTATGATACAACAAACGGTTGAAATCCTCGTCATTAGTAACACAAAGCTGATGAAATAATCTATCATTCAAAGAGCTGTTGCGGATTTTATTGACTGCTTTGATGACATATTGCAGTGATTGAAATAGTTTTTCACTTAAGTTTCTAGCAACTAAATGTTGTCTATGAATAACGCAATGTACACCAAGGACATCTGGAATTTTATTTTTTAAGTACGCTATGAAGCCTTTATGGCACCCTGTCATAGCCGGAGCGCCATCCGTAGCAACTGAAATAATATTTTTCAAAGGAATCTCTTTCTCATCGCAAAACTTTTCCAATGTATTGAATATGGTTTCACCTTTTGTATCGGTCTCTAAATTTCTAGCAAATAATAGTTCTTCACATATTTTCTCATCTTTAATAAACCTCACGTAAGACAACAACAATGCTTCATTAGTTGGTAAAGTGGACTCATCGAGCTGAATTGAGAATTGACTTGTCCTCAGGTGATCGCACAATGATTCTTCAATGTTTTCAGCCATTTCATCAATTCGTCTTTGCACAGAATTATTACTCAAAGGAATTTTTCGGATAATATCTGCGGCCGGTTTATGAAGCACAGTAGTTATTACTTCATTTATTGCTGGCAATATTAACTCTTCTCCGATGTTATGTGGTTTGCCTTTTTGAGCAATTAACAAAGAGATATTGTACGAAGCTCGAAGTCCGTCGTCATCTTGCTTAGCAGCCGCCGAAAATAGTTTTGCTACACTTGGCTGTGTATTATGCTTCTTCTCTAGGTCTTGAAAATATGCTACATTCTTGTCTTTCTTATCTGGATGCATTTTATTCAAATGATCTTGCAGCCTTGAAGGCTTCATTGCTTCATTCGAAAATGTTTTTAGACATAGAAGACACAAAGGCGACGATGGGTTTGTGGGATTTTCAATAAATCCGAATTTAATATATTCCGCACAGTATTGCCGTCTCTTCTTTTTTACTTCCGACATTGTTTTGCAATGAGAAATACGTTCAACTTCGCGAGTAGTGTAGAGGAGGTGTAAGTAGTGCTCATCTATTACGCGCGAGACCACAAATGAAAATAAAATAAATATTACATTGTTTATATAGAAATGCTTAAGCAGCACGCACCGACAGGAATAAAACAAACATGCATAAACTCGTTAATCTCATTCGACGCTCAATCGTACTCAACAAGTCCGAACAAGTATTCAATGAATCATCCGACTGCTACAGGAATGCACAATTCGGGTTATTTAACAAAAACTTGTTAAAACATGATAGATATCTACGAGTACTAATAACTATTAAAATGCGAAAGTGTGTCTGTTGCCTTTTTATTTGTGTCTACTTTCATTACGAAACGGAGCGACCGATTGACATGATGATTCATTTTTTCTATATTCAATAAAATATGACAGATATATGAACTACGCGGAGAGAAATATAGAATCGAGTTTGAGCAATCTTTTAATTCATATTAGTTGATGTTCACAAGTTGTTGTTGAGAGTCGAGAGCTCTTGCAGTTAAGAGGTTGTTTAAGAGGCCTACTAGCTAAATAAAATTACAAATCACCCCCCCGCCTCGACACAACGCCCCCATTTTCTTTCTGGGTCTCTTACCGCCCCCCTTGAGACCTGCAGCGCCCACAAGGGGGCGTTATCGCCCACTTTGGGAAAGACTGCAGTCTAGCATGATATATTCAATTTGATAAGAAACTTGCCTCGTTTCAAAATAGATACTGCATACCTACAATGTGTGATTTACGACTAAGATATTTTTTTCACACACTACAAGTCCACTCACACATACAGTACTTGCCTGCAAAATTTCACTAGATGGCTGTAACGCTGAAGCTTAACATTTTAACGTACTAACTTTGAAGGGGCAGGTAAATAACGCCTTACGTACACTACGCAGCATTACTACAGAACGATAAATCGCTTGGTAGAGGGCCATTGCCCATAGGATGTGGAAACAGATGGGAATTTAATTTTCAGGAATAAAAAATGGAATCCACTATTAGAAAATGGGGCCATTTCGATAGTATACGAAAATTATCTTTTTCTACCAGAATAGGGAAAGAATTTTTATGTACCTACCCAATATACTATTCTCAAGTTATTCTCATAAAGAATTACGGCTTTTTGTCTGTCATTCAGTATTTTTACTAACCATGTATTAATGTATTAACAAGCACATAGCACATAACTGTGAGTGTGTTCACAGTAGGTATATCATAACACTAACTATCTATTGTTCACATGTAATTAGTGTTGCTCAAGGTTAACAAAAGACCTTCCTTATGCATTATCGTTTGTGACGATATATTTTTATCAACAAACTTAGAAAGGGGTTCGCCCGCGTAAAATTAGATTTTCCATTAACCCCGTGGGAACCACGAATTTTCGAAGATAGAAAAGTAGCCTATGTAACACATGAGGAGTAGCGAGGTGGCAGGCAGAAATCACGTTATACGTTTGTCTCTCTGGTGTTCGCTATTGCTATATCTATCTCATGTCAAAAATATAATAAAAGAATGGACAGAGTTTAATATATCTGGTTCAATACATGCACGCATTCTAATTGCACATGAATATTGCACAAACATTCCGCTTTAAACTAATGTGATATTATATGACTGAAGTAGTCTCCCGTAAAATTTATTTGTAACAAGTTACTCCACGACCACAAGCTATCTGCAACTCTTCGCAATTACAGCATTACTCTGTATATCTGTCACGTGTTAAAAACAAGACATTAAAAATACCATTTTATAATTTATATACATTGCAGATCAAAATCAGGGCGGCGGCTATCCTCAGCAGGGAGGTTACCCGCAGGCTGGATACCCACCCCCTCAGGGGGGCTACCCTCAAGCGGGATACCCACCCCCTCAGGGGGGCTACCCTCAAGCGGGATACCCTCCACCACCCCAACCTGGCTTCCAGCCTGCCGGATATGGAGAGGGCTATGGGGTAAGTTATCATAATATTATGTATACCTTATGTCGTTATTTGCTTCAAGTTCCATCTTTTTCCTCTTCATCTTTCTTCCAAGATTTCTTAAATCCCTCCCTGAAGTCATAGCGTTGGTGGAGTAATCTTATAATACAAGAAAATAAAAGTCCTTACTTAATATTTCACTCACTCGTAATCGCTCAGCCCAAACTGTTGGTCCTAGATAGCTGGCTGGAGAGGCTAGCTTCACAATGTAAACAAGGGATAAGGAATTGCTTCTATATTTCCCACGGGACTATCCGAGCGTATCATCGGGCGTATAGACGGGTCAACTATTCATCACTTAATAAAAACTATTGAGTCTCTTTGACTATGATTCTTGATATATTGGTGCTTAGTGACAATCGAAAAATAAGATTTGTTAGCAAGCCTTTAATGAATGAAAATTTGACTTTGACGCGAGCGCTCGAGCAGCGCGGACGTGTGCATTATATTATTGTTTACCCGGTTTCTTTTTTCGTTCGCGCACTTTTTATTGTACCTACCTGCTCGTACACAATATACGATCGCGCGCGCCTCACCGTCGTCCATCCAAACGGCAATTAGGATGAGCGCGCATCAATCTACACTTAGCGGATTCGTACTGAGCGGTAGCGGGGGCGGAGGCTCAACATCTAATCTATCGAACTGCGATGAAGAAGAATCCAAAAAAATTACTAGACCTAGGAAGAGGAAAGATCGTCCACCTGAGTGTGACCATAAGAAGGAGTTGATGGAATTTCGAGACGAAATAATGAAGTTTTTCGACAAGTTTGCAACTAAACAGAATGAGTGTTTACTTCATATACGTCAAGAGATAACAGATATGGCAAACGAAATAAAATCACTCACGAAAACTACGGAAAGTCTGACCTCTAAATACGATACATTACAAAAAGAAATTCAAAATTTGAAATCGGAAAACAAGACGATACAGGATAGGATGAAACAAACTGCATGCCTCAATATTAGCGATAAATCGCCTTCTCTTAGTCACGAAGACCTCATGACCGAGCTCAGAGACCGATGCGATCGGGAAAAAAACATCGTAATTGTAGGCATAAAGGAGACATGCGATAAGAACTTCGCTGCGAGGCGGCTATACGACGAATGCGAAATAAGGAATGTGTTGGGTTCCGTACTAGAACAAACTAATTGTGAACTACCTAAAACATTTAAAACTATGAGATTAGGCAAATATAACCCTTCTAAAAATCGCCCGTTGAAAGTTTTCTTTGAACATACCACGATTCCAAGACTATTATTGCGAAACAAGTCGAAATTACCTACAAACATTCGATTATATGCGGATCAAACACCGTCTCAAAAAAAATACATGCAACAACTTGCAGAAGAGCTCCAAAAACGGAAAGATAGTGGCGAAATGGACCTTATTATTAAGTATATAAAGGGAGTACCTAAGATTATAAAATCAAAAAACGATTAGTAAACAACAGTCATAACAATTTGCCGATAAATTGTTCCGTTGACGTGGATAGTTATTATGTTACGCATCATTTAGTTCAAAAATATCTAGATTTACCGGCGAGCTCAAAGTCTTTAAAAATTTTTTACGCTAACATTAGAAGTATGAGAAAACGAGGAAAATTCGAGGAAATTCAGTGTATATTGAAGTCAGTCCCAAAGACACTTCACATTCTTATATTTACAGAGACCTGGCTTACGTCCGAACAAGATGCAAATCAATACCAGCTTAAAAATTATACACACGTTTTTAACTATAGGACGGGTAAAAAGGGCGGCGGTGTATCATTCTACATTCATAATAGCTTAAAATATGACGTCACGGAAGCGCTAACAGAAAACGGCAACCATTATTTATGGATTTATTTAGAAAAGTATGCAATGAATATTGGCGGAATCTATAAACCTGGTGAGTCGAATGTTAATAATTTTCTAGAAATATACTCTTCACAGATAGAACGCCGCAAAAGAACAATCTCGTTTGGTGATTTTAACTTGGACCTTTTAAGCTCAAATAATAATAATCTGAACTACTTAAGAACAATTGAGGAGGCGGGTTACAACATACTTAATAAAATAGATAAAGACTATTGTACGCGGGAGACCACCACAACGAAGACTATCCTAGATCATGTTTGCACGAACTTGAACAAAAATTCGTTTACGCTATCTATTATAGATTCATCTTTATCTGACCACAAGCAAATATATGTGGAAGTATCAAATTGCAAGACTCAACCGTTAAAACGAGTCCAGTACACAGCTTTGGACTATGATAAGCTGCTACAAAGTGCTTCAGAAGCTAAGGAAGTAAATAAAGACTGCGACTATTACTATCTCGAAACCTTTATAAGAGAGCAAGTGGATAAGAACAAAATCAAAAAAACGAAAATACTAAACCTACCTCAAAAAGACTGGATTAACAAAAATATTATTGACGGGATAGATCGACGTAACGCACTGTGGAAAAGCCTAAAAAAAGATAGTGAAAATGAAGAAATATTGAGAAAATTTAATTTAGAGAGAGTCAGTGTGAATGAAATGATAAAGTGCTCTAAACAAAAATATTATTGTGATGAATTTAACAAATGTAAAAATAAACCAAAAAAGATGTGGGACTTAATAAATACTTTAGCTGTAAATAAAATTAAAAATAACTGTGCACTCCCACAACTTAAAACATCTGATGGTATTGCATCGGATGGTGATCATATTTGTCAAGAATTCAACGACTTTTTCTCGACAATAGGTACAGAGTTAGCAAATAAAATACCATCAAAGTATCACACAAGTACAATTCATACACTTATGTACAAGAATGACCACCATCATGACATTACACTTAGTAAATTAAAGCCATGCAGTGTAAAAGAAATAATAAAAATTATTGAAAAGCTAGACAATAATAGTAGCAGCGGTATTGATGGTATCAGTCCAAAAGCTATTAAATGTATTAAAAATATTATTGCATCAGACCTCACAGATTGTATCAACAAGTGTCTTGACAGTGGCATTTTTCCTGACAGCCTTAAAATTGCAAAAGTAAGCCCTATTCACAAATCCGGACCTAAATCTGATCCGAATAATTATAGACCCGTATCAGTGCTCCCTGTAATCTCAAAAATTTTTGAAAAAGTAATATACGCCAGATTGGATGAATACTTAAACGCTAAACATGTTTTAATTGAGCAACAGTATGGCTTTAGGCCAAAATCGAGCACTCTTTCCGCGGCAATGGATATTATTACAAAAATTAAAACTAGTCTAGACCGAAAGCAGATATGTTTAGGCATTTTCATTGATCTAAAAAAAGCATTCGACACCGTCAGTCATTCAAAGCTTTTGCAAAAGTTAGCTAACTTAGGATTTAGGAATCACAGGGTCAGCGTTGGAAATCTTAATATCTTACCTCACTAATCGAAAACAGATCGTACAGATGTCAGATTATAAAAGTGACCCTAAAATAGTGACATGCGGTATTCCACAGGGCTCAATTTTAGGACCTTTATTATTTTTAATTTACATTAATAATATCACAAATTTGAATCTGTTGGGACAAATTACACTTTACGCAGATGACACTTGTTTATTTTACTTTGCACATTCAATACAGGACGCTATAAATGATGCACAAAAAGATCTTGACATATTAAATGACTGGTTTTTATATAATCTTCTCACAATAAACACAACAAAAACATCTTATATGATATTCACTGCTAAAAATAAAAAAATTCCAAGCTATAGTCCTCTAATAATAAATAATACTAAAATACAAAGATCGCACAAAGAAAAATACTTAGGGCTTTTATTAGATGACAAATTGATATGGGATTCCCATATTAATCAAGTTATATCAAAATTGACATCCCTTACAGGTGCGTTACGAAAAACTTCGCATTGCATTCCACATAAGATACGTACAACTATTTACAATGCCTTAGCTAAACCACATTTAGAGTATTTAATAGAAGTCTGGGGATATGCAGCTAAAATTCATTTAAACAAATTACAACGTACTCAAAATAAATTGATCAAGGTATTATTTCATTATAACTACTACACACCAACAAAAGAACTATACATGAAGACAAAACTGTTTAATCTCAAACAGCTCTTTACATACAATACATGCCTACTTGTAAAAAAAATTATGAATAAGACGATACATTCGAACATTACTCTTGAGCATAGGGCCAACAATCGCAATCTCAGAAATAAGTACAAAATAAATATTTGGCATCCTCGTACGACAAAGTATGGCAATCAAAACTTATTATGTGAGGGTGCACAGTTATATAATAGACTACCTTGTTCAATTAAAGAGTGTAATGGGACGAATGAATTTAAGATTAAGTTAAAATCACACATTATAGAGAATTTTGAAAAATACATAGATTAATATTTTAGTTAAAAGTAAAAGTGGATAGAATGCTTTGCCTTTTATATATAAAAACAATAATTAGTATGTAACAATATAAAGTAATGCATGCGTCATATGTAAAATTACTATTTAAGAAACAAAATTGTATTCTCTTTTAAGTGAACTGTTGTTCTTTTTGAGAAAATAAAGCTCTTTAAACCGAAATTTATAAGTTAGATTAGCTCAGTGGTAATATTAAAAAAAATCCTTTGGTATTTACAGTATCATTGACATTCCAAATCTAGTCTGCTTTATTTTGGTACTTTGGTATTTTCTGTTAAATGAAATTAAATATGTGCCAATATGGAAATATATTTTATGACAAATATGGGGAATGTTAGTATTCTTTGATTTTTATAATACAACTAATATTATGTATAATTTTTACTCAAGTACAGCAAAAATTACAACATATTTCAGATGCAGTGCATCCCAAGATGTGGTATTGAAATATCAAAATTATTACGATTAATTCTTATTCTTTGAGTCTCAATGCGCACAGTAACTTTGTTAGCTACAGTGTCCTTGAAATGGAAACACAGTATTGCAATTGTGTTTTACGCAAAGACAACTATACTATAGACCCGGCGGACCGCGCGAAAAATGTCGCCACTTTATGGGAGCAAAACCCCCCCTCCGGCGTCAGTAGTAAGCTGTAAGCCTACGCAGTATTTCACAGGAGTATATATACGAGTATATATCGTGATACATGGCGCTACATTTTCTTGTATGAAAAAGGTTTACGTAAAATGTTCGGATGGGCTCGTCTTGATGTTATTATCATAGGTTTTACGACAGATATTTGACACTGCAGTTTTATCCATCCGGGCAGACTCTGCAACCAAGTTCTGCTACTTAGTAATACGTGTACACCTGTTCGCAGCAACCAGGTTATGGCAGCCCCAGCAGCCTCGGCGAGGATGGCGACGTCAAGGGCTTCGATTTCAATGAGCAGAGCATCCGCAAGTCTTTTGTTAGAAAGGTAGGCCTTGTATATTATTAACACATAATACACGCTCTCTTAAATCTTGTTCTATCTTTGTCCGAATCAGAGGATGTTAAGACACAAGAAGGTTAAGTAAAATAAGTCAGTAAAATCAATAAAATAACGTTATCTGCATCGTAATGTAACCATTTCAACAATATCCCTCGCATGGAGTTCTACTAAACTATTAATTAATATGACTTTTATCACAACAAATAACACATTCAGTTGGTCAAGACTGTAGCATTCTAGAAGAAGACTTGATTTGGTCAGACTTTATCATAACAAATCCAATCAGTGTACTTGTAGACTGAGCATTCTAGAAGAAGGTTTAAATTAGATAATATCACAACAAATCCAGAGTATTCTAGAAGACTAGAAATGGTCAACGAGTAGTCAAGGTCTCAAAAATTAAGCCACTAGAATTGAGTCAAGTCTTCAGACAAGGCTGAATTGCAGGTGCTCCCATTCATTCATACACATACTTGTGCTTCAATTTCTAACGTAAAAAATACATCTGTTTATAACTTTATATACATTGTTTAACAACTGTCTTGACTACTTTCAATTTTCGACCTTTAGTATGTCTAGCTATTAGGAACGGGTCTCATCTCAGAATGGTCTCATGTATAGAGGTTTGGCCATTTCACCACCTTTAGTCAGTTAAATCGGAGTCAATGAATAAAGTAAGCCTGATGGTGTTCCAGGTGTACTCCATCCTGATGTGTCAGCTGCTGGTGACGCTCGCCTTCATCACGCTGTTCTCGTACCACGAGCCCACCAAGCTGTGGGTCCGCACGCACAGCTTCATGTTGTGAGTATACAAACTCATCCTGATGTGTCAGCTGCTGGTGACGCTCGCCTTCATCACGCTGTTCTCGTACCACGAGCCCACCAAGCTGTGGGTCCGCACGCACAGCTTCATGTTGTGAGTATACAAACTCATCCTGATGTGTCAGCTGCTGGTGACGCTCGCCTTCATCACGCTGTTCTCGTACCACGAGCCCACCAAGCTGTGGGTCCGCACGCACAGCTTCATGTTGTGAGTATACAAACTCATCCTGATGTGTCAGCTGCTGGTGACGCTCGCCTTCATCACGCTGTTCTCGTACCACGAGCCCACCAAGCTGTGGGTCCGCACGCACAGCTTCATGTTGTGAGTATACAAACTCATCCTGATGTGTCAGCTGCTGGTGACGCTCGCCTTCATCACGCTGTTCTCGTACCACGAGCCCACCAAGCTGTGGGTCCGCACACACAGCTTCATGTTGTGAGTATACAAACTCATCCTGATGTGTCAGCTGCTGGTGACGCTCGCCTTCATCACGCTGTTCTCGTACCACGAGCCCACCAAGCTGTGGGTCCGCACGCACAGCTTCATGTTGTGAGTATACAAACTCATCCTGATGTGTCAGCTGCTGGTGACGCTCGCCTTCATCACGCTGTTCTCGTACCACGAGCCCACCAAGCTGTGGGTCCGCACGCACAGCTTCATGTTGTGAGTATACAAACTCATCCTGATGTGTCAGCTGCTGGTGACGCTCGCCTTCATCACGCTGTTCTCGTACCACGAGCCCACCAAGCTGTGGGTCCGCACGCACAGCTTCATGTTGTGAGTATACAAACTCATCCTGATGTGTCAGCTGCTGGTGACGCTCGCCTTCATCACGCTGTTCTCGTACCACGAGCCCACCAAGCTGTGGGTCCGCACGCACAGCTTCATGTTGTGAGTATACAAACTCATCCTGATGTGTCAGCTGCTGGTGACGCTCGCCTTCATCACGCTGTTCTCGTACCACGAGCCCACCAAGCTGTGGGTCCGCACGCACAGCTTCATGTTGTGAGTATACAAACTCATCCTGATGTGTCAGCTGCTGGTGACGCTCGCCTTCATCACGCTGTTCTCGTACCACGAGCCCACCAAGCTGTGGGTCCGCACGCACAGCTTCATGTTGTGAGCATACAAACTCATCCTGATGTGTCAGCTGCTGGTGACGCTCGCCTTCATCACGCTGTTCTCGTACCACGAGCCCACCAAGCTGTGGGTCCGCACGCACAGCTTCATGTTGTGAGTATACAAACTCATCCTGATGTGTCAGCTGCTGGTGACGCTCGCCTTCATCACGCTGTTCTCGTACCACGAGCCCACCAAGCTGTGGGTCCGCACGCACAGCTTCATGTTGTGAGTATACAAACTCATCCTGATGTGTCAGCTGCTGGTGACGCTCGCCTTCATCACGCTGTTCTCGTACCACGAGCCCACCAAGCTGTGGGTCCGCACGCACAGCTTCATGTTGTGAGTATACAAACTCATCCTGATGTGTCAGCTGCTGGTGACGCTCGCCTTCATCACGCTGTTCTCGTACCACGAGCCCACCAAGCTGTGGGTCCGCACGCACAGCTTCATGTTGTGAGTATACAAACTGTTTAAAATAAGCAGGGTAAGACCAACATACGTAAATTAATTTTTGAGATCTACCCAAAAATGTAAAGCTAAATATTTTACTGCCTCCTTCGAATTTAAGCTTTTATAATTTTTATAAAAAAAAGAGCAACTGTGAACCATAACAGGATCAATTTGTTGTATGTATCCTCGCTCTATCTGTCTGTCCGCCATACACAATACCTCATCGGTAAGGTCTTAAAGTGTACACTCTGATGGTACAAAAAGTTCAAGCCCTTTTCGAATCTTCAAAAACCAAATATGTGATGCTTCCTGTTGTTGAAAGATTGTCACGAAGTTTTACCAGAAATATGCTGGATACCCAACCCTCACCAAAACACCAACATATCCTGTTCATTAGATTGATTTGAATAAATGTAGCTTTTAGGTAAAAATAACGACCAGGTCTCATGATGGACTTAGGAAGGTGAATTTGCCTGTCCTACCGTGTCTGCCTATAATGATCTGATGATTTAGCAGGTATGGATGGAACATGTTCCATCCATATACCATCATACCACCTGTATAGCTGGCAATCCACGACCATCCGTTATGCCAATAGATACAAATATCAAGATACGCCCATCCGAACATTTTACGTAAAACTACTTCATACAAGAAAACGTTGCGCCATCTGTGGAAACTCCAGCGAAAAACTTTTTTTTTTTTTATCTATGTCTGTGGTCTGCAATGCTGCACAGGTTGTAGAGGTAACCTTGTTCGGGAATTGGACGTACTTCCTGTTTTAATCGTATAAATTAATGGTAAAAAAGTTAGTGGCATACCGATATGATTTAAATGTATTTTTACTTACAATTCAGAATTCATCAGTGATCGCTAAACATTTACTATAAAATATGAGTAGTTATAAAAGCACCTTAAATACCAAGATGTTCTTGGACGGAAAATGTTGGGTATTTCTGTCATTAAAATTAATAGCGCTTGTTTAACTTTATATCTTGTCTAATATTAAATCTTACTTCTCTTCGACTAATATTGTTTTGAAGAAAAACGTGGAACATTGAAAAAGCCTCACAGCGAGCAACAGCTGATTGTTAATAAGTATTTATTAACAATCAGCTGTTGCAGAAATAAAAAGCACGCCTATAAAAAATAATCATGCAGATATATTTAGTATACTTAATAAAATTAATCTAAGTTCCTGAGACAAAAATAAAACAAATAAAAATGACGTCTTTACAAAGTCACTTCGGAAATGGCAGTTCGGTACTAATTATTGAATATCAAAATAACTTTCTTTAAAATAACTATTTATATTATTTATATGCAAGAACAATACAATATGTGTGATCTTATAATATTTATGTGGTTATAACTATTGCCCTGCCATTTACAATTGGTAAGTACATAATAATTTAATTCCAACAAACTCATGTAATATTACTAGATGTTACTTACCGATGATACGTTATCCCATGCTCCTTTTTAAATTTAAAACTGCAATTTTTGCAGCCTTTTACAATGCAATTAGGCATTTTGATGTTTTTTAGTTAAATTTCCCAATAAGTTATATTCCATTTTCCCGCTACTAAGAATCTAATATGGCGGAAACCGTCTCTATGGAAACGTGCTGTTAACGTCATTATCTGTGGCGGGGACCGCGGTCTACTGACTACTGACGCCAGGGGAGGTGAAAATAGTCATTCTTGCTCCCTTAAACTGGCGACATTTTTTCGTGCGGTCCGCCAGGTCTATAGTATAGGTGTCTTTGGTTATGCCGGATCCTTCTTTCCATGCACATGCAAACTTTGGAACCAGCTACCAGCAACAGTGTTCCTTCATAACTATAACTTAGGGTTAATTAATCAAAGGGCGGATAAACAAATTTCTTAACCATCATGTGACCCGTCCGTTCGTTAGCTTGCGTTGATGGTGGTAAATGTCAATGGTGGTATAAATTTTCGGATTTATTCTTATTTCCAGCTGGATCGCGTTCGTGGTAATGTTCGTGTGCCTGATCGCCATGGCGTGCTGCGACAGCGTGCGTCGCCAGGCGCCCACCAACTTCATCTTCCTGGGCGTGTTCACGCTGGCCGAGAGCTTCATGCTCGGCGTGACCAGCAGCGTGTACGAGAGCAAAGCGGTGAGCCCCATACACACTGTGGGACGTATAATATACGTACAGATATCCCAAAATGAAAATTCAACTTGTTCAACAAACATGCTCTGCGTGCCTAAAGAATTTTCCACTTCATCAAGGTTGTATAATAATTGAAAAGACCCATGGATCTTAGTAAACACGTTTGATGGCAATATATATATATATGGGTTGCTGACTCTTGTGTTGCCAGGTGATGATGGCGGTGGGCATCACGGCGGCGGTGTGCCTGGCGCTGACGCTGTTCGCGATGCAGACCAAGTGGGACTTCACGGCCATGGGCGGCGTGCTGCTGTGCGCCACGGTCGTGCTGCTGATATTCGGTAAGTGCTATAGCTTACAAACTACGAAAACACAATTTTATTTGTCCTTATTATAAAGTACCATTTTTAAATAGTTACTTGACTATGTACTACGATTTAGTCTATGGGCTAGGTAATTAGTTATATTTTCGTTGCCTTAAACTTCTGCTTATAATTTTTTCTTTGCAATGATAAACTGCGATGTTGCTAAGGTAACCCGCGATGTTGCTAAGGTAACCCGTGATGTTGCAAAGGTAACATAATTAACATTACCTGTCCATAGTTTTTTCGATTGAAAATGTGTGACCTCGACAAGTGAACTATAAAACTATATCCCTTAAATTTAGCAACACTGCGTTATTAATGTTTACATTGTGAAATGTCAAATTTAAAAGCGGGCCGATCCTTGCAATCGATCTTAAGATCAAGTATAAAGTTTCGTCACGTCTTGCCATCCTATACTCCTATAGTAATTTATGTTGTACTGTTGTTTCACAGGCATCGTCGCGATGATCGTGGGCGGCAACGTGGTGACGCTAGTGTACGCGTCGCTGGGCGCGTTCCTGTTCTCTCTCTACCTCATCTACGACACGCAGCTGATGATGGGCGGCAAGCACAAGTACAGCATCTCGCCCGAGGAGTACATCTTCGCCGCGCTCAACCTCTACCTGGACGTGATCAACATCTTCCTCTACATCCTCACCATCATCGGCGCCGTCAAAGATTAGAGCGTCAAACGGAACCCGTTTACTTCACTACCTGTACAGCCGGGCGATGGGTACGATGGATTTGCAAAAGGTCAAGGTTTTAACCCTTCATGTCATCGAATTTCAACTGTGTCCTTTTTGAAAAATTATAATTCTCATGGTCAAAGAAAAATTTACTCTAAACTTGAAAACTAATCACCCGTAGTCCGACCACCGGTGGTCGTCCGAGGCTGTAAATTATAAATTGTGTTTTAAGCATCAATAGCTCATTTCAGATTTCAAATCCTTTAATTATTTACATCGATTAACATCGCAGGTTTCCACCGCAACAACGCATGTTGCAATTGTATCCTGCGATGTTGCCATGATAACCCGCGATGTTACTGGGTTAATCTGTGATGTTGTAACCTGCAATGTTATGCAATCTGCTCAGAAGCCGACGACTGTATTAATGGATCTTTCATGACTGACAGCTTGCATCCATGCATTTTCAAGGAATAACGACGTATCGGTTCGATTTAATAATTTACGACCCTGTTTTAACGCGGTGGCTTACACACAATTATAATAATGTATAATTCGTACATTGAAATTGGATTACTTAATTAAAATTATTTACTTAATTTATTATATTCTGTAAAAATGCCTAACGACGGTTCTAACGAATTAGAAATCCTCGACCTTTTGCAGAGAAACCCCCTTCGGTCTTCATTGCCTGAGCTAATTAACCAAGTTTCCATCTTACGCTCTTCAATAGCTATAAACGATAAATACGGGACAGTCTGAACTATTCTGTCCAAGTATATTTTAATTTAATACTGCTGAGATGCTTTCACATTAATGAATAAATTAAAACCGTAAAACATTTTCAAGCTTATCAAAGTTTCAGAAAGCAACAACGCATGTTGCAATGGTAAACTGCGATGTTGCTAATGTAACCCACGATGTTGCAATGGTAACCTGCGATGTTGCAGTATAGCACCTTTTCATAGGCATTAGTTTAGGCTAAATAAGCGCTTGACGTGTTGTTTGGAATGATAGTTTGTGTTAGTGTGGATAGCGCAAAAGAAATATTTCGTATATTATGTACAAACGCAAACGTTCAGTATTCCATTCTTATCAATGTTCGGTACATTTAGGTGCTTTATAATTTGTACCTCGAATAATATAACTATTGATTTTTAGGACTATACAAGCCCTGACGGCTAAACTTTAGTCCCTTATGTTCATTTTCACAAACATTTTAAGGGACACCTAAGCCCTTAGGTGACAGTTGTTGTAAGTGTAAACCGTGACCGACCTATGGCCTTAGGTGTTCTTTTTTACGCTGTACAAGTTAGTACTTGACTGCGATCTCACCTGATGGTAAGTGATGATGCAGTCGAAGATGTTAGCGTACTAACTTGGAAGGGGTAAGTGAACTCACCCCAACGGTTTCTACACAGCATCGTACCGGAACGCTAAATCGCTTGGCGGTACGTCTTTGCTGGTAGGGTGGTAACTAGCCACGGCCAAAACCTCCCACCAGACAAATTAAGGAGCACACCACGGATGTGCCCGCGAAATTCAAATTTTTCGTGGTTTTTCGCGATTTTTAAGCTAATAAGACATAATAGGCTTATGGCTGTCAAATTGCGATAATCCCAATATCTTCTTCACGTGTTTATATAAAAATCTCTGCTCGAAAGTGTCGAGTTAAAGAAATTAGTCCGAGATTTGCGAGTTACTCACATAAAACTCGATACTCGGACTAATATCCTAGGATACACATTTTTATGCAAATATTTTGATATAATCATGTAAAGATGATACTGCCATTCTCGCAAATTGATTGCCATAAGCCTATCATGTCTAATTAGCGTACAAATTGCAAAAAACCATGAAAATTTTGAATTTCGCGGGCAGACCCGTTGAGTTCACGTTAAATATAAATAATAATAATGTTCCTTAAAATGTTGGTGAAAACGAGCATTACTCAGAGAAATGAAAAATCGTTAGATCCGCGCTTGACGTTGTTACGGAATGATATTTTTCATCTTAATATGGATTGCATAAAATATTAAATTTTTACCCCTAATAGGCTAATATGTTTCGTGTAGGTATTATATACGTTCAGTATTCCGCTAAATTTATCAATAGACAGTATATTTAGGTGCATTAAAAAATAATTTGAAATGGTAATTAAAACATTGTATTTGTACTTCGAATATTACGAGTAAATATTGAATCGTAAAAGAGATCAGAAAAGCTTTCAATGTATCTTAGTGTTTAATCTCGCTATTACAGAAAGCTATAAAGCAAGCACAAGCTGTCAGTTCTTGTGATAGCCTGAATATTGAAATACTATTTAATACTAGTATAGTAAAAATCTTAATTTGTATTATTAATATTCATTATCTATGGACCAGGATTAAATATATTGAATGAATATTATTAATCTATGCCTTAATATACAAAATGGCCAAACTCACCTAATTTAACTAAGTATTATAGCTTGGCAACTTCGTGCGGAACCCTCCTGCGGGGTGACAGACAGCGGGGGGACGCGGTGACGCATACATGCAGAGAAGTGTCCCCTTCCCCGCTACACCGCCCGCTAACCGCTAACATCTAAGATTTTTGCCTCCCCACCGTCTGTCACCTCGCAGGAGGGTCCCGCACGAAGTTGCCAAGCTATAGATGTCAAATATGATAACTTAATAAATAATTTTTAGCTAAGTGACGTCCGAGTGCGGCCGTAAGTTTCACTTACATTCCGTATTTCATACAAAAGCACGCGGTAGAAAGATATTGTTTATTGACTGATTAGAATAGAACACGTCAAGCGCGAGCGCGTCAAATGAGAACCACAGACAATAAAGGCACCAAACTTATCTCTGTCATCGTCCTTTTTGACATTTGATCTTTTTTTAATTTGAACTAATAATGTTAGGTACTTATTGGGGCTTTACATAAACGTAACTCGTTTTGTCTTGAAGATACATTTTGGCGTAGTGTTGTCTATTGAGAATATTATATGACATGTCATCTGTCAAAAAGGACTGCGGAATCGAATGTAAAATAAGTTTAACGAGTACTGATAGTAAATATGTACCAAGAAACAGCAGGGCTATTAACGAGGAATTCAGTAGTGGCATTTTCGCTGACGAATTCGAAGTGAGATTTCGCCGTCTGTGTTCGCCGTATTCACGTTTTTTCGTTCTCATTCAGCGGGAGCGAATACATTTTTACTTAGTTTCTTGATATTATGTGAATCAAACTTGCGTTCGATTTACTAGCAAGGAATGTGGCATTAGCAATGTGGCATTTTGGGGCATGTTAGTATTCAGAACGTAATTCGCTTCAATAGACACACATGACAAGCATGAATAGAATAAAAAATTGTTTTTTTTTTTTCATATAGCATACAGAGGTTCTTATGACGAGTCATTTCATTTTACACGGTCTCTTAAATGGTGATAAGTTTACGAGAGTTCAAAAACGCGCCCTGCCGCCGAGAAGAGTTCATGAGCGAAGTGAATTTGCTTGCGTTGTGAAGTACTTCGAATCAAAGTGGAGTACTGATATGACAACGAGAATAGCCCTGCAGTTTTTTAACGATGTTAATTATATAAAATAATTTGTGAAATTATCAATAATATTATATTATATTATTTGAAACGAATACTTATGAATCTGTATGTTGAACTTAAAAACTTTGTAATTGTAATGTAAATGTATATTAACTTAAAATTTAATCGAATATTTAGTCATTAGTGACTGCTTTACTCATATTGTAAGACCCTACAAACTTTCCTACTTTTATTATTTATAATAAATATTAATAAACTTGCTACGTTTTTATGCTTTAAATGTTATTATTTTCTTAATATTGTTTCCTACATTGTTACGATACTTGTATAGTAATTCAGAGAAAGCTGTTTTTTTGTTTACAGTTTAAAAATCTACTCTAGGTGTTTATAATCCTATACTTTTGTCCCCAACCTTTTATGGTATTGTAAATGTTATCAAAACAGTTTAAGACCTGTGTGTAGGTGATAGGGTTCAATTTGCATTTACGCGTATCGTATTATTAAAACTAATTCGGTTATACACAGATATAAGGTGTCTTCATACCTGACAATTTTTTTATGAATGTGTATGAAAATTTATAAATTACTATATTAGTGTAGGACCGAATTGTAAAGGTTTAGAAATATTAAGGCCCACTCGCACTAAGATATTTCTGTTAATTTAATTTTATGTTAGGTTGCCAAAATTGTTAGGTGCTAGTGAGTACCTAGTTTAAATCTTAATTAGTCAAAACTAAGATTAAATTTCAAAGAAAGGTTTTTTAACTTTGTTCTGTTTGGACAGACGTCAGGCAAAGTCACAGCATTTTATTTAATTTCGTTTTTTGTGCTATCTTGCGAGTGGGCCTTAAGCGTGTCACATACGATAAATATACTATATAATATTTCATCTTAAGATAAAATATCGCTCACTATACAATCCAATAGAACATCACATTTTCTTCGTGATTTGTTTTGATGAGTGACATTTATTTTAAGGTAAAATATTAAGTATCTTTGCCGTGTGGCACGTGTTTTAGTATTTGAGAAAGTGTCTAAATATATTATTATTACAAAAGAATATAAAATTTTAATTAAGGCCCATTTACACGATGATATTTTCTTAGCCTGTGATAAATTTAACCTGCATCGTCTTTCTGTGACATTAAGTTTTATGTTTAAATCATTTGTTATAAATGTGACAGCTTACATTTTTTAACAGGACATTAAATAATTAGTACGTACAAAAAATTTAAATGGGCCTTCAAATATGTATGACAGAATCAGTTTAAAGTATAGAAAATAGAGATATCAAGCTATTTTTTTGTTTAATCATAAATTGGATATCGCCTGAAACACAAGATATTTTGCTTTTGTGTAATAATTATTATGTTTAATTATTATGTATAGAATACAGGTGTTTACGAAAACTAAACTGATGGTTTATATAATGGAATGTACCTATTACTTAATATAAATATGTGTAACTAAGTAAGGATAACAGTTTTTTTTTAAACGTTAAGGCATCTCGCCTTGCAAGCTTAAATTTAAAATATGACTGTCAAACCAAATTGGTTAGTTGTCGGGAACAGCCTGTATTACTTTCAAGCAATGATAAAGAGTTCAAATGTTGTTTTTCACAAAACACTGTATAATATAAGCGACCTCAACATATATTTTATTGTAAGGTGTTTGTTTTGTTCAAACTTGATTTATTTTAATAAAATTACGGTAACAGCATACTAATACTGTGTTATCATTTTATCAAAATACTCCTCTAACCTCGTAACTATAGCTTGACCGCTATAAACTTGGCCCTCCCATGGTCTGCGGGACGCGCCATGGTCTAGTGGTCTAAGATCCCGCCATACAACGACCTTCACCGAGCTGCTTATTGGATGAAAACTATTTTATATCCAATTAAATGTCAATAAATATATCACAAGTGGGTTGCCTAAAAAATTTCAGTTCAGGGTATGATTAATTAAGAATTAAAAAAAAACCATTGTAACATGGACTCCTATTTGTTACAGTTTAGTTGACATCGTAGTTCAAATTAGATTGGATGTTATAAATAGTGCTTTTTGCCAGAAATAATTTCCTGGCTGAGGAAAGTATTTCTGCTCTATATTTTTTGGCAAAAGAAAGCGGATAATAAAATCGTAGGTAAATAAGCACAATTGCAATTTGCGACCTGAATCGCTCATCCAATCTAATTTGAACTAAGATGTCAACGGAACTCTAACAAAGCGGAGTTCATGTTACGATGGATTTTTTTTAAATTCTCAATTAATCATACCTTACTTGGGATCCCCTACTATAGCTACAGTGCGACAAGGCTATTTAGGCGCGTGGCCAAAGTCTGAACTAACGCCGCTATCTTGTGCTACTGTTTGATAGTTCACTCTGTCAGTATATCACTATTGTAAGTTATGATGTTTTTTCTTATTATTAACTATTTTAAACTAAAATTTAAGTTAAATTGGGGAGATTTTATTTTATGGCTGCCTTTGTTTTGCAACAGCGCCCTCCTTCAAGTGCCAAGAGAGCCTTGTCGGACTGTATAGTTTACGAGGGTTCAAACGCGCCCTGCACTTAGAACTTCTTTATTGATTATATTGTTTATCTTTGTTCTTATCAGTTATATTTATAGCTGTTTTATGAATCACGCATGCCACTTATTTGTGGATTTGTGATTTGTATTTTTAGCCGGTTCTAACGGAATTCCAGACATCGCGAAATTTTTGTTTGGTATTTCGCTACGCAAATAACTAAATTGTTCTCGAACTTAATGCCTAATTGCGAAATTCTTACAGGCAAATAATAAAATCTTTATCCAAAATAAAAAATGTATCAATACAGAAGCGATAGTAATCAGCACAGCTGCTATTGGCTGAAATTGTGATCATTATCAAAGTTGGATGATTCAGCCAATCAGCGAAGGAGACGGCATCAACGCTGCAACGTATCCATCACACATTTCGTAACACCTTTACTACCGGGCGTGTTATCATTTCTGTGCTACATCTACAATTTTATCAGTCTTTTATCAGTGACTGTGACGATACAACGATGCAGGGACAGGTGAGTCCGGTTTTTTTATTTACCAGCTTTTCGCGCGTATTCCTGCGCGTGGTTCCCGGTTTATAAAAATCCTATCGGTCCCATGGGTGTAGATTTTTTGGGTAAAAGGCCTATGTAGGGCTCGGGAACCCAATCTACTGAACAATTTCGCGTGCATACTTAGTATTAAAGTTATCACTGAATATAGGAACTTGTTTACTCGTAACGGTCTACACAGCATCGTGCCGGATTCCGGAACGCTTTAGCACTTGGCAATGTGCTTATAGATTGGTATAAGCTACGGCCTACTAGCTGCGGCCTAAACCACCCCCTAGAAGACCTAAGTCGAGTTCGCATTATAAAAAAGTGGCCCGTGACGAGAATCGAACCCACGACATCAGGGATATGCTGTTTTTATATCAAGATTCAGTAACTATTTGAAAATATGATTCACACGAATAGTTAGAATTTTCGTGGTCATTGATTTGAAAACCAATTAAATGGTAATTAATCAAAACTTGAACGGGAAATCGATGCTAATCAAATGCCGAGAATTCCCTGAACCTAAATGTCGTTACGTCAACAAATGAAGTCACAGCCGATGATTATGATTCCTGTCTTATTTGCGGGTATGCAGAAGTTCAAACCTCGGGCATACCTCGGCTGAAGGCTCTTGAATATAGTATGTACTATGTAGTAATCTTATCTTATCTTATACCTTTAAACGAGCAATTCTTGTATATATATTTCTATATAATCTGGATCTCGGGAACGGCTTTAACGATTTTCATGAAATTTAGCATACAGGGGGTTTTGGGGGCGATAAATCGATCTAGCTAGGATTCATTTTTATAAAATGTCGAATTTACCAAAAAAATAAAAATATGACTACTGCTGCCATCTATTGGCCACCGAGTGAAACTCGGTCACCCAGATATTGAGTATTATTATATCAGTAGCGAGGTGGCAATGGGTTTGTAGATGCGATAACATTTGCGGCTGCATGGTATTCACCACTAACCATCAGGGGAGATCGCAGTCAAGTACTTACTTGTACTAACTTACGAGTATGTATAAATAGGTAGAGTGTTAAAACATAACAGCAATTAAAACTTATTTCCACAAAAACCTAATGCAGTCAAACCTAGTTAAGAGAGAGCTCAAGGGACCAAGATCTCTTTTTCTCTTATAAGTAGAGGTTTCCCACTATTCAGAGATAGAACCTCAATTTTGTCGTTCTTACCTACCCTGAAACTAAAAACTCACTAATATAATAAAAATTGAAAAAAAAATCAAAAATTTTATTCTTTCACATAGCCTTAACTTACAGGCACTTTTGAAACGTTAAGACTCTACCGCCTCGTTCGAACAGTAGCACTGCATCGAGAAGAACGGGCTAGAAACTCGGCAAATATTATATTACTAGCTGTTGCCCGCGGCTCCGCCCGCGTGCAGTTCGTTTTTTTTTACAAAAATGTTTCCCGTGGAATTTCTTAATTTTTCCCAAGATTTCCCGTACAATATGAGTGGTCCTTGGGTTCGATGGACCCGTAAAGGAGTCTTCTTCCAATCTCTCCTGTCAACGTGCTATCTTCTTTTACACAATTTACCTATATCTTCTTTGGTCTTCTTCTACTTATACACTCTGTCGAAATCGCTTATGTTACTCAATTCGCATGGAGTAAGATAGTTGACCAGTCAATGTTGACCGGGCATATATATAAAGTAGGATCATAAAATTTCATTAAAATCCGTTACGTGAAAGACGCCTGCTAACTGTTTTTGTAATGTTTTCTTTCCCGCGGGAACTCGATTGGATTAATAAGTTTTACTATATATATATTTTGTTAAAAAGGCAACATAAGGTATCAGCATAACCAATTTTACTAAATTAAGTTCATTAGTTGTTGTTTACAAAGCTGTTAAATTAATTGCAGTTTTTTAACTATCCCACGGGAACTCTTTATTTTACCGGGATGAAAAGTATCCTATATGTTGACCAGGGACATAGGCTACCACCACACAAAATTTCATTGGAATCGGTCCAGCCGTTCCAAAGATTAGCCCGTACAAACAGACAGACAAACAGACAAACAACAGATTTATTATATGTATTGATTGATATTCGTTGCTAATATAGAGTTTTCTCGCTTACCCAGTCCTAACTTAGTTAGGTTTGTGGCGACTTTGATATGTTTAAATAACGTACGTGTGCCTCGGCTCCGCCTCGGCCCACATTTATACGTTCATCCATCAATGCCTCTTTTTGCTGGCCGCTGCAGTTATGTACTATTTACCCCAAACGTGATGTGCTTATGTTGTTCAATATTTCTCATCTCATCTCAACCCCTTATGTCCCACTGCTGAGCACGGGTCTCCTCTCAGACTGAGAGGGGTTTGGCCATAGCCCACCACCACGCTGGCCAAGAGCGTGTTGGCGGGCTTCACACACCTCCGAGAACATTTTTGTGAACTCTCAGGCATGCAGGTTTCCTTACGATGTTTTCCTTCACCGTTAAGCAAGTGATACCTATTTAGTTTCCTCAAAACGCACATAACTCGGAAACGTCAGAGGTGCGTGGCCAGGATTCGAACCCGCGACCTCCTTATGAGAGGTTGAGGTGAGCTATCACCATGCTATCACTACCACAATATTTGTTGTTATAATCATGTTCCATTTTGAAGCAAACGTACTATGGGCCGGGCAGCTTCGAAGAAGAACCCGTCGATAACTTCGACTTCACCGAGCAGAGTATACGGAGGGGCTTCATCAGGAAAGTGAGTTTTTTATCTTATTTCTAATATATTCAAAAATCTATACCTAAGTAAGTATATTCTACGACAGATCTGTGTTGCTGCCGCTGACATTCTGGAGAACTCAGGCATGCATCAGCTGACTTCACGATGTTTCACTTCATCGGATTGATAATACTACTTTTCCTAAGATTATGAAAAATTTCGATCTTATCAAAACAAATCAAATCAAAATATCTTTATTTCACATAGGCCTAACATACAGGCTCTTGCGAAGCGTCGGTAAGATATTTGTTGCATAAGAATGGTGATAACTACAAGTCGACTTAAAACTAAGTTTACGAGGGTTCCAAACGCGCCCTGCCGCTGAGAAGAAGCCCACAACAAACTCAGCCGGGTATTTTTTTATGTTATCACCATTTAACAAACAAAGTATAAATACTAAAATATAGGCTAGCAACGACAACAGAGCAATCTAGACCAACTAGTGCACAGTGCGCTCTAATTTCCAATGCCGATCGGTGGTAATAATTTTATTGATGATGCAATTTTGTAATGTTTCCAGGTATACGCGATCCTGATGACTCAATTGTTAGTCACGATGGGATTCATAGCACTTTTCCTCTTCCACGATCCCACGATACGATTCGTGCGCGACAATCCCTACCTCCTGTAAGTACAAAACACGCAAGTTTTATAAGCTACACTAATGTCCATTGCCGATAGGTGACAGTTTTCACCTACAACAACTGTCATCTTTAGGCGTTTCCTAGCTTTAGTGAAAATGGCTGTAAGAAAGCCCATCTTTTTTTGTGAGGATGCTCGTGCCCAGTTGTTGCAAATGGATTGAAACTTGAAAGATACTCGTAAGTTTCCAAAAGTACACGCTTATCTCTACTCCGTCTTTTCCCTGGAGGTTTATTACTGACTATGGGCTGTATAGCTTCCCAATTCGTAGTCGCTAACCTCTTCAGAGACGTAATAAATTCCACGCATGTTTCCAGATGGATAGCGCTGGTGGTGCTGATCGTGTGCCTCATCTCGATGGCGTGCTGCACGGAGGTGCGCCGCACCGCGCCCATGAACTTCATCTTCCTCGCCGTCTTCACGCTGGCGCAGAGCTTCCTGCTCGGCATCGTGACCAGCGCGTACGACGTCAAAGAGGTGAGTGGCGACTTGATAGCGCTGGTGGTGCTGATCGTGTGCCTCATCTCGATGGCGTGCTGCACGGAGGTGCGCCGCACCGCGCCCATGAACTTCATCTTCCTCGCCGTCTTCACGCTGGCGCAGAGCTTCCTGCTCGGCATCGTGACCAGCGCGTACGACGTCAAAGAGGTGATTATCTAGAGATGGTTCCGAGACTGCTGGAAGGTTGCAACTTTCATGGTTCGTACTAATAAACGCATGGTAATCAAAAACACGCGGTATAGTACGAGTAATAAATAATAATTTATGATATTTATCATTTATCGATTTCTCACGGAAAAATTGATTAATCGCTCGGGTATTCGACCTACGAAATACTCATACTACCTAACGATATTGGACGCGTTTTTCATCCTGATAACATTCGTTATCTAATAACAGGTAACCTATAATCAGTAAGATTGCTTCACTTATCACCAATTATACTAATAAGTAGTTTAGTCATGCGTGTATTGATTTTAGCGTGGTGAATATCAAGGGAGGGTAGGGCTTTCCTTGAATTCTGTAACTCCTACTACATACAAGGCATTGTGGGCCTGACGCCGCTTAAGAAAATTTTGCCATCCATGCCCCATTCAAAATCCATCCATCAAAATATTAGCTCCCGTTTTTCTATTTTGTATGACGATTCGTTTGGTTCTGCTAAACAGCATCGCCAAAGAACAAAACTTTGGCCAACCATCATTTCTTTAATGTACTTAGTCTGGGATTTCTGCGTTCATCTGCGATTCGAAGGCAAGGGGCTTTTGCGATGCAGGATTTAATTAAATAGCCTTTATTGATTGTTCACTGTATTGCATATAGTTCCTGTAATTTTCACCATAACAACATCCTTTGAGGTTTTCACCTTTTCAGTCGGTTACTTCCTACTAATTTGTCCTACTATAGAAGAACCATCGAGACGACCTACTTGTTCGGCGATCTATTACTTCAATGGTTGTCATACTCATCCAATCACACATATCGTCTTAAAATAATAGCGGAGTGAATACGCATTTACTAGACGAGTGCGCTCCAACCTAGACCTCGTCATTGCTTTCCATCAGCCATATTATTGTCCAGCGTACCTCTACGCCGTATCTAAGTGATTGCGGGCAAACAAACTTATTTAAAACCTACGTATTAGAATATAATACGACTTAATACAAGCATATGTAAGTCACTAGCGCTAGTGAAATTGTAAGTGAATTTTTCCTATCAAACCGTGGAAAGTTTGTAGGTACGCCTAAAACCGTTGGCTTTATTTCCAGGTGATGATGGCAGTGGGGATTACGGCGGCGGTGTGCCTGGGCCTCACGCTGTTCGCCTTCCAGACCAAGTGGGACTTCACCATGATGGGCGGAGCGCTGGTCGCCTGCTCCATGGTGCTGCTGGTCTTTGGTGAGCAGATACCTACTAAAATGTACCTACTAGCACAGAATAGGTAAATAATATGTACCTAATTGCGGAGTAGTGGCTGTAGTGCTCTTAGGTCTGAACTGATCTGGTCTTTGAGGTACAAACCATCTCCAGACCTATGTTTTCAGGCTTCCGGCTCTCATCAGAGGCCAGCAGTTCGCGCCTCCTTTTCGAAGTTTTATGCCATTTTGGAAGATAAGAAGCCCGCAGGGTTTTCACACGTGTGCGAAGGACGCGCAATCCTTGCTGCACCTGCCTAGTGTGGCTGTGGCTAAACCCTTCATATTCTGAGAGGAGACCTAACTGAGGGACGTAAAAAAGGGCAAAAGACCCTTTTAAATGCACTACTTTTTGCATTCAATATATTTTCATATTTGACTGCGATCTCAATTGAGAAACTGATGATAAATGATAACGCGGCCAAAGATTCTGATAGCATTCGTAACTTGTCACATCCATAAGTAATTAAATTTACTTATGGCTGTGGCAAGTTATGCCACATTATTAGATTTCAAATTATAAATTCTTAAGTAACCCGAGCGTTTTCTAAGTTTCACTGCACCAGGGAGATCGCGACTATGACTATAATTGCCTTCTCCCCACTGCCCAGGCATCCTGGCCCTGATCATCAGGAACGACATTCTGCGGCTGGTGTACGCGGCGGCGGGCGCACTCATCTTCTCCATGTACCTGGTGTACGACACGCAGCTGATGATGGGCGGCAAGCACAAGTACAGCATCTCGCCCGAGGAGTACATCTTCGCCGCGCTCAACCTCTACCTGGACATCGTCAACATCTTCCTCTTCATACTGACCATAATTGGGGCAACTTCCAAGTGAGCCCTCTTAATCCAGATTATGGTAACCTTCACTTCATCCCAATACCAAACAGTACCTTTACTGGTCTCTGATGTACCTATATGCTCTAAAATAGAAATGTCTATTGTAGGATGAGCTGTGTTCACACACACCACATACTGGCTCACCGTTTACACCCAGCTATATCCACGCAGCTATCACGTCCGCTCGTGTCGAACCTCCAAACACGACTGACTGATGTACTGTCTGACTTGTTCTTGCCATGAGACAGCTATCTATCCTCTCTATTTAGCTGGTGTAACGTGAGACAGCAATTAGCATCTGAATAGACACTCAAACACTACATCTATGATAGTGAAAATTCCATCTAAATCTATATTAAAGAGCTAGGTACTTACTAGACCTAATAAATCAAATGTAAATATTAGTAAATAGTGTTTTACGTAAACTCTCTAAATTAAATGTAAGCTTAAAATTGTAATTTTACTAATTACTAAAAGTAAATTGTTAATTTAACTTATTCTTACGAGTTTTATTGATAAAAGTGCGGTAGGTAACTTAATCTTATTTGGTTTCTTTTTATGGATAGAAGTTTTAGCCAATATGACCATAGATCCATAATTTACTTATTTTATTTTACTACTTAGTGAAACATCATATTATACTTAAGTACTACAACCTATGTGTGAAGCCAAATTCAGACTCCGAGTGCCATTCAGATTCCGAGTGGGACACAAAAGAAAATGCAGTTATCATTACTTGGTAAGAACGTCCAGAAGCTAAACTTTTAATTTGTCGAAATTACTTTGTAGAGACAGTGGCGCCTCCATCTATTCCTACTCTCTTTTTAAGAAACTATATTCGAGTAGTAGGAGTTGAGACTTGGCACAGGCATCTGCGCATCAGTAACGTCCTCAGAGGTCAGAGCTCATGCATTAGCGATGGTCAGCCACCGCGCTGGGTTGTGTACAGTGATTTTGTCGATGACCTCCCGCGAGAACCCCTTCCGCGTCATGGTCGGGAGGACGTTGGTTATGATGTGACTGTACCCGTGCCCGCCGAACTCAGTCTGCAAATGATATTATACACTAGATTTTATTTATACTTACACAAGTTGTTCCATGGCTGCAATCTCAACAGCAGGGCTAGACAAAGTAGCTTAGCGTTAAGCGTTGAGGACAGTGGAAAAACCACGTGATCGAATTAAAACAAATGAAAGTAGAATCTATTATATGCTTAGCGTTGTTCCTTTGATTAGGTAATACCTAATCAAAGCGTTGTTCATGTCATACGAAGTACGCTAAAGGTTATCTATACAAGTCTGCGAGAACGCCAGGGAGCGTTCAAATTGTCGTATTCGATTTTCATAAACAGCGTGTTTTGTTCTATTCGGTCACGTGGTTTTTCTACAGTCACGTGGTTTGTCCATACATTTTTATGTACCTGATGTTATCCTACTTGGAAGCAGTAAGCAATCCTTAACAGTTTCTACACAGCATCGCATCGCTTGGGTGGTGCGTCTTTGCTGATAGGGTGGTGTAAGTCTCCAACAATATCAGACTTGAGCCAAATTAGAAATAATAAAACCCTTAGTGACAAAGAATCGAACCCCCGACCTCCTACTCGAATTAGAGTGCGTAAAAAAATGCAGAGATGAGTTGATGATGCTGCCCCCAAGATTATACCTACTGTATAAAGTGAGTTTAAGAGTTTTAAGAACTAACGTCCTACCGCCTACGGTGTCTAACATCTTATCAATTAACATCAAGTGAACGGATTGTTCCTCTTATCATATGAAAAAAAACAAGAAATTTATACTTGTCGGCTTACCAATCTGTGTTTGGTGTGTATATCGTGAGACATCAGGACCTTGTCTTCCTTGCCTTCTCGGAGCAGCTGGCTGATCATGCCGAGCCTCTGCGCGTCAGACGGCATATCAGTGGCAGGATTGAGCTGGTAGAAAGACACCTCTATGCCGAACAGGTCGAACTGGCAGTACGAGCCCAGGTCGGAAAACTCCAGGAGTTTGGCTGGGTCTAGTAGTGTCCCTGCAAAAAAGGTAGTTGCTGGCTCAGGTATGAGGTAATCCAAAATGATACTGAAAAAGAATACTTTATTGTCAGTTTTAAAATATTAATATAAATCCTCGTTAAAGTTATTTCAGTCATAAAGTTTGTCTGAGGTCATTATGCCTTTCCAATGAAGCGTCAAGCTTCTAGCGAGACGTCCGCTCCAAAATTCCCGTGGGAGGGACTCTGTAGGGAAAGTTTTGTAACGCATATGACAAAGTTGCCGACATAACCAGTGGAAAGTCTACCACAAATCAGAACCAGACTGGTCACTTGATGTTAAACGATCGTTGCCCATGGAAATTAACGGTTCCAAAAGTGCTGCTAATAAGTTGCCAGCTCTTAAAGTTATTTATCCTCCTCTTGAACTATCCATTTTGGAACACTGCTGCCTGCTGCTGGTTTCTGTTTCTCTACTTTGCATAGGAATAGAAAGATCTGGCATACCGGGCGGTCATCCAGGTGGTTATAAATAAGGTAAAGGCAGAGTATACTCACTGTCTAAATGTGACATGACAGCCTTGTCGACGCGCCCGCCGGCCTCCGCGTACAGGCGCAGGATCTCGAAGGGCGCGCTGGGATCCCTGTGCGGGTGAAAGCTGACCCCGCAGCCGAGGTGTTCCTGCAGCTGCCCCGCCGCTGATATTGCTTTGCGCTCGAAATCTATAGACAATAATTGTCAAAACCAACAAGATCCTTGAGTATATCTTTAAATTGTTCAGTTTTTTTTTTGGTTTCTTGACGGATTACTTAAGTTGTGTTTCGTTAGTATAAGTGTCCTTTCCCATGTCCCTTTTCCCTTGTTGTCCCTTCTCATGATTGTGAATTGTGGAGAATACGGCAAGCCATTTACCTAGCTGGCGCTTGTCGAGCCTACTAAAAGTTCAATGCAGTCTACTTACATCATGCTTAGGTAAGTTTTCTCTCAGTGAACGATTGGACATGGAATCTTACGCGATTCGAGTCGCAAGAAGTTACGGCCTTATAGGCTCAACTACAAGCCTGCCACCATAAGTCTAGGTACCTAACCATGTAGGTTTTGTATTTAGTAGAAATACGAACCTTTTAAAGGCCACACGCTAGCGATCTCCCCCATAAAGCCCGCCTTAACTGAGGGATAGTCCACGCATCCTTCAGTCATTTCTTGCAGCATGTGGTTGTATAGGTCTTCGGTGCTGCTCTTCAAGGTGCTGTCAGCTTGCAGGTCGGCAATGTAGTGGCCCGTGCCAGCCACGACGTGGACGTCCGTTGCTTCGGACACTCGCTTGCAGAACTCGAGGTCTCTCTCGAGACCTGCTGTTGAGTTTTCCACTATGGTTCCTGCAAAAGATAAAATTGCAATTTTTTTCAACTTGACTACTCTTCTACAAGCCCAAAATTCAGCGATCTACATTTTAGGCTTGTTGGAGAAGGCTTCAGCTATCTAGGCACTAAATAAGCCTCTGGCGTGAGCTCAGGTATCTTGTTTGATCCATTAAGGACTTCCATCAATATTCTCACATAGAACATGAAAAATTCTTGAAGAATTGAACTCTTTAAATAGTTTTCGATACCTATCCAATATTATGAATGGTGGTGTGGTGCTTTTCTAGCTTTTTGACTTTCGTGGCCTGATTATGAATCTCTAAATATGAAAGAGGAGGTTTTCTGTAGTATTTTGTGTACGTTACCTCCACCAAGGTTTTTGTAGAGCTGGACGTCCTTTAGAACAGCGTCCCTTGCGTCTGAGTCATTAAACAGCAGGTTGTACCGCGAGCAGTGCGGGTACTGCCGTATGTATCCTACGTTGCAGCACTTGAACCCTTGGCTGAAGTGCTGCTCCAGCTCCTTGGGTGGTTCGCGGTAGAAGTGCGTGAACTTCATACACAGATGCTCGTGAGTGAGGGTTCTCCCCAACACTTGGGGGGCCACGTCTCCTCTCACTGAAAAGGGCAAATCTACGTGATAAAGGTATTCGACTTCAAATCTCAATTGGATAATAATAGTAAGCAGATGATACCTAAGCATCTAAGTGATTAAACAAAATCTCACCTGTCTGTACTTTTCCTGAACTCATTTTATAAAAAAGTGGACGTAAATGAACGTTTATACATCAATACGCGTATCAACTATCAAACGTAATGATGTTATCACTCGGAATGATAACAAATGTAAATAGACACAAATATTTATAAAAGTAACGTAAGTGAGAGGGAAGCACTCGTTACTATAATAACAATAGGTACTTAGTCAGCCTATTGTTGAATATCACTTTATATTTCAAGAAAGAAGTGAAATTTAAAATGGCACAGGAATAGACGTCTTTCCTTGAAGGCCTACAACGTATAATAATGTTCTGTGCGTAACTGCCGTTTATTTACTCCTACTCTGTACGCCTACTGTGCTCTCTTAATTTAGCCGTGAAATAAACTAGGTACGTCATCATTTACGGCGTCGCCGCAGTGCAATAAAAACCCGTCGTCTATACCTATATGAGATTGGCATAATATCCTAGTAAAGGAAAATTATAATGTTCATAGTGACAGCTCGCGCTTCCCACCAAAGTCCTGGGTGCTATATTTGGATGTTCCACATTTAAGACTGCATTGAACTGGCCTACCCCCTTTTCTCTCATCCTCAGGGGTCAGGGGATCTCCACTTGCCATTTATTAAAACACTAGCTGACCCGACAGTCGTCCTTCCCTCTCTCATCATCATCACTGAACCCTCTTACAAACAAAAAATACCGGCCAAGTGCGAGTCGGAACGCGCACCGAGGGTTCCATACCATAAAAAGAATCACTTTGGTTCATGAATTTACGAGTATAATTTACATGTATGTACTTTTGTTGGCAAACCGCAAACATAACTTTGTTTTTGGCGGTTTATTGTTATTATCAAAAAAAGTATAATAGTTAGAGAGTTGAATTTATTTTTCCTGTAAAATATACCTTTACTACTATTGATCATAATAATTTCAGATTTTTCGATTGGTAAACTTCGGAGATAAGGGGGAGAACGGTATTTTTTTCGACAGTTTGCCCAATAAATCGAAAACTATCAGGCATAAAAATAAAAAAAAATCGGTTTTAGAATACACGAGTAACGCCCTTTCATATGATACCCCACTCAATATTGTTATCTCATTTTGAAATTTTGACGACCCGGTTTTACCCCCTTTTTAAATAAAAATAAAAAAATTGCCTAAAAAATTTCAGTCCAGGATATGATTAATTAAGAATTTAAAAAAAAACCATTGTAACATGAACTCCTATTTGTTAGAGTTCCGTTGACATCTTAGTTCAAATTAGATTGGATGAGCGATTCAGGTCGCAAATTGCAATTGTGCATAATTGTGCATAAGACCTACGATTTTATTATCCGTTTACTTTCTTTTGCCAAAAAATATAGAACAGAAATACTTTCCTCAGCCAGGAAAGTATTTCTGGCAAAAAGCACTATTTATAACATCCAAACTAATTTGAACTACGATGTCAACAGCTAAACTGTAACAAATAGGAGTCCATGTTACAATGGTTTTTTTTAAATTCTTAATTAATCATACCCTGGATTGAAATTTTTTAGGCAACCCACTTGCGATATATTTACTGTGTTTGAGTGATCTGAGTTATTGACATATTTAATTGGATATAAAATAGTTTTCATCCAGTAAGCAGCTCGGTGAAGGTCGTTGTATAGCGGGATCCTAGTTAACTACGTATAAGTATTACTGTCATGGGAACGAGTAAATAAGTTATCAACATGGAGGTAAGTTCATGGTAATATTAATAATCTTTGTCCATGGTTATCAATATCGACATAACGTCAAAATATTTAAAGAATAAATTGTCGATTATCCTGAAACTATTTTTAGCTACCTAATTTATTTATGAAAATGCCGATTTTAGTGAAAGATTACTCGTGGGTTCAAAGTTCCACAAATGTTCACATAAGAGTTCCACTGGATCCAGTATACAAGGAGAAGGTAGATCTTTTCACAAATGATCGATATATCAAAGCGCATTTTAGTCCATTTCTCTTTGAAATATTCCTACTGCATGATGTAGACATCAAAAGAAGCAAGTGCATCGTTAAAGATGACGCTATTTTATTGGATTTAGTTAAAAATAATGATGAAGAATGGGAGACTTTAGAGAAAACTTTAACGAAAGATGATAAGAAGAGAATTAGGCAGGAAATCCTTGAGGAATGTCAACAAAAGGCCAAACAGGAAGCCGAGGATAAAGCAATAATGAAAAGTAAATTAGACAGATTTACGGTTCAAAGGGCGATGGAAATTGACAGCAAACAACACGAACTAATGGATTCTAGAAGAGACGAGGAATGTAAAAAGGCTATGGATGATTTAGAAAAATGGAGACTAGGAACTGTCGACAATAACCTAAAATTCAAACAAAGAAATGAGACTGGAGTGAAAATAGTAGAACTGCCAGTGTCAGAAGATGAGAATGAATCGAAAAACGCAGTAACATCTACAGTGGAAAAGAATAAACCCATTTATTATAACCATTCAAAAAGTTCTGGCGTGAAAATCGTTGAATTAACTTCATCCGACGATGAAGATGTTTCGAAAGATAATACTCAAAAAGAAATTATTAAGAATCTTGGATCAGGAGATATTTTTGAGAATACTAAAATAAACGGTCACATCAAAAAGCAAGTTCCTATAAGGAAACCAGAAAAGAAATTAGTAAAATCAGAATACGTAGAGAAGAAAAAGGAGGAAACGGCTAAAAGGGTTTTGCCTAAATTACGTCAAATGGCGGAATTGGAGATAACCCATACTCCTCGAACTTTTCCTACACCGAGTAGGGAATCTACTGCCCAGGAGGAAGAAGCATGGCTCAAGAACATCACACAGGCTAGACGAGCTACTGGTAAGAGTTCTTAGCAAAATCTTCTGTAAGCAAATCGTTCTGGAAGCAGCACCTAATAACTGGAAGCAGCACCAGCAGACTGCTAATGCGTTGTTTGTATATCCGCGTCTACCCATGTTAATTGAGGATCATTGTGCTAAGAAAAAGGATGTCAGTATACCGTCGTGCTCGTAGATTGTAGGTAGTAGACTCTATGAGGAGGTAAAGGAAGTCTTAAAAAAATTGCTGATAAGGCGTGAGTTTTTTCCAGGTTTTGTGTCAGAAGACTTGCGTCCAGAGGAGCAAGATCCTCAATGGTGCAAGGAGAAAGGCGACGAATTCTTCCGAAAAGGCAACTTCTTGGGAGCCATCAGCGCCTACACGCACGGCATCACGCTGTCAGATAAACTGCCCACCCTGTACGCGAATAGAGCCGCCACTCATTTCGCCTTGGGGAATTTTAGTAAATGTGTAAGATTATAATTCTAAGGCTGTTTGTTAGTTCGTCTTTCAATTATCTCGGAAATTGGGCCGGTGTCCGCGTCTTTTTATACGACTGCCCAAATAAGGAGTGTAATGTTTTAAGGGTTCATGTATGTATGTGAGTTTCTTAATTCCACCATAACTTCTGAACGGCTGAACATATTTGGACATATGGGGTACTTAGGTATAGTTAGAATCTTCATATCATTCCGAGTATCATACTTAGGCTATACTTATTTTTTTGAAAAAAGTAGTTTTACCATAGGGCAGACGTGTTTTTTAATTTTCAAATTATTTAGTTGTTCAAAGTAAGTGAACAGTTAGTATTTTTACTTAGGTAAAAATTTCCTTAGTAAATTCCTTCGGTCACTCCCTGGATGAAATTGAATTTGGAGCTTATAAGCTCATAATAAACCCTTTATTTCAGGCGACAGATTGTTCCACGGCCCTAGAGCTCATGAAGCCGGCGTGCGAAGGCAACCGCCGCAGCCGAGCCAAGTGCATCGCCCGGCGAGGTGCCGCGCTCGCTCGGCTCGGATACTTGAGCAAAGCCATTGACGAGATGAAGGCCGCTGCCAAGCTGTTACCAGACGACGAAACCATCAAGAGAGACATATTCGACATGGAGAGAGCGTGGGAACAGAATCCTGATTCTGAATAAAGTCGCCCTAGAATATAACAAAGAATTGTTATTTAGCATGTTACTCCTACTTACTTGTAGTTTGGTTAAAATAGAGTACGAAAAATGGTGGAGCGTTCAGCTGTCCATATAACATACTCGTAGTCTATAGACATTCAAGTAACAGTGAACAATTTAATGCAGAAATCGGGTTTACGAAATCCCAAATTAGTAACTTGTATCATACTGCATACATGCTCGTAACGTTACTATACACTTTCCCGACGTTTTTGTCAAGATGTACTGTTTAATTAATAGCAAACTAAAGAATGAGAAATGAAAGAATAATATTAACACAAAAACTATTGTAATAATAGGAATAAATTTAAATTACACAATTATTATTTATTTTATCAATTCATTACGCCGAATTGCCAACCTTACTCCTCTACAGCTTTTCTCGTGAGCCCCAGATTGTTTAGTAACGCGTGAGGCGAAGGATCTCTGCCGCGGAACCTTCGGAACACCTCGCTCGGATGGCAGGCTCCGCCGGTGGCTAAGAACGTGTCTCGGTACCTCCTGCTGATGGTCAGAATATCCTGATTCATCTCCCTGGCCTCATCGAACGCGCTGTATATGTCCGCAGCAATCATCTTCGACCACAAATGGCAGTAGTACGCAGCGCCCCACTCTTCAGAGAAAATCTTCGTAAACGACAGGGCATGCGAATCGTATTTATCGAACGGTAAAGCGTTATATTTCGGCCACAAGTCGGTTACTATGTCTCTCCAGAATGTCTTTTTGGCGTGCAATTCTAAGTCCAATCGAGAAAGGTACAGCTCTTTGCATAGTTCGTAGCCTGCCATGTGTCTTCTGACGTTTTGCAAGTTTTTAACTATGTCATCTGGCAAAGGCTCATCTGTTTTGTAGTGGCCGCTGATGGACTGTATCGTGTTCTGGTCGTAGAGCCAATGCGTCATCACTTGTCCGCACACCTCAGCGGCATCCCATTCTACGTTGGACAGCCCAGCCACTTCAGAATAATTCGCAGTGGTAAGTAAATGGCGGAGCGCGTGCCCGAATCTTTGGAACAACGCATTGACTTCTTTAAACGTAAGTAAAGACTGTTTCCCGTCAATCGGTGCTTGGAAGTTAAAAATCAGCGCTGATAACGGTTGCGTGGATGTGAAGCCGTTTTTCTGCCGAATCGATACATGCCAGCCCGCGTCGTCGTATACGCGAATCTTTTCGTCTTCTCTCGCGTAAGGGTCGAGATAGAACCCAGCGATCGGTTTGTTGCAAGTTTCGTCGTAAACGTCGTAATATTTGACGTCCTTGTGCCAAGTGTGCGTGTTTGAGCGTTCCACGATCTGGATCTTA
The DNA here is from genome assembly GCA_963855885.1 of Coenonympha glycerion. Taxonomy (NCBI): domain Eukaryota; kingdom Metazoa; phylum Arthropoda; class Insecta; order Lepidoptera; family Nymphalidae; genus Coenonympha; species Coenonympha glycerion. Next base: position 15,411,552 of record OY979636.1, on the reverse strand, counting down.
AAGAGACTGCCGCACAAGTTAAAGAGGCTGTTGATCACTTTGGGGAGAGGGAAATATTCCCGGATTTTATTCTCATCAAAATTGTAAAGGGACCACTTTTGTTTCCTCTGCCAGTACGGGACATCCCAGTGTTCGAGTTTTGAGTCAAACCCTCTTTCTTTTGCGAAACTTTGTAACGAATCAAGTTCAACATCCTGCATCGGTCGAGCTGTAGTCAGTAGATTATCAAGGACATTGATGACATTTTCTAAGGATCCAGCCATTTTGGTTTCCATACTCATGTCAACAAATGAATCGTACCCTAATATTGCTGCTTGTTCAGACCTGTAACCTCTTAGCTTTTCAATATTCGTACTTGTCTCCAGGTCCTTATTTAGATATCCTGAACAACGTGTAACGAGAGCTTGCCATGCGTTCCATCGTAAATTTCTATCAGGACAATACTGCATAAACGGTTCATAAATGTGAGGGTGCAGTGTCAGCTTCCATGGGCCTTTATCTGCTTCATTATTAACGGACATTGCTTTTGCCAGGCTCTCGGGAAACTCTTTCACCACTAACTCATTGTTTATGATACTGCTAAAAATTTTAGTGGCATGCGCAACTTTCTGTCTAATAGTATTTCTCTCTTTTTGCAAATTGTTCAGGATATTGTGAAGTCTCTCTTGTTTGGCTCCTTTGAGATCAAGACCATTAAGTTTTCCTTCGAGTATGTATTTATCTAATAATCTCTGTTCTTCATCAGTGAGTTTTTTCAGGCGGTTCTTTTCATCGACTGCAGCGTTGTATATTGGGAGGCTGTTGAATTTGGATGCTCTAGCTTTATGCGCTCGTTCATGTATTTGTATGTAGGATTTAGTGGGCATTAAACAGCTGTTGCCTAAGTACAATGTTTTGGCCATACCCCACGTCAGTTCCAACTGACTATCTAGTTTCTCGAGGGGTTGGAAGACTTCCACGAATGCATTTTTGCAATTCATACTGCACTGCTCAATCTGTCGGACTCCATTTTCATACTCCAAGCTTTGTCTGCTGACTGTTGCGATGCACTTTTCAATCGTAAGGTCGTTGAATTCGGGTAAGCCGTTTTCTGATAGCAGCGTACTGCTCTCTGCATCTTCACCTATTTCTGGAATCCTGAAAATATCAATGCAAATTTTTCACCTCAGTAAAGGGTCCTACACACACCTAAGGGGAAGGAGACAAGCTCCTACGGCTTTTCTCAACATCTTTAAACAGCTAGCAGCATGGATCACCGCTCACATTAAGAAAAAGCAGGGTTCAGACTTCAGACACCTTTAGGACGTGAAAACATCAGGTTACATAGACGATGGTTTCCTTTACCACACGCTTCTAAACGCACATAGCTTTAAAAGTCAGAGGAGCGTACCTGGGGTGTCGAATAGTATATGAAATTGGAGAATCTAGGTATTTTAATTAGAAAATAAAAATCTCTAAAAAAGTACTCACAGAACAACGTATCCAGAGTTGCGTTTGTTTTGGTAAAATGGCCGTTTCAAGTAACGCGTTACTATATTGGGACGCAAAAATGATGAAGCCATAATTAAATAACAGCTCCACTCCCTTCTTAGAACGATTTTTACTCAATTTTATTAATTTGAAATAGAAACGCAGCCACAATAACATATGATAATGACATTTAAGACGTAAGACGACATTAAACAACTGACAAAGTGACAAGTGACAGCAATGGTGACGGTCAGGGATGTCAATTGTCAAAGTCTATATTTCAGCAACAGACTGTACAATTTTTTCTCACTTTTTTTTCGTAGTAAGTTAGCCCGAACATCTATAAAATGGCCCAAAGATGATAATTGATAATTGAATGTAGAGAATAAAGATTAAAGCGTTGGAACTTTAAAGCGTTGGACAAGAGCAATGTATCGTCATAAGTTCGTAACTCGTAATAGCGAAGCAAAAATTATGTCTTATTTTCCTTGTACAAATTACTTAGTAGATACTGTGACTGCGATCTCACCTGACAGTAAGTGATGATGTAGCCCAAGATGTTAATTGTACTAACTTGCAAGGGGTGGTAAGCTGTAGGCGACTCGCCCCTCGTAACGGTTTTTACACAACATGGCGCCCGGAACGCTAAACCGCTTGACGGCAGGGTTGCCAGATATTTACCAATTGAATTCGCCCAATTTTGCCTGCTGAGTAGCCTAAATTCACCCAATTTTTTTTTTTGCAAAAGTAGCCTAATTCGCCAAAAACTTTGAACTATCAGACCTATATTTAAGACCCAAATAAAGAAGACACGTAAAAAAACCAACGTGAAGCGAAAAGTTATATATTTATTTATTGTAGGTAGGTACCAATTACCAAACTATAACTTATGTTGGGCCGTGGGGGTCATATTCTGTATGATAACTGTTTTCTATAGTTCGTTATACATTGCTACTTTAATTTATCATTCAAATAAAATTTTGTGGAAAATTTTTCAATGGATAAAAAAAAGACTTGTGGCACTCGGAGACTGCTGCGGGCCGCGGTAAAGCTATGGCATAGCATTTTTTATCAACTTCTACCCCCCCCCCCACTCCGTGGGGGATGTTAGGTTATTTTCGCTACGGAAGTTCTGGATTAGGTCTCCACGCTCAAGGCCCGCGATAGAGCGGGTCGGTCGGAGTGGGGGGTGTTACGTTATTTTCGCTATGGAATTTCTGGATTCGGTCTCCACGCTCAAGGCCCGCGATAGAAGCTATGTAATAGCTTAAAAGCTTGATGAAGATCATTGAGATACAGAGTACCATAGTAAACATTCAGGCGCAAAAATTCAAATTTTATTTAAAGTTACTACCCATACGAATGAAATTCATACGGATACGTGACGTAACTTTCCGTCGCTTAGGGCAATTGCGTGTTATCTAAGTGTCACTTGATTTGTCCGGCTAATATAAAGTATAGTAAGAGATTATTGTGTCAAACGCACTTATGTATCTCTATCTCATTTCTACAAATAGTAATTGCAATACGTATGAGAAAACAAGTAGCATGGAAAGACAATGAAACCTGATATTACCGATCCAATAATTTCTCTTACATGCGTTTGTAACGAAACTTTCGTTACAAACGTATGTAAGAGAAATTATTGGATAATTTTTGGTCAGGTAGCCTAAAATCGCCCGTTTCTATTTTCCAGGTAGCCTAAATGGCTACCGGTAGCCAATCGGGATTTTTGGTCGCCGATTGACCCCCCGAGGTAGCCTAAATGGCGATAATTCGCCTAATCTGGCACCACTGCTTGACGGTATATCTTTGGTTGCTCCCCCCTCCCAAGCAAAAAGTGGAGATGGGAGTAGGTAGGTAGTAGATACCACCGATATGAATCTAAGGATGAGCCCATTTGAACAGTTTACGTAAACCTGCGGCATGCAAAAAAGTCTCTCGAAAATCTCTCGAATGAGATTGAAACCATGACTGTGGAAACGTGTGTGCGGACTAATAACAAGTATATTATTGATCATTGGCGTAGACCAGGATCCACAAGCAATAGGTACTGCCATCTGAGGCCGTTGGTGTCAAAAATGTTTGTTGTGACACCAACGGCCACAGTAAACTGGCGACTTTTTTTGGGCTGTTTGCCGGGTCAATTGTAGGGACCTACCGTACGTTAGCGATTAAAATCTCTTACGGAGTGATCCCCTGAAAAGCTTACAAAATAATATAGGTAGGTAGGTACACAAAATGTTTAATTACTTATATCCATTTATTTCAGTACAACAAATTCAATTTTTTCATCACTTTTGTCCGTTACGTCCTCATTTAGAGACACGTTAACCATTTGGCAGGTACACAAGGCGTTGCAATCTTTACAGTTCACTTGTTTCTTTTCTTTCTCCTCCGGTTTTGATTCCTTCACTGGGGGACTACAGCAGAAGTCTGTGTCTAGGCCCATTTTTTCTCCATCTTCTAAGGTCTGTGGTAGATGCTGGTTGAGTGTCTCTGGCAGAAGTAAGCTGGCAATGCCGCCGGCTACAAGTAAAGCTCCCATTATGATTAGGGGCAGAACCATAATGTCAGAGCCCTGAAAAGATAAATGAAACTTTTCAGCAATTTTTATTAGTTTACGCTATAAAATGCAATCCGAGAGTTAATATAGGTACAGGGTTTTTTTACGAGTCGACTTGCTTCGCACAAAAGGTTGAATCGAATTCCTACATACATTTATAGCCATCATAGGGCCAGCTGTGGAAAGCCACATGTCCGCGACTGTCCATAGATGCCGAGACATTATAATATTAAATGTCATAAGAACACATTGCATCACTAGCAGAATGCTTAGGCCGATCGTGCATCTCTACCACTTGTTTTAACTCCCGCTTGCACGCTCAGCTCAGGCGAGTGCAGCCGGCGTTTATCGATTAATAAGACGTCAAAAGATATCGTGAATGCGGACGAAGACGATATTATGTCCATCTGATAAACCCTTACCAAATAATTGACTAGCGGAATGAATATGGGCCCCAGCATGCCCAGTACTGAGCTAAGACTCATGCCCAGCCCTCGCACGACCGTAGGGTACAGCTCGGACGCCATCAGCGGTAGCACCACAAACGCGGACGATATGCCCATCTTGCCCACGCAGTACAGCGCCAGGGTCACGTTCGTCTCTGGAAAACAATGTTGCATTCAATTTATATGAACAAGCACCATATAAGTAAACATTAAAATCACCACCCGCTCTTGGCCAGTGTGGATATGACCAAACCTTTCTCATTCTGAGGGTAGGCATGGTTCTAGCCGTCTAGCTGAAGGACCCAAAAAGGGCAAGATGTGAAGATCCATTACCCACTTATAAGTTCGCATATTCAGGTTATAATAGGTGTTATGGGGAAAATTTTACTTGCAATGAACAGGACTCACCATGCTGAACCAGAAACGTGGTCAAACAAGCGATCCCGCCAACTACCATGCTCATGCATAGAGTCCACCGCCTCCCCAACCGCTCCATAGATGGCCACAGGAACATGTACGTTGGTAGCTCCACTATACCTATAAATAATTAATAAAAGTTGTTTACATAATTCACAAGAAGCAAAAATGACCTCCGCCTGCTTTGTACTTAGGTATGAGTCCAAGACTCAAGCATGCAGAACCGAGTTGTCATATCGTTTTCTTTATGGTTAAAGTGTGATCAGTGATCACATTAACGGCAAAAGCAAATATGTAAAAAGCCCTGCTTCTCTTAATTCTCTTAGAAACCTTGATCAGAAAATAAGCCTGCCAACCATAGAGATACTATGTCCTAACGTTCAATATTCCTGGCAAGAGGTCGCCATTACGTCCATCAGATTTTCAAGACCTTTTGATTACCATTTAAAAGTTTACGCACCCCGGCTTCTTTTTTTATAACCAAATCAATCTTAAAGTTCTAACATATTCTTATGCTTACCAGCTAAAAAGAAATTTAAGAATTCGTCCCCTCCCAAAACTGGAGCATAGTAGGACAGTCCAACGTAGACACTCGTGTTTGTAAACCAGATGAATGTTATGATTATAGTTTTTTTTCGTAGATTGGGTGTTCTGAAGAGATCCAGTATCCCGTATTTACGAGACTTCTCCTTCTCTAAGTCTTGCTTCAGCTTGTCTGATTCGTATTTGCGTCGAAGGTGCACCATGTAGTTTGCTGGGAGAGATTTGCCATTGATTCTGAGGACAATAATCATCATAATTTTGTTGCAAAGCAGGGTAATTATTTATAATATAAACCAAAACATCACTCTGAATTTAGAAGAATGAATTAATTTGTTCTCACCTGGCCATATTCTTCAAAATGACTTCAGCTTTCTCAAACTGTCCCCGCGCCAACAACCATCTTGGGCTCTCCGGCATTGGCCAGATGTAAAGGAAGAAAGTAACAAAAGGCAATGTAGTAGCCAAAGCCAAGTAGCGCCAGTCTCTAACTAAGTATACCACACCAGCTAATAAGATGAGGCCCAAAGAGTAGGCAATGTTTGATAGTATAGTACACAAAGTCCGGCATTTTGGACCCACGAGTTCTATTGCTGAAATAGAAAAATACCTACATTATAAATTGGAATATCATTTTTTGATAATTTAAGAAAAATAGTGTTTGACTTGATGGTAGGAAATAAACTTTTGGGTTATAAGATGCTGTTGAGTTAGCATAGAAGATATAGAACGCTTTTAAAAGAAAAGATTTGAGAAGGATTCTCTGAAAGACACCTATGCATTTTTTAATAATGTGCCATTTTGACGACACGGGTATTAAACAAAAATCTCTATTGGGAATACGATGGTGCGCATCAAACTTATGCACATAAATTTTATTTTAGATAGCCAAATAATAAATATACTAACCCAAAACGTAAGGCGTAGCCATAATAGCAGGCACAGTGAAACCAACACCAAATCTATAAATCACCCAGACCAGGTAGTTCTGAGCGAATGCCGTGGCCACTCCAAACACGCATTCAATGGCTAGGTAGATGAAGAAGGAGGGTTTTCTGCCCAGCGTGTCCTGGAGGTAGCCGAATATGTAATTGCCGATAATGCCTCCCACCGCGAGTAGCACTAGGCCAAGAGTTGGGTAGAAGTCTTTGTTGCATACTAGGTCCCACTGTGAAATTAAAGATTTTACGGTCGCACTTAGAAATTGGTAAGTAAAGATGCAGTTAATGACGATAATGTTGTGAACTTGATATGCGCGGCGTGGGTAAGGGTAACTGATAAAGTGATAACCACCTGTGGCTGAAGCCTTCCATCAGATCAGACAGTAATACTGAGTAATTTAGACAATAATACTGAGAATGGAGCCGCGTGCGATGAGGGGGACATACAGTTGTGCTAAGGAGGTATCATCAACATCATTAGGTAGTCTAGAGGATGAAAGAAACTTCAAATAGATTTACCTCACTAACGACAGTATTGGTGTAGGTGCTCATATCGTAGACCCATCCATTGGTGCAGGGCACAGTCTCCGGCTGGCTGTCCAGGAGGTTCTCGAAGCTCGGGTAGCTGCTCGCCAGCTCGGTGTAGTTGAGGTTGTACATGCTGCATTGGGAGTACTCCAGCTGCTCGTTTCTCAGCTCCAGGGGTATACTGAAACAATTTTTTCAATGAACAAATCATAACACACAACATTAAAATTATCAACTTGGATTTTGTTTTTTTTAGTCCGAGGGGTTCGGTTTCCTGGAGTTAAAAATAGGTAGAGGGTATGTCCAACATCTTCAAAAAAAAAGTCTTTATGCTCGTCCAACTCATCAGTTGAACTATGCGAACAACAACTGTTCAAATTATTTCTACTATTTATATTATAACAACTGTTCGAATTTCAACAACTGTTTTGTTTAATTGTTTGAACTCAAAAATCGTACATTAAATTTAAAGTATCGAAATCAGTGAAGCAATTACGAAAATTGGTTCCTTCCTAAAAGTATTAAGTAGTAGTTAATGTGATATTAAATTTTTTATGTGATATTATCACACAATTGTGATATTTCATCGTCCTTTATGAGTTTTTTTTAATAATTTTCAGAGGAAGCAACAAGGTGGGTACTTGCACAAAACTGGCTAAAATTAATGCACTTCCTTGAAATGTTAGACTTTGCTAATGACGAAATACGCTTTAAGCAATGGACTTAGCACGAAACTCAAAAAAATTAACACAAGCGTAGCGAGCGAGAATTTTTTTAATCACCTTATGTTTTTAGCCAGCTCGGGGTCCAGCGCCTCCAGCTGGGGCACCTTGCACCAGTGCTTGACGTCAGCTGCCATGAATAGCTGCGCATACGCGTGGAAGCCGCAGGGGATGACGGCCGGCAGCAGCACCAAGTAGATCACCAGCTTTTGGTAGCGGCCGAACTCGCCCACGTCCTCGAGGATCGCGTCGAAATCCATCGTGGGACCTGCTCAGATTTGACAGCAATGTTCCTCATGGTTAGGAGTTAATACCTAGCTGTTTTATTTCAGTCAGTCGGCCAAGGCCAAGGTTTAAGAATTGGAATACAGTAAGTACCATGAAGGTACGGTGTTGGTCATTAAGTTTTTTGCTAAAGGTGAGCGTTGGCGTGGAGCAATTAAACTACCCTCGCTTATTTAATCCATCTTATCAACACAACATGTGGCGGGCGTATTTTTCTTTTGCAACACTCAATAAACTTACTTAAGGCGAGTCACCGGACATGACGCGGGGAAAACTGTTTTTTTGATCGAATAATTTGGTTGTTTAATCGTTAGTACCGGTTTTACAAAAAATATACGATACACCTAAAGATATTATCTAAAGAATGTGCTAATTTTTGACATGATAGGATTAACTTTACTCGATCATATAAAATCTTGAAATTGGCTTAAATAAAAGTTATAAACGAATAATTTAATAAGAAAATTTCTACATATGCACATAATTTTTATATGGAAATATTTCTCTTGAAGTACTTCAGAGAACCTGCTAAATTTCGGTATCCAATTATAATCCTGTATCCAGCAAATAAAAATTTATCCCAGAACTGGAATATTGCCCAGCGTTTTCAGGACACGCCGCGCGTGTCTTGCCTCGCGCTCAAATGCCTCGCCTTAAGAACTCTAGATAAGTTATGGCACTTTCTTTAATTTCTGTTTTGTTTTCTTGTATCCTTGTTCACTATAGGTACCATGATAGGTACCGTATGGGTTAAATATATACATTGATTAAACATAGCGTAAGTATTTCTTTATTAGTAACATGACATAAGAACTAAGTATTTTAAAATAATTAAAAAAATATAACTTTACTAAGTACCAACCCATGCATCTCCTAGGTATAGACTTTTTTATTACTCTTTCGCTAAAAATATATTACTTACCAGGCTTTAGGGCCACTTATAGACTTACGACATTATGATAGGATTCCTAACGTACCATACCTACTACGTTGGAAATAATTTATATTGTGAGGGTTTTTATAATTTATTTTAATAAAACTGAAAAAAAAAAATGAGCTTAGATCTTACCTGAGAAAAAATAACTTTTAAGTACCTTATTAAAACACGTTCATCTACGCGCAATACGAGTACGTTTCCAGTCCCACTGGTTAAAATCGACGTGAGTCCATTTAGCTCTGAGGTCCGAACTAACTAACTGCCGCTGTACCAATAACTACCTCACCTACCTACACTTCGGACCCTAAACGCTACCGGTGCTGTGCACAGTGGGATTTCATTAAAAAATTGACCCTAAGGATGCCCAAAGGTTTCTGTTTGACTATGGAGACAAGCAATATCTACATCAATGAACTGCAATTGTAGCCATATTATGACTTATTAGTTATTTGTTCCATTTTTAAGACAGCTAAATCAAGTGACTTTCGCGCAGACATCTCTCATTTTCATACTTTTTTAAATATCGTTCCGTAAGCGTACCAAAAAAGCAATCTGGCTGTTGATTCAATGATTTCGGCGTCTTATTCAAAAGGTTCGGGAACCGAATTAAAAGGCTCTCACATTTTGACTCATCTCGTTCATCACTTTATGGTTGACATCCAACAAACTCGCACTCGGAAAGGTTTTTTCCACGTTTCTGATACGAACCGCTAAGGTGTGTAATGCCCTTCCACACTCCGTGTTCCCAGCCAAGTACAATCTGGGTGCCTTCAAAAGAATAGCGCTCCATCCTAGACCTCATCATTGCTTCCCATCAGGAATGATCAAGCGCAAGATTATCTTCAATTAAAAAAAACTGGTTGGAAGCTTCTGCCGCGGTTGATATCCTACCCGCAAACACGTACTTTATATAACCGATATATATACTAGATATATAAATATATCTAGTAACCGATATATTTATATCGGCTACTTAACTGGTTAAGAGTGGTGGATACAATAAGGTGGATATTCGATTTACAAAATCTCTTACCGTACTTAATTGCGTTACGAGAACGTCGAAATATCTAAGTAGACTATCCCTTGAAAAATGTTTGCAAACAGCATTATTTTCAAGTGCGATTTCAGTCTGCTTGAGATGTAGGAAAACATCTTGAGAATGTCTTAAATTATTTAAAGAGATGACGAATTTATGAGAGATTTTCATTATGGTTTCACCATCGCCGAGCCTAAAAACTAGACACCTGAAAATTTTCACAATAATTCATGATGTAGACCGGGGAGGAATTCCCGAAATTTTCACCACCAGAGCATCAGCTGATATTTTATTTTTATTTTTTAAGTAAATTAAGTATTTCAAGCTCAAAAAAAAGTCACCCAATATACATGATGTATGGTCGGGTGCAATTATTTAATTCGAGGAGCGCAGTCAATTCGATTAGCAGCATAATTGGAGCGAAAGGACGGCTTCTGACCGGCCAATCAAGGTCGGAGTGAACGACTACTGGACAGCGTCCATTGATGAGTCACTGGTAGATGTTCCCAGGGAAACACGACATAGTAGGCAGTGGAACATGTGCAGCTATAGAAGAGCATTTCATTGTTTAATGAGCACCATCCATTGACGACTGATTGAAGGTTATAACCTGGGATGATTGGAAGGAATGGGGCAATGGAATGCTGCTGCCAAGGCTCTGTCATGGCCAATTGGGGAATTTGGAGTTGTGACATTGTGTTGACAAAAATGGACCATCAGAGAGTCTGTTTGCAGTATTGTACCTTTTCTATTAGTTTGTTGATTTATTCAGGTTCAATGCAAAGGTATTAGTAATATACCTAACTAGTAGGGCGCGTGGATGCGCGGGCCACATGTGGCCCGCGGGCTGTCTTCCCCCTATTTGCCTTCCAACTTTTAAGCTCTTCAGTATTCGCCATAAATTTTCTATAAAAAAAATCCACCATATTGAATTTTTTTCAACCTTTTAATCCTGATCAGTTCTTGTCAAGAAACCACTCTTCCATCTTTTATATTTGCCGAGATATTGGCGAAAATCGTTTGGCCGCCATTTTGATTTTTTTTCAGCTCACTGCCAATTGCATGACGTTTTGAATGACATTTGGTCGAGCACCCCCACCTATCTCCAATTCTATGCTCTTCGCCCGTCTCCGAAGTCCTCAATCATCAGCTCTCTCCCTCAGACTACATTAAATAAAGGCTCTCTCCATATTTTTGTTCTTAATGATTTTTTCCCCTTTATACGACCTCATCCGTGAAAAAAAAAATTTCATACAAAATTGTTCAGGATAGGTGATAAATATGTCAGTCAGTCAGTGGCCAATCAGCACGAATACATAGGTTTTTCCTTTTCCAAAAATTGATCCAGTGCGAGTCGGGCTCACAGGGTATTTGACTCCAATTTTTTTATTACTTTATTATAAAGTAGAATTAAAATAATGACGTGCACTGAAAGAACTAATTAAATCGATCAAATAACAAAAAAGTTATAAGCATTTAAAGATTTGTGATTAGACAGAGATAGCAACATGAAATTGTGACGTCACACCTTACCAATGCCATAGGTAGTAGCTTCGTGCGGCTTCATACAAATTTTCGTTTTGCGAGAAAGGGATAGAAGATCCCCCCACTCCAAAGTTTAAACGCCTGTAACTTTGTAAATCTTCGTTGGATTTTAATATTTCTTTCACTGCACGTTATTATTTTTATCCTAGTTTATAATAAAGTAATATTTTTGATCAAATTCAAAAGTAGTGTAAGACCCAATTCTCGACATTTTTCGTGATCATTCATTCTAAATTAGGCACTAAATGAAAAACAAATGACGCATTATTAATTTCTTTTTATTTTACAAAAATAACAAAACAAACTTTCCTATTTAGTATCTACCTAAGTACCTAAATAGCAAGGTCAATCTCTAAATTATGTTGATTGAAATACTGAAAACCAAAAAATAAATACAAAATTAGTGAAATCGTGTTTTAATTAAACATAGTTATTACATTATATATACATTTTAAATTACATTAAAAAAATCAGTCTGACGTCTACAGAGATATAGTACTCGAACTATACTCATAGTGACTCAGTTGTCAGTTGTCTAATCTGAAAAAAAACGCCCTCCACTACATTTTCTTTTAACGTGTGAGCGTAAATACTTGGAAGGGCTTTCAGGTTGAGATCAGACGATCTATATACGTAAGTATTCTAAGAACTGTTCTGTACTGCCGATGCGGACGCCGCCTCTCTCGCCTTGTGGCACATCAGTCGGAACCACTCTGGATCGTTTTGTGCTACGCTTTCCGGCCGTCCGTCTCTGTGGACCAAAAAAATTATGATATAAAATGGCATAAATATTAAAGACCTACTTACTGCAAATTTCTCAAATAAGTACGGCGTCATTAACGCCCGCAACAGTAAGTACGGTATCGCTGACAGCACATAATTTTGTTGCCATTTTGTTGCTTACACTATAGCGCCATTTTACAGTTTAGACAAATTAAAAAGGATGCTTCAGGGCGGAACCTTAAAATACGTAGATACGTATTTTTGCGTGACTGATCCTTTTAAATACTATGTTTAATCAAAGACTTTAATCGGAAGATGGGCCCTATGCCTTCATTGCGCACATCAAAAACGTCCACAAACATGCTGAGTGAGTGCTCTCAACATGCTATAGTTTCACTTGTGACAGAGAGAGTGACAACGTGACGCACACGAGACAAAAACGTGGACGTTTTAGGTTTAGGGCTCATCTAGTGATTTAAATCTTAGTGTTTACCTAATCAATGCCGGGAAGTAATTAAACCTGGAAAGCCGCGTTCATCCAAAAGCGCGCAAAGCTAAATACGGTATCTTAGGTCCTTAAGTAAGGGAGAATTTTTTTTTTACGATTGATAGGTTTACGCTTGACCACAATCATGTCCGATGGGCAGAAATGATGAGGTCTAGGATGGAGCGCGCTTGCCTAGAAAATGCCTATTCACTCTTCTCTTGAAGGCACCCAGATTGTACTTGGCTGGGAACACGGAAGCTGGAAGGGTATTCCACACCTTAGTGGTTCAGATCAGAAACGTGGAAGAAAACGTGGAATTTAGTGAGGAAGTCGAGGACGTGTGATGAGGAAGGCATACCTGTGCCGGTAGTGGAACTCCGACACGCCGCGCCCGCGCACGCCGTTCACCACGAAGGCGCAGAACCGCTCCACCATGCGCGCCTCCCACTCCTGCGACACGTAGTGCACCGACTCGTACTCCACCAGCACCTAAAACACACTTTCACTAGGAGCAACACATCTTGCGGAAGTCCATAATAGCTAAGATGTTGACCACAAAAATAGTTTGTTGTACTTTGGAATATTGCAATCCGAACGTGCAAAACTGCTTTCCCAACGTAGGGGTAAAGTAACGTCTGATATTTCACAAGTGCCTGTAATTTAGTCCTACGTGAAAGAGTAAACATTTTGTTTTTTATTTTTAATTCATGCAACAACGCACGGTTCAGCCGATGTCTACTGGTGGTCATAGGTACAGTTAAAGGGGAAAAATAAGAATACTCGTAAGAATGATTACAGGACACCGTCTACTGTCTACACCTTCACATTCTAGGTTTCACAGGCAGTATTCTGTGCAATGCCTTGATGGCGGAAGACGATACGCCGTCGCATGTACCGCTCATATGCAAGGGTGTAACCATCGTAAAGCACAACTTGGCGATCCAGCTATACTCCTCGAATGCCTAGACATCTGCAAGGCCTTATAGGCTTTTGGATAGAGCTGGGCAGGCTCGAATAATCTAGCAGGCCCCACGAACAACGGAAGATGAATCAAGCGCGGAAAGTGTCAAGGTAAAAGATAAAGAAACTAGAAATTTATTGTAGTTATCGTTATTCTGTATCATATTCCTCTTGAATGGATCGCTAGCTTGCATAGTTTTGCACCTATTACACTCAGCGACTTTTCTTGATTCTGAGATTCTGTAAAAAATTACCTGAATGGTGTAGACCTGATCGCCCGCTTGCATCCTGAAGGCGTAGTCTTTTGGTGCACTGCCTCCTTCTCCATGCTGGTACAGCTTCAGGTCTACCCACTGTACAGCCAGAACTTCGCCGTTGGGTAGACCGACCACTCCTGCCTCAAAACTGAAAAAACAAATGCAATATGATAATTTAATCGTAACTCTGAACACTTTTGATTTCTTTGTGCAAAATGCAGTTATAACCCGTCGCGTTGTCTCACAAAATATAGCGGCCATAGAAGAGCGCATCCGGTTAGCAATCAACCCAAATACCCCGTAAATTCAGAAATTAGCTGATTTATAAGACGATGTGATATTATAAATCTATGATCTTGATATCAACGGACTGATGAAGAATTAGCTGTCCCTTTTTGGGTACCTACAGCTTCTGATTTGTGTGGAAGTCACAACACAACGGCTTAAGTCCTCTTAACCTGGACTTTTCCTTCTATGGATCACTTAGAAAGATCCAGCAAGGTTTTACCTAATCGTACCAAAAATAGATAAAAATTACAAACGACGTACGTGGAGGCAGTGCAAGGTTGGCAGATAACTCCGACACTTATGCTGGTGCCGTCTTCCAGGAAGATGTGGTGGAACGCATATCGGTGCATGAGACTCCAGTCTCGGATTTGACCTTGAAAAAGATGTCGAAAGCTCTCATCAAGTCATCATAGAACTGTTTTTAAAAATATCTGGTTCAATATAGCAAGCAAGACCTAGAAGATGCCCTGTCACGATCTTATTTTATGTCCCATTGCTGGGCACAGGACTCTCAGAATGAAATGGGTTTGGCCATAGCTCACCACGCTGCACGCTGGCCAAGTGAAGGTTAGAGATTTTCACACGCCTTTGTTGATCTAAGTATTAGGCCTGCGGGTTCTCTCAAGATTTTCGTCCACGATGTTTTCTTTGCTTTTTGTTTTACTATCACCGCTTCAAGAAGATAGTCATTCAGTCAGGTTTAAATACCAGAAAGTCATAAGTATATCCTAATTTCAACAAGACAACTCAATCAACGGCCTTACCAAAGCTGTGGTCCCTAAACGAAGGCAGCGTGTAGTCAAAGGATTCGTTCCCAATCTTTAATTTGCATTTCATGGCTCCAAATTGTTCATAATGAGATTGGTGTGCTCTGAAAAGAGGATAATTATGTATATTGTAAAAAATACCAGTTGAAGGCATTTAAGACGTGATCAATATAAGGTACAAGACGGCATATACCACCTCGTATCATTATTCTAATTAAATCACTAATTAATTATCAACTGAACAAGTTCTGCCCCTGTGCTGTACTGATTCGTAGCGAAAAAATGAGCCAGCCCTTTGTCGCCAAATAACGTTTAAATCTCGATTCTCTGATGTAGTTTCACCTGCCCGATATAATGCTTGATTGTCTGTTTGTTAGCAAATTTCGTACGATAGAACCCTGAGCTGATTCCACTCGCCATTGAACTCCACGTCCACAACTTTGCTGGGCTCGTTTTACCAAGCAGCAGGTACCACACTCACGTCTTGAGTCCCTCGAAGTATCGCCGATTCCACTTCTCCGCGGCGATGGAGCGGATGACGGCCGGCGGCTGCAGCTCACGGTCGTAGTCGAAGTACTTGCTGGTCGCGTAACGCGTTCCACTCGCCCTTGAACTCCACCCACCACTTTGCTGGGCTCGTTTTACCAAGCAGCAGGGTACCACACTCACGTTTTGAGTCCCTCGAAGTACCGCCGACTCCACTTCTCCGCGGCGATGGAGCGGATGACGGCCGGCGGGTGTAGCTCGTAGTCGTAGTCGAAGTACTTGCTGGTCGCGTTCCACTCGCCGTTGAACTCAACGTCCACCACTTTGCAGGGCTCGTTTTACCAAGCAGCAGGTATCACACTCACGTCTTGAGCCCCTCGAAGTATCGCCGGCTCCACTTCTCCGCGGCGATGGAGCGGATGACGGCCGGCGGGTGCAGCTCGCAGTCGTAGTCGAAGTACTTGCTGGTCGCGTTCCACTCGCCGTTGAACTCAACGTCCACCACTTTGCAGGGCTCGTTTTACCAAGCAGCAGGTATCACACTCACGTCTTGAGCCCCTCGAAGTATCGCCGGCTCCACTTCTCCGCGGCGATGGAGCGGATGACGGCCGGCGGGTGCAGCTCGCAGTCGTAGTCGAAGTACTTGCTGGTCGCGTTCCACTCGCCGTTGAACTCCACGTCCACCACTTTGCAGGGCTCGTTTTACCAAGCAGCAGGGTACCACACTCACGTCTTGAGTCCCTCGAAGTACCGCCGGCTCCACTTCTCCGCGGCGATGGAGCGGATGACGGCCGGCGGGTGCAGCTCGCAGTCGTAGTCGAAGTACTTGCTGGTCGCGTTCCACTCGCCGTTGAACTCCACGTCCACCACTTTGCTGGGCTCGTTTTGGTACCTGATGATGATCATTAACAGCTGTCTCAAGTGTGTTCTGTGGCTACTTTGGAAATCTTATAGTAATATCAGAATTTCGTACCACATGGGTCCTCTGTAGGAGATGGTCCACTTCTTCATCGGCTCCACGGGCGTCATCTTAATGCCCTCGGCGGCGAACTCACCGATCGGCGCGCCGAACAGCACCGTGTCCGGGATCTTTTTGCTGCACAGCAAACCCTTGCCGGGCAGCTGGAACACACGAGAACACACTTTTGACTATGTTGCCCTAGTGTTCTTGTGAATGCTCGACGATTTTCAGACCCGATCAAGATCATCAATCATCACGCCAATCAAGGGACGCAGATAAATAAATTCCTTTGAGTATGCTCCCCAATACAGTGGATACTTTGAGTTCCCTTGGAAGTATTTTAGTTGGAGAACCAGGAATAATAGTGCTGTTCAGAGCAAACACATCAGATGAGGATATCCTCATTACGAAAAATATTATAATGTTAACTTATGATGGTCCATATGGACCATCTTAAGTTACCATTAGCACAGCTGGGTCATAAGTAATATCTTTCGGAATTCGGGTTCAAAATGGTTTTTACAGCTTTTATAGTATTTCACGCTTTTGGTAGGTACTCAGCGAGATTTTTCCCCATCTCTCCTCAGCTATCCTATAATCTATTGTCTGCCAATTGATCACGAGCAGTCACCGCCTAACAACGAAAACTAAATGGTATTTAGTATTTACCCCAATGTAGAAGAGTCCATTGCACATCCCCATGGGGCGTCGCTCGCAGCCCGCTATCACGTACACGCCCTTTTCTTTGTCGCCGTCCGTTTCCTTCTGGGCCGAGATGAAGAACACCGCGTCGAAAGCCTTGTAAGGTGTCGAAGTAATTGTAAGTCGAAGTAACTGTGTTAAAAAATGGGAAATGCTTTCCAAAAAACCAACTTCAAATGCCACTACAAAGAGTTAAAAATTTTTTTTTCAATTTTAGGTACCTACACCAATTCGAAGTCGGGCAATGTTTCATACAATCCCTAATAGTCCTTCTTACTTACTTGATGTGCGAAGAAATGACGAAGTCATAGACAATCGCCCGACTTCGAATTGGTGTAGGTACCTAAAATTTAAATAAAAATTATTTCACTCTTTGTAGTGGCATTTGAAGTTGGTTTTTTGGAAAGCATTTCCCATTTTTATTTTATACTTTTTAGTGGAAAACAATAAAATGCACAAGGCGTTGTAAAAATATCCAAATTGCTTGAGGTGTGTTCATAAAATCTGAAGAGATACCCCAAATTCACCAAGACCCCATCATCAGACCCTGACTTGATTACTTTAGTCATCAAATCCGTATCTGCTAGCATATGCACCAGTAACTATAAAAAATACCCAACTCGCTTTAAGTATACTAGCAAAATTTGAAGAGTTCCCTCGATTTCACCAAGATCCCATGATCAGATCCTGACCTGATGACCATAGAACAACTTGGAAAATATTACTCTTTCTAATAATACTGAAATAGTTTCATGTGTCCATATAAAATTTGAAGAGTTCCCTCGATTTCTCCAGGATCCCATCATCAGATCCTGACCTGATTAAAATGGGACCATCTGGAAACAAAACCCTCTTAAACAAAAAAAGAATTTTTCAAATCGGTCCACGCGTCTTCGAGTAATCGGTGAACATACATAGATAAAAAAAAAAAAAAAGATTCCGACGAATTGAGAACCTCCTCCTTTTTTTGAAGTCGGTTAAAAAAGGGTTACAAGAGTAGTACACTGAATCTTGAACCTCCATACAAATGACATGATCTAAGTTATTAACTACAATAGATACTGTACTGTTTCACCGGTCTATCTGCATACTATTTTGTTGACTCAACCACGTTTTTATATCGCACAAATGGCACTTGTCTCCTCTCAGAGGGTTTAGCAAAGCTCACCACTATCCAAGTGTCGGGCTTCGAACATCTTTGAAAAATTATGGCGAACTCTCAAGTATGCAGTTTTTCGTTCACCGCTAAGTACATGATCAGAAAGGATTTATACTGCACGCCTCAAATGGTTCTAGATCAGAGTCATCTCACCTTGGCGTGGTAGCTGAGCGGCTGGGCCTTGTCCATGTCATCCGGGTCGGCCAGGGCTCGCACCCCCTGCCCCGCGCGCCCGCCGCCGGCTGCGCGGCTCTTGCTCGAATACTGCACAATAATGTACACTTTAGCGAACAGTCGCTGCCTGCGGGGCAATACAATGGGCGAATAGGACGGCGCCTGTAGTAATGCGTTCAATCTGCGAAGACGCTCCAAAGTCCAAACTCTTACACAATCGCTTGTCTTATACGATTCGGAAGGAGTTAGGGAGGATTCGACTGTTCTACGAACATACCGGCCATAACTTAAATTAGTCGGCCTATATAATAGCTGCAGCTGTGCTTTTCTACAAAATGAAATAGCTGCCAGACAGCTGCCAAGCCGAATATGGCATGCAAAATTGTACTCTATTACAACTGACAAATTCATAGATGCAGAGATGTACGTAGTCGTAGAATTACTTATTTTATACATAGAATTTTAATATATCTACCTACCTATATTATTTATTTTTTAAGTCCATCCTATTCTGGATGGGTCTAACTATCGCTGCAGTGCTGCAGTGTCAGATAATATTCTGCCGTGAAGCAGAATTGCATTGCGATTCAGGTAAGTAGGTATACTTTGTAGAGACGGTTAGGCATTGATTTATAAACGAAGGATTTGGGGTCAGCGCTAAAAAGTGTCCGAGCCGAATGACATACAAAACGCGAAAAGACATACAATCGCACTCCAGTCTCGTGTTTGAAAATTAGGCTGTATATAGTTAATGGTTTAAGACATAAATTACAATGTTTTAGTTTGTTTATAAAATACTCGAGTACCCTCGTTTATATAGATTTTTTCGGGACATTTTTTTATTGAATTTTGTATTAGGTACACCCGTCGTCCATAGATTTATAAGCCTATGACGGTTAGGCCTTGCTTTCCTCTGAGGTCGGAGGTAGAAAACCAATCTTTACGAAACTTAGTAGGGACTTAAGGAGAGCTATCTACGCTAGGTAAATATTTTACCCATTTGTAAAAGTTAGGTAACAATGATAATTGACTAAGTTATTACGTTTTATCTAAACAATTAGTGTTACTCATTATCTTGAATTAATAAGTAGGTACAATCTGAATAGGTAGGTGATTACCTACCTAAATTATTAATTATATTTTATATTATAAATAATTATTCTATATCGGTACCTTTCATTCAAATCGGTTCAGTACTTAGTTGCGGCAAACTCAACCTCGAAATATCTTTATTTCACATAGGCCTGAGGGCCTAACGTACAGGCTCTTGTAAAACGTCAACTATTGATGATTAAACGAACTTACCTGTAAGTGAAGTTCTATCACAATTATGTGAATACATTTTATTCGAAAATAATAATAAACACAATCAGGTACACTTTCATTGTACTGGCAATTTCGCACTTTTATTTATTTTGTTTTTTAAAACTGACCACCCTGATGGACACGCTGTCCCAGCCTACGTCCGCGCCATGCTTCATTCTTTAGAGAATATTTAACAAAATTTTCGTATTATACTCATGGGTTTTGGGTATGGGAGGGACCTTATATTATTATTTTCGAATAAAATGTATTCACATAATTGTGATAGAACTTCACTTACAGGTAAGTTCGTTTAATCATCAATTATATTTCATACATTTTATTCTTCAATAATAATAAACACAATCAGGTAGATGTTTAGAGATGAAAATTTAATTGTTTCCTATTATAATAGGAAATAGGTCCTCTTTATACCACAGAAGTATTTAATTAACGCAATCTTTTCGTTCAATTCCTGGATCAATAAACCAGTCACATTACAAATAGGTTTAATTTATATTTAGATAGATTATAATGATTAATGATTAGAGAGCAAAAGAGCTATTGCGACAGAAGCATCATCGCTCAATAAGAGGTTATAAAACTTAGGTAACGTCCGTAATGGTTGTTACCAGCAGACTGCTTTTCTGATGAGGTCAAGCAACAAACGACGTGCTCGCCGAGGAAGTGTTGCGTACTTGGTGCTGAGTACACTGAAACGCAGACCTCTCTCGTGAGAGATTATATTCCTCGGCAGACACGTTCTCACGGTGGTCTGCCTGCAGGCGACCTTATGAGGTCGCTTCAACATTATCAGGAGGTTGTTTATTATATATCTTGGTCTAAGATTTTGTAAACGACATATCGATTTGTTTTTCAAAGCTGTGGCAAATTTTTATACTTTCTCTTCAGTTTTGATTATGGTATAATTAAAACTGGTTCGCCCTGAGTAGTAGCTGGCGTTGTATAAACTCAATAATTCCCTTGAATTATATAAAAACAATAATACTAACTTTAACTAATGCTAATGTTTTCATTCTGTGCTGTGTCTACTGCCTAAAGCTAAAAAAGTTACAAGATCAGCAAAGCAAAGTTACGGAATGAATAAAGTCTTATTAAGGCCCATTGAGCAATGTGTTAGCATACTATATTGTGTGCTACTATGTGGTGTTTGATGTTAATTTATCTATTCATTTTCGCAATATAATATATACATATATATATATATATATATATATATATATATTTTTTATTTTTTTTTATTTGACCCAAAATCATCAGCAGAAATTAAACTCAATGCCGAATGATAACAAGTAATCGTACCATATGCTACGTCGTTAACAAGTTGTTCTGTTGGAAATTACGAGGTTGACTTATAATGTACGGATTGTACGGATCTCAGTCGTTATTAAAGCAGTATTGCCACAAAACTTTGTAAATAACACAAAATTTTTGAAACATATAGATTATTAAAAATTCCAACAAAATGTCCTTTTTTTTTTTTTTTTAATGCCTTCAGAGAACTTCCTCCAGTAATTCCTATGAATTGTGGTTCTCTAGGGAAAGACCATATTTATTTATTTATCATCAATAAATGTACTATAAGAAGTAAGTCTTTTGACACCTTATGTAAAAGAAGGAAATCCAAAGTTGTAGAGGTCCTTAGACGATGTATGTCTAAAGCATTGTCTATAATAGTATTTTTAAGCATTCTACCTCTAGAAGAATGTATAGAAGAGCAAAGGTAAACTTGGTGTTCCAAAATGTTCAGAATGCGTCTGTTTCTAAGACGTCTGGGTTCATATTGATTACATTTCGCATTATTGCAAGAAGCGATAAATTCAATAACTGGATTGAACTCTTTGAATAACTTTGAAGTATATAATTTTACAGCGATAGCTTAATCCCATTAACTGGATGTAACTCTTGGTCAGCTTTTGATTATCTTTAATTTCCATATAAGAAACAATTAACCCAATCGTTTAAATGGGGATATTTGATATCCTCTATGCAACTGATGTAAATCATGTGTATCAAAATAGATGTATCGAAAAATATGGCCATCAACTCTGTAAAGAGGTATTTCGATTCATCTTAACGTTAATTATTACAAAAACAAAAATCCCTCTAATGAAAAGAATTAGTCTTCATCTAGACCGGGAAATCGTGTGAATCACTAGTTCAACCTTTTAGGTTTAAGGGAGTTAGATGACTTAAAAAATGTTTTGTAACCACTGGCCATCTGATAGGATAACCGATGATGGACGAACAGCTGCGTCTAAAGTCTAATTTTTCTTACGGGCTACATTTTTTGTTTCTACAGACGTTCTGTGTAACCCCATCCATACCTAATAGCTGGAGAAGTGGACTTTAGGACTTTTAATCGGAATTAAGCTTAACTCTTAGATGATACAACGAGTTAAGCGTATAATTTTTTTTTACAGAATTTGAATTGTTACATAATTCACGTCATAGTTTGCGGTTGGGTAACGATACTGCCATATCGTCAGAAATTAAAATAACACCAGGAAACTGAGCATGTTTTGAGGGTAGTAAATAACTTTAACACTCTAACACCTAACAAATCTTCATGAAAAAACCGCGGTAAGTATCTGAGATGAGTCACAACTTCTTTATGTATTTTACCAAGGATGAATCGGTACTTTAAAATAAGATTCTTCAGTTCATAGGCATAAAACCCTTTTTAAGTATTCGCTTGTAAGCTGTTCTATGAACTATCAATTTCAAAGGATTTTGAACTACAAATTCATTCAACGCCTTTAAATTTAGAATGTATCTTTTACCACGTAAGATTTTGAGGTTAGACACATCTTAACTATAATCGAACATACTTGACTCACTCCCACATTATCTCACCCAAAAAAGAAATGTCGATTGTCAAAGACATTTGTCGCTTTTTCTTTATTGTGAACGTGTAAGGCGGTACACTGTGTTAGTGTACGATTTTTAAAATGGTATTATGTAATAATAATTTTTTGGAGCTAGTTCCTTAATTTGTTCAATTCATTAAAATATTTTATTGAATGTACGTACATTTGTACACCTAGTGAAAGTCAAAAAATAGTCTTCACTTATTATAACTCCCGAAATTCTAGATCATGTTATAGATCGTGACGGATTCCTTGTCAGTGATATGTAACCAATAAACTTCAAAATGTTGAAGACAACTGGCATATAGGTACCTTAATGTCTAGCGTCGTCGATGAACCTCGTCCTTGTTGTGGCTGATGCTGGAGACTCGCTGCCACGTCGCATCTTCCTCGCGGCTGATCGCCAATACTCAAGTGTGTCACGCCCCCCCTGCTGGCCGAGCCGTAACGAGAGGAGGCCAGCTAGTTTCTCGAGAAACGAGATTGCGCTGTCCCAGCGGTGGGTGTCGATAGCAAAGTCGCCCGCCGCGCCCTGCTGGTTTCTTTATTTACAACACCTGACGATCAGTAACCATTGAAACTAGTATAATGCCCGAAACTATTTCTCCGAAAAAACATCTGGTCCCGTTCGTGAACTTTAATTACTTGTCATTTGTCGAAACAAAATGTCATTTGTCAATACTTAAGCTTCTTCTCAGTTCAGGACGCGTTGTGGTTTAAGATTTTTATTAGTTTCAGAAAGAATTTAACAATTCACTTCAATGAAACTTTCAGACTAATGGTACATTATACATAATATTGTTAACTTATTGAGTTTTGAGCTAACAGTTAAATTATCATCCCATTACACAATCTGAACATTAATTTTCGAAAGTAAGTAAATTATTTTCCACCACAAAATCTAAACATTATTGTTGTAGGTAGTTAGAAAAGTTCGACGCGTTGGTACCCTCGTGGAATTAGTTTTTAAGTCGTGAAATAGTTATCACTGATAAAAGGCTATAACGTTTAACTGGCTATTCATAAGCCAGGCAAGTATATCAAATAAACTATTTGATTCTTTGCAATGAAGGTCGGCTAGAATTTTACAACTGTCGGGACTAACCATTAATATAGTTCTTATGACTGAGCGCCGATAGCAATTCGGGATCAAAGTCCGGGAGGTCATGCGGAGCCACTTGTAGTGAAGCCGAGAACAGCACCACACCGACATCGTCCCCCGTTGGTATCCGCAAAGTCCTTTGAGGTTTTTTAAAATCCTTCGTGTTGACCCGCAGTCAACCTCCAGGAGCATTGACGCATCATGCTATGCTTTCGTGGTATCCTCAACGTGATACCCTCCAAGCTAGCTTAGAGATGCCTGGACTATTTCGCGCATCATGCTATACTTTCGTGATAACCTCAATGTGATACCCTCCAAGTTAGCTTAGAGATGCCTTAGGATTTCAATTTTTGGACACACTTTCGTCAGCATTGATATTTGAGTTGATGTGATATCTGGGAAAAAAGGTTAATTTTCACTTACCCTCTTTCCTCGGAGTCTGACGAAGATGAATGCACAATTATATGATTTGATTTGATTTTATTTTTGTTATAATAATAAATTTTACTAGCGTCTAAGCATTATCAGTATAGAAAATTAAGCAAGTTTTAACACTGAACACTTAATTTTTTTTTACTTTGAACCTAAATTAACAAAAACGAGACGTGTTTTTGTAGTCGAGTGCTCATTGCCGCGCACAATAAAAGAATGAAGCATGGCGCGGACGTAGGCTGGGACAGCGTGTCCATCAGGGTGGTCAGTTTTAAAAAACAAAATAAATAAAAGTGCGAAATTGCCAGTACAATGAAAGTGTACCTGATTGTGTTTATTATTATTGAAGAATAAAATGTATGAAATATAATGATATTTGTTACACACCTCCCCATATTATGTATGGTGATAACTATACCTAAGTCGACATAAAGCTAAGTTTAGCAACACACACGTCTAGGCCTTATTTATTAGTGTGAAATGCGATTTAAGTAAGGTAGGTAGGTACATAACAACATAATATACATCACTATACAATATAATAATACGTACGTATAATAATATTTACTTACCTACTGTAAACAGAAAAACTAAACTTAGGTACAAACCAACCTTCCGATAGTAGTAGAGGCACGCGAAAACCACATACTTCAGATAATACCACTTCCCAGGCACCGAATATATCCCGAAGATGGGCTCAGGGTCCCTCCTCCGCAGGAAAACAACCAGAAACACCACCAAAACACCCGCCAACAACAACAGCCACGCCATTTTGACGCGCTCGAGTGATAATTAATGCAGTGGTTATAATAATATTATCTACTTAAATTGTGTGTAAGTTTGAACATTGATATACAGTGACCGAAGATACACTCATCATCACTAATGATTTCGTAGATATACCATTCGTATACTAATTTTAGGTATGATGTAGGTACTTATTACGCTGAGAGTAAGTAGGCTTGGGGTGCTTTTAGAGTTTAGGCTTTAGCCTGTCCTTAGTTTCAACGTGCCATAAATTGCGATCACACTAATATTATGCAAGCATAACGGTATTTGTGTCCTATAGGAGTGTATGTATGCAAGTACCTACTGTATCATTTGCGGTGTTTGTTCCAATAAGAAGCTAAAAGAGAAGAAGAAAAAGATATTTTAGCCATTAAAATATTTATACACACACGATCTGTAAAATAAGTTAAAGTTTAAACTAAACAGGCATTAAATGCGGCGTATGGCGTAGCGGTACCTGCTGTCTGCGTCGGGGGTCGTGTGTTCGATTCCCACGACTGCTAGATTGCGATGTGTGTAATATCCTGATATACCTACCTATTTATATATTGAAAAACTGAACAAAGTATTTGTTGTTTTTCTGATTTCGGTTACGCTCCATAAGTATACCTAATACAAGTTGTATTGTTTCTATGGTAATATTATGGTAAGGTATGATATTAATATTTTGAAATAATCGCATTTTTTATTATCTGCGTTAAATTGCCCAAATTAAGTACATAAATATAAATTGACCTTGTATTATACATGTGTGTGTAATAGCGCCTCCATTTGTTGTTTTATTGCAGAATAAGAGGCTGATTGTATAATTCTTCCTCATATTTTTAAAATTATTCTCCTAACAGATATTCATAATAGGTACATACTGTGTATCTTAATGAAATATTGCAGCTTATATCAGTGGCGGACACACCACAATGATAACAAAAAAGCGTGACGTGACGACCAGCGAATGATAACAGGCTTAAAAATATATATTCACCTACGACGGCATTATCAGGGCGAAGGTTGAACCCGCTGTGTTTTGTGTCTCTACCATAGACAGATAGATAGATAGAAAATACTTTATTGTACACCATTACAAGAAGAAAGAAAAAACAAATACAATAACCAGAAAAACAAATGTACAATATGGCGGCCTTATCGCTACACAGCGATCTCTTCCAGGCAACCATCGGGGTAAGAAGCGGCTATTGGAAAATATGATGAGCCATATTGTGTTTTTAAATAGTTTGGGACAATCATTGTATTTGCTTCTCGCTCGCACTGGCTAACATTGTCAGTGTGTGAGAGAGAAACGAGTACAATATCCTAAACTATCTATTATTGAGTGATAAGCACAACACAGTGTGTACTCAAAGTTGTGCAGACTCCATGACACAAACAAGTCACATCTTTAGTGTCATGGCAATGTAAGGCTAAGAAAGGACTTAGGCCCGGTTTCCACCAAAACGGAGATGTGTTTGAGTAACCAATCAGATTTCGTCATTTCGACATCTCCTCTCCCCTTAGTTTCGGAGATGTCAAAATGACGAGATCTGCAGGGCGATCGGCTAAAAATATATCAATCATTAAAGAACAGTATCAATGTCAAAACGTGATATTCAAGCGTTGTGATTGGTCAACACCCGTGTTTTGACATTGATACAGTTATTCAAAGATTGATACATTTTTAGCCGATCGCCCTGCTGATTTGTTACTCAGACACCGCTCCGCTTTGGTGGAAACCAGGCCTAAGAGTGCAAAAACCTAAGGCTTAGAGAAACCCTGTGCAATTTCATTATCCTAAGTTTCAGCTGTTGTCAAGGTAAACTAAACGGGTCTACCCGCCAAAATCAAATATTTGGTTTGATAGCGTTTAGATTTCGAAGGCTTATGGCAGTTAAAAAAATTTAAAAATTATGTTAAAAAATCTTGCGCCAGTGACTAAAAATAATCGATTTTCAGACTGTTATCCGCTCACAAAATTACAAAAAAAAATAAAAAAAAAAACCGTTATATTAAGCCATGCCCTGTATTGTTGCAAGCTACAGTACCATTCAAACTGCTTCACTACAGAATATTCCAGCGACAGATGGTACCCATCCGCCAGGAGTACCCATACGCCAGTGGTACCCATCCGGCAGAGGTACCCAACCAGCCGCGGTCGGCGGTACCCATCCGAGAGGACTCCTGTTGAAAGTGGTCCTGGTGAAAAGTCAGTCATAAATAAAACCCAAAAATATAAATAAAACTGATTTATTGATAATTCGATTTATCATAATCGACATCTTTTGATATTTCACTGTTTGGACATTTTTGGGTTACTTTACCCATTTTATTTTATAAATGTTCTAACCGAATTCCAGCCACGGCAATCAATCTCAACAGAAGTTACCCGACTTTGCAGGAGTTTAGCAACTACATATACTAAGTTTAACTAATCTTGGCTCGTGGCGCTATGTGTGAACTGCCAGACGTCCGATTGACACGAGTGACAACGTTGCCAGACGTCCCGATTTTTAAAGCAAAATTAAATGTCCCGCGCGTTATAAGTCCCGCTTTTCGGGGCTAACTCAACCGTACGTGCTTGGTGCAGTGTGCTGAGCAAGCGTGGGGGGGTGACAGACAAATGTAGACTGGACGATTTGTTTTTTTTTTATTCAGAAGACGAATAACGCCCGTTTTCACCAACACTTTAAGAAACGCCTAAGCCGATAGGTGACAGTTTTCACTTACAACAACTGTCAACTAAGGGCTTAGGTGTCTCTGAATACGACCATAAGAATGATAAGACTCAACTATTTAAGGATAGTAGAACTAAATCTAATTTAAAATATATTTTTTAAATTTTTTTATAAAAATATATTTTCTGCCTATTATTTTTACGTAACGTAATTTGAATTCAAATAAAAGATAAATATTTAAAAATTTCTGATTACTTACCTACATAAGTTTTTTTACTGTCTTTCTTTCGATTAAAAAAAATCCCGCTTTTTTACTAAAAAAGTTCCGAAATCCCGACTGGGTAAAAATAAAAGCTGGCAACGCTGGCTTTGAAGAATTGAAGAAAGTATTTCAAGTATCAAATTTGGACCATACTTAAATTGGAACATATAAAAACTAATAAGTTTTAGCAGGACAGATTAATTTGTTTTGCTATAATCCGCTTCTTGAAAAGATTCTGTATGGTACAATATGCAGGAACAATACCCACATGAAACACCACACACAATTTTCTAACGCTTTCTTCGACGTACGTTACGTCCCGACACCGGGATATCCTCAGGAGATGTTGACTTCACAATGCGAAATCGTAGAGACTCTACGATTGATTGAGTAGACTGAGGATGTCCCGGTGTCGGGACGAAACGTGCGTCGAAGAAAGTGTTAGAAAATTGTGTGTGGTGTTTCATGTGGGTAATCTTTTCAAGTAGCGAATTATAGCAAAACAAATTAATCTGTCCTGCTAATTATGGATTTCCGCAAAATAACGCCTGCTCCCATTCAATATCTAACAAGTTTTTTTAATACAGTTGCTCAAAAAGTGGCGTATTGCAGGGACGTATACCGTTCGGGATGTGGGCTATTACATACTCGTGCTTTTTTTTTACCTTTCCCGAACTCGTGCGTTATCTTTCCCAACTGTCAAAATAATGTCTATTAAAAAGAAAAACCAACCATGAAGTTTTTACTAAAAAAAATCATAGAAGTTTTTATGATTCATGCAAATACGTATATTTCTAAAAAGAAGCTACTAATTTGTTTCAATATCAGATTTGATTGAATGAGTTTGGTTAGGTTTCATTTCATCTCATTAAATTTCATTTTCATTTCATATCAATAAAAAAAATTCTACTGAAGACTTGGTTGTATGGGCATAGTTCCCTTTGCGTACCAGAATATTATTTAGTCTATGACCAAATTTTTTTTTTATTTTTTTTTTTAAATCACCAGAATGGGTGAAGAAAAAAAAACTGCTTATATTCTACGGTTGGCGCCATTTTTCAGAAATTTTCTTTGCGAGTTTAGTTGTTTGTTGCACAAAATGAGTAATTTCGACCCTAGTTTTTTTGAATTAACACCACCGGAACTCAGTATAATTGCATAAAAAGCTTCGGAGAACATTTTACCGGAAAAGTCAAAAAGTCGCTACATACGACGAATTTATTGCGTGGAGAGAAGAGAAAAAAGCAAATAGTTTTTCAGAAAATGTTAAGTTAGTTGAGTTTATTGTGTTTTTATTATTTTATTAAATTGTTTCATTTTTTCGCAACTGTATTAAAAATAATCGTTCAGTACACGTGCGGAACCGTCATTGCAACTTGTTCCGACTGTCAACCCTCGCTTTCGGCTGCGCCTCGGCTCGGGTAGACATTTGTCGGAACTCTTTGCAATAACAGCCTTTCCGCACTTGTAATGAAACATACTATTTTTAACAGCTTTTTTGTGCGATATTAAAGGTCTAGCATTTGCGCGCGTATGTCGCACAGAGTAATGGCGTGATAGGACGTGACATCTATATATTGTATACTTTTCATTCACGCACACATTCCACCACGCGTCACGATTGGTCGAACATAGTACCCTTAAAATGCATTGAAAGTTCCAAAGCAGAGCAGGCTGGTACGTGATCTCCTTTATTAATTCAATACTCTACCAGCAGAAGTGGAATCTTGGCAATTTCATTCTGAAAATCTGTTTTTCGGGTTGATTCGTTCACATTCACTTCACAAACAACGCATTTTATGTGCCTTTTGTTGGACACGAACTCATAAAAACGAGCATTTAATTTGTATAAAGAGTATCATGACCTTCACAAGCAGGGGTCTCATTGCGTTTTCATCGTTATCGTAATCAAATTCTGCGCTCTGATTGGCTGACGTAAATCAGGGAACCAATTAGCGGGCAGAATGTTTTCGGTTACGATAACGATGAATACACAATCTTCTAGCAGGGCTGCCATGCTAGCCCAACATTAATTTTATCCATTTGGCAGGATATAAGGCTCAGTATTTCCACTTCTGTCAAATGAGTATTTGTTATTAACCCTCAATTTATTATATAATATGTCCCTATTAAATCCTAATCCTAGTCTTCAAGATCCAGGTTTTGTAACTCCTCATCCAGGTCTTCGTCCAGGAATAGATTCTCGTTGATGGGAACAGCCGCGTCCTGGGAGGTGTCTTCTTTCTGGTCTTCCGGGTTCTCGTCTCCATTCTCCAGACCCTGGCTGATCTGGTGGAGGCGGTCTTCCGTTGCTTTCGTGCCGGTGTCGTCCACCTGGAAAATAATCATCATTATCGCATCAGCCCATCGCAGGTTTACTACTATGAACAAATCCTCAGCGCACAGGCCAAATGCGGATTGGCATGCTTCAAACGTTTTGGGAAAATTGTGGTGAATTCTCAGGCATGCAAGCTCTTTTGATATTTCATGTTGGATTTAGAAAAAAATAATTTTGGGCAAACAAAATCGACAAAATGCTGGTTTACTTTCTTTCTATACAATGAAAATTTAAAAAGACAAAAATAGATTTCGATGGAATTCTTTGTTTGTGTTTTAGGTAGTGATTCTGTGAACGTTAGGAGGGCAAGACGTCTGTCAGATCACATAGTGTTCTACTTCTACAGTGCGACAAGGCTATTTTGGCGCGTGGCCACAGTTTGAACTAACGGCGCTATCTTGTGCTACTGTTTGATAGTTCCCTCTGTCAGTATATCACTATTGTATGTTATGTTGTTTTTGCTTATTATTAACTATTTTAAACTAAAATTGAAGTAAAATTGAGGAGATTTTATTTTATGGCTGTCTTTGTTTTGCAACAGCGCCCTCTTTCAAGCGCCAAAAGAGCCTTGTCGGACTGTATATCATTATACTGATACTGTTAATTTAACGCGAAAAAGATACCAAGTGACTCTTGGCCCTATATTCAGCAAAAATACTTATAGCAGCAACAAGCTCACATCTATGCAGCTGATTTGCGTGAGGGAGTCTCCAGTGCGTTTGTATGAGATCCCGGAGGCTTCCAACATGACCGCTGAGGATGTCCGAGGGGGTTTTAGTGGGTAAAAATCCCACATAATCCAATCTACTTACATATTGGATATCTCAATGGAGATTTCCCTGCCATAAAAAAAAAGTTTCACTCAGCCAAGGTCAATGGACGTGAAGCATATGCGACAGGTCAATGACCGCCACCGTCCTGTGTGACAACACTGCTCCTACCCCCACACTAGAAGCGTCAATCCAGAGTAGTACTTCACCACATGTGTATATTGATGAAGGTCTCACCTCCGAGGCCTCCATGAGGTCGAAGGTCGAAAATCTCGTCCTCGTCGTCCGCGTCCTCGGCCAGCGCGGGGTCGAAGGAGAACATCTCTCGTGTATATTGATGATCTCACCTCCGAGGCCTCCATGCCGATGAGGTCCAGCTCGATGTTGCGGTACTCCGTGACGTCCTGCTCGTCGTCCTCCTGGTCGTAGTTGCGCAGGTCGAAGGCCTCGTCCTCGTCGTCCGCGTCCTCGGCCAGCGCGGGGCCGAAGGAGAACATCTCACGTGTATATTGATGATCTCACCTCCGAGGCCTCCATGCCGATGAGGTCCAGCTCGATGTTGCGGTACTCCGTGACGTCCTGCTCGTCGTCCTCCTGGTCGTAGTTGCGCAGGTCGAAGGCCTCGTCCTCGTCGTCCGCATCTTCGGCCAGCGCAGGGTCGAAGGAGAACATCTCTCGTGTATATTGATGATCTCACCTCCGAGGCCTCCATGCCGATGAGGTCCAGCTCGATGTTGCGGTACTCCGTGACGTCCTGCTCGTCGTCCTCCTGGTCGTAGTTGCGCAGGTCGAAGGCCTCGTCCTCGTCGTCCGCATCTTCGGCCAGCGCAGGGTCGAAGGAGAACATCTCTCGTGTATATTGATGATCTCACCTCCGAGGCCTCCATGCCGATGAGGTCCAGCTCGATGTTGCGGTACTCCGTGACGTCCTGCTCGTCGTCCTCCTGGTCGTAGTTGCGCAGGTCGAAGGCCTCGTCCTCGTCGTCCGCGTCCTCGGCCAGCGCGGGCGAAGGAGAACATCTCTCGTGTATATTGATGATCTCACCTCCGAGGCCTCCATGCCGATGAGGTCCAGCTCGATGTTGCGGTACTCCGTGACGTCCTGCTCGTCGTCCTCCTGGTCGTAGTTGCGCAGGTCGAAGGCCTCGTCCTCGTCGTACGCGTCC
This sequence comes from Coenonympha glycerion, assembly GCA_963855885.1. Lineage (NCBI taxonomy): Eukaryota > Metazoa > Arthropoda > Insecta > Lepidoptera > Nymphalidae > Coenonympha > Coenonympha glycerion. Next base: position 15,379,437 of record OY979636.1, on the reverse strand, counting down.
TCGGCCAGCGCGGGGTCGAAGGAGAACATCTCTCGTGTATATTGATGATCTCACCTCCGAGGCCTCCATGCCGATGAGGTCCAGCTCGATGTTGCGGTACTCCGTGACGTCCTGCTCGTCGTCCTCCTGGTCGTAGTTGCGCAGGTCGAAGGCCTCGTCCTCGTCGTCCGCGTCCTCGGCCAGCGCGGAGTCGAAGGAGAACATCTCTCGTGTATATTGATGATCTCACCTCCGAGGCCTCCATGCCGATGAGGTCCAGCTCGATGTTGCGGTACTCCGTGACGTCCTGCTCGTCGTCCTCCTGGTCGTAGTTGCGCAGGTCGAAGGCCTCGTCCTCGTCGTCCGCGTCCTCGGCCAGCGCGGGATCGAAGAGAACATCTCTCGTGTATATTGATGAACTCACCTCCGAGGCCTCCATGCCGATGAGGTCCAGCTCGATGTTGCGGTACTCCGTGACGTCCTGCTCGTCGTCCTCCTGGTCGTAGTTGCGCAGGTCGAAGGCCTCGTCCTCGTCGTCCGCGTCCTCGGCCAGCGCGGGATCGAAGAGAACATCTCTCGTGTATATTGATGAACTCACCTCCGAGGCCTCCATGCCGATGAGGTCCAGCTCGATGTTGCGGTACTCCGTGACGTCCTGCTCGTCGTCCTCCTGGTCGTAGTTGCGCAGGTCGAAGGCCTCGTCCTCGTCGTCCGCGTCCTCGGCCAGCGCGGGGTCGAAGGAGAACATCTCTCGTGTATATTGATGATCTCACCTCCGAGGCCTCCATGCCGATGAGGTCCAGCTCGATGTTGCGGTACTCCGTGACGTCCTGCTCGTCGTCCTCTTGGTCGTAGTTGCGCAGGTCGAAGGCCTCGTCCTCGTCGTCCGCGTCCTCGGCCAGCGCGGGGCCGAAGGAGAACATCTCACGTGTATATTGATGATCTCACCTCCGAGGCCTTCATGCCGATGAGGTCCAGCTCGATGTTGCGGTACTCCGTGACGTCCTGCTCGTCGTCCTCCTGGTCGTAGTTGCGCAGGTCGAAGGCCTCGTCCTCGTCGTCCGCGTCCTCGGCCAGCGCGGGGTCGAAGGAGAACATCTCTCGTGTATATTGATGATCTCACCTCCGAGGCCTCCATGCCGATGAGGTCCAGCTCGATGTTGCGGTACTCCGTGACGTCCTGCTCGTCGTCCTCTTGGTCGTAGTTGCGCAGGTCGAAGGCCTCGTCCTCGTCGTCCGCGTCCTCGGCCAGCGCGGGGTCGAAGGAGAACATCTCTCGTGTATATTGATGATCTCACCTCCGAGGCCTCCATGCCGATGAGGTCCAGCTCGATGTTGCGGTACTCCGTGACGTCCTGCTCGTCGTCCTCCTGGTCGTAGTTGCGCAGGTCGAAGGCCTCGTCCTCGTCGTCCGCGTCCTCGGCCAGCGCGGGGTCGAAGGAGAACATCTCTCGTGTATATTGATGATCTCACCTCCGAGGCCTCCATGCCGATGAGGTCCAGCTCGATGTTGCGGTACTCCGTGACGTCCTGCTCGTCGTCCTCCTGGTCGTAGTTGCGCAGGTCGAAGGCCTCGTCCTCGTCGTCCGCGTCCTCGGCCAGCGCGGGGTCGAAGGAGAACATCTCTCGTGTATATTGATGATCTCACCTCCGAGGCCTCCATGCCGATGAGGTCCAGCTCGATGTTGCGGTACTCCGTGACGTCCTGCTCGTCGTCCTCCTGGTCGTAGTTGCGCAGGTCGAAGGCCTCGTCCTCGTCGTCCGCGTCCTCGGCCAGCGCGGGGCCGAAGGAGAACATCTCACGTGTATATTGATGATCTCACCTCCGAGGCCTCCATGCCGATGAGGTCCAGCTCGATGTTGCGGTACTCCGTGACGTCCTGCTCGTCGTCCTCCTGGTCGTAGTTGCGCAGGTCGAAGGCCTCGTCCTCGTCGTCCGCGTCCTCGGCCAGCGCGGGGCCGAAGGAGAACATCTCACGTGTATATTGATGATCTCACCTCCGAGGCCTCCATGCCGATGAGGTCCAGCTCGATGTTGCGGTACTCCGTGACGTCCTGCTCGTCGTCCTCTTGGTCGTAGTTGCGCAGGTCGAAGGCCTCGTCCTCGTCGTCCGCGTCCTCGGCCAGCGCGGGGTCGAAGGAGAACATCTCTCGTGTATATTGATGATCTCACCTCCGAGGCCTCCATGCCGATGAGGTCCAGCTCGATGTTGCGGTACTCCGTGACGTCCTGCTCGTCGTCCTCCTGGTCGTAGTTGCGCAGGTCGAAGGCCTCGTCCTCGTCGTCCGCGTCCTCGGCCAGCGCGGGGTCGAAGGAGAACATCTCTCGTGTATATTGATGATCTCACCTCCGAGGCCTCCATGCCGATGAGGTCCAGCTCGATGTTGCGGTACTCCGTGACGTCCTGCTCGTCGTCCTCCTGGTCGTAGTTGCGCAGGTCGAAGGCCTCGTCCTCGTCGTCCGCGTCCTCGGCCAGCGCGGGGTCGAAGGAGAACATCTCTCGTGTACATTGATGATCTCACCTCCGAGGCCTCCATGCCGATGAGGTCCAGCTCGATGTTGCGGTACTCCGTGACGTCCTGCTCGTCGTCCTCCTGGTCGTAGTTGCGCAGGTCGAAGGCCTCGTCCTCGTCGTCCGCGTCCTCGGCCAGCGCGGGGTCGAAGGAGAACATCTCTCGTGTACATTGATGATCTCACCTCCGAGGCCTCCATGCCGATGAGGTCCAGCTCGATGTTTCGGTACTCCGTGACGTCCTGCTCGTCGTCCTCCTGGTCGTAGTTGCGCAGGTCGAAGGCCTCGTCCTCGTCGTCCGCATCTTCGGCCAGCGCAGGGTCGAAGGAGAACATCTCTCGCCCGGACAGACCCACCGCCCGACCGGCCTTGAAGTCCGTACGCTTCTGTTCCTCTGCTTTGATGAGGGCGTCCTGAAGTTTTAAAGGTTTTGTATTAGAAATAACCAAGTAGTAACAAGAGGGTAACCAAGTAGTAATAAGAGGGTAGTAGGTACCCTGGGTTTGGTCAGACTTAACAGAGTATAAATATTAATTAATACATTTAGGTGCCAATTATGTAGTGCAAAATCTCTAAACTAATATCTTTTTCAAAATGCTTCCCATGGAAAAGGAGAGCACTATTTTTAGATGTGTCAAATTAATTTAGTGTAGCGATTGTGCACAAAAGAATTTTCACCATAGTGCATTTACAGGATGATGCTTTCTTTAGATTAATTATTCAGAACATTAGATGCTAAATGTATAATGTGCTCTAGACTTCACACTTTAGATGTACACACATCTACAGTGTGAAGTCTAGAGCAGTATTGTCCTCATCTTCAATAATCAAAAAAATGTTTAAACAACCCTGTATTTGTTCATAGAGCAGAGAGCATAATAATGGTTGTTAACAAATTTTAAGGCACACATTCTAGCCCTTAGAGACTTATCCCTAAAAGTTATTTTCCCAATACTAGGCCTGTAGAAAAAGTGTAGGAGGTTATAAAGTGTCATAACGTTAATGGTGAATAAATTAAAAGTTAAAATGCTATGAAATGACTCATACCTGTTTCTCTTTGATCTTCTTCTTCTTCCACGCGAGGAAGGTTTCCAGCGTGATCTTGGTCTGCTTGGGCCCCAGCGCGGCCCTCTCCCTCTCTATCAGGTCCACGAGCGAGATCTCATTCTTCTTCTCCTCCATCTTCTTCTTGTCACGTTTGAGCACGAAGCCCGGCGGCAGCGCGTGCCTGTATATACATTTGCCACCCGAGGGGCACTCCCAGAACCAACCGTACTTGGATTTCTCGACAGCTTCCAAAAAGTGTTTGCAAATCTGTTAAAGATAAAATGTTTTTGAGTACCGTTTCGCGAACCTTGTTATAGTCAAGCAGCAAATCTGTTAAAGATTAAATGTTTTTGCAAACTTAACTATTCCACCTAAATTGCTATAGTTAGGACTATAACAATCATACTGTTTAGTCTTTTTCATCTACATATGACATTCACAAGAGAGGAAAGACACCCACCTAGTGTATGTGAGAACTTACCACACAACACTGCCTAGATCATAGATCTCACTAGCAGTTTTTTTTGTTACTTGCCTAGGCTTACAAGATCAAGTCTTAAGGCAACCAACAGAAAAAACCAGTACTTTTTACTACAAATACACACGTAGATACATATTTTCATATCAAGATTAATGGAGAAAAAAATATGTCTCACAATATCAGTGGAAGGTCTCTGCTTGTTGCCTTCTCCATGCTTCTTCTCCACCACCTCCTTGAGCTTGTCCTCGTCCCAGTTGTCCATCGTGTCGTCGTCGTCACGCATGTCCACATACAGGGATCTCTTCTCAGTCTGCAGGATGCAACAATTAATATTATAGGATGAGACAAACAAGATAGGTGATGTTAGGTGAAACACCTACACATGTCATTATGCAGTGCAACCCAGAACTTGCAATGACTTATTCCTATAAATTTAAATATGCATCAAAATTTCACTCGCGGTGGGACTCGAACCCACGTCCCCCAGCTATCGCGGCTGAGAGCTCTTCCACTGAGCTACGCGAGACTGTCTCACCACAACGAAATTCGGATGCATATTGTTTTTTGTTCTTAGGCAGAACTAACGCCATCTATCTGAAAACATTACAGTTATTAGGGTTCCATACCAATTTGGTAGAAATGGAACCCTTATTCAAATATGCAATGACTTACTACACACTGCAGTATGCTTGTCATCTTGAGACAGCAGTTAGTTCATTGGTAAGTACCATTGTGCCTAGTACCTACTTAATGTATTAGTACTTACTTTATACTGTCTTTTAGAGCCACTGTAAAGTTACACAAAAAGCTGGGAGAAATCAGAAAGTGTTAACTCTTCAGTTTGCAGAAAATACACCACCCCACTGTTCAATAAACTCATCTTCTTTAACAAGTCATTACATACATTTTTCAACATCTTTTTGCTTGCATAAATTTCTTACGTTTACATGATAATGGCAATAACAATTTATAAATACAATAATACATACCTTTCTTTCAATAGTTAAGTCGTGAGAGAATTTACACTTGTCGCCTTTCGTACACTGCCCTTGTTTAAAGAATGCACACACTACTGACTTGGGGTCAACACCTGGAAACAAATTTACAAATATATTTAGGCACCTTTTTAGTGCTTCTCACTATAGGTAAAAGTTACCTAAATATGAAATGAATGAATGTTATGTGGTTGACATCCAAGAAACTTGCACGAAATGTTTTTCCTCCACATTTCTGATACGAACCGCTAAGGTATGGAACGCCCTACCAGCCAAAGTGGTTCCAGCTAAGTACAATCTGGGTGCCTTCAAGAGAAGAGTGAATAGGCATTTTCTAGGCAAGTGCGCTCCAACCTAGACCTGCTTTCCATCAGGCATGATTGTCGTCAAGTACAAGCCTATTTACAATATAAAAAAAGAATGGTATATTCTCTCATACAAATGTCTCTAATCAAGTTTATGTCAGTGGAAGTTGATTGAAACTAAATTTCCTATTACAGAGCATCACAGTTCTGCCTAGCTCTGGATTGATGCTAGTGTATAATTAAAAAGTTTCCCCTAACCTTTCTCAACTTTTTGTGTTTGCACTGGTTTGAACAGCAGTGAGAGTTCCTTCTGTTCTTTCAACTTCTGTTCTTTTTCCTTCTTCTTATCATCCATGGGCTTGGCGGGGTGGATGCCGCCACTCTTCACCTGCTTCTCTACTTGCTGAATGAACTTCTGCTGCTTTGCCCCTTTCTTGTTCTTTAAGCCAAATGTCTTGTCCTGTGGACCATGAACAAAAATAATGTAACTTTTAAAGTAGTGTACTTACTATTAGTGATATTATAAAGATATTAGAATGATACACCAGTTCTAAGACAGGGAAGGGACAAATAATAAAAATCAAATACTTTGTACTGAATTTCAACTTTTAAGAACTCATAAAGCCGCAGCGGCCCACCGGTGATCGCACATATTAATCTCTCATAGAGATAAGTATTTCCTATGTATACTATAATTTATCATACTATGTAACACAATTATCTGGTACATGAAATAAAATAAATATTAATAAACAAGTGTGAAATGTCTGCGAGGTTGATTGGGCCATGGGTGGTGGAGGGTCGTCCCTAAATACTCAACTGATTAGAACAGTTGGCTTACACATGAACACATTTAACTGGCTTAGTGTTCTAGTAATTAGTTAAAGCATTGTTTTCCTGTCATATTCTCCCACAATGCTGTCTGTTGCATCCACCAACATATTTGTAAGAGCGAAGACAAAAATAAAAATAGTTAACACCCATAAGCTTTTTAAATTTAGACTTTTAAGTGGTGAGTTTTGGTAAATAAATAAGTATCACTTGCTCGATGGTGAAGAAAATGATTGTGAGGAAACCTGCATTCCAGAGATTTTATAATGTTATCAAAGGTGTGAAGCTGGTGGTGTGTGAAGCTTGCAGTGAAGATGATGAAATTCCGTTTACCTCAATAACTTTCTCCTTTTTCTTCTGCTCGGTCTTTTTGCTGGCTGCGCCGCCGCTGCTGGCAGCTTTCTTCGGCGGCATGATTGGTTAGGCTTTTCAACTTTTATCAGCTAAAATAATTTTCTTCAATTTAACTTATAAATACGTGAATTTGCGTCTCCCAGTAGTTCCTGTGATCGTAAAGAACGTGTACATTCGTCAATTTTAATAAATAACTTCCACAATGCACCCGAAAAATTAAAATCGTGGCTTCCAAGTTCCACTTTCCACGGCTGATGTTGACACTTGACAAATGACAGTTGACATTGACAAATGACGGCTAGTTAAGTACCTAATGTAAAAAGCCAAAAGCCCATAGTTTGATATCTGTGGCTGTGGCTGAATTTATCATATTTATCAGCTGCTTGATGGAGTGATGGGAGTAATGATAATCGACAAATTTTTTAATTATTTTGTGATTCAATCTTAACAGAATATGAATATCATATAACATCAGCTTATTGCAGTCCAACGCTGGCGGTCCAAGTCTCACAAAAGAACGCAATCCACTTGCGTTTTAATAAAATTACTAAAGCCACTTCCTTGGCCTTTTTCCAATGTTTTTTTGTTGTGGTTTCCCATTTACTTTCAGTATTACCATTATTATTCAGTATTACGTTAGTAATATTATATATTCGTTGGTATTACTTTGCTCCAACACTCATCCCATCTCTTTAGCGGTGCTACTCTTTAGGCAGTCATTGTTAAAAAAATTCAGTTTCTAGTCCTTACATAGTCCCCAACCACCCTCAACCCTTAGGACCCTATCCATCAGACAGATGACAGTGAACAGGGGTCTGATTACGTGAGAAAAACCTTTTCATAGTTATCGTGATCGTTGGTGAATTCAGCCCCCCGAGTGGCTGGGGACTGAATCAACGGGCAGAATTAGTAAACGATTACGATAATGATGATTGATGAATATGATTTCTTTGACACTCTAGGGGCTGATGAGCGATTTTTTGTGGGGACAAGCGGCTGAAATTAAAACATCCTATGAAACCTATCCTATCTTTTGTCATGCCACAGATCCTCGTAATTTGATGAAGTAAAATATTTGGAGGTTGGAGCTTACTCTATCTCAGATAAGGGTGGGATAGGTGAGTTCAAGTTTTTCAATTGTCGATTATTCGATAATCGATCTTATTTTTATACTGTTGCAACTTGCAAACATATCCTTGCCATAGGCACATCACTAAAAATATTGCATTAATTATTATTGGTGCGCGAGAAATGCGAGAATCGGTGGTCGCCGGACGGTGGTAGTGGTACTTGGTAGTCCCTGTCCGTGGTCCGTGGTGACTGGTGGTTGGTTTGGTTCACGAGTTCACGACTCACGTCATAGGGTCAATGTTGAAGAAGAATTTTTGACCGTATCCAAATAAACGGGAGCCAAAAGTGGGCCATGGCGAATGATAGTCTATTTTGTACGCTATCACCTGGCGCTGGCTCGGATAGGTCGTGTTTGTTTTACCGATAAGTCGGAACAATGGAAATAGTGGACGTAGAAGACGGGCAGGTCGACGCCGCGGCGGCGGCGACGAGAAAGAAAACTTTGTGGTCTAAAATAAACAACAGGACGACTTACAGTTATTTAGTGAATATTGTCATTTCTACGTTACTACTGACGTGTTTGGTTCTAGTGCTTTATTTCTTTAAGGAGTACCTGAAGACTATACTGTACTGGGTGGACGCACAGGACCCGAAAGTGATTTTTTTGCTGTTCATGGGTCTGTTCTTGATAGTGAGTTTCCCGGTGACGATCGGTTATTTAGTGTTGATAATTACTAGCGGATACTTGTTCGGGATCTTCAAGGGTTTGGGGACGGTGGTGGTGAGCGCCAACTTCGGGGTGGCGGTAGCTCACTTCACGCTGAAGATGCTGCGGAGCTACCTGCCCCTCGACCGGCTGCTCAAGAACGACACCGCTCGCGCGCTCTTGAAAGTGATATCGGGCCCGCAGGCGTTCAAGATAGTATTCTTCGCGAGGCTCACTCCAATACCTTTTGGGCTTCAGAACACGATATTTGCCGTGAGTGTTTTTATTTAGGTATTTCAAAACTCGCTGTTGCGAGCGATATTAAATTTTATATCCCTAAGATATACTTTTGATAAAAAGTGTTGTTGCTGTGTGAGCATAAATCAAATCGAAAAATAGTATCAACATACTCACTTAATACTTTACATAATTATACTAGCTGCTCACATTTATTTCCAGTGTTAAAAAAGAAAAATATCCTACCTATATTTAAAATATATTCTAATATATTCTAAAATACCTTTCTAAATTGTCTTTCTTTCTAAAAAGTCTTTACTTAGTACTTACAAGTTTCATCAATTTAGTTTGAGTAATTTTGAAGATTTGAACTATTGTGTCTTCTCAACCCCTTTTTATGTCCCACTGCTGGGCACGGTCTCCTTAGCACACTACCCACCCACGAACCCACACTGGCCAAGTACGGGTTCGTGGGCTTTACACACCTTCAAGAACATTTTTTATGAACTCGCAGGTATGCCGGTTTCCTCACAATATTTTCCTTCACTGTTAGGCAAGTGATTTTTATTTAGTTTCCTAAGTGATATTTAGTTTTTATGAACTATTGTGTGTGTGATGAAAATAAATATATGGATAGTTTTAGTGTACAGAACTTTAATAAAATAACAGAGGTCTTGCTAAGAAATTTGCAACAATCCTTAATTATTATGTGCTAATTAGAAACTTATTTAAATACATTTACCTCCAACAATTTTATTATTACCTATAATTATAATTACAATCTATAAATTATAATTACAATCTTATAATTCTTTTTCCCAGTAACTAAGCAGCAACTTGGTAATACAATTTTTTCAATGGAAACCGTGGTAATACAATTTTTTCAATGGAAACCGTTAACTTGAAGGTCACTTAACAGCCATACACTCAGCCTTCTTTATAATTCAAGAGTATAACCAAGGTGAAACATTAAGCTTACACATTTGTGAACTAACTAGAAGTTGCTATTTTAAGACTTAACAACTACAAAATACTAACAACTCTTTTAAGAGTTGTGTATTTTTCATATCAAAGTATTACTGGTTAATGTATTATTTTGTTGTAGCATACTTGTTGATTTTTAAGTTATAATTTATTGCTTGCATACACTTTACACAATATCTTAAGGGAACTATATTTTCTATCACCAAAATTTATATTTGTCATCAAGTTGTATCACCTAATAAATAGATCTATCGCCACGAAATATTTTCGTTCTCAGATAAACAAAAATTGTTCCCAGGTATGAATTATCAAATTAATGTTAATATATGTGTAAAATAAGAGATCGATAACCAATAAAATTATATTGCATTACATGAATATAAACTTCGTTCTTATAATAACAGTTTTGTTACTTAAATAATAGCTCTGTGCTCAGAATGGTAGATCTGTCACCAAATAAATCGATTATCGATCCCTGACTGCGACTCCTTTTTATTTGATATTTTGTCACCAATACAGTAGTAACATTTTATTTCGTTCAGATATTAAATTAATAGTATTCGTTACCAATTTAATACATCAATTTATAATTTTAATGAAAAATGATCAAAGGGGTGGAGACAAAGTGGCGCGCTTTAAAAATTGACCTGCGTTTTACAAGAAATATATGTGCAAACATATTATCGGATTAGCCATACGCTTAAAGCTGGCCAACCCCCCACCAGAAGTAAAAAATGTGCTTATCGGCCAGAAAAGAAAAAGGGGGCGCCCTTCGAAATCCAAACCAGCGCTGATTATTCAGTGATTATTGTTTTTTAAGAATAAATATTGATTATTTTAACTTTAATTAAGTGTTTTATCTACTATTCTGCTAGCCATAAACCAGCTATTTTAAACCAGCGCTGATTGTTCAGTGGTAATTATTTTAAACAATAAATATTGATTATTTTGACTTTAATTGTTTTATTTACTACTCTGCTAAAAAATTTATTTAAATATAATTTATACTACCAGTGGAAATTTAGAACCTTGGGAGTCTAGTTAAGTAGCAGAATCTTTTGGTTGAAACGATGATGACAATCCTAATTTTTTTATTTGAACTTAATGCAATTTTCTAGTAACATAATATGATTTATTGGTGATCTCTTTAAATTAGTTTGCTTAAATACTTATTAGGACACACCTATTATAATACATACAAAAACATTTATTTGGTACTAGACTTTATATCTCAGGATTTTAGGTGATTTATTGTGGAACTGATTTTGCATTGTTTGGTGACTACATTTTGGTGACAGATCTACTATTTTGAGGACAAACCCTATTATTTAAGAAACACAAAACTAATTAAATTGGTGATAGCTTAAATGATACCCATATCTTAATATATATAAATCTCTTGTCACAATGTTTGTCCTCAATGGACTCCTAAACTACTGAACCGATTTAGTTCAAACTTCGTGAATATCTGTCATTTGGTCCAACTTAAAAGATAGAATAGTTTTTATCCCACGTGGACGAAGTCGCGGGCATCAGCTAGTATAATTATATATTGTGGATACAAACTACATCTCAGTCAATGCAGCAAAAACCACTATCGTAAACTCATACTTGATACGCAACATCTTTGCTTGCTAAACCAGTTTGGGAACCAGATATGAGCATACAGGTTGCTCCAAGAAGAAATTTTTAAGTTGTTTTTGTTAATATTTTCTTTTTATATTCTAATACTAACTGTTGCCCGAAGCTCTGCGGTGTGAATTTCGGTTTTTCCTTATGTCTGTAGGTATGTTGTATTTTTTCCGGGATAAAAAGTAGCCTAAGTGCTAATCTGGGCTATAAGCTATCTTTGTTCCAAATTTCAGCCAAATCGGTTCAGTAGTTGCAGTGTGAAAAAGTAACAAAGATCCATCCATCCATACCTACAAACTTTTGCGTTTATAATATTAGTAGAATTTTGATGTTAGCTTTCCATGCCAGATTTAGTGCATCTCAGATTGCATCTTATAGTAGGGGATCCCAAGTAAGGTCGACCTTCACCGAGCTGCTTATTGGATGAAAACTATTTTATATCCAATTAAATATGTCAATAAATATATCGCAAGTGGGTTGCCTAAAAAATTTCAGTCCAGGGTATGATTAATTAAGAATTAAAAAAAAAAACATCGTAACATAAACTCCGCTTTGTTAGAGTTCTGTTGACATTTTAGTTAAAATTAGATTGGATGAGCGATTCAGGTCGCAAATTGCAATTATGCCTATTTACCTACGATTTTATTATCTGTTAACTTTCTTTTGCCAAAAAATATAGACCAGAAATACTTTCCTCAGCCAGGAAATTATTTCTGACAAAAAGCACTATTTATAACATCCAATCTAATTTGAACTACGATGTCAACTAAACTGTAACAAATAGGAGTCCATGTTACAATGGTTTTTTTTTAATTCTTAATTAATCATACCCTGGACAGAAATTTTTTAGGCAACCCACTTGCGATATATTTATTGACATATTTAATTGGATATAAAATAGTTTTCATCCAATAAGCAGCTCGGTGAAGGTCGTTGTATGGCGGGATCTTAGACCATTAATGTCATATTACACTGCTGCACTCATTTGTCATCCTAGGATGTCCGTTAAGTCTCTAATTCAAGTAACAAACCAGCCAAAAATATAATATGTTTGAGTGCACATAATATTACTTCGCTAACACATTGTACATTCATGGCAATCAAGAATCTTGGTTCCTCAATGCCTAATAGCATCTCACTCTTTTGCCCACTGCCACTTCTGCTTTGCGACTGGTCACTTTAGTTTTTTCGTTTCAGCAGACGGACGTCCACTGCTGGACATAGGCCTCCTGTAATGATTTCCAGCCCGCACAGTCCTGCGCCACTTGTAGCCAGCGCCTACCCGCTTGAGCGCTTCCTTGAGGTCTGCCAACACTGCGCTTTCCCGTGCAGTTTCCCGCATGGGAAAGCGCAGTGTTAGTTTTTTAAAGATCTCATAACTCAGAGTATAAGCTCTGTATAGCATCTTCTCTGCAGTGTGACTCTAAATCCTTTTTATGAGACTTATAATATTGTATGCTAGCAATACAACAAGAAGCAGTCATAATTTAGTTGAAGAATCATAATGGTGCCTATTTTGTTTTAGGGACTCTAAAAGTGCATCTAAAACTAATACTATTCCTTTCACATTAGTTTAAATGAAAAGAAATAGCATGATTTTAGAATTAGTGCTATCCTTTGTATATTATATAATGTAGAGTACATTCATGTCGCTAGCAAGAACTAATCTAATTAGATCCAATTAACCCTATCACACAACCTTGAGTGATATGGCCTTTACACAATCAAGCACGTTGCTGTCTTAAATTAGGTATCTCTTGTGATGCCTACGACAGTATAGTAACTATACTTATTTAAGGAGCATGCCACTAGTGTGTCTGCGAAATTCAATTTTTTTGTGGATTTTTAAGCTAATAAGACATAATAAGCTTATGGCAGACATATTGCGGGAGTTCCAGTATTGTCTTCACGTGTTTATATGTATAAAAATCTCTGCTTGAAAGTGTTAAGTTAAAGAAATTAGTCTGAGATTTGCGAGTTACTCACTTAATTTCCCAGGATAGACATTTTTATGCAAAGATTTTGATATACATATTTAAAGATGATACTGCCATTCCCGCAATTTGACTGCCATAAGCGTATTATGTGTAACTAGCGTACAAATAGCAAAAAACCACGAAAATTTTGAATTTTGCAGGCATAGTCGTTGATTTTGCCTTAACTTCTTGTAACATAATTGTTATTGTTACTGGGAATAGTGCAGTTCCTTGCTGTGTTACATTAATATTTTTCCATATTTTAATGTAATCTGAAACTAACATTTTCATCAACACTCAAAGAAAATACCTTTTATCACCACAGATTTGTTAATTGTCTCTTTGTTATCTCATAATTTCCTTGCTCTGCAGTAAGTACAAAATGGTTTAAATAGGAATCTAGGCTGATTAAAACTTGCATATAAACTGGTTCTAGTCACTCCACCTCCTGGATAAAGTGGATTGACTCCCTCCCTAGTAATAGTCCATTAAATAAATCTTCATAGGTAGAGGATAAAATAGTTTTTCCTGATGCAATTTCAACCATTGTCTAAGTATGTGCAAAATTATCCCTCATGGAAATGACTAATAAACTATATAATTTCATTTTGCCTTAACTGGTGGGGAAAAATAGTACCTACATTATTTTGATACAAACGAGACAAATAATATATAATTTCTACACAAATCCCGGTTTGTAGACCCAAGCCGAAGACATGAGTAACAATAATAATTTGTGAAAATGACAATTCCAAATGTGAATTCAACAACGTTTTTTCATTTGCGAAAAAAAATTAACCCCAAAAGGAAATAATTTAAAATAATTTCGTTCATGTATGTGAATAATATTTTATCTATAATACTGTAATTTGATACAATGTACATAAAACTCCATGCATTGCAAAAGGAAACCAATTAGCACTAGTGCAGAATAGAATAACTATCTGAACACTAAACACATGGAAAGTCTATTTTGAGCAATGTATAAAAAGGACTTATCCAGTGTCAGATAAGGGAGGGTTATTTCATTTCATTTATTTATTTAGTTACATCAAAATAACACTGTAAGGGCGCTGTAACTAGGGAGGCGGACTTATTGTGTCAAAAATTTATCAATGTTTATGCGTAAAATACAGCCTACAATACAAAAGTCCATTAATGGATAAAGGTTATCTCACGTTAATGTGGTTGTTTTCTTCAGCCAAGTGAACAAATCATCTATCTCGAAAAATAACGCATTTCTTCAATAACAGAAGGGAACTACTTTTTCCTGTACCCAAGGTTCTACTTATTCAAAATAATAGACCACCTGGGCCGAAATTCTTCTCTGCGGAAATTGCTTACGATTATTATGACTCTAATTTTGGTTCAAACAACGAGCTCTATCTTAACGATTAATTATGGCCATCGCAATTTTTTTTAATTTGGCTGTGATAGATTGTTATTTTTAACCGACTTCAAAAAAAGGAGGAGGTTCTCAATTCGTGGAAACTTTATTGTCGTAAAAGTAGACCGTTTTGGCCAACTCTACCTTAAGTATTTAATGACCTTAACAACACCATAAGTTGTCTCAAAACAAAGCTTTAAAAGTCTTGTTGGTCCCTGGACACAGTCATGGAACATTTTTCAGAACATTTTCTATTTTTCTTGAGCACAATAAACAGTCTATTGGGGGCAGTTTATATCTTTTCACCCACCTTGATTCCTAGTGCTTTGGAAAATGTAAATATTTGTATGTAAACCTTCCACAACTCAGAAGTACCTGTAGATAGTAGTAAGTACCTGTAGAAGTAGATTTACCTAGTAGTACAGTGGTAAGTACAGAAGTACCTGTAGAAGTAGATTTACCTTCGAGTACCATTACTGTTTATCAAGCCCAATTCACAAATAAATTGAACTGAACGTTACATATTATTGTAAGTCAGCTCCTAAGCGTGTTGCTCGATAGATTATCTCAATAAACGCGCAAATAGAAAAGCGTCATAAAGTTTCCGAGTCCATTGCGCGGCGCCGCGGGCTGTCTGGACTGTGGGGCGTATTGCGTAGAGAGGAAAGTTGGCTCATTGAGTGCTCTTCCAAACGAAGTGGAAAAAGACTAGCCTGTACTTTAGTTCTTTGTAGGTTTCTGTAAAGTTTTGACTCTGAGGTTTAAATAAATCAATAGCCCTATTCTGTAACTCGGTGCCTATCAAAGAATGATAGCCACTAGCAAATGTTTTTCATCCATTGAAGTTTTGCTAAGGAAATGTTATTTTTATTTCATAGCAAACTTTCAATGGATAAAAAACATATGCCAGTGGCTATCATTCTTTAATAGGCACCGAGATACAGAATACGGGCGCAGGACATCCAAATGTTAGCACAAATAAGTGATTGATTGATTGATTGATTGATTGATAGCTTTTATAAACGCGCTGTGTAAGCACAAACCTGTAGTGCAGAACAAACTGCTATCAGCGATACTTATGGGTCTAGCGATTAACCCTGGTCTGACAGGTCAAAAAAACTGTTTTCGTAATTCAACCAAAAGTCAATATATTCACTCCAGAACGGTGTGAATATGAAAATTGTATTAACGTAAGTAATATTATGTTACATAAAACTTGCGCGTTGATACAGGAGAAAAATTATGCGTTCAGAAATTGTATTTTATACGCAAATAAATTATTCTGATTGCCACTGTTTCTCCTTTAAATTCCCACGGAGATACAAAGATGTCACGACACACAAGTAAATAAAACACGTGATCAACAGCGCTTTATTTCGCATGCCATTCTCATTTTGCGTTGCGTTTTCGAAGAATTTCCGTCCGGGAAAACAAAAACAAATTAGGTGAGGTGCCAAGCGGCCGGCGGCACCTTTGTTTCAATTCAAAAGCTCATTGGATAGAAGTCAAATTCTACAGTTGATAGAATGATGATTTTATCTGCACCGACACTAAGTACTATAGGTCATAGGTTCAATCCCCAGGCCGGTCGAGCCAATGAAATATAGTAAGTTGGTCTTTCTATCACGCAATCCTTATTTCTTAGTTAGTACTAAGAAATAAGGATTGCGTGATAGAATTATGTAGTTTAAAAATTGGTGGTGTTTGATCCCCGTGCCTCGGAGAGCACGTTAAACCGACGTTGGTCCTGAGTTCCTGACCCTTTGAGAGAGAGAAATAGAGAGTGCATTATACCATAGATTGACCGTCATGGCCGAGCACGTATTCTGTAACTCAGTGTCTATCAAAAAATTATAGCCACTGGCATATTATTACACGACTGCCCAAAAAAGGAGTGTAATGTTTTTAGGGTTCATGTATGTATGTATGTATGTATGTGATGTGTCTTTATTCCTCCATAACTTTTGAACGGCTGAACAGATTTGGACATATGGGGTATCGTTAGAATCCATGAATCCTCCCGAGTAACATAGGCTATATTTTTTTTGGAAAAAATCAATATGGCGGAAGTGAGGCGCCACCTTCAAAAGTCGAAAACATCATTTTTCTTTTTGTAATTTTTTTAGTTTTTGTTATTGTCTGTCAACAGAAATACATCATCTGAGAACATTTCAAGTGTCTAACTATCATGGTTCCAGAGATACAGCCTGGTAACAGACGAAAGGACGGATGGACAGTAGTCTTAATAAATAAGTTCCCGTTTTTACCCTTTGGGTACAGAACCCTGAAAAACTTTTAGTACTGTCTTGAATAATTACTTTCCATACCCATTTTCCGCAAGCGTTGTAAAAATGTACATGATAAAAATATACCATCAGACGCCAGTGTATTTCTATCGAGGATTTATTAGGGTTGCACACATGACACAGCAAAGGCATCGACTTTTTATCTTTTATTGCGAAAAGATAAGCACAGGAAATATGTATTGCATAGCGAAATATATTGCGGGAAACAGTGCACTTTGTTAGTTCACTAAGTACATCATTGGCTTATTAATCTAACTAAGTACAAAGAATTATTTATATCAATATGTATCACTCATTTGCGCTATATTATTATTTTATGTACAAAATAATACCGTAGATATCATAAAGGTGATTTTGATTAGAAATAATATATATTAAAGATATTGCCATTATCTTGCTGGTAAGTTGGACCAGGCGATAAAAGTTCAGTGATAAAATCTTTACATATCTGTTATTTTATTTATTTTACTTAACATAATATTCGCCGCACATTAGCTACAAGTTATGAAATATTCCTGTTGCTATACCTGTAGCCAACAGTCGCTGCCTGTGGGGCTATAAATTGGGAAAACAGGACATCGGCTATTGGCGGACTAGCCTACCTAGAGGCCGTGAATGCGACAGAATTCGCATAGGCATAAGCGATCTTTTTTTATTCATTTTATTGTTCCACAGGCAGCGACTGTTTAACAATAGTATAGGTCTCTAAACTTCTGCATGGGTATAAAGTTATAGACGCTTAAACAAAATGGGGTTCAGTAATTAGTTAAATCAACAGAAAGATGATTATATTATAAGTTCAAATATTATTGCGTAATGAAACACTATAGCGACCGTGGTATAAATTATCCCCCAGGCGATTCGCCTGCGAAATTCAAATTTGATTAAGTTTTCCGCAAATATTAATTAGATAGATATGAACTATAGATCCTTAAGAATATTTGTATATCATATCATGACATAAGAATAATTGTATATCATGACATTTTGAAAAGAACAAGTGCCGAGTTTCTTGCTAGTTCTTCTCGGTGCAAACCTGCATTCCGAACTTGGCGGTAGAGTTTTTGACATTTCATGGGCGCCTATTATTTAGGCCTATGTGAAATAAAGAATTTCATTTCATTTCTTATGGAAATGGAAATTTCGCAAATCAATATAGGGCCATAGCAACATGTTTTTTCATAAAAACTTCACTCATAGTCCATTCACCTCATATTTGCTCCAGAACGGTTATATTATTCAGTTACTCAGATTTGGAGCTGTATTAGAAATGAATATGAGTTTAATGTGGTTAAATAGTTAACAAGTAACATCTTTTAATCGAGCTGTCGAGCGACAACCCTAGACCCTACGTGAATAGTAAAGTTACAGTAAGCTGAAGCCTGGCTGAAAATATTTATCGTGTCACGTCATACGCCTGTCTGGCTCGCATGCACACGAAAAAATCTTGCTTTTGCGCCGGCTATGTTTTATTTTTACATTTCTCCGACGCACCTAGATTAGTTAGTGTTAACACTTACCCACGATGTTTCCCATACATTCGTAATACCAAAATCGTTTGTAATTCGTGAAAATTTCGATCATGTTGTGGTGTTATTCGAGTTCATATAGTAATAATCTATGCTCCTGGCCATATCTGGTTCCGAAATACTTTTGTTAAACGAAATTGTAAACGAATTTAGTTTTGCCTACTTTTATGTCAAAAAGGATATTATGTTTTCTGCTTGTTTGTTTTGTAGTAAAAACAACACTATCTCACGTTGCATTAGTTTGGGAGCACAGTTTTTATTGTCCAGCTAAAGAAAATCACCAGTTAATAAAGAAAGTTACAAATTTTCATTCATAATTTTTGGTATTACGGAACTCGTCCAAAGTTATAAAAATTTTGATCAAAATTGATTATTATTTCGTTTTAAAGAAGTATTTTCGAACAAAATATGGCCAGGAGCATAGATTATTACTATATGAATCCGAATAACACCACATGATCGAAATACCTATGCACGAATTACAAATGATTTGGTATTTTGAATGAATGGAGACATCGTAGTTCACAGGACTCTTAACTCGTAAATACAGTTCGTAAGTAATAGACATTTATACCCTGGACAGAGCGGACGGTGCGAAAAAGTGTCGCCAGTTTATCGGTGCCAATAAGATGATACTACTGTTACCGCAAATTAACTGCCATAAGCCTATTACTTACGTATATGAGCTTAGAATTGCGAAAATAAACAAAATTGGGAAGCTAATCAAAACTGGTATAATTACAAACCAATCAAGAAGAGCACTTTTCATTAACCCGTCACCTGTTAATATCATAAAGGTGAAAATTGTTGTTTTAACTAGTTAAAAATAGCTCCATTGTTTGCACGCAATGGATATTGAAATTAAAAATTCACCTGACCTTTACACGTTTGAGTTAAGGTCTTTTTAGTTTTATTACTTAGCTGTTTGGAATGAGTTTGCTTAAAAATAAATAATTGGCACACAGACATGCAGTAGATGGTAGACGATTTAGAAGCCCTTAATTTCTCTGTTATAATAATAATAATAATTTTTGTCATGCCAAATGTCAGGTGGTTAGTATAGAAATATTTCAATTTGTTTTTAACGGTGCGTTAGGCATTTTTTTAGATGGGAAAATCCATTGAACTCGCGATTCGCGAAATATCAAGGTTCAAGACGATATTAAAATATCAACCCCCTAGAGCGAAATCATAAAGATCACACGATTCGCTTTGTGAAGTCAACATCTCCTGAAGATGTCCGGTGTCGAGACGAAAGTATTGGAAAATTGTGTGTGGTGTTTTATGTGGGCAGTGTTCCTGCATAATATTGTAGTACCATACAGAATCTTTTCAAGTAGCGGATTATTGCAAAACAAATTTATCTGTCCTACTAATTATGGATTTCCGCAAAACAACGCCTGCTTTTATTCAAAATCTTTTGTTATTCAGTTTGATAATCTCAATTCTCAAATTCTTGGATTCTCAAAAACGCACGCAAGAGAAGCAAATGTTCTTCCAGACGTTCCCAAACCAAAGGAACGTCTGGAAGAACATTTGCTTCTCTTTGATTGTAATTAAAAAGCCCTCATAACTAGTTTATTACTAGAGTACATAGCGCTGGCCTTTTACCAAATAGCGTGTCGCGTGCCGCGTGCGGTATCGCACAATTACAAACAAAATAATTGCTTCCACTTTCCGTGCGAGATTATTGTAATGTTTACGACTGCGTCGCGCTGACTGCCCTGCACCACGTTTACACTTTACACACACCTAAGTAAGCAAGGTGTCGTGATCGTGAGCAGCGTGTGTGAACACGCGTTCGCGCTTCCGATGCTAATGCTGCTAAGATTACCAATTAAGGCCTTACATTGAAAAAAACTCATTTCAGTTTTTATGAGTACTTCAGAAAAAGGGGGCGTGGCTTCAATATAGCACGCCGTTTGGCAATATGCGGCGAATTTCGGTACTTTTACGTACGAACACTAGCACAACGGCAGAAAGCGGTATTAATACGTAAAAAAAACTATCACTAATGCCTATAGATGGCGCGGAAAGAATACAATACTTTAAAAGTAGGTACGTGATTGAAGTTTAAGCTGATTGTGCAAATAATAATAAATTTGGTAGGTATATAGATATAATTTCACTCCACGAAGACGAATCGAATAAACATAAGCGATTTTGACAGACCGGGGCGCGTCGTAGGTACCTACTGATTTCCTTATTTTTAGGATTCCATACCAAAATGGTAAAAATGGAACCCTTATGGTGAGACTTTCTCCATCCGTCCGTCCGTCCGTCCGTCCGTCCGTCCGTCTGTCACACTCGATTATTTCAGTAACTATCAAAGCTATCGACTTGAAATTTGGAATAGTTATAGGTAATAGTGACGCGACGTCATAACAATCGTAAAAATTTGAAAATTATTTTTATTTTTATTTAAAAAGGGGGGAAAACCGGGGCTTCGATTTTTCAAAATGAGATAACAATATTGAGTGGGGTATCATATGAAAGGGCGTTACTTGTGTAGTCTAAAACCGATTTTCATTTATTTTTATGTCCGATAGTTTTTGATTTATTGAGCAAACTGTCGAAAAAAATACCGTTCCCCCTTATCTCCGAAGTTTACCAATCGAAAAATCTGAAATAATTATGATCAATAGAAATTAATGTATATTTTACAGGAAAAATAAAATCAACTCACTGACTAATATACTTTTTTGATAATAACAATAATACGCCAAAAACAAAGTTACGTTTGCGGTTTGCCAACAAAAGTACCTACATGTAAATTTTACTCGTAAATTCATGAATAAAAGTGATTCTTTCAATGTTTTACTTCTTTTATGGTATGGAACCCTCGGTGCGCGAGTCCCACTCGCACTTGGCCGGTTTTTTTTTACGCTATACAAGTTAGTACTTGACTGCGATCTCACCTGATGGTAAGTGATGATGCAGTAGAAGATGTTAGCGTACTAACTTGGAAGGGGTAAGTAAAGTCACCCCAACAGTTTCTACACAGCATCGTACAGGAACGCTAAATCGCTTGGCGGTACGTCTTTGCTGGTAGGGTGGTAACTAGCCACGGCCGAAGCCTCCCACCAGACCAAACCTGAGCCAATTTAGAAAAACCGGCCAAGTGCGAGTCGGACTCGCGCACCGAGGGTTCCATACCATAGAAGAAGTAAAACATTGAAAGAATCACTTTTGTTCATGATTTTACGAGTATAATTTACATGTAGGTACTTTTGTTGGCAAACCGCAAACGTAACTTTGTTTTTGGCGGTTTATTGTTATTATCAAAAAAAGTATAATAGTTACGGAGTTGATTTTATTTTTCCTGTAAAATATACGTTTATTTTTATTGATCATAATTATTTCAGATTTTTCGATTGGTAATCTTCGGAGATAAGGGGGGGGAACGGTATTTTTTTCGCCAGTTTGCCCAATAAATCAAAAACTATCAGGCATAAAAATAAATAAAAATCAGTTTTAGATACACAAGTAACGCCCTTTCATACGATACCCCACTCAATATTGTTATCTCATTTTGAAATTTTGCCGACCCGGTTTTCCCCCCTTTTTAAATAAAAATTAAAACAATTTTCAAATTTTTACGATTGTTATGACGTCGGGTCACTATTTCCTATAACTATTCTAAATTTCAAGTCGATAGCTTGAATAGTTACTGAAATAATCGAGTGTGACAGACGGACGGACGGACGGACGGACGGAGAAAGTCTCACCATAAGGGTTCCATTTTTACCATTTTGGTATGGAACCCTAAAAATATAAAATTCCAAAGTGGCCCGTGGCGGGATCGAACCCGCGACCTCCCACTCGAATCCGAGCATGCGTCCCCTGCGCCACGGAGGTCGTCGCATTGTCTTTATAATTTCGCATTGTCACTCGATTTACCGATTTATCGGTAGCCATGAAGTGGATTTTTGATTAGTTACAACAATTTGGCAAACAAACAAACATCGGGACATGTGAAACTAAATAAAAGCTTGTAATAATAATAATAAATTATCGTCTTCAACCTGCAGGGCAACAGGCGACGTCCTGTTTCCCCTTTTTATTGCATCGCGAGCAGCGAGGTATTTACTTACTCATAGATCTTCGACCAACTAAATTTCTTAATTTTTATAATAATTAAAAATAATATTTCTTAATTTTCTCATTTTTTTATAAAATAATAAACCGAAGTTTTAATAAAATAGGTAAATGACAACATATAAAATTAAAATATTATCAAAGTACATATCAAAACCACGTGGGTTTCCTGCGCACATAATCGTTCAGCGACATACTAACAGATGGCGTGTTTGACAGTATATAATATAACCATTCAGCCGCTTAATAGAGGGCGTTATTTCAGCGGTTATTGCCACAGACCAAGGAATAACTTTCTATATTACGATCAGAAATCTACGGCTGCGAAATATACATTCACGCGCACGTCCGACTCTCGCATTAGCGCAGGACAGACTAACGCCTATGAGGCGTTTCAGAAAGACAATGATGTCAATATACATGCATCAAACGTCCGAAAGAGTTAACCATATGCTTATCACTTACGTAATTTGGGGGCGGAATAATGAGTTTTCACTTGAATAGGTTTTAATTGTATTGTGAATAATGTATAGTCCTGATTTCAAAAAAACTTCACGTCGATTTGAGTACTCATCAATAAGGACCCAAAAAAAAAAAAAGAACAGAAAACTGTTGAATCGTTTCCGATAAATCTGAATAAATATGAGAAGATTGGAGCAACTTTTGGGAAAACTTTCTATCGAGGAAAGTTTTTCCAATCGTGTTTCTGCGTCTTAACGTTTTGAGGTTAAAGATCCAAAATACATGACGTTCAAATTTGAAACTAATTGTCTCTATAGTTTTCAACTGAGAGGCCGGTCAAAATCGCATAAATAGGCCTTCTATGCCGTTAAGGTGTTTCGGCCTTATCAGCGAAATTATAATAAAATAATAATAAATAGTGGACAACATCACATACATTGCTCCAATCCCTTAGTAAGTAGCTTATGCACTTGTGTTAAGGAAATCAGAAACAACGAAGGTACCACAACATCCAGACCCGAGACAATGTATAAAAGTTTTTTTTCTACATTGCCCCGACCGGGGATCGAACCCGGAACCTCAGAGAGGGCGGCGCCTTGAAAACCGGCACGCTAACCACTCAACCACGGAGGTCGTCAAATTTTATTTAGTTTTTCGCAAATACTACACACATCGTAGGTTTATGCCAATAAATACAAACTTTGCTCGAAAATTCCCACCCAGCGGTTCCCGAAAGATATTTTTTTGCAGTTTCCCAGATTTCGAGGTAACGGAAACCAATATGAAGTAAATGAGTATAGTTATAAATGAATTTTTATTAAAGACATATAGATGCATAAATGTTGTGCCCGCAAAACTCGTTACCATACTTTTATAATAATAAGCCTACTTTTATAAAAACTAAATAAAATTTGAATTTTCGCGCCCGGATGGTACCCATCACCCGTAGTAAACTATAATCTGCATGTGACACGCTCTCTTTCCGCTGCTGCCGCAGAACTAGGAAATGATCGCGGCAGCGGCGGGAAAATTGGCAGATCGCTACGAGTAAGTGTTAACGTGGTTCTACGACTTGCCAACTTATTATATTTATATGCTAATGTTATGTTTATATGCTAATCTATTTCTTTGCATTTTGTTTTATCATGGCGCTTGCGTATAGTGTTTTTTTTTTCACCTCATTACTGCAGGGTAAAAATATTTTTTATCATGAATGTAAGTTTTATTCAGGATAAATTTTCCAACGGTTTGGTAACAAGTAACAACGCAACGGTCACAATGACTTATTAATAGTTAATTTGGGATGTGAGACTTGATTTAAATGTTGGTAGAACCCCTGGGTTATTATTATTATTATTATCAATCGTCATTCGAAGTGCGCTATAGCCAATAGCTAGATCGCTATAAACTTGGCCCTCCCATGGTCTGCGGGACGCGGGTCGGGAGCTACTCAACCACTGATCTCTATTCTATGGATTAAACATTCTGTACAATTGCAGGCCAGGTTCACTTATCACCCCCTTGTCACGTGTTGTTGTCCCGCAGGTGAGCGACGTGCGCGGCTGCGGCTACCACCTGGCGACGCTGCTGGGCCTGCTGCCGGCGCAGGTCATCAACGTGTACCTGGGCTCCACGCTGCGCTCCATGCACGACGTGCTGCACGAGTCGCACGTCACTGGCTACATCGTGTTCGCGTTCCAGGTGCGCTTCCACGCATAGCCACACTCACACTTGTTTCACACACAGTCATAATATTTGCATTTGCACTTGTTTCATACCCAGTCACATTTGATTTACGTTTGCACTTCTTTCTCATACAGTCACATTTACGTTTGCACTTCTTTCGCATACAGTCACATTTACGTTTGCACGTCTTTCACACACAGTCACATTTACGTTTGCACTTCTTTCACATACAGTCACATTTACGTTTGCACTCCTTTCACATACAGTCACATTTACGTTTGCACTTCCTTCACATACAGTCACATTTACGTTTGCCTTCTTTCACATACAGTCACATTTACGTTTGCACTCCTTTCACATACAGTCACATTTACGTTTGCACTTCCTTCACATACAGTCACATTTACGTGTGCACTTCTTTCACATACAGTCACATTTACGTTTGCACTTCCTTCACATACAGTCACATTTACGTTTGCACTTCCTTCACATACAGTCACATTTACGTGTGCACTTCTTTCACATACAGTCACATTTACGTTTGCACTTCCTTCACATACAGTCACATTTACGTTTGCACTTCCTTCACATACAGTCACATTTACGTTTGCACTTCTTTCACACACAGTCACATTTACGATTGCACTTCTTTCACACACAGTCACATTTACGTTTGCACTTCTTTCACACACAGTCACATTTACGTTTGCACTTCTTTCTTATACAGACATTCACACTTGTATTTTACAAAGTCACATATACATTCGAAATTGTTTCAGTCATGTTTACATTCACACTTCTTTCACACACAGTCTTGTTTAAATTCGCACTTGTTTGACACACGGTAAGGGCTGAGGTATGTTCACAGACACACAGTAACCACTTGTATCACACTCCGTCACACTCACATTTACTTCACTACACATTCCCGCTTATTTCGGTCACATATTATATGGCTCGTTTTTGCATTGCATTGAATTTGATATGCGACTAAATGGAGAATTTAAAATGATCTGAGGGAGAATCCTTTAACTTCGTAGTAAGTGTTTAAAGTTTTCAAAACAAAGCCTCTATTTTTGTTTTCATGCACTGAAAAATCGCGCTATTTTCAGCTCAACAGCCTTTTATGCGCGGCCTTAGCTCGCAGAAAGCGTTTGACTCGGTCACGTTTCATATATTATATACCTACCTACTGCACCCCGCTGAAGAACGCTTAGAAGACCTTCAACATTCGCGCATTTTGATATACAGACATATAAACCAGGGCACATTAATTTATTTTAATTTAAAATACGTTTTTAGACTTATTCTCTAATTCATTGCCATAAACAGAATTTGACAGGCGAGTTATACTCATCCACATTAAACCGATCATTTAATTAACGATTAAAAGTAAAAAAGTCAAAATATCTTTATTTCACATAGGCCTAACGTGCAGGCTCTTGTAAAACGTCAATATAATATTTGTCGCCAGTCGCATAGGTATTAAACCAGGGCACATTAATTTATTTTAATTTAAAATACGTTTTTAGACTTATTCTCTAATTCATTGCCATAAACAGAATATGACAGGCGAGTTATACTCATCCACATTAAACCGATCATTTAATTAACGATTAAAAGTAAAAAAGTCAAAATATCTTTATTTCACATAGGCCTAACGTGCAGGCTCTTGTAAAACGTCAATATAATATTTGTCGCCAGTCGCATAGGTATTAAACCAGGGCACATTAATTTATTTTAATTTAAAATACGTTTTTAGACTTATTCTCTAATTCATTGCCATAAACAGAATATGACAGGCGAGTTATACTCATCCACATTAAACCGATCATTTAATTAACGATTAAAAGTAAAAAAGTCAAAATATCTTTATTTCACATAGGCCTAACGTGCAGGCTCTTGTAAAACGTCAATATAATATTTGTCGCCAGTCGCATAGGTATGGTGATAACTACAAGTACGAGGGTTCGACCGCGCCCTGCACTCAGAGATGAATGTCTTTCTTATTTTCAATACCGTATAATTTCAGATATATTCAATTTGTCCTGCAGTGCCCTCTGTCACGTGCAAGCGAGGCAATTTTGTAACAGGATGCCAATTTGACATTTCAATTGACAAATTGGCGACGCCGATGAGCGAATGTGCGCGGTCCACGGTGGGTTTCTGAACGTAGCATACTCAGACATCTTAATTCTTATTGTATTGAAGTGAAAATTTTTAGGCATGTTGGACATTTTTTGAGATCGTGATCAAGACCGCTACAAGTACCTAGATGGGAAGCGCCGTCAAGACGGAATGATTTCAGACGGCTGCCGCGCTTCTGCTAGGTTGCTCGATTACGAGGCAGCCCATTGAAAGAGATAAAGTTACGCAATAGAAAGAGTGCATAACTATAGTATGAACTATTTTAGCAAACAATTTGGGCTTGCAAAGTAAGTTCAATCATGGGCTGGTACATACATATATTTATCAATAAAAAATCGTATTACGTTAGTGTTTTATTGGTTTATTGATTTCTTATATAAATAGACTGTATATCCGGTTGAGAAAGCCCTCGTCTATTATTAAGAGGCGCTCCGACCCTGGTTTAACTTTATTATTGTGAAGGTTGTGGTTCGACGACCATTTCCTTGTATTTTGCTTCTAAATTTCAAATGATACCTTTAAATAATTTTTGATGTATTTAGAACTAAACTTGTAACAGAGCTCTATTTCTCTTTTGATCTCTCCATTCGTTCAAATGAAGCTATTTAAATGTAATTAGTTCTAGACTAGATGATTTTTGAAAGTCTATCAAACAGTAATAATAATCGAAGTAATAAGTACCTATTACATTAAAATATGTTCTTATTCCAATTAACTGGTTATCAGAAGATAAAAGGTACTTAATAAATGTCGATAACTAGGCCGACCAAATATTTCATGATAAGCTATCCTCATGACATTAAGTAAAGATAAAGTAATTATATATTTGGTATCATACACATTACACATAGCCACAAGACAACATATTTCTTTTAAAAGAGACAGAATCAAAAAGTTTGACCCACTTATATCCTTGTATTTGAAAAAGTATTTAATTTTTTTTGTAAACTTCCTAACTAAAATGTATATCAAGGCACAAAAAAAATATATAAGAAAGTTGACCAATAGCTGGCCAAACGTGGTTTGTTCTTACACCTTGTCACGGGTTTTCTCACGATGTTTTCCATATTTACGTCTACGTGCCAGTGTTTCATTGGCAAAACTTCATAAGTACACAAAAAAATTGGCGCTCCATGATAGAATGATAAGTGATTAGAGAGGTCAGTCGGCTCGCTCGCCCGGCCTCGTCGCTCTGTGCCTAGGACATCCCCACGTCTAATTATATCCCCCGCCGCGTGATTTCATTTGACTTTTCGTGACTTTTCTACGGTAGACCAATTCAGAGCTTGGTCACAGAATAAATAGCGCCCAGGGGTATTGCCTTTACCGGTACCGATTTACCATGGTTTCGCCTAAACTTGATGCAGGTATGCTTCGAGAGAGTACGTCAGATGAATGAGAAGAAAGTGACAAATCTCCAGCTTTTATTTTACCATTTCTGTATCTATCCACAAATGGCAAGTCTAGTTAACTCACAAGATAGGCAGAGTTGAAAAAACTAAAGCTGCAATGCGATATAAAAAATATTCTGTGTTGCGCACGGGCGCAAAGTTTATGCTTCTCCTTTTGTCTTTGAATGCCTCACTAGCTCACTACTTTCAGGATTCTATTCTTTGACCCCATGAGCACATGATCCCTTCGCTGCTCAGTATTCATGTAAGACAATCGGCCTAAAAACTTCCTTTGCGGCCTCGCATATCAAATAACTATTCCGACTTCCCTCTTTCAAACATCACCTGAGACACTTCTATCTACTATACAGTTTGTCGTTGGAGTGTCGTATAAAATAAATAGATAAATAATATGTTGACATGTAGTATTGTATTTTCAGATCCTGATCGGCATCACGCTGATGGTGTGGGTGGTGCAGAAGGCGCGCAAGGAGCTCACCATCGCGATCATGGCGGCCGAGCTGGGCCGCGACACGCTCTCGTCCACCAGCTCGTCCAGCTAGCAGAGCGCGCCCTGCAGCGACGCGGACAGCGCCAGCGACAGCTAGGGGCCGGCCACCGGCTGCTGCGCCCGCCATCGCGAGACTTTCGTGTAGCGCCAGTTCATGAGCCACTTCTGAGGCGGACACAGCAGTTGCGCCCAACAATGTGAGACTTTTGTGGACGAGTAGCTCCTGGCTAGTCCACGATACACTGGTTGCCGAGACATCCCACTTCTGATATGGACAGTGCCAGCGAAAGTTAATGATACGTGGGACTTTTGTATGCCACTCGTGTCTATTATAATGGGTATAGGTCAAGTTATACTACCTGTAAGTCATCTCACCTCTGATTCAGAAATTGCCAGCGACAACTTGTGTTGTTTATGTTTATTAAATAGTATAAGATACTCTAGTTGTTGAGTTATCCTACTTCTGATACTCAAAAATGTGCCCAATAGATTTAACGGCAAAACGAAACTCTCTAACGACCATTATGGTTGTGGATAAAATAATACTGATTTTAGATTCATCCCACTTATACGGATAGCACTGATGAGTAATGGCGACCAACTCTTTGAGATGGTAACGTTAGACTTCCACCCCAAGACCTAGATTGCAGTATGCATCCAAGAGTATCCCATAAGTTAGTTGCAAACTATTTTTATCAACCATACTATCATAACTCTTCGAGTTGGGCCTCGAGCGATGACGCGAGGTCTACAAACCTGTGATATTAACATAACGTTCATAAATGACGTAGTTTGGGATACATTGTAAAGTGTAGATTGATATTATTTATTGTTTTGTAAATACACACATAATAATAGGTACTAAAGTAAATAAATCGTGCATACTTGTTGGAATTGTGACCTCATACATGAAGGCGTATTACCAGGCGGCAATATGACTGTCTTCAGCTATAGACTCTACTCTTGCAGCAATTCAAACCCCCGTCCCCGGAAAAGTGGTTGCAGCATTCGACACCCCTGACCCGGCATCTCGGTTGCCGGCGGTAACTCGACTGCCTCCGGAAGCCCTCCGGTTGCCTTCGACATGACATGGAATGTCCCTGACAACGGCGTTGCTTTCCTTAGCACGACTGTTCCTGGCAAAACGCTTGGAGTGACATGACCGCGAACTGATATAAGTACTGTCCAGTCCCAGAATGGGGAGAATGAACACAAACGCGTAAGGAAACAACTGAAGTCGCCCAAAGAACACGCTAATAGCAAGAACCGAATATCATATCTCTCGCTATGACCATGGCAGGTGGAAGGTTGTTTCTCTCTTCTTCTCTCTAACTCTTGTAATTCCCACAGTTGTACACAATCCTCGGCATTGCGGTTGTACAATGTACAAGTATCTGCTTATTGTCATACAATTCGCTGCTGTTGCTACTTGCTTCATGGGCCAAGGCTATAAGCCTACAGTTAATGGATTTAGGCAAATATTTTGACGTCTGCCACAACACAACGACGCCCGTCACGCATCTGCGAGTACATTGTATACTGCTTACATTGTACAATACATAGCTTAGCCGTATTGTTATCAACCGTATCAATCTTTCATGCATAATTTCGTATTGCGCTGCGACCTTTTGGGATCTTGATAATTTTACCATTCCAGCCTTACCTATTTGCTGAGCTGAATTAAGGCTTATCTTTATGGATAACGTATATTCAGAAAGAAAGATCTCAAATCTAGCAAACTCAATAGATTCGAGTTTTGATGTCCTGTTTTCTTCGTCTCCAATTTTCTTTGCCAATACCAGATTGGGTACAAATGAAAGAAATATTACCATCAAGCTTGCATGAAATAATATAAAATAGCAAATATTTTAAATAATAATAATGAAATCCAACTCGCTAAAAAAATTGATAAGGGAGTTCACCCAAATTCTTTTAGCGATTTGATTTCATACCGTGCAAAAGGCACGCGAAATTTGTATCGATAGGTAGCCTAATCGCACAAGTTATCACTGCGAATATCAGTGTCTACAGATTACCGCTAGATAATGCGTGTGGCAACCAAGGCCACGTTGAACTCCTTCAAAGCAAAATTTTACAAGCTTTTATTTAACTTGCTATAAATGTATGTATGTATGTTTGGGTGGAATCTTGCTACTCAATTTTTCAACACATATTTTCAACCGATTGAGCTGATATATTTAGTTTGGATGACAATGCATGGTTACTTGTGTGACGCCATTCTAAACCCAACATGGCGGAACACTCAAGATGTTCACCACAATATATCTAATGAAGGGTTTACTGAAAAAGATTATGGAAGCATTGACGTATCCTTTAAAACATTTTTAAGGCTTGGTTGTAAAAATACTTTTTTTGATAACCTATTCCTAAATGCGTCCGCGTGCAGCGGGCTATATATAAGATATAATGAAGCTAAGAATTCTATTCAGTACAGTTATATTTTTTCGGTTAATCCTCGCCTATACGTGAAATTCTAACTAACTTGTACTAACTTCACTGGTACCAATCTCGCTTCTGCCTTCCCATAGACTCCAACAATTAGAGCTAGACAAGCCAAAGTTTCAAAATGACTGCAGTTGCAGTGTCAAATATGCTGTTAATAGGTGATTGGGAATTATCACCTTGACTCGGATATAGAGCACTGTGTAAACTCTACCGCCATGTTCGTAGAGAACGTTTGCACCGAGAAGAACGGGGCAATAGGCAGAACGAGATACTTGCCCTTTCCAAAATCTCAAAATTCGATCGATTCGTCGATAGTCGGTGTCTAAACTTCAAAATGAAACGAAATCATGTGTTTTGCTCAGTTTATTTATCTTGTGACGGTATGGGGTCACCATGAGTTGATTCTGTTCGGTTAAAAAAACAGTTTTTGATGTTTCATTATGCGCTGCCGTTGGTTAATTTTTTGTAATTGTTTTTAAGCGAATAAATATTCTCGTGCTAAATCGTGTACTCTTGTCATTTCTTGATGTCTTTAATGTGTAAGAATACGCAATAATATTTTTCAACAATTTATCCATAGATAAAATAAATTAATAATTTTTGGGATTTTGTAACGTAGTAACACTATTTGTATAGTATTAATATTGATGCCAAATTACTGACTGCCAATAGTTATGGCCAAAAGACCATCTTACTAAGAGACTGTTGAACATAGTGATTTTTAAAAGTTTGGGGATTTCGCCATTTCTAAATATTAATATAATATGGTTGCAGTTATTTTACCTCTGAAACACTGAATAAAGAGTATTATGGGTTAAATCAGCTTATTATTTAGTTCTTCTCAATTACAAAAACGCGATTTTCCTTTGGATGATGGATTCCGATATGTGGTCACTTTGACTGTAAACAGTATGAAAACTGTCTTATAAAAATTCATGATACTATATTTACTGATACACACTGACTAGAGTTAATTTGGACGACAATTCTAGATTTTTTTGAAGAAAATTCCAAATTATAATAATGATGAATGTAATGTAATTAGGGTTCCATACGAATTTGGTAAAAATGGAACCCTTATGGTGAGACTTTCTCCGTCCGTCCGTCTGTCACACTCGATTATTTCAGTAACTATTCAAGCTATCGACCTGAAATTTAGAATAGTTATAGATAATAGTGACGCGACATCATAGCAATCGTAAAAATTTGAAAATTTTATTTTTATTTAAAAAGGGGGGAAAACCGGGTCGCCAAAATTTCAAAATGAGGTAACAATATTGAGTGGGGTATCATATGAAAGGGCGTTACTTGTATATTCTAAAACCAATTTTTATTTATTTTTATGCTTGATAGTTTTTGATTTATTGGGCGAACTGTCGAAAAAAATACCGTTCCCCCCCCCCCTTATCTCCGAAGTTTACCATTCGAAAAATCTGAAATAAATATGATCAATAGAAGTTAACGTATATTTTACAGGAAAAAAATCAACTCGCTGACTAATATACTTTTTTTGATAATAACAACAATCCGCCAAAAACAAAGTTACGTTTGCGGTTTGCCAACAAAAATACCTACATGTAAATTATACTCGTAAATTCATGAACAAAGGTGATTCTTTCAATGTTTTACTTCTTTTATGGTATGGAACCCTCGGTGCGCGAGTCCGACTCGCACTTGCCCGGTTTTTTTTTTTCTTTTAGTTTAGTAAAAAATTATGTTAAAAATCTGGTTGTTGTGAGGTTGCTCCCCAATTCTCCAATACTTTAGATGCATTTTGTAAACAGTCATTAGTGCAATAAGAAAATAATATTATGTCAGAGGTAAAATAACTGATACATATCACAAAATGGCCTCAGAATGGCTTTAAGCCTTTTTTAGTATGTTGAAAAGGGACCATAAGTTTTTCATCTTTTTTAGTATAATCTATAGGAGATGACTTAAAAGCAAAAAATTAGAAATTCTTTGACAACCAAGTTTAGTAAGTGCCATCGTGAAATTCTAAAGGTAAGCACTTTAAAAGTGTAGAAATTAGTTACGGTTATCAAAATTAAATTATATTTATATTTAAAATCTTTTGGCCGAAACTATGAAATGTCAGTGTATACTGTATGTTAATGAAAAATTACTTTAACTATAAGTATGTAGGTAATTACTATAAAAATTAATGTTTCTAAGTTTTTGGCATTTTATTCTTATTAAACGTAGACTATTTGGGAGACTTTATTTATTACAATGTTACTCTTTAGGTATTTAGTTATGGGCTAGTCGCATATATAAGAATTAACGTTCAAATCCTATTTAAATCGGTTTAACGAACACTAATCTACTAAGTTATTCCTAACAGATGAAATCTGTTTTCATTATGTATCATATTTAGTATTTTACTTAATATAATACTTTGTTAAGTAAATTTTATTTTTACATTGGATTTGTTTGGTGAAGAAAACATACAGAAATTATTATTTTTTATGGACTGGTTTTGTTGGTTAAACGGTCATTTGTGACTTTGACTACATTAAATACTCTTAACATTTAATAATAATAACATGTTTAATAATATAACACATGTGTATGTATACCTACTATTTTAAATAATTCTACAATTAAAACATATTTTTTTTTTAATTGGATGAAATAAATAAGTCCCAGCCACACAATCGACCGTTAAATTAATTTTTAAATAGTAAATAATTATATCTTTTGGCCCTGATAGTAAACAATGCGTGGCCCTGTTTGGCAGCATACAATCAGTCCTAATAAGAAAAAGTGGATTTTAACTTGATTAAAATTGAGACTTTAAACAGTTCTCAATAGTCAATACTGCTAGTATTTTTTATTTTGATTTAAAGTTGATTAAGGGCGATGGGTACCATCTGGGCGCGAAAATTCATATTTTATTTAGTTTTTCGCTCGTAGTGGGCTAATTATACATCGAAGGCTAATGGCAATATGTTTTGCGGGCACAACGTTTATGCATCTACATGTTTTTAACAAAAACTCTGGTCAACAATACTCATTTACTTCGTATTGGTTCCCGATAGCCTGAAATCTGGGAAACTGCAAAAAAAAATCTTTCGGGAACCAATAGAGATGAGTGGGAACTTTCGAGCAAAGTTTCTATTAAAAACGTGTAGATGCATAAAAAGTAGGCCCGCAAAATGCATTGCCATAAATCTATAATGTGTTGTCTAATATTTGCGAAAAACTAAATAAAATTTGAATTTCGCGGGCTGGTAGGGCCGCAACACCTTAATGACTTCAATTAAGTATAGATTAGACCACAAGAAGTAGAGAAAGCAGATCGACAAAATTTTGTCGTGGTGTACAAGAACTAATATTTTATTTTCGCCATAATAATTTAGTTTTATGATGTAGCTATTTTATATTAATATTATTTTTAGCAAATTTTAAAGTATGGAATTATGAGAAAACAACGACGGATTATAAATCAAAATCACTTTGCAATAACTTATGAGACACTTGATCTCAACTTTTTCTATTGTTATTTTTTTTATGTAGCCAATTAGTTCTTCCTTTAGACATCTGAAGACTGATTTTTAGTAGCACTCTATTTTTGTTAACTTCAGAATATGGATTTCCTGAATTTAATTTAGGTGTTCAAAAAATTATGATCGTAGCTATTGTATTAGAAATGCAACTAACTTGTATGTTATTTATTTTAAGTTACATTATACTTAAACTGTTATAATTATTACTACAAAATGATTTATGTTACATGAAAGGTGTTTTTTTTTGTTATAGACAGAAAATGCCTAACGCATACCCCTCCGTCAGGAACGGAAGGGTTGTGTGGGGCTTGCACCCACTAAAAACTGTCTGTTTCCACAGCGGACCTGCTGGCAGGAGTACGGGATTCACTGTCGTATTCACCGCGCTCCCGCCAGGTCAGGTGAAGGGTGTGCGAAAATATTGCAACTTAAAGAATACTGTGTATGTAAAAAACTAAAAATTATTGCTGTTCTATAAATCAGTGCCAAATTATTTCTAAAGATTTTCTAATATCTCTTGTTATTATTACATACTTAATTTTATTGAACCTGCCAGTGATACATGATTTTCTTCGATTATGTATTGATTTTGATTTAATGACCATCATCCAACAATTGAATATTTTAAAAATCAAATTTGATTTGCTATTTTATTGTGACTATATTATAAATTATAAGCAATATGACTAAAGAAACGTAACACTAGGCAAAATCTAAGTTTTTGCTTAGAAATTAAGTAAGTTTACAATTTCAATTAATTTTATCTAAATAAAACTGCAATTTTTAATATTGTGTTAAGCCGATAAATAAACAAGTTTGTAGTATAAATTAATTAAGGAACGGCGTATATAAATATAAATGTCACATACAATTAATGTATAGTAAATAATTCTGAATGGTATATTTTATTTCTACCTGATTTAAAAAAAACCAAAATACCTTCGGTTTGTCTAGAATACAAGCCATCTCCTTTTCAAATTTCGGTTAAACCGGTTTATCATAGTTGTGGTGTAAAGGCAGCAAACTTTTCAACATTTATAATTTTTTTTAATACCAATTAGGTATTTCTAAATATCTTAGGTACGTCTTCAAAGTGTGATGATTTAAAATATAAGCTAAAATAAGATGCTCAGTCAGACCTAGCTGAATATTTAAATATTTTTATATTAATTAGGAAAATTAATTAACTATGATTGTAACGCATTTATTGTAAACGAATTTATTTTGTGTTGATTTAAATACATAATAATTATATCCAAATATTGTTATTTATGACCTCACGTTCTTGTGGTTATGAAAATAACAAGCCTTATGAATACACATAAAACTTTGTTTTATTTTTTACACCCTTAGACCACAGCCTTAGACTAAGAAATGTATGGAGGATCCAGAGTAGAAGGGTACTATTATAGCGTGCTTATCTCGCATCATTTAACGAAATTCGTCTAACCCCTTCCTTGTCCCCATCTCATCTCTTATATTGATTAGAGGCACTTGGCCAGCGCTATGCTACATTATGTGTGTAGTTTTTACAAAAGCTACAAACTCACATAACTCCGAAAAGTCTTATGCGCGTGCCCAAAGTAAACCAAACTGCTCTGGGCTTATGCAATATAAAAACTTATTTCCATGGTCTGTGGGCCATATGAGTCTAGTTGATTTGATAGACTGTTTCGAATATAATCTTTAATATATATAAATCTCGTGTCACAATGTTTGTCCTCAATGGACTCCTAAACTACTGAACCGATTTAGTTCAAACTTCGTGAATATCTGTCATTTGGTCCAACTTAAAAGATAGGTAGAATAGTTTTTATCCCACGTGGACGAAGTCGCGGGCATCAGCTAGTTATTGTATAATAAATGGCATCCCACATGAAGGGGAAGAACCTCATTTACCTACTGAAAGTGAAAGAAGACAAAATTCATAGATTTTTAAATAATTGCCGTTGAACCAAGATTCCAACCAGCTATGCAAGAATAAATTCCCATATAGTTTTAAGAGTTTTAACCATGAGTTTTAATTATTCTTCTATACATCCATAAATTTTGCCAAAATTACGTCGTAAATTTTTTTTTTAAACTTGCCAAATAATTTCCAGAATGTCAATGATTTCTGAACACATTCTCCAATGATGATTTGCAGTTGATCTGTGGTTTAGTTTTTTTAAACGTATTGTCAAATGTCAAACTGTCATTTTCGTTTATCATGGCGGAGGACGAAGACGGTGCTACGGATAAAAATTCACCACAAAATTCGAATAATGCGGGATCCTTTCAAGAAAATCCGCAAAACCCATCGAAGCCGGACCTAGGGATCGAAGAAGCGAAGTATGACGTTAAAGAGAACGGGGACGCCGGCGCGCCGGAGCCGATAAGCTCGACTTCCAGTATGTGTTTTGCGGAGTTGTTTTTTGTTGCCCAAAATATAAAGCACCACTCGTTTAGTTCGACCGTTCTTTTTGCAGAGTCGACCGGCGCGACGCGTAAGGAAGAGAATCCGTTCTCGTTCCGGCACTTTCTGAAGCGGGATCTCTCGTTGCCGGGGAATTCCACGTACGAGAACACGGGCGCTCGGCCCAAAGTTTACGCGAACACGGTGCAGCACTCTCCGACGAAAATAGACATTCACAGCGAGCCGAGGCGCGAGAAGAGCCGCTCGAGCGACACCCAAGCCAAAGAGAAGCTGAGCGACGGCGCATGCCATCGCACCAGCGACGAAACCTCCTCCAGTAGTTCAGTAGAGATTCC
The DNA here is from genome assembly GCA_963855885.1 of Coenonympha glycerion. Classification (NCBI taxonomy): domain Eukaryota; kingdom Metazoa; phylum Arthropoda; class Insecta; order Lepidoptera; family Nymphalidae; genus Coenonympha; species Coenonympha glycerion. The sequence goes on along the minus strand of OY979636.1, from coordinate 15,342,082 downwards.
CTTTAGTGTAGTGGACAGTTCGGAATCCAAGCATAATCTGTACACGGACAGTTCCGAGCCGTTCTCCCACCGGCCCACCATCTCGTCGGAGCCGCTGGGCATGCCTTCCTTACCCGACTTCGTTCAAGACCACATTCTAGTGGAGCAGGCGTATCTAAACTCGAACGGCCCGATATCCGTCGACCTCGATAATTTACCAGACTTTACGTTTAATACTAATTTTAATGTGGGCTCCTCTTCATCGCTGGGGAGGAGGAACAAAAATGTATACGGAAGTAATAGGTATAGTATGCATTTTGTAATGATATTGGTGTCTTAATTTAATCAATCAATCAATCGATGTCTTTATTGCGAATTTGGGTTAATTACAAAAGGTCTTATTCAATAGTGTTAGTGTTTCCAAATTCAGTCTTATGGCATGCAATCTAGAGTCACATTTCAATCACAGTTCACAATTTACAAAACAGTGAGCCTGATAGAGGTCTCTTATTTTAGATCCAGTATTAGAAACCAAGGCACAGCTCTGAAATTTGACAGTTATTAATAAATATTACCCATTCTAATATTTATATTACTACTAGCTGAACTGGCAAACGTTGTTTTGCCCTTAAGGATATAAAAAAAAATAGATAAATTGAGATTTAAGCTATCCTATCTTTTAAGTTAGAGCAAACTGCACCCTGTGTGCGAATTTTATTAAAATCGGTTAAGTGGTTTAGGAGTCCATTGAGGACAAACATTGTGACACGAGATATATATATATTAAGATTACTTCAGTTTCTGTTTTGTTAATCATTTAAATAACAAAAAGAATCCTAAAATAAATTTTATTTTAGAGGACCATATGACTATGATGCCTACATGGGAGCATCAACCTCCGAGTCTGGACCATCCAGTCGCAGCATTCCCCTGGACCTGCCGGCAGGTGCAGAAGCAGCTGGACCTGAACTGCTGGACCTTCCTGTGCATCTCAATTTGGATCTCACAGAGTCTGTCAACCCGGCTGATAGACGAAATGTGTCACCGAGGAACAGCTTCCCATTAGATCTACCACCCAATGCAGGTCAGTAATACACGTTTATACATAAAACTGAAACTTTTAATAACATCAGCCTTGGATCCTAGAGGCTGGAAGTCCACAGTTGGATATAGGACATCCTATAAGTAAGAATCGTCACAGCAAGTCCTCTGCCTTCTTTATCTAACCCCTTACCACCACTGACTTTATGTTGTCAGTACATTGAGCTATCAGCTATCACCACTACATTCTTGCATGCTGTTTTCTTCTCCGGACATCTTAGCTCCAACAACCATTGCCCAACAAACTTGACAACGACGTGCCCTCTGCAACTTCCTTGACCTTGTATTTCTCAGGTCAATAAACGTTTACCTCCACAATATTAGTGTGTATTGTACATATTGAATATTAAGTTGTTGTACTACTACTTACTGTGATTCATTTAAATAGATTTTATTCATGACATTTTTACACAAGTCATTTGAGCATAAAATTAATTGTGACCGTTAAGTTTGAATTATATTAGAAAACTTAGTGTAGTAGGCCTAGTTTAGGAACTAGGCCTACAATAATTATGACGATAACAATGTATATTGTTGCTTGCAACCAGAATTAGAATATTACACTTTATTATAAAAAATATAAAGTTTGGATTTTTTTCTTGATTCAGCAGTTTTGTTCCACTAAATACATGGTGATAAGTCAAACACACTTTATGCCTTAATGGTCAAGCTCTAGAATGGGTTCCCAGACTCAGATATTTAGGCACAATGGTTGATGACAAAGGTGACCACAGCAGTTTTGACGACCTCCCAGTATAATTGTAGTGTATAGTGTATTATAAAATAAATAAGGGCACTTTAAAGACTTCAAATGTACCAACGATGTCACAAATTTAATTTTTTGCTTACAATTTTTTTTAAGAACAATCTTATCAATCCATAGTGAACTTATTTCACATGAAAAGAAGATTTAATTTGCCAAGTCCCATGTGAACATTCTTCAGACAGAATAGAATGCATACAGCATACTAATGTACTATAAACAAATATGATAACTATTTATGGTAGTTATCAAATACTGTTAGTATAGCAATATGTGTATGGTCTTACTAATTTATTCTGTTGTCATTTTTTTATTGATACTTATTAATTATTTTATTGTGCTGTTGCTTGCCAGCAAGAATTTATTTTTGCTGGCAAGAGAATATTTTAATTCTAAATCAAAACACGATTTGAAGGGCACTGTATAAAGGAGATTACCAATCATGAAACTTAGGACTAAAAGCAGACATCTCAGGATGAGCGCAGTGCAGTGCATTTATAGCATTATCATTTTCTCATAAAAAATCTATAAATGACACTATTACTTATTATTTTTGATCACTACTTCCATAGTGGGAGGAAATTCAAAAAATTGGTCAATTTCTTTTGAGAGCTTTATTTGTAATATAGGCTATAGCTAAAAACGAATAAATTAATTATCCTGCTATAATTCACTAACTGAAAAGAATTTTATAATAATATGGTCTTACATGCAATAATAAGCCAAGCACTGCCCGCCCTCCCACTCAAGCAAGTAGGCAAGTTTCCAAGCAAGCAATGCAACCACCATCCTCATGCAACACCACATACAACAATACTAGGCGCACGTTTCATCCCGACACCGGGACATCTTCAGGAGATGTCGACTTAACAACGCAAGTTATGAAGTCATAACTTGCATTGTTAAGTCGACATCTCCTTGTATAGTTTATGGACCATATGTAATTTTTTGTGCCTTAACAATGAATGTTGTTACCTACCAGGGGCGGAATCGATGAGGCTGCCGGACTTCCTGCCGACGCATCCCGGCCGCACCTCCCCCGAGCCCGAGCACCGGGACGAGCAGATGGAGCGGTTCATCATCCAACTGGACAGAATCAGGTCAGTCGACGTGCCCTCCGCTAACATCACATGTCTAAACTGTGTCTATTGAAAGTACCAGTGTGTCGTGCGATATAATGATGCAAAGTTCTGTAGCCTTACAGCCATTGACTTATCTTTTCTATTTCTAAAATAAACTTTGTTCCAAAGCAGTATTGACATCTAATAAGGCTACAGTTTTACATAATATATAGCGAGGTGTACTACAATATATTATAATGCTAAATAATCGTTATTATCCAGGGCAGATTTAATCGCGGAGCGCAGTCAACGCATCCGCGCAGAGAAGGAAGCCAACGCGGCGCGCGAGGCCGCCTCGCTGCTGCGCGCAGAGGCCGCCGCCGCGCGAGCCTCCGAGGCGGCGCTGCGAGCCCGGCTGCACGAGGCGCGCCTCGCGGACAGGGAGTACGCGGGGCGGCTGGAGGCGGCCACGCACCGGGTGGAGAACAACCTCACGGACACCGCCGTGAGTATTGTGCGCTCGAGCGGCGCTGCGAGCCCGGCCGCACGAGGCGCGCCTCGCGGACAGGGAGTACGCGGGGCGGCTGGAGGCGGCCACGCACCGGGTGGAGAACAACCTCACGGACACCGCCGTGAGTATTGTGCGCTCGAGCGGCGCTGCGAGCCCGGCCGCACGAGGCGCGCCTCGCGGACAGGGAGTACGCGGGGCGGCTGGAGGCGGCCACGCACCGGGTGGAGAACAACCTCACGGACACCGCCGTGAGTATTGTGCGCTCGAGCGGCGCTGCGAGCCCGGCCGCACGAGGCGCGCCTCGCGGACAGGGAGTACGCGGGGCGGCTGGAGGCGGCCACGCACCGGGTGGAGAACAACCTCACGGACACCGCCGTGAGTATTGTGCGCTCGAGCGGCGCTGCGAGCCCGGCCGCACGAGGCGCGCCTCGCGGACAGGGAGTACGCGGGGCGGCTGGAGGCGGCCACGCACCGGGTGGAGAACAACCTCACGGACACCGCCGTGAGTATTGTGCGCTCGAGCGGCGCTGCGAGCCCGGCCGCACGAGGCGCGCCTCGCGGACAGGGAGTACGCGGGGCGGCTGGAGGCGGCCACGCACCGGGTGGAGAACAACCTCACGGACACCGCCGTGAGTATTGTGCGCTCGAGCGGCGCTGCGAGCCCGGCCGCACGAGGCGCGCCTCGCGGACAGGGAGTACGCGGGGCGGCTGGAGGCGGCCACGCACCGGGTGGAGAACAACCTCACGGACACCGCCGTGAGTATTGTGCGCTCGAGCGGCGCTGCGAGCCCGGCCGCACGAGGCGCGCCTCGCGGACAGGGAGTACGCGGGGCGGCTGGAGGCGGCCACGCACCGGGTGGAGAACAACCTCACGGACACCGCCGTGAGTATTGTGCGCTCGAGCGGCGCTGCGAGCCCGGCCGCACGAGGCGCGCCTCGCGGACAGGGAGTACGCGGGGCGGCTGGAGGCGGCCACGCACCGGGTGGAGAACAACCTCACGGACACCGCCGTGAGTATTGTGCGCTCGAGCGGCGCTGCGAGCCCGGCCGCACGAGGCGCGCCTCGCGGACAGGGAGTACGCGGGGCGGCTGGAGGCGGCCACGCACCGGGTGGAGAACAACCTCACGGACACCGCCGTGAGTATTGTGCGCTCGAGCGGCGCTGCGAGCCCGGCCGCACGAGGCGCGCCTCGCGGACAGGGAGTACGCGGGGCGGCTGGAGGCGGCCACGCACCGGGTGGAGAACAACCTCACGGACACCGCCGTGAGTATTGTGCGCTCGAGCGGCGCTGCGAGCCCGGCCGCACGAGGCGCGCCTCGCGGACAGGGAGTACGCGGGGCGGCTGGAGGCGGCCACGCACCGGGTGGAGAACAACCTCACGGACACCGCCGTGAGTATTGTGCGCTCGAGCGGCGCTGCGAGCCCGGCCGCACGAGGCGCGCCTCGCGGACAGGGAGTACGCGGGGCGGCTGGAGGCGGCCACGCACCGGGTGGAGAACAACCTCACGGACACCGCCGTGAGTATTGTGCGCTCGAGCGGCGCTGCGAGCCCGGCCGCACGAGGCGCGCCTCGCGGACAGGGAGTACGCGGGGCGGCTGGAGGCGGCCACGCACCGGGTGGAGAACAACCTCACGGACACCGCCGTGAGTATTGTGCGCTCGAGCGGCGCTGCGAGCCCGGCCGCACGAGGCGCGCCTCGCGGACAGGGAGTACGCGGGGCGGCTGGAGGCGGCCACGCACCGGGTGGAGAACAACCTCACGGACACCGCCGTGAGTATTGTGCGCTCGAGCGGCGCTGCGAGCCCGGCCGCACGAGGCGCGCCTCGCGGACAGGGAGTACGCGGGGCGGCTGGAGGCGGCCACGCACCGGGTGGAGAACAACCTCACGGACACCGCCGTGAGTATTGTGCGCTCGAGCGGCGCTGCGAGCCCGGCCGCACGAGGCGCGCCTCGCGGACAGGGAGTACGCGGGGCGGCTGGAGGCGGCCACGCACCGGGTGGAGAACAACCTAAAAAATTTTATTTTTGTATTCAATATGCACAAGTTAGCAGCTAAAATGCGGTATGTTGATATGAAACAATACCAACATGGTAACTTGTGTAAAATGAATAACAATATAAGATTTTTCCCTTTGTTTTGCTAGTTAACAACTGGTAACTCGCGGTAAAGATTCTAACAACTAATGATACAGAATCAGCCCACTAGACCCGTGTAGCATGCCGGAGAGAGATGGAGATAAAGGAACGCGACAGAAAGAGAGCACAACGGTTTACGTTAATAACGACGCTGTTGCGAACTGAAGTGCGCTTTATAGCATGAGCGCTAAAGTCGCTTTATTTAAATCGTTTTGCGGAGGTCTTCTTTACCGTGGGGCACTATTATAGTATTCAATAAGGCAATACTGAATTTTCAAGCTACGTTCTTATGGCGACTGATGGTGAATATTATTGTTTTGTATTATATTTCAGTAAAATTAAGTTTTTGTATGTATTCTATTCACAGGCCCGGGCGTCAGAGGCTGAGACAAACTTATCAAAACTAAAGAGTGAAATCAAGAAGTTGAAGGTGTGTATGAATTTATTTTAATTTTATTCATAATGCAGCATTTTTATTTTATTTATTTTATCTTCTCCAGCATCAGAAATGACATGGCCGGATTCTGCCCTCGGAAAAAAATATTCATGGCCATTGACAAACAGTACGTCATATTAAAGCTTATAATTATGTCTTTTAACAGGCGGGAGACACAATATCAGCATAACAACTTGCAACAAAATGCGCCTAAATATTTTTAATAGCAATAATTTTTTACAAAAAAATTGCTATTCACAATGTTTACTCGCATTTCACGCGTTGCGTGCGCCCGATTACGAGGTAGCGCTAGTACGTCGAATGCGATAAAGTTACGCGATAGAAAGAGACCACAACATTGCGTTTGTTGCGTGTTCATTCCGGAGGCGTGGTCAGGCGCTATTTCTAACTGAATTGCACTTTTTGTGTCAGCGCTAGAGTCGCTATTTTTTATTTTAAATCATCTTGCGGAGTAAGCCTTTTGTACCATTAGGTACTAAGGTGGGTGGACCATGGAAGGCCACTCTAACAATTGAACAGTTATTATTCGTTTATTTACTGAATAAATGATACGAACAAATAATAAAGTAATACTTTGTTTTATTACGTAACATATAAACCCTTTTTTTTTAATTTCAGATTTGATCAATATTGATTAAACTTAAGTTTCATTGAACGCTTCTAAATGGCGTTGCTAGGAACAAGGCTCCTTAGAAGGCCATTATAATAAAGCAGTCATTTAAGACTAAAAGTAATAAATAGCGATTAAATCTACAAGAAAAAGAATTGGTTTATATGTTACGTAATAAAACAAAGTATTACTTAAATATTTGTTACTTTCATTTATCCAGTAAATAGATGAATAATAACTATTTATTTGTTAGAGTGGCCTTCTATGGTACACCCACCTTATTTTAACGTCGTCGATTTCCGATATCAATGAAGCGAGGGACCGTACTGCCAAAATAGTGGCGCGAGCGATTCGCCGCCGCGTCTGTGATTTCTATTTCGATGGATGTTTATGTAGATAGAAGGAATTTGTCATCACATGGCAATAACTACAAAATTTTAATAGTTGGCCTACGAAGGAGCATGGCCTTCCATGGTCCACCCACCTTATTAGGTATTCCATGGTAGTGTTTAAGACAATATACCTTACTATATTATGTACGTATATATTGCAGGAGGAGTTGGCGGCATCTCAGGAGGAAGTGCGATCTCTGCGCGGCGCGCAGGCCAACGCGGCCACCGACCTGCGACGCGCCGCCGACGTCGCCGAGACGTCGCTCAGGTACAGTTGCTGCCAAGTTACTTGGCAAGTTTATGGCGTGGACAGAGCCGAAACTTGTATGGAGCTGTGCCCTGAAAAAAATATTCATGGCCATCGACATACAGTACGTTATATTAAAGCTTATAAGTATGTCTTTACAATCAGCATAACAACTTTCAACAAAAGGCGCCTAAATATTTTTAATAGCAATGAATGATTTATATGAATATTTTTAATAGCATTTATTTGTTGCAAGTTGTTATGCTAATATTGTCTCTCGCCTGTTTTCTGATCATAAAAATTAAACTGACGTAGTGTTTGTCAATTTTGATGAATATTTTTTTCCGAGGGCAGAATCCCATTTCATGAATGTCATTTGTGCTCTTCGTGCAACGAATGCGAGAGACACAACAGTCAACGACCAACCAATAGAGCGCTTGGATCCCGTCTATAGAGAGGGAGAGTACATCTTTTACGTATCTAACGAATCTTGCCAAGTTATTTGCCGGCAAGTGTAGAGTGAGGTCAAAAGTCGATATTGAATTTGCAATAAAGATCCCTTGCATAAATCATCAATACATATAATAAATCTGTAGAGGTCGAATTTCTGTACAAATAAAAAAAATGCTAAAAACGGAGTCAGGGGGATGTAAGAAGTGAAATAGAACTAATTCAAATTTTTTTCAAATTTTTTGTTTCTCTGTTTGTCTGTTTGTCTGTCTGTTTGTACGGGCTAATCTTTGGAACAGCTGGACCGATTCCAATGAAATTTTGTGTGGTGGTAGCTTATGTCCCTGGTCAACATATAGGATACTTTTCATCCCGGTAAAATAAAGAGTTCCCGTGGGATAGTTAAAAAACTGCAATTAATTTAACAGCTTTGTAAACAACAACTGATGAACTTAATTTAGTAAAATTTGTTATGCTGATACCTTATGTTGCCTCTTTAACAAAATATATATATAGTAAAACTTATTAATCCAATCGAGTTCCCGCGGGAAAGAAAACATTACAAAAACAGTTAGCAGGCGTCTTATAAGTAACGGATTTAAATGAAATTTTATGATCATACTTTATATATATGCCCGGTCAACATTTAAGATACTTTTCATCCTGAAAAATTTGAGAGCACCCGTGGGATGTTTAAAAAAACCTATAGCTACTTATCTACGTAGCACAATCAAAATGGGGTCGAAATATCGACAGTTTAAATCGTCCTTTTGATCATACAACTAGGTATAACTATACAAGATAACCCGTACGTAGCAGGAACGGGTTGCTACGTACACAGCAGCGCATCAGAATGCTTAATTACAATATCTGGGCGTTGGTATCATCTCAGAATAAGATAAGTTTGGTTAGTATAGATATTACAATCCACGATGACACGCCCCACTCTGTCTTACTCCATGCGAATTGAGTAACATAAGCGATTTCGACAGAGTGTATAAGTAGACGAAGACCAAAGAAGATATAGGTAAATTGTGTGAAAGAAGATTGACAGTAGATATTGGAAGAAGACTCCTTTACGGGTCCATCGAACCCAGGGACCACTAATTTATCTTGGGAAAAATTAAGAAATTCCACGGGAAACATTTTTGTAAAAAAAACGAACTGCACGCGGGCGGAGCCGCGGGCAACAGCTAGTATTGTATAAAAATATTTTGAACCTAATGCTGATCGACTTAAAGTTGACCTTCCTAACAGTTTATGATACTTGCCACCGTTTTAGCCTTTAGCTACGTATACACTTTTGATCTCGACCGTAAATTGCTTCCTTTAATGGTGGTAGGAGGAGAATCTTGTGGAGATAACGAGACCCGGCTATTACTTAGTCTTCGCCGGCCGTCTGTCACCAGGCTGTATCTCTTGAACCGTGATAGTTACACAGTCATATGTATTTTTGGTGTTGTTATATCAAAAATGACTACAAAATAGAATAAACTAGCTCTGTAATATCTCATCAGTCCCTTATACGCTGTGAGATAGTAATAGTATCTTTTCAAATCAAATATCTGTTTCAGAGAGCTGCTATCGGGCCTGGAGCGACTACGCTCGCTGAGCTCCGCGCTGGACCCCACGTGATCCCGCGCTCCCGCCGGCACAGCATCACAACCACTACTTACTTTTGTAACGATGTTTCCCGAACACCGCTATTTATAAGATAATTTATTAAATATCATTATTTACCACGAACACGTGCGTTTGTTTTCACTTCCTCAAGTAGTCAGTAGATATTAGTAATAATACTCGTATGAATTTGACGACCTCCGTGGCGCAGGGGACGCACGCTCGGATTCGAGGAGGTTGCGGGTTCGATTCCCGCCACGGGCCACTTTGGAATTTTATAATTTCTAAATTGGCTCAGGTCTGGTCTGGTGGGAGGCTTTGGCCGTGGCTAGTTACCACACCACCACCAGCAAAGTCATACCGCCAAGCGATTTAGCGTTCCGGTACGATGCTGTGTAGAAACTTACTCCTTCCAAGTTAGTACGCTAACATCTTCGGCTGCATTATCACTTACCATCAGGTGAGATCGCAGTCAAGTACTAACTTATATAGCGTAAAAAAAAAAGAATTCGTTAGTCAAAGAATCGATATGTCAAGATATTGTCATCCAAAGCTATGCCACTATAAGCCACCAATTTATCTGTGTGAACTAGCGAAAAAACTACACTTGCGTATTATTGAAACTATGTTTGTACTAATTTTGAGCGGAATGGAAATATAGGCATAAGAAAAACTATGTATTATTTTTAATAACATTTTAATAAAAATAAACTTACCACTGGTATACAATATATATAATAGCATTAAATATTTTTTTATCAACAAATTAATCTGGAATGAATAAAACAAAAAAAGGTTCAATCTGAACGCTGAATTTTTTGAGCTTATAAAACGAGATCTAATAAACATTTAATTTAATACAACAAACACTTAAATATAGGTACTAAAAACTTAAAATCGGCTTACTACGTATCTCAACAGGTTGGCGAGAACTGCGTCGCAAATCTTCCTTGAGGCAGGGTGACTCGATTAGCAGCCACATATCATGCAACCTAACATTACAATAATTATAATACTTTTCAGCGGTTAAAAAGTGTAGATTACAGACTATTCCGTAATATTTATTATTCCATCAAAAAACAAATCTTAAAACGAAAAAACTAATGCTCGTTTTCACCAACCTTTTAAAGGACACCTAAGCCTCTAGGTGACAGCTGCTGTAAGTGATAACTGTCACGTGTTGGTGAAAAAGAGCCTAAGAGAAACAATTGTTTCAAAGTTCAAAGTGAAATTATCTAGAACATTGACCTATTTAGCTTGCAAATACTTGACTTGTTCACCAGCGCATCACTGCTGGAGCGCCTCAGTGTAGAGATGGTCCCAGTGCTCGGGGCAGTGCAGGAAGTACTTGCGGCAGGCGGCGCAGAACCGGCGCCGGTACTGCTCCGGCGACACCACGGTGGGCTGCCCCGAGCCCAGGTTCTTCTTCACCAGCGCATCACTGCTGGAGCGCCTCAGTGTAGAGATGGTCCCAGTGCTCGGGGCAGTGCAGGAAGTACTTGCGGCAGGCGGCGCAGAACCGGCGCCGGTACTGCTCCGGCGAGACCACGGTGGGCTGCCCCGAGCCCAGGTTCTTCTTCACCAGCGCATCACTGCTGGAGCGCCTCAGTGTAGAGATGGTCCCAGTGCTCGGGGCAGTGCAGGAAGTACTTGCGGCAGGCGGCGCAGAACCGGCGCCGGTACTGCTCCGGCGACACCACGGTGGGCTGCCCCGAGCCCAGGTTCTTCTTCACCAGCGCATCACTGCTGGAGCGCCTCAGTGTAGAGATGGTCCCAGTGCTCGGGGCAGTGCAGGAAGTACTTGCGGCAGGCGGCGCAGAACCGGCGCCGGTACTGCTCCGGCGACACCACGGTGGGCTGCCCCGAGCCCAGGTTCTTCTTCACCAGCGCATCACTGCTGGAGCGCCTCAGTGTAGAGATGGTCCCAGTGCTCGGGGCAGTGCAGGAAGTACTTGCGGCAGGCGGCGCAGAACCGGCGCCGGTACTGCTCCGGCGACACCACGGTGGGCTGCCCCGAGCCCAGGTTCTTCTTCACCAGCGCATCACTGCTGGAGCGCCTCAGTGTAGAGATGGTCCCAGTGCTCGGGGCAGTGCAGGAAGTACTTGCGGCAGGCGGCGCAGAACCGGCGCCGGTACTGCTCCGGCGACACCACGGTGGGCTGCCCCGAGCCCAGGTTCTTCTTCACCAGCGCATCACTGCTGGAGCGCCTCAGTGTAGAGATGGTCCCAGTGCTCGGGGCAGTGCAGGAAGTACTTGCGGCAGGCGGCGCAGAACCGGCGCCGGTACTGCTCCGGCAACACCACGGTGGGCTGCCCCGAGCCCAGGTTCTTCTTCACCAGCGCATCACTGCTGGAGCGCCTCAGTGTAGAGATGGTCCCAGTGCTCGGGGCAGTGCAGGAAGTACTTGCGGCAGGCGGCGCAGAACCGGCGCCGGTACTGCTCCGGCGACACCACGGTGGGCTGCCCCGAGCCCAGGTTCTTCTTCACCAGGTGCTCCAGCTTCTTGTCCCACGTGAAAGTGCGAATGTAATCTGTTGACACAAAGAATCTCGTGGGTATTAAAGCAAAGGACGAACTTGTCTGGTCGTGTTTGGTACTGCTTGCTTCAACAAGGGGAATACAAACATGAACCGTTTGTATGGCGAGCAGCAGCGAATAGTCCATGACGGCGTTGTCGGCCAGGAAGCGCGTGTCGCGCTCCACGTGCACTCACCAATGATGCCGAGCACGAGCGTGCGGCCCTGGATGCCGAGCAGCAGCGAATAGTCCATGACGGCGTTGTCGGCCAGGAAGCGCGTGTCGCGCTCCACGTGCACTCACCAATGATGCCGAGCACGAGCGTGCGGCCCTGGATGCCGAGCAGCAGCGAATAGTCCATGACGCCGTTGTCGGCCAGGAAGCGCGTGTCGCGCTCCACGTGCACTCACCAATGATGCCGAGCACGAGCGTGCGGCCCTGGATGCCGAGCAGCAGCGAATAGTCCATGACGGCGTTGTCGGCCAGGAAGCGCGTGTCGCGCTCCACGTGCACTCACCAATGATGCCGAGCACGAGCGTGCGGCCCTGGATGCCGAGCAGCAGCGAATAGTCCATGACGGCGTTGTCGGCCAGGAAGCGCGTGTCGCGCTCCACGTGCACTCACCAATGATGCCGAGCACGAGCGTGCGGCCCTGGATGCCGAGCAGCAGCGAATAGTCCATGACGGCGTTGTCGGCCAGGAAGCGCGTGTCGCGCTCCACGTGCACTCACCAATGATGCCGAGCACGAGCGTGCGGCCCTGGATGCCGAGCAGCAGCGAATAGTCCATGACGGCGTTGTCGGCCAGGAAGCGCGTGTCGCGCTCCACGTGCACTCACCAATGATGCCGAGCACGAGCGTGCGGCCCTGGATGCCGAGCAGCAGCGAATAGTCCATGACGGCGTTGTCGGCCAGGAAGCGCGTGTCGCGCTCCACGTGCACTCACCAATGATGCCGAGCACGAGCGTGCGGCCCTGGATGCCGAGCAGCAGCGAATAGTCCATGACGGCGTTGTCGGCCAGGAAGCGCGTGTCGCGCTCCACGGCCGCCCACAGCGCGCGCGCGCCGCGCCCGCCCACGTGCAGCTGCTGCTCCCAGCGCACTGCCACCACCAGAACACCATCATCAACATTATCCGTATTATCATTTCAGCCCACTGATCTTTATAATATAAGTACGCTGACTTTAGTCAACGTTAAAATAAACTCGCCTTTCTAGCGTTGCTTGTTGCTTTAGATGTGGTACCCAAGTAACAATTTCTTGTCCTATAGCAGCCCATAGAACGTTTCCTCTAACACCACTTAAGCACTGTAAAAGCAATTAGAAGGTCGTATAACGCTGATTTGGCGCAGTTATATCTCTATTTAGAGACATAGCGAAACTATAGCCGTTGTGCTTGGGACTTTTTTGTTCTATAAATTTGATATATTGGTGCCTTGTATGACAATTTGTTGACATATACGAGGCACAATAAAGCTTTTATAGTTCTTTTTTATTCTGTAGCAGCGTTCGTGATTCCATTATAGTGCTATTATACTCTATAGAAAAGTACGTGATTCTTTAACCACGCTTTTCACTTTAATTTTTCACGGCAAGGTGAAACGTCTGTTTATTCAAAAACAAAAAAATAAAAGGATTGCATCTTGGTGAGTTTAGTGTCATCTTTTATTTAGACATAGATAAATTCGACCAATACTATAAAAACCACTTGGAACCAAAGTTTTACTGATAGAATAGCATTAGTTTTACTTATTATTTTCAATGCGCCCTCAATTAATTGAGTTTTTTAATTAATATATTAATAAAAATAAATAAAATTAACCGCAGTTTCTGCTACACAGCCAAAAAGCTAATTTGGTGGTCTTTTAGGCTAACTATAGCACAAGTGACAAAAAATCTGCCGCCATTGACGTAAAATTAGGGTTCCTTATGACTAGTCTTGTTCCACATACTTAATTTTTGTTTCCAAGGAAGAAATAAAATAGGTAGGTAATCGTTGCTCATGATTGGTTTTCTTTCTCAGGTACTTATAATAAATATGGCCCTGGTATATTGATAAATATGATATTGATAAATTTCTAAAACGGGACGATTTTATGCTGCTTGCGGTAGCGGAATGGCCTTGGGAAATAACACATTTTATTCTGCGTAAAAAATGTTTTGCCTGTGGATTCAATACCGATTCATCTCTACCAAGTCATATCACCGTTCACAAAAAAAATATTTCTGTATTGTTATATATAAAATGTTTCTGGTGCCTGGGCTGCAATATAATGACTATTTACGATCACTATCCTTCCGATGAATGCAATTACTGCAATTATTCCTACGATAATTAATGTACCTAATAGTTATTCTCGTAATAAGATTTATTATTTTAAGTATAAATTTTCTTTTGTTAATAATATTTGATCTATGCCGCCGCCCGCGCCGCACCGGGCCATTTTGTTTTACCTATTTTACTCGACTCACATCACGCTACCGCTACCCGCGCCTCTTCCCCGCTACGCCGCCGTCGCCAGTAATTCAATATAGGTTAGTGTACGCCATTCCGCGCTATTTAGCAGACGTGTGCTTTACGTACTTACTCAGTTAAAAAAAAGGTATATAACTTAATGCTAATTACTAGTTTTGGTAGGTACACGTAATATTTTTTGACTGACATATAAGCAATTAAACCATAAAGTGGTGCTTTTTATATAAAACGCACAACTTTATGGTTTAATTGCTCGAATTTTATAACTAGTATTTTTTATCGTTTTAATCACTTTTTTACGAAGATCGCTGACAGGCTTTACAATCAATTTTATTTTTACAGAATATGCCTTTTAAGGTTGTACAGACAACAGAACGAGGAAAAATATGCATTTCGGCGGTCCCAAGTGGTTGGGAAAGGAACGGAGTGCTTTCGTGGCCTCCAAATTCGCAACTTGGTATGATTCGCGACGAAAAATCAAAACCTAAAAGTACATGGAAACATTTACCTTGCATTGTTAAAAGACATTTCTCAACATATGAGGAAGCTTCAAATGAAGCAAATAAAATGGAATCAGAAACAGATACTGATCAAGAAGAGTCTAGAAATACAATCCAAGAAAGTTGTGTGTTTGACGATTTCAACTCAATGATTTTAGTTGCTCAAGAAAATCACCAAGCAGAATTCCCTTCACCTACAAATACTACGGGAATACAAGTGGTAAGTTGTTTTTACTTAGTTCCGGGTTCATTGTCTCTATATCAAGTAGCAGGAAAGTGACACTGGTCACCACGTATGAAATCGACTTTTTAACATAGTCCTTCTCCTCCTTTTTTGAAAGTCGGTTAAAAAAGTAGCCTATAACATGCCCGATAATATCAGCTATCTACCAGTGAAAGTCCCGTCAAAATTTGCCCAGCCGTTCCCGAGATTAGCGGCGACAAACAGACAGACAGACAGACAAAAATTTTAAAAATTGTTTTATTGTTATATGTACCGTATTTACTTTCGTATGCAGTTAGTAATATGCTGTTCTTTTGATATTACGAACAGACACTTCAATTTAATTTATTTGTATAGATAGTGCTGTTTATTTCAAACAAAAGTTGTTGCTTTGATGTGAGCTACCTAGTCTTATGAGGTTGCTGGTGTTTTTCAGGTAAACTAACTAACTAACTAACTAGTACCTAACTGTATAACTAGCGGGACCCGAGCATATATTATGCAACTTGCTACGAAGTAAATTGTTGTCACTATAGTTATTGTTTATGTTTCAGGATAAAGAAAATGTTTTGCCCAAGCTAGATGAACTGACCCCGCCGGGGACCTCTATGATTGCAGATGTACAAGTACAAGAGCAGCAGACTTTATTGTGGCTAAATCCCCCCGAAAAAAATAATTTTCAAGAAACTGTTCTGAAACGTCTGGAAACTATCGAGAATGGGCAAATGAATATCATGATGAAGCTTTCCGAACTTGGCGCTCAGATAGAGGGCTTTCTTCGCCAGACCCAACAAGAAAAGCTTAGTACTGTTGTGGGCTTTGAACCCATCGATAGCGTTGAGGACTTAGAACAGTTTAATGAATTATTGAAGGATAAAGAATCCTCTGATAAATTGAAAGAAAAACTAGCCGTAGTGTGCGGAACAGGGAAAGGAAAAGGTACCAATAATTGTTTTTCACTCGTGGATGTGATGTTCACCCGAAGATTTCTCACGGAGTGTTCGTGGGCTGGCGGTTCTCGAAATGATAAGAAAAAAACCTGT
Organism: Coenonympha glycerion; assembly: GCA_963855885.1. Classification (NCBI taxonomy): domain Eukaryota; kingdom Metazoa; phylum Arthropoda; class Insecta; order Lepidoptera; family Nymphalidae; genus Coenonympha; species Coenonympha glycerion. The sequence goes on along the minus strand of OY979636.1, from coordinate 15,325,994 downwards.
TTTAAAGCTTATAATCGTGTTATATCATTCTTTTTTGATTTAATTTACAACTCTGATAAAAAATTTACAGTTTTAGAGTGTGAAACCTTTTTCAAAAATATTTTGAAAAATTCTGTGCGACGTAATTCTTCAAAATTGCTGCGAACCTCAGCTACAAAGGCTAGAGGCAAAGGCAAAGGCACAGGCAAAAAGTCAAATACGCAAAATAATGACTGTGCAACTACTTCTACTTCTTACGAGCCATCTTCAGAAAAGTTGATGGAGTCTAATCAAAATCCTCCTTACCCTAAATCCTAAGAGGAACTATACTTGCAGAGTCATATTTTATTCATTGTTTTTGTTCTCATCTAAATCAAAGGTTTTTAGAATAATACATCGTAATGGACCCTTTACTCTGTGGGTTTCTCTCTCTCTCTTTATCCAGAAAGTTGCAATTAGCTCCTTGAATATTGCATTTCATCAATACATAGAAATTAATGTTTTCAATTCGATACTTTGTCAAAATATACATTTTCTTACATTTTGCCTAAAGCTACTAAATACTATTTTTTCTTTTATATAAGTGTATAAAACTCCTCTGCACCGACTAAGCGCCAAATTTTCTAGTTTGTTAGCGCACTCAAATCTTGATGCCTGTAAATATGACTAAGCTAGTTCTTACCTCTTACCCGGGTTACACAGTATTACGTAATTAGGTATTTTTTATTTTTTGTCTTTTTCACTAGAAAACTTAATTTTATAGAAACTGTTGATTAATTTGTAAACTCATAATTTTAAAAATATTTTGATTGTGATTGTTACTATACGTAGGTACCTATGTAAAGTTTTAAAATGAGGTTAATATATTATAAAGAAGACCAAGCCTTAAGCAATTATTTTTGTGATATTAGCGTGACATTGTCAATAACTAAAATGAAACACACTTCCACTACTTATCATAATTAGTATCTGGTCAAACGGGGTGAATAGAAACGAAACTTCACATACATATATAAATGTAAGTAGTTATTTTCTATGAATTATGTTCTTCCATTCCATGAGCCAATAACGGATCGAGGAATTGAACATAATTAACATAACATAACATAGTTAACTTACTATGTATATCAAGTTCCGTTTCTATTCACCCTGTTTGACTGTATTGTGTTTTATAGTAACATTTTCCTTACTGGTGCATGTGTTTGTATTTATCAAACCTTAATCTGATTTAATTCTGATTTTTAATCTTGAATATTTGTTACATTACTAATTTATAAAACTAGGAATATATTAAATAACATATAAACCTACATTATAATTATGTGCGATGTGAATCAATGATAATAAAAAACAAGAAGTTAAACAAAGCTTTTTATTTACTTATCTTAGTTTAAGAATGCTCTTAAATCCAATTCACTAAACCCTAAACACTATGAAATTATAATTGTATTTTAGCACTAAAATAAGGGCAAATTCTAAGATTTACTGGAATTTTTCAACAATTTTAAATTTTCCTCGTTTTCTCGTGGCGAAATGACTGTATGAAACAATCACATAGATAAGCATACTTACCTAAAGTTACCTAGATGTAGCACTTTACAAAGTGTGTAACAATGGTACAAAAAAAAGTTCAGATCGATAAGAGATTGATACCAGTTTACACTTAATGTCATCGACTTTATATAAGCCTGTAGTTTTTTTTATTGTACTAACTTCACACTTATATATGTTTAAATATGAAGATTTCATTGGGTATATGAATACGTCTTCGACAGGGTCGTAACGGTTGCCATGTATAATTATACCATTGGCATCATTTAACAACGATTGTACTTCCACAATATTGTTTTGTCTATCTAAAAACCACCTGTCTTCTTTACGTAAGCTCAAAATGAAATCTTCTAAGTGAAGAATTGATTTATTCACATTTCCATTACATGTTACAAATGGTTTTTCAAAAGTGTCTGTTGTGTAATTGTCTAGTTCTGTTTCAATTTTTTCACTAATACGTTTAGCAACCTGTTCAAGAGGTCTGTTACCATGCCTTATCATTCTTTTCAAATAATATAAACGGTTCTCAAAGGGATACGTGCTAAAACTTTGCAGTATTCCAAGTTTTTTCACTTCGTCAATGATATGGGATAAATTGTGCACGTTACTGGTCATATAACATTCACCGTATATATCTCTAAAATATTCCAGGTAGTGGTTCAATAATGACTCCGCAACGCTCAAAAAAGTGAAATATTTTTCATTTGAGCAGATTGTTATAGCACAAAACAAGTATAGAAAATGTTGGTAGGCCTCTGAAGTTAACGTATGTTTCAAAATTATGAAGCTAAGGTAGTATAAAAAGGTACGATATTCTGAGCCTTTCCAAAAATGTATGTGGTCCAGACCCCTAACGGATCTATGAATCTCTCGTGGCATTTTACAAGATACCAAAAAAGATGTAACAATCGTGATATCCTGTCCACTCCATTTTGTATATTTGTTAAATTTCCCATCCTTCCATCCATTAAGAAGACGTTTCATTAATATATATATAGCTACTCGTGCTGATTCACTGACTGACTCATTGATCACCTCTCCTGAACAATTTTGTATGAAAAAATTTTTTTTTAATGATCACTTCGTATATAAGAGAAAAATTCATTCGGAGGAAAAATACGGAGAGAGCTGATGATTGAGGATTTCGAAGACGGGTGAAGAGCACAGCCAAGGGTATTGCAGATAGGTGGGGGGTGTTCGACCAAATGTCATTTGAAATGTCATCCAACTGCCAGTGAGCTGAAAAAAAAATCAAAATGGCGGATTCAAAATGGCCGCCATACGAATTTCGCCGATATCTCGGAAAGTATAAAAGATGGAAGAACGGTTTCTTGACAAGAAGTGATCAGGACCCGAAGGTCTATTTGATGGATTGAAAAAAAAAATTCAAAATGGCGGAATATATTTTTCCATAGAAAATGTATGGGGAATGTTGAAGAGACTAACAGTTGGTAATTATACAAGGTTGTGATGCGGTTTTTTGGAAATTTACAAGAGAAGAATATGGAGAGAGCTGATGATTGAGGATTTCGGAGACGGGTGAAGAGCACAGCCAGGGTATCGAAGATAGGTGGGGGTGCTCGACCAAATGTAACTCGAAACGTCATCCAATTGGCAGTTGGCTGAAAAAAAAATCAAAATGGCGGATTTCTTTTAGCCCATTGCCTATCGGATTCCAACTGGCGATGGAGATGACGGCGATTCTTTTATAGGTGAGAAGACAGCCCGCGGGCCACATGTGGCCCGCGCTCCCACGCGCCCTACTAGTTAATATATATATAGCTGCTTGTGCTGATTCACTCACTGACTGATTGATCACCTCTCCTGAACAATTTTGTATGAAAAATTTTTTTTTCATGGATAGGGTCGTATAGAAGAAAAAAATTCATTCGGAGGAAAAATACGGAGAGAGCTGATGATTGAGGATTTCGAAGACGGGTAAAGAGCACAGCGAAAGTATTGAAGATAGGTGGAGGGTGCTCAACCAAATGTCATTTGAAACGTCATGCAATTGGCAATGAGCTGAAAAAAAATTCAAAATGGCGGATTCAAAATGGCCGCCATTCGAATTTCGTCGATATCTCGGAAAGTATAAAAGATGGAAGACCGGTTTCTTGACAAGAGTTAATCAGGACCCAAAGGTCTACGTGATGAATACAAAAAAAATTCCAAAATGGCGAATTTTTTTTTTCCCATAGAAAATGTATGGGGAATTTTAAAGGGATTTTTTATAGGCGGGAAGACAGCACGCGGGCCACGTGTGGCCCGCGCCTCCACGCGCCCTACTAGTTAATATATATATAGCTGCTCGTGCTGATTGGCCACTGACTCATTGATCACCTCTCCTGAACAATTTTGTATGGAAATTTTTTTTTTTACTAACCCTTTCGTATAAAAGAGAAAAATTCATTCGGAGGAAAAATACGGAGAGAGCTGATGATTGAGGATTTCGGAGACGGGTGAAGAGCACAGCCAAGGTATTGGGGATAGGTGGGGGGTGCTCGACCAAATGTCATTCGAAACGTCATGCAATTGGCAGTTAGCTGAAAAAAAATTCAAAATGGCGGAAAAAAGATGGCCGCCATACAAATTTCATCGGTGTCCATCTCGAAGAGTATAAAAGATGGAAGATTGGTTTCTTGACAAGAAGTGATCTGGACCCCATGGTCTATTCCATGGATAGAAAAAAAATCAAAATGGCGGAATTTATTTTTCCATAGAAAATGTATGGGGAATATTGAAGAGACCACGAGTTGTAAAACATTAAGTGCTTTGATGCGGTTTTTTGGAAGACTACCAGAAAAAAATATGGAATGAGGTGATGATTGAGGATTTTAAAGACAGTCAAGGAGCATGGGCAAGGTGTAGTTAGGTGGGGACTACTGAAACAAAAAATACTCGGAACTTCACGCAATTGGCAGTGAGCTGAAAAAAAAAACCAAAATGGCGGATTCAAGATGGCCGCAATACCAATTTCGTGTTGTTCTGTCTCGGAAAGTATAAAAGATAAGAGAGTGGTTTCTTTGCAAAAGGTAATCATGATCTCAAGTACTACGGGATGCATGGAAAATAATTCACTGTGGCGGAATTTATCTTTTCATGGAAAATGTATATACTATGAGAAGAGATAATGATCTAGGATTTGGATGATGATTGAGAAGCACTGTCATGGTTTTAAAGATAGTTAAGGGCTGTTCGAACAAAAAATACGCTGAACCTCATCCGTTAATATATATATAGCTGCTCGTGCTGATTGGCCACTGACTCATTGATCACCTCTCCTGAACAATTTTGTATGGAAATTTTTTTTTTTACTAACCCTTTCGTATAAAAGAGAAAAATTCATTCGGAGGAAAAATACGGAGAGAGCTGATGATTGAGGATTTCGGAGACGGGTGAAGAGCACAGCCAAGGTATTGGGGATAGGTGGGGGGTGCTCGACCAAATGTCATTCGAAACGTCATGCAATTGGCAGTTAGCTGAAAAAAAATTCAAAATGGCGGAAAAAAGATGGCCGCCATACAAATTTCATCGGTGTCCATCTCGAAGAGTATAAAAGATGGAAAATTGGTTTCTTGACAAGAAGTGATCTGGACCCCATGGTCTATTCCATGGATAGAAAAAAAATCAAAATGGCGGAATTTATTTTTCCATAGAAAATGTATGGGGAATATTGAAGAGACCACGAGTTGTAAAACATTAAGTGCTTTGATGCGGTTTTTTGGAAGACTACCAGAAAAAAATATGGAATGAGGTGATGATTGAGGATTTTAAAGACAGTCAAGGAGCATGGGCAAGGTGTAGTTAGGTGGGGACTACTGAAACAAAAAATACTCGGAACTTCACGCAATTGGCAGTGAGCTGAAAAAAAAACCAAAATGGCGGATTCAAGATGGCCGCCATACCAATTTCGTGTTGTTCTGTCTCGGAAAGTATAAAAGATAAGAGAGTGGTTTCTTTGCAAAAGGTAATCATGATCTCAAGTACTACGGGATGCATGGAAAATAATTCACTGTGGCGGAATTTATCTTTTCATGGAAAATGTATATACTATGAGAAGAGATAATGATCTAGGATTTGGATGATGATTGAGGAGCACTGTCATGGTTTTAAAGATAGTTAAGGGCTGTTCGAACAAAAAATACGCTGAACCTCATCCGATGAGGTTCAGCGTAATTTTTTTTTCGAACTGCCCGTAACTATCTTTAAAACCATGACAGTGCTCCTTGGTAATTTGTTCAGCTCACTGCCAATCGGATTCCAATGGGCGATGGAGAAGACGGTGATACCTTTATGGGCGGGAAGACTGCACGCGGGCCACATGTGGCCCGCGCACACATATAGCTGCTCGTGCTGATTGGCCACTGACTCATTGATCACCTCTCCTGAACAATTTTGTATGAAAAAAATTTTTTTCACGTATGACTTCGTATAGAAGGGAAAAATTCATTAGGAACAAAAATATGGAGAGAGCTGATGATTGTGGATTTCGGAGACGAGTGAAGAGCACAGCCAAGGGTATTGCAGATAGGTGGGGGTCGCTCGACCAAATGTCATTTGAAATGTCATGCAATTGGCAGGGAGCTGAAAAAAAATTCAAAATGGCGGATTCAAAATGGCTGCCATCCGAATTTCGCCGATATCTCGGAAAGTATAAAAGATGGAAGAATGGTTTCTTGACAAGAGCTGATCAGGACTCAAAGGTCTATTCGATGGATAGAAAAAAAAATCGAAATGGCGGAATTTTTTTTTCCTTACAAAATGTATGGGGAATGTTGAAAAGACTAAAAGTTGGTAATTATGCAAGGTTGTGATGCGGTTTTTCGGAGAGTTACTAGAGAAAAATATGGAGAGAGCTGATGATTGAGGATTTCAGAGACGGGTGAAGAGCACAGCCAGGGTATCGAAGATAGGTGGGAGGTGCTCGACCAAATGTAACTCGAAACGACATCCAATTGGCAGTTAGCTGAAAAAAAATCAAAATGGCGGATTCAAGATGGCCGCCATACAAATTTCGTGTTGTTCTATCTCGGAAAGTATAAAAGATAAGAGAGTGATTTCTTTGCAAGACATAATTAGAATCTCAAGGTCTACGGGATGAATGAAAAAAATCAAAGAGGTTGAATTTATTTTTCCATGGAAAATGTGAATGCTACAATAAACAAGGCCTATGAAAAACTATGAAAAGTATGAGGAGAGATGATGGTCTACGATTTGGATGATGATTGAGGAGCACGGTCATGGATTTAAAGATTGTTAAGGGCTGTTTGAATAAAAAATACACTGAACCTCATCCGATGAGGTTCAGTGTATTTTTTATTCAAACAGCCCTTAACTATCTTTAAATCCATGACCGTGCTCCGAGGTAGTTCTTTTAGCCCATTGCCAATCGGATTCCAATTGGCGATGGAGATGACGGCGATTCTTTTATAGGTGAGAAGACAGCCCGCGGGCCACATGTGGCCCGCGCTCCCACGCGCCCTACTAGTTAATATATATATAGCTGCTTGTGCTGATTCACTGACTGATTGATCACCTCTCCTGAACAATTTTGTATGAAAAAATTTTTTTTCAATTACCATTTCGTATAGAAGAGAAAAATTCATTCGGAGGAAAAATACGGAGAGAGCTGATGATTGAGGATTTCGGAGACGGATGAAGAGCACAGCCAAGAGTATTGCAGATAGGTGGGGGGTGTTCGACCAAATGTCATTTGAAATGTCATGCAATTGGCAGTGAGCTGAAAAAAAATTCAAAATGGCGGATTCAAAATGGCCGCCATTCGAAATTCGTCGATATCTCGGAAAGTATAAAAGATGGAAGAATGGTTTCTTGACAAGAAGTAATCAGGACCCGAAGGTCTACGCGATGAATAAAAAAAAAATCCAAAATGGCGGAATTTATTTTTCCATAGAAAATGTATGGCGAATATTGAAGGGACTAAAAGTAGGAAGGCGAAAAGGGGGAAGACAGCACGCGGGCCACATGTGGCCCGCGCCCCCACGCACCCTACTAGTTATTCCTAAGTCTATTAAATGTAGTGCATCACCCACAACAAAGTCTTCGATCATGTCTATTGGCAGTTCTAATAGTGGAGAATCGGTTTTATGGTGCTGCTCATATTTTTTTGCTCGAAAATCGGCGTCATTTCTTTTCGGGCATCCAATTCTTGGAAACACGACTGTGTGGGAAATATAGGAATATTCTCCTTCTACTGTACATTTTAAGCAACCATCTTTCCCGTTGTAATTGCACACACCTAAAACAAAAAATGTAATTAGTCATTTGACTCTTTTCTTAGGTACGTACCTAGAGGTACAATACATAAGAGTGTTTAGAAAACGTACCTTTGATCATTGCACGAGCTGGAGAGTCGCATATAAAAGCCCGAAGTTTGACGCCAATCTTTTTCTCATTTCCGCCAGACGTGACTGATAAACCATCTGTGAGTAATATTTTCATTTCATGTATAAACATGTTTAGAAAACCATCTAAATCCGCAGATGGTTTGTCAAGGCCTGCATAAATTCCGACCACGATGGGTTGCAGTTTTGGTATCTCATAAATGTTGCACAAAATTGGCCATAGTTGAAGTTTTGAGCTTTTAAAAGCTGGCAATCCGTCTATGTTTACATTTATTGAAATAAGCGATAAATCACAATCGACTTTTTGAAGACAACCTTTTAATGAATCTATCAATCCATTGTGCCAATACTGCCCAGTTACCACAGGATATGTGGTAATACTCGATTGTGTGTTTAGAAGCGTCCGTGGATCGGTAGGCAATATATTTGGCAATCGATTGTTAATTATTTGTATTAGGCTTTTAGTTGCTTGTTGAGATATATTATAATCAATGGCCCATTTTTTTATTTCGTGACGCAGTTGCGCGTTTTTTTCCTCTGCTATATCACAGCTTGATGATTGTGAACTACAATCACTAATATCAGGATCACTGGATTCTCTATTAGTTGCTTCATTAGAACAAACTACATTTTGTACGGAACCACATTGTAATGATTTGGCACGCACTTCACTTTCATTGTTAATAACTGATTTAGATCGTGATACTATTTGCTTGTATTGTTTTTGCACCGCTCTTCTGTACGTTCCGCTGCGTTTATATACTTTCCACGATTTTAAATCCATTTTATATAGATATACTAAATTTATACGTAAATTAGTTTCATTGTAGGCAATATATAAGAAATAAGCCATTACTGGGCAAAACTATCTAACAGTAACAGTTTACTTCCTTTATAGGCATAATTTGTTCTATAAAGGAAATAAAGGAATCAGCTATATATCGCTGTTGTCTTAAAACAGAACAACCAAAACCATAATAGAAAGCTTTGGTCATATAATAGAGTCATGGTGACTTCTTCTTCAATGAGACTGTAATAAACCCAACAAAGATAATTAAAACACTTTTTATTGTTATAAAAGTGTTCCGAAAATCGTTTATAAAGCAAAACCGCTCTATAACAGTGTTGTTATGAGTAATTATGTACCATGTACTATAGCAGTATTTTGCGGGACCACAAAAGCGTCAAATTCTTCTATTGTTGAGTCCTTCATCACTGCTAAAACGCCATACTTATAGCGGTTACCAGGAAAACTTTATAGTACTAATGCGGTACATAATAGTGAATTCAAACGCTGTTATACAGTAATATAGCGTTATATTGTCTAATTTCGAGGTTTTTATAGAACGTGCCTATAACGGCTCTACAAAACGGTTTTGTAAACCTTTACATCCCCTGATAAAAGGATAGTTTGGCTATATAAGCTTATAGAGCAAAAAAGTCATAGCAAATGCTTTTATATAACGGGTGGTTATCGCTACAACCTCTACACGACGTTTACTCGTCCTTTTCGTGATGAATTCTTAAATTATAGTACCAAAATGTTACTTGGGTAATAGGTTAAATCAAACGTGAAACGACATCTTGTGGGCAAGCGTAACTTTCCATCAGATGTGAAAACAGCTAAACGCTAGTCTTTGTGTTAAAAAAAAAACAGTTATGGAGATAGTTCATAAATTATAAGGATTAAAATTGATTCCAGTCGATTGCCGGTTATACATTTTTGAAATCCGTCTGTTGAAGGGTCGAAGGGTATAAATTAAATATGTTCTTCACTGGGGTGCTTTATTTTGTATAAAATGTGCGGACTGTATTTAACGTGTGGTTTTGGAGTCCGCGGTGCCGTGATTCATGCGTCACTTTTTGTGTTGGGCCGAGTGCTGACCGCCGCCCCCGCGCCGCTCCCCGCCAGGCCCGGCGCGTTCAGTATGCCGAGTACTGAACACCGTCAATGAAGAGAAGTAGAGTACGTACATCTCAGCAAGTTCTCGTCGACCAGCACGGCGGTGGTGGGCGGCGCGGCCGCCGCGCCCGCCGCCAGCCGCTGCCGACTGGCGCCCTTCAGGTCGAAGCGCTGCTCCACCGCCGACCCGCCGCCGCTGTACCTGCGGGGAGCATATATGTATATATATATATATATATATATATATCCCTTTGCCGATTTCGGCTACGGTGACTGCATTCCTGAAGCATTGCTTAAAGGGCTTCGTTGGTGCGCCCTAATGTGGCTTATGTACCCTATCTTTGCACTGAAAGTACGAGCGCAGTGCGGACAAGTTAGCGTATCGCCAATATAGTTGTAAGTCATGACATTAGAGGGTTGCCTACTCTTAAGCTGGTCACGTTTAGTGTCTAACTCAATTCTCCTACTATCTTGAGGATAATTTAAAAATAAATATTGTAATATTGTTTTCAAATTTCCATACTGACATTGTATGAAAATGTCAAAACAATATTACAGTCACGGTGGTAAGCCCCCTGATATTAAGTTATTACCCTTCTAAAGCCTATAAAGCAGATATATTGATTTTTTTTTACTTTCTCACTCTCACAAATACGTTGGTGGGTGCAAATTCAAAATTTAAATGATTTATTTCATTTAGGCTCATTTAACAAGCTCTTATGAATAGAGACAAACCTTCACCACCCATGGCCCAATCAACCACCCCGCAGTTGTAGGGGCCGAATCGTGGGAGGGAGCCCGTTCGATACTTGCTCTTGTCGTGTTCTCGGGGCGCCTTCTTAACTCCTTACATAAAGCACTTCAGGAGCATTTGAACATGAAAACTGAGTCCATAATTTCCAAAATCTGTATCGATTCAAGTATTTGAAGGTATTGTAAGTAATTTTACAATACATAACCACATTTCCATTTATATTCCTTCAATTAAATGTTGACCTTATTCGATTAACACAGACTGCCAGTGATGACGAAGAAGAGTACTGCCTTAACTAACTGCAACTAAAGTACGGTGTCATACTTCGGGGAAAGAGCACTGATATTCAAAGTTGTGACTCACCAGACGTTTTCCATGACTAGCACCCCACTGCCGGCGCCGCCCACACTAAACACGCCCAGGATACGTGCTGTGAATAAACATTATATTCAACAACGCATTTAAAAGGAACAAACCTAAAAAAAAAAAAAAAAAAATGTCATTTATTCATAAGAATGCAGGTACATTAGGTGGTCAGCAATAACAATTATTATCCTTATACATTCTGCCTTATGGCGTATGAATATAAAAAAAGTAAATGTTAATATTTGTTTGATTGAAATTATCATTTTTCATAATATTACAATAGATAAAGGTCAGGATGTCAATGTTTGTAAATTAATAATTTATCAAGTCAAAAATTAATAATTCAGAATGTCAATTTGTAATAACCATTTTTCATTATATTATTGTCTAATATCTGGGTGACCGAGCTTCGCTCGGTGGCCAATAGATGGCATCAGTACCTAGTCATATTTTTATTTTTTTTGCTAAATTCGACATTTTCTAAAAATGAATCCTAGCTAGATCGATTTATCGCCCCCAAAACCTCCTGTATACTAAATTTCATGAAAATCGTTTGTGCCGTTTTCGAGATCCAGATTATATAGAAATATATATACAAGAATTGCTCATTTAAAGGTATAAGATTATAATTCTGGATGTCAATAATTGTAAATTCATAATTTATAAAGTCAAAAATTAATAATTCAGAATGTCAATTTGTAAAGTACATAAACAATTTTTCATAATATTATTGTCTATTATAATTCAGGATGTCAATAATTATTGAAAATACATAACATAGTTTATAAAGTCCAAAATGTGTTTCATTTAAAAATTCATTTACAATATATCCGTAGTCATACATTATTATTTAACATTATCTGCTAAATACTCTGATACAGTATAGTAGCATTTGCTTAACAACATGTCAAACACCCGTTTTTTAAATACTTTAATGCAATTACAGTCCTTATACGAATCGGGCAGCTTATTGTAGATTTTAATAGCCATGCAATGGCAACTCTTTGCACACATGTCCAGCCGTCGGGGAACCACTAGTAATTTGTTTTGTCGTCGTACTCTCTTTTGCTCCAAATCATTGTAACCTTTGAAAAAGCTAGGATTTTGTTTAACAAATATAATTATTTCATATAGATATAAACATGGTAGTGGAAGAATACCATGTTTCTTGAAAACCGGCTTACATGTGTCTAATGTTGCAAGTCCACACACTGCTCTTAAACAGGCCTTCTGGCAGACAAAAACATTATTGCTGTGCACAGAATTTCCCCACAGAATTATACCATAACGAATTAATGATGATACATATCCCTGATATGCTGTTAGAGCCGTCTTAACACTACATGTCTGACGCAGTCGTCTTAGTACATAAACAAACCTATCCAATTTTCCGCACAACACTTCAACATGGTATTTCCAATTGCAGTGACAATCAACTTGTATACCTAAGAAAGATTTTACTTTGACTTCTTCGATTTTTGTACCTTTATAATTAACATTTAGATTTAAAGAATTATTGTTATATGGCATGAATTGGATGATTTTAGTTTTTTGCATGTTTATTGATAAATTATTTGTTGATAAAGAAATGATAAGGAAAGATTATACTCTATTGTATAAAAAAAAAAGATTCCGACGAATTGAGAACCTCCTCCTTTTTTTGAAGTCGGTTAAAAAGCAATTAAGCAGACAGACCGAAGTTTTTTAAAGGCCATTTTTGATTTTTAAAACTAACAGAATTTTAATATATAGGAATTCGTACCGAGCAAGCTGGGCAACCTTCTCTGGCGGCAATTGGTGACGTAGTTAAAGTAGTGCGGCGCGAACTCCAGGAATTGCTGCCACTCCGGTTTCGTCATCTCCTTCAGCACGTATCTGTCATCTGAAAACGAGCGCCACATTGATATTATAAAGGCAAAAATTATGTTGTGAATTGAGTGTGTGTGTGTGCTTGCTTGTTACTACTTTAAGCCACAGCTACAGAACTATTTACTGGCTATATCGCATTGAATTTTTTTTTTTTTATTTATTTCCAGAAGATGCACAGTAATGTTACAAAAAATTATTGTCCCGCCAAACTGATAAACCAGTTTGTTGGCGGGTTCGCGCTCTAAATTAAATATTTACAAAACATGCATCTACTTCTTATTATATAACTAGCTAGCCTAACATGCAATTATACCTACGAGTACATTAATATTGAATTTATGTATTATGTTATATTATGTATTATATTTTATTGATAGTGTATTGACTAAACAAATACATCATAGTTTGAGTCTTAGTCAGTGAAGAAGCCCTTAAGCAGATGTTCTTTAAGTTTCTTCCTAAGGACTCCTTCACTGACTTTGGTAGTTTCTCGCAGCCATTCAAATTTATTACATATTTTCGGCACACAATATTCATTTAGCCTTTTACCATAATAGTTATTAACTTTCGGCAACATAAATCTAATTTTTCTACAGCTCCTTACGTTCTCCCTCAGTTGTATTGGATTCTTAAATGAATTATTTAGATCCTTGTTGTTGATGAATAGTTTACATCCTGGATGAACAGTTCTGTTTATACAAGAAAAATCCATGTCGGAGTCGCGAGCAGATCTTATAAGTGTATGTTCTTCTCAGTGCACACCTGTTTTTCGAGCTATATTATTATTTCGGGCCTATATATTTAGACCTTTGTGAAAAATAAAGTTTTACAATTTCATTAAAAAAAAACATTTATAAAAATAAGGGTTTTCCATTTATTTTTTTATGCGTCAGTTTATTTGAATTCTTCCACGCCAACCCTTTCATTTTGCAGTAATAGATTTAGATACGTAAATTAGGCTACAAAAAATAACTAGTCCGCCATCTTGGGCCGTCCGCCATACTGGATTTAGAATGACGTCACTTAGCTAACCAAGCATTCGTCAAAGAAAAAATTCTGACTGCTTTGAAATTTTGCTTCATGTAATGAACTAAACATAAATATTTATACACAAACATGGCAAGTTAAAGGCTGTACAATAATTTCAGCCCGCTCCTACCGTTAGTTTTGCAAAAAGTAGACCCGGATTTGCCCCCTCTGGCGGCCCACGGCACGCAGTGTGCCAGCGACCTTATGAACCCTTCTTCGATTTCGCACAGACCTTTATCTGAAAGCAATTATAATAGGAAATTAGGAATACAAATACTGGTAATGTAACCCCATAAAGTCGCCAGCTACAGCGTCTTTCACATGAAACACGATAATGCTGTGAAATCACTCCTTTGGGCTTTGCGGCAGAAAATCTGATTGATACCATTGCTATGGTACCTATTGCAGACTCAGCAAAAATACCTGTACTAGAAACATTGCCAATGCGCGTTTTTTCGGCTGGCAAAATAAAGTGATAGAAATGTCAGTATTGTCAATATCGTATTCGTGTTAAGGCAACAGCAACATGTGTTGCAGCTTGTGGAACTGACACGAGGCACAGTAGATATCTTCTGGCATGCAGCATACAGTATATAGCGAGTCTCACTGTCTTTGTCCTTGAGCTCGTCGCAGCACTTGGCGTCCTCACAGAGCCGCTTGCTGTCCTCGTCGTCGTGTAGCGGCGCCAGCAGCATGTGGCGCAGCTTGTGGAACTGACACGCGTAGTACAAGCGGCACAGCAGACCGTCCTACACGCAGCGTACAGTATATAGCGAGTCTCACTGTCTTTGTCCTTGAGCTCGTCGCAGCACTTGGCGTCCTCACAGAGCCGCTTGCTGTCCTCGTCGTCGTGTAGCGGCGCCAGCAGCATGTGGCGCAGCTTGTGGAACTGACACGCGTAGTACAAGCGGCACAGCAGACCGTCCTACACGCAGCGTACAGTATATAGCGAGTCTCACTGTCTTTGTCCTTGAGCTCGTCGCAGCACTTGGCGTCCTCACAGAGCCGCTTGCTGTCCTCGTCGTCGTGTAGCGGCGCCAGCAGCATGTGGCGCAGCTTGTGGAACTGACACGCGTAGTACACGCGGCACAGCAGACCGTCCTACACGCAGCGTACAGTATATAGCGAGTCTCACTGTCTTTGTCCTTGAGCTCGTCGCAGCACTTGGCGTCCTCACAGAGCCGCTTGCTGTCCTCGTCGTCGTGTAGCGGCGCCAGCAGCATGTGGCGCAGCTTGTGGAACTGACACGCGTAGTACACGCGGCACAGCAGACCGTCCTACACGCAGCGTACAGTATATAGCGAGTCTCACTGTCTTTGTCCTTGAGCTCGTAGCAGCACTTGGCGTCCTCACAGAGCCGCTTGCTGTCCTCGTCGTCGTGTAGCGGCGCCAGCAGCATGTGGCGCAGCTTGTGGAACTGACACGCGTAGTACACGCGGCACAGCAGACCGTCCTACACGCAGCGTACAGTATATAGCGAGTCTCACTGTCTTTGTCCTTGAGCTCGTCGCAGCACTTGGCGTCCTCACAGAGCCGCTTGCTGTCCTCGTCGTCGTGTAGCGGCGCCAGCAGCATGTGGCGCAGCTTGTGGAACTGACACGCGTAGTACACGCGGCACAGCAGACCGTCCTACACGCAGCGTACAGTATATAGCGAGTCTCACTGTCTTTGTCCTTGAGCTCGTCGCAGCACTTGGCGTCCTCACAGAGCCGCTTGCTGTCCTCGTCGTCGTGTAGCGGCGCCAGCAGCATGTGGCGCAGCTTGTGGAACTGACACGCGTAGTACACGCGGCACAGCAGACCGTCCTACACGCAGCGTACAGTATATAGCGAGTCTCACTGTCTTTGTCCTTGAGCTCGTCGCAGCACTTGGCGTCCTCACAGAGCCGCTTGCTGTCCTCGTCGTCGTGTAGCGGCGCCAGCAGCATGTGGCGCAGCTTGTGGAACTGACACGCGTAGTACAAGCGGCACAGCAGACCGTCCTACACGCAGCGTACAGTATATAGCGAGTCTCACTGTCTTTGTCCTTGAGCTCGTCGCAGCACTTGGCGTCCTCACAGAGCCGCTTGCTGTCCTCGTCGTCGTGTAGCGGCGCCAGCAGCATGTGGCGCAGCTTGTGGAACTGACACGCGTAGTACACGCGGCACAGCAGACCGTCCTACACGCAGCGTACAGTATATAGCGAGTCTCACTGTCTTTGTCCTTGAGCTCGTCGCAGCACTTGGCGTCCTCACAGAGCCGCTTGCTGTCCTCGTCGTCGTGTAGCGGCGCCAGCAGCATGTGGCGCAGCTTGTGGAACTGACACGCGTAGTACACGCGGCACAGCAGACCGTCCTACACGCAGCGTACAGTATATAGCGAGTCTCACTGTCTTTGTCCTTGAGCTCGTCGCAGCACTTGGCGTCCTCACAGAGCCGCTTGCTGTCCTCGTCGTCGTGTAGCGGCGCCAGCAGCATGTGGCGCAGCTTGTGGAACTGACACGCGTAGTACACGCGGCACAGCAGACCGTCCTACACGCAGCGTACAGTATATAGCGAGTCTCACTGTCTTTGTCCTTGAGCTCGTCGCAGCACTTGGCGTCCTCACAGAGCCGCTTGCTGTCCTCGTCGTCGTGTAGCGGCGCCAGCAGCATGTGGCGCAGCTTGTGGAACTGACACGCGTAGTACACGCGGCACAGCAGACCGTCCTACACGCAGCGTACAGTATATAGCGAGTCTCACTGTCTTTGTCCTTGAGCTCGTCGCAGCACTTGGCGTCCTCACAGAGCCGCTTGCTGTCCTCGTCGTCGTGTAGCGGCGCCAGCAGCATGTGGCGCAGCTTGTGGAACTGACACGCGTAGTACACGCGGCACAGCAGACCGTCCTACACGCAGCGTACAGTATATAGCGAGTCTCACTGTCTTTGTCCTTGAGCTCGTCGCAGCACTTGGCGTCCTCACAGAGCCGCTTGCTGTCCTCGTCGTCGTGTAGCGGCGCCAGCAGCATGTGGCGCAGCTTGTGGAACTGACACGCGTAGTACACGCGGCACAGCAGACCGTCCTATATATAGCATATAGTTTAAAACAAGTTTAACTATCTAATTTTATGTAGGCGTTTCTGTATATTTATTTATTTTTAGGTTAAATAGATTTCAAGTTACCTTTAGTAGTACTTCGATATGCTCGTTAGATTTAGCTTTTGCCTTATCTGTCTCGCTTTTATCTTTTGCCGAGTTTGTGTTCTCTCCATCTTCAAATTCGGTTTGACTTCTGAAATGACATTTTTACACATAAATAGCAATTTTTATGTCATTCAATGCATTCGTCTTGGATTTCCCTACGTCACTTATAATGACGTCACAACAAACAATATTACTTATAATAACGACCTCCTGAGGCGATAAAAGCACTAATGTCGATGGAGTACGGTATTGGAGGTTTCATAGCTATCTAAAAGTCTTACTACAGTTTCCTAAACCATTTTTCTATTGCACTTTACGAAATCTGACGTTTAACTAATTGCATTTCTTCCAGTTACAAGTTTTACCGGACTGACTAATAAGTAACTGTGAAAGTTGACAAGTTCTATCAATGTTCCATATGGTCTAGGATCCCACTATACAACGACCTTCACCGAGCTGCTTATTGGATGAAAACTATTTTATAGCCAATTAAATATGTCAATAAATATATCGCAAGTGGGTTGCCTAAAAAATTTCAGTCCAGGATATGATTAATTAAGAATTAAAAAAAAACCATTGTAACATGAACTCCTATTTGTTAGAGTTCCGTTGACATCTTAGTTCAAATTAGATTGGATGAGCGATTCACTTCGCAAATTGCAATTGTGCATAATTGTGCATAAAACCTACGATTTTATTATCCGTTAACTTTCTTTTGCCAAAACTATAGAACAGAAATACTTTCCTCAGCCAGGAAAGTATTTCTGGCAAAAAGCACTATTTACAACATCCAATCTAATTTGAAATACGATGTCAACTAAACTGTAACAAATAGGAGTCCATGTTACAATGGTTTTTTTTTTTGACTGGACTGAAATTTTTTAGGACTGAAATTTTTTAGGCAACCCACTTGCGATATATTTATTGACATATTTAATTGGATATAAAATAGTTTTCATCCAATAAGCAGCTCGGTGAAGGTCGTTGTATAGCGGGATCCTAGGCTAATAGGTCGGGAGGCGAACAAGCACGCACGTGTTCCGCTGTTGCTGCAGAGACTTCTGGTACGTCACGGACGCGAGCGTGGCCGCTATGACGGAGCCGATCTCGCCCGCCTCCACCACCACCGGCACCAGCCCGCTCGATATTATTATGCCACTCTACGATTAAAACATATAAATATAAATATCACATATGAATTGGCATCCATTATCACATACTAACATTTTGGGAATTAGATTAAATACTAAGTATGTACAATGTAAGTAAATTGGTAACCATTATCATAGATCAAAATTGTAGGTATCCCAGATATGAGGTTAGGTTAGTTTAGTACAAGTCAGTTTTTCAACATATTATTACGTAAATAGCATTTAAGGGTTTCAAATTGCAATGGATAGACACCTTTGATTCTTTTCAAATTGATTGATTCTTTTCAAAACCAATTAATCTTTGCTGATTCAAATGGTATTACAGTTATATATTCTTCACCTGATTCGAAGGCTGATTATTCGATAGAAGTTGTGACAATATTTGCTTGACGGTCTTTTTATCGCCTTTTTCCTCATCTTCTTCAGTCGCTGCGACAGAAAATCAATTGCAATTTAATGTTGTTTCTGGTTGAATAAGATTAGTTACAGTAATTTTTATATCGTTAGTCTTACCTGCATGTTCCTTTTCACTATCCTTAATGAGATTCTCTGTAACAAAAACATTTAGTCGTTAGTAATTAATTAGCTTGAAGTAGTTGCTACTTGGCAAAAGTCCATTGTTTAAAATATTCAAACTCAAATTAATCTGTATGACACTTGCCACATAAAACTTTCAAAAATCTTTTTCGAGTATGTATTCTTTATTTACGAGATGTTGATTCGATAAAGTGCATGTGTAAACTACCTACTCTGTTAATCAGAAGTAAAACAACGTAATTCTGTGGTTCATTGGCTTTTTAAAGTGTCAACAAGACGTTTCAATTAATAATATTAATTTTTAACTACATGTTCATTTAGCTGTCACTAACCTGAAATTTCATTGTTGGCCACGTCGGTCGATTCTTCTAATTCGGTTTTGTCGTCCGCTATAGTGATAAAAATACAGAAAAAGTTCAATATAATGGTAAAGAAGAACTGATACTATAAGTGTGATTATCCTAATCCTAATCCTAATAATATTATAAAGGCGAAAGTTTGTGTGTGTGTATGTTTGTTACTCCTTCACGGCTCAACTACTGAACCGATTTAGGTGAAATTTGGAACATAGGTAGCTTATAACCCGGATTAAAACATAGGCTACTTTTTATCCCGAAAAAATCCGTAGTTCCCGTGGGATACTCAAAATACCAACTTTTCTAGAGCAATCTATAGATAGATTGTTCAAGCGAACTTGCTTGAAAGCATGTTTAAAGGTTGGAATAGGGAACGATAACGGCAAAATGACGTTTCCCTTAGGATTCATGATATAGCGAATTTGACGCGGGCGGGGCCACGGGCAAAAACTGATGATATTATCACTATAAATGTGAAAATGGCCACTATGTAGGCATTCGGAACATAGCACTGTACGCATTTAACAAGTGTGTTTTAGTTGAACATGGGGATATGGGATAATAATGCTATAAATAATAATGCTATAATGCTACAAATAATGCATAATGCTATAAATGTGAAAATGGGTACCTGTATTATAGGTTCCGGCATTACAACTGTTTCGTTATTAGCATTTTGTGTTTTAGTTGAGCAATGAGATACAGGTTAATAATATTATAACTATGAAAACGGGTACCTATATGATATTAGTTCTGAACTAACATCTGTTTCGTTACTGACAATGTATGTTTTTGTTGAGCTATGGGATATGGTATAGTAATTAGTAATGCTGTAAATGTGGAAATAGGTACCTACCCATAAAGGTTCTGAAAGTACAATTGTTTAGCTATTTATAATGTGTGTTTTGGTTAAGCAATGGGATACAGGTTAATAATACTAAAAAGGTGTTCCTGTATAGTTTCTGATATTAGAACTGTTTCGCTATTAAAAATATGTGTTTTAGTTGAACAATAGAATATGGGATAGTAATTATGCTATAAATGCGAAAATGGATACCTATAAGGTAAAGGTTCTGAAATTATTTCACTCTTAAGCGGATAAGTTGATTTTATTTTTATCCTTCACACTCGTTGGTGGGTTAGGTTAGGTTAGGTAAGCAGCGTTGCGGAAGAATATAACAGAAAAACGTTGTTTTACCTAATTACTTCAAAAACTAAGCCTAACTTTGGGAATTATTTTTTACCGATAAATTAAAACAAAAATTACAATTATGTATGTCCAAAATAGTTTTCGATGGAAATTAGAAAAATGGAGATTTTGGAGCAATTTTTGGGAGAACTTTTTGTCGAGAAATTTTTATCCAATGGTGTTTCTGAAGTTAGGTTAACACATATGCTGTTTTTTTCCCAGAAAATCCAGGACTCCCACGGGATTTGTAAAACCCCGAAATTCACGCGGGCGAAGCCGCGGGCAAAAGCTAGTATGTGTATAAATGTGAAATAACTCACAAGTAGTGTCCGCTTGTGGCCGCGTCTTCTGTGTAGCGCGCACGTCGTGGGCGTCGCGCAGCATCTTCTCTCCCGAGATGATGCTGTCGTACACACTCCACAGCTTACGGATGCGTTCTATTAATAATAATATGATTTTTCGACGTCAACACGTATCTTAACCTTAATTCAATCGAACTAAAGTTAATGTTCGTCTGTCGTCTTTTTAAAGACAAGAATATTTTATAACAAAATTGAACAAACGTTTTTTTTATTTTAGTATACAGATTTTTCGTTCCCAGGCCTTGGCCCATAATCTATTAAATGAAATAAAATGACCTGACTGTTGGATAACTTCGTTTCAACCGAACACGCGTTTTTTTTAATATTTAACGAAACTATTGATTTTTTTCTTGTCTTGAAAAATGGTCCCTACTCGCTTATGGAAGTTTAGCATATATATTTTCGTTTTAGCCCATAACCTATTGAATAAAATAAAATGACCTGGCCGACGGGTTGGATGATCACCACGATATAATTTCGTTTTGTCATCGATAAAATGACGATGGCGTCTTGTTCCATGGAACAACTAGGAACTCTGGAATTACTTTCGTCAAAGAATGACGACCTTCGTGGTTGCGTGGTTAGCGTGCCGGTTTTCAAGGCGCCGCCATCTCTGAGGTTCCGGGTTCGATCCCCGGTCGGGGCAATGTAGAAAAATAAGTTTTCTACATTGTCTTGGGTCTGGGTGTTGTGGTACCTTTGTTGTTTATGATTTCCTTAACACAAGTGCATAAGCTACTTACAAAGGGATCGGAGCAATGTATGTGATGTTGTCCACTATATATTTATTTATTTATAATGTCAACGTACCCGCCAGTGTAGCGTGCTCGTGAGTGGAGGTGAGCGCGAGGTGTATCTGCTCCATGTGCTGTTTGAACGCCGCGTACTCCTTCTCGGTGTCTACTTCCGTCGCGTTGCTGAAGGTTTCGTGACCTGGAAGTATCCACATCCAAGTATACAAATAAAAATAAGTAATTAAAAAATTAAAACACACGACTGCCCTGTTATAAAACGAACTAAAAAGTAATAAACAAGTTATTTTAGTTGAACAGATAAATTCATATGGCAGTCGGGGGACCTCTTAGAATAGAAGTTGTTCCTCAGAACAGCCCCCCTCCGACTGCCATATGAATTTATCCGTTCAACTAAAATAACTTGTTTCTTACTTTTTAGTTCGTTTTATAACAGGGCAGTCGTGTGTTTTAATTTTTTAATTACTTATTTTTATTTTATATTTCTTAGTGATGGACAGCAGTTAGATGAAGCAAGGATTCAACAACAACCCATAACAATATGTCCAAATGTCTTAAGTCATTCAGAAGTTATGGTAAATGGAAATAAACTTACCTACGTACATACTTATACCATGCATACAATCTTTTTTGGACAGTCATATGAAAAAGTTTTTTTGTGTGAAAATCCTACCTATGTATAATTATATATTAAATATATATATTTTCTGTTACTACTCTCCAATACCTTCATTTTGATACCCATATTGTGATAGTTGAAGAAAATATTTTGTTATCCACTTTTGAAAATGGCACCTCACATCCGCCATATTGATTTATTCCAAAAAAAATATAGCCTATGTTACTCGGGACCGGGAGGATCCAAGGATTCTAACGATACCCCAAATGTGCAAATCTGTTCAGCCGTTTAGAAGTTATGGAGGAATAAAGAAACATCACATACATACATACATGAACCCTAAAAACATTACACTCCTTTTTTTGGGCAGTCGTGTAATAAAACATAGTGCAGACCATAAGACAGTAAAAAAACCCTGTAATTATAGTGACGTCATACCTTTGAGCATGAGCTCGTTGAGGTGCGCGATGAGCGCGTCGCGCATCTTCTTGGTGTCGTACTCGATGGCGATCACGTCCGGCGGCAGCTGGATCGCGTACATGGATATCTTGTTGTATCTGTTCACAACCAGCAATATCATTTACCGGTCGTATTAAATGAACATAAAAGCATATTTCTAAATAATGAAGGAAAGCATCAAAATATGTGGTTGCGCGCTCTTGGAAAGACCTATGTCCAGCAGTCACTGGACGTCTATAGGCTGATTACTTACGGGTAGTATACTATTGAAGAATTTTTCAATGACAAAGATTCTTGGAATGATAGGGATACATTTCCATCTCCTCATGAGATATCCAAATAGTTATGTAATAACTTTCATAATATATAAGAATAATTGTATATCATGACATTTTGAAAAGAGCAAGTGCCGAGTTTCTTGCCAGTTCTTCTCGGTGCAAACCTGCATTCCGAACTTGGCGGTAGAGTTTTTGACATTTCATGGGCGCCTATTATTTAGGCCTATGTGAAATAAAGAATTTAATTTCATTAAGTAACCGTACCTGAAGCAGGCAGTGGTGAGGCGGCTGACGAACGCGTGCGAGTGCGCGTTGAGCGGGTGCGCGCACTGGCGGCGCGCGTACCGCGGCGCGGACAGGCGCGTGCGCACGTACTGCGCGAGCGACAGCGACAGCGCCGCGCGCGACAGCCGCGAGCCGCGCGACACCGCGCCGCACGCCTCGCAGCGCGACCAGAACATTACCTGCTCACGAAACAATACATTACTGTGAACTACACTGGTTCTACCAAGAAATTCAAATTTTATTAGGTATTTTTCATAATCCTAATAATCCTAATCCTAATCCTAATCCTAATAATATTATAAAGGCGAAAGTTTGTGTGTGTGTATGTTTGTTACTCCTTCACGGCTCAACTACTGAACCGATTTAGCTGAAATTTGGAACATAGGTAGCTTATAACCCGGATTAAAACATAGGCTACTTTTTATCCCGGAAAAATCCGTAGTTCCCGTGGGATACTCAAAATACCAAATTTTCTAGAGCAATCTATAGATATATTGTTCAAGCGAAATTGCTTGAAAGCATGTTTAAAGGTTGGAATTGGGAACGATAACGGGAAAATGACGTTTCCCTTAGGATTCATGAAAAAGCGAATTTGACGCAGGCGGGGCCGCGGGCAAAAACTGAATCTATTATCACTATAAATGTGAAAATGGCCACTATGTAGGTTCTGAACATAGCACTGTACGCATTTAACAAGTGTGTTTTAGTTGAAGAAGGGGATATGGGATAATAATGCTATAAATGTGGAAATGGGTACCTGTATCCGACATTAGCTATGGGATGTGGTATAGTAATTAGTAATGCTTTAAATGTGGGAATGGGTACCTACCCATAAAGGTTCTGAAAGTACAATTGTTTCGCTATTTATAATGTGTGTTTTGGTAAAGCAATGGGATACAGGTTAATAATGCTAAAAAGGTGTTCCTGGATAGTTTCTGATATTAGAACCTGTTTCGCTATTAAAAATATGTGTTTCAGTTGAGCAATAGAATATGTGATAGTAATTATGCTATAAATGCGAAAATTGATACCTATAAGGTAAAGGTTCTGAAATTATTTCACTCTTAAGCGGATACGTTGATTTTATTTTCGTCCTTCTCACTCTTTTGAATACGTTGGTGGGTTAGTTTAGGTTAGGTTAGTATGCAGCGTTGCGGAAGAATATAACAGAAAATCGTTCTTTTACCTAATTACTTCAAAAACTAAGCCAGTTATTTAAATGTCGTTCTGAGCGTTTTTGGGAATTATTTTTTTACCGATTACAATTATGTTCATCGTAGTTTTCGATGGAAATTAGAAAAATGGATATTTTGGAGCAATTTTTGGGAGAACGAGAAATTTTTATCCAATTGTGTTTCTGAATTTAGGTTAACACATATGCTGTTTTTTTTCCAAAATATCCAGGACTCCCACGGGATTCGTAAAACCCCGAAATTCACGCGGGCGAAGCCGCGGGCAAAAGCTAGTTTGAAAATAAAAATTAACCATTCATCCTGCCTGTCTTCACCTATGGCGTTGAAACGTGGCCGTACCGCCATCTCTTCAAGCAGTAATGTTGTTGTACTGTCTTAATAATTTCGTACAAACATACTGCAACATTACTGCTTTAAGAGATGGTGGTATGGCCCCAAATCTACAAATTAAAAGCGCTATGTTAAGCATTTCCCTGAATAGGATAGTCGAGGAAGGCTGGGGACAAGGTGTGGTGGCGCGCGCTTGGGGAAGGCTCATGTCCAACAGTGGAAGTTCGCAGGATGAGATGATGATGATTAATTGGTTAACCAATAACACAGCATATTATCATTGCACCTGCTTGTTTTGTTCCTCCTTAGCCTTGTCCACATTGCTGTGACCGATCGTGTTGCAGGTTATAGTGATGCATACGTCGTCGTGGACGAACCTTTGGGACCAAAACATCCATATGAATAAAAAACACAAAGAAACAAACAAACTCTTCAACTTCATAATATTAAGTAGATAAAGTATAGATCAGTGGTTCCCAAACTTATTTTGTCTACTGCCCACTTTGAGAATAAATATTTTTTTAGCGCCCCCATTTTTTCACCTATTTAAAAACCACTATAACTTCAAATTGAATTAATTAATTATTGTGACCTATATATGTTTATTAACGGAGAATTCTAAACGAAACTTTTACTATAACCCGCAACTTGAAACCTGAGCGCAGTAGGTAACATACAACGGCGCTTAAGGTCTCAAGTTAACTCTTACGGGCTCCACCTGCCAATAAGAATGATTATTGAAACGCAACTTTATAGTATTAAAACAGAGTATCTTTTATTAAAAATATAACTAAAATAATCAATCCTTATATAAAAACTAATGTGAAGGATGAATCTGATGCTGTTTAATAAGTTTGTTGATATCAGGTTCCAATTTACTCAAGAACAGTCGCAAGTCGCCACGTTCGGTAACAAGCAAACGATTTCGCTTTTTAGTAAGCAATGTTGTCACAGCACTAAATCCACGTTCACACAAATATGACGATGGGAATGCTATCAAGAATCGTTGAACGATTGACCACAATCCAGGGTACAATTGCGGGATCGGTTTTTGTAGCCAAAATTCTTGGTAACCATTTTTGAACTTGATTTTTATTTCCTCGTTTGTTGTCAATTCTATAAGTTCTTCTTCCAGCTGAGGTGACATTGCTGTGTTGACATTTGAAAACGGATCCAACACCCAGTCTGGTATTTCCAAGTTCAAAATGTCCTGGTATCGTTCGGTGAAGTCAATGTGGAGGTTTTCCAAATGTTGGCAGTAGGCAAACAATTCGTCGTTACTGCATGATACTGATAAATTTGGAAAATTGTGAAACTCACGTCTGCCCAGATTCTTTTTGTGTAGAAGCAGTTTGGCTGCGAAAGCAGCAACGACGTTTTTTGTTTTAATTAAATTTAGTTTATCGCCTTGCATTTGGAGATTCATGTCGTTGAATAATTTATACAGGTCTGTCATGTAAGCTATATCATTTTTTGATGTTATGAGCTTGTCGTGCAATTCTGTATCTTTAGTTTCCAAGAACTCTATAACAGAGTCAAACAGGTTGTAAAATCGAGTCAGACAATTGCCTCTTGATAGCCCACGAACTTCAGTATGATACAACAAACGGTTGAAATCCTCGTCATTAGTAACACAAAGCTGATGAAATAATCTATCATTCAAAGAGCTGTTGCGGATTTTATTGACTGCTTTGATGACATATTGCAGTGATTGAAATAGTTTTTCACTTAAGTTTCTAGCAACTAAATGTTGTCTATGAATAACGCAATGTACACCAAGGACATCTGGAATTTTATTTTTTAAGTACGCTATGAAGCCTTTATGGCACCCTGTCATAGCCGGAGCGCCATCCGTAGCAACTGAAATAATATTTTTCAAAGGAATCTCTTTCTCATCGCAAAACTTTTCCAATGTATTGAATATGGTTTCACCTTTTGTATCGGTCTCTAAATTTCTAGCAAATAATAGTTCTTCACATATTTTCTCATCTTTAATAAACCTCACGTAAGACAACAACAATGCTTCATTAGTTCGTAAAGTGGACTCATCGAGCTGAATTGAGAATTGACTTGTCCTCAGGTGATCGCACAATGATTCTTCAATGTTTTCAGCCATTTCATCAATTCGTCTTTGCACAGAATTATTACTCAAAGGAATTTTTCGGATAATATCTGCGGCCGGTTTATGAAGCACAGTAGTTATTACTTCATTTATTGCTGGCAATATTAACTCTTCTCCGATGTTATGTGGTTTGCCTTTTTGAGCAATTAACAAAGAGATATTGTACGAAGCTCGAAGTCCGTCGTCATCTTGCTTAGCAGCCGCCGAAAATAGTTTTGCTACACTTGGCTGTGTATTATGCTTCTTCTCTAGGTCTTGAAAATATGCTACATTCTTGTCTTTCTTATCTGGATGCATTTTATTCAAATGATCTTGCAGCCTTGAAGGCTTCATTGCTTCATTCGAAAATGTTTTTAGACATAGAAGACACAAAGGCGACGATGGGTTTGTGGGATTTTCAATAAATCCGAATTTAATATATTCCGCACAGTATTGCCGTCTCTTCTTTTTTACTTCCGACATTGTTTTGCAATGAGAAATACGTTCAACTTCGCGAGTAGTGTAGAGGAGGTGTAAGTAGTGCTCATCTATTACGCGCGAGACCACAAATGAAAATAAAATAAATATTACATTGTTTATATAGAAATGCTTAAGCAGCACGCACCGACAGGAATAAAACAAACATGCATAAACTCGTTAATCTCATTCGACGCTCAATCGTACTCAACAAGTCCGAACAAGACGTATTCAATGAATCATCCGACTGCTACAGGAATGCACAATTCGGGTTATTTAACAAAAACTTGTTAAAACATGATAGATATCTACGAGTACTAATAACTATTAAAATGCGAAAGTGTGTCTGTTGCCTTTTTATTTGTGTCTACTTTCATTACGAAACGGAGCGACCGATTGACATGATGATTCATTTTTTCTATATTCAATAAAATATGACAGATATATGAACTACGCGGAGAGAAATATAGAATCGAGTTTGAGCAATCTTTTAATTCATATTAGTTGATGTTCACAAGTTGTTGTTGAGAGTCGAGAGCTCTTGCAGTTAAGAGGTTGTTTAAGAGGCCTACTAGCTAAATAAAATTACAAATCACCCCCCCGCCTCGACACAACGCCCCCATTTTCTTTCTGGGTCTCTTACCGCCCCCCTTGAGACCTGCAGCGCCCACAAGGGGGCGTTATCGCCCACTTTGGGAAAGACTGGTATAGATACAGTAGTGAAGAGGACTGACTTCCTGATGTGCTGGTTCATCGGCACGTGACAGTTGGACGAGGGACACTTGTGCTCGCTGTTGAAGCAGTACTTTTCCAGGAACGCGCCGAGGGAGATGTCGTGCCGGCCGTACATCTCCATTGTCACTATCCTGGAAACAGCATTAGTAGTTTTTAATGCGATATGCACCATTACAAAATGACACATTAGGGGTTTAGACCTTAATATAATCCCAATAAATTAAAATTTTCCTCCGACCACCACAATCCGCCATTTTATGGTGGCGACCATCTTGTCATGTTACTAATAATGCATATTATTTTACTAGTGAAGTCCTTTTATTTTGAGCCATTAAGGGAGTTGTGAAAAAATAATATGTAATCCGCCATTTTGAACCGATTTCCACCATGGATAGCTCCCGACACCTTTCTAACAAAAAATGAACAAATCGAAATCGGATTATGCGTTTGGGAGCATGCACGCACACACAATCACGTCAATCTTACAAACGAACCCTGTCCAAACAATGAACAAACGCCTTATTTCATGGAACGATCGGGAACTATGCAGTGTCTCACCACGGATTGACGCAGAAGTCGGGCACGTTGGGCGACTTGTTGCAGTAGCTGTACAGCAGCAGGCTCAGCCGCTGGTGGTTCTCCGGGGACAGCACGTCCAGGGGCTCGCTGTCGGGCTGCTTGCTCGTGTCCTCGGGCTCCGCGCTCCTCACCACTGACACCTTGTAGTGGGGACACTCGGCGGGAAGGGTGGGAACTATGCAGTGTCTCACAACGGATTGACGCAGAAGTCGGGCACGTTGGGCGACTTGTTGCAGTAGCTGTACAGCAGCAGGCTCAGCCGCTGGTGGTTCTCCGGGGACAGCACGTCCAGGGGCTCGCTGTCGGGCTGCTTGCTCGTGTCCTCGGGCTCCGCGCTCCTCACCACTGACACCTTGTAGTGGGGACACTCGGCGGGAAGGGTGGGAACTATGCAGTGTCTCACCACGGATTGACGCAGAAGTCGGGCACGTTGGGCGACTTGTTGCAGTAGCTGTACAGCAGCAGGCTCAGCCGCTGGTGGTTCTCCGGGGACAGCACGTCCAGGGGCTCGCTGTCGGGCTGCTTGCTCGTGTCCTCGGGCTCCGCGCTCCTCACCACTGACACCTTGTAGTGGGGACACTCGGCGGGAAGGGTGGGAACTATGCAGTGTCTCACAACGGATTGACGCAGAAGTCGGGCACGTTGGGCGACTTGTTGCAGTAGCTGTACAGCAGCAGGCTCAGCCGCTGGTGGTTCTCCGGGGACAGCACGTCCAGGGGCTCGCTGTCGGGCTGCTTGCTCGTGTCCTCGGGCTCCGCGCTCCTCACCACTGACACCTTGTAGTGGGGACACTCGGCGGGAAGGGTGGGAACTATGCAGTGTCTCACCACGGATTGACGCAGAAGTCGGGCACGTTGGGCGACTTGTTGCAGTAGCTGTACAGCAGCAGGCTCAGCCGCTGGTGGTTCTCCGGGGACAGCACGTCCAGGGGCTCGCTGTCGGGCTGCTTGCTCGTGTCCTCGGGCTCCGCGCTCCTCACCACTGACACCTTGTAGTGGGGACACTCGGCGGGAAGGGTGGGAACTATGCAGTGTCTCACCACGGATTGACGCAGAAGTCGGGCACGTTGGGCGACTTGTTGCAGTAGCTGTACAGCAGCAGGCTCAGCCGCTGGTGGTTCTCCGGGGACAGCACGTCCAGGGGCTCGCTGTCGGGCTGCTTGCTCGTGTCCTCGGGCTCCGCGCTCCTCACCACTGACACCTTGTAGTGGGGACACTCGGCTGGAAGGAAGGTCATGGAATTGTCTGTAATTGTTGACCTAGAGTTTGTGATCAGTGGAAACAAGTAGACTTTTTAGGGTTTAGTAGGGTGTAGACAGTATGCATAAGATCTTTATGGAAAGTTTCATCCCCGCTTATGGCTCATTTTCTTAGGAACGCGCATACCCTAGATTATCACAGGCTACTTTTTGCCCCAGAGATATCCCTGCTTGCCAGAGGATTCGCAGAGCGTGCGTTGTGTCTTCATATTTTACTCCTTCACGCCGCAATTAATGATACTTTTTGGTGGAAATTTGCAATGGAGCTAGATTCATATCCTGGCTTAACATATAGGCACCACTAACCATACTACTTTTAGAACTAAATTCAAAAATGTATGAAAATGACCGCTTAATTGGTCACGTCACTTCGCGCATTAAAAATTTTCAAACAAAATATTTTTTTTGAATTTCATTCGAAAGCGATGCTAAAAATACCAAAAAACGCATGGATAGGACAGTATATAACAATAAAAATAAATACATACGTTTATGTTTACGTGTGGGCAGCTGGCAGCCCACTGCGCGGAAGTTAGCCAGAGACGCCCTTAATGCTGGGTCGTCCGCCGGCGCTGATATCGGGTTCCTGACGAACGGGTGCAAATCCCGTGTCTTCGCGTTCTTTGTGGGGGTCTTCGCGGACTCCTTGCGCAGGGCTCTCGGCGTGTGCGGAGTCTGTGGCGCCTGCAGCGGCAACATGTTGAGAGAGGGCGCCGGTATCACTATGTTCGGAGACATGGACAGCACCACATCGTCGGTGCACCATCTGTAAGATTTACATCATTTTATTTGATTGAAATGTAGGCCATTTTAAGTTTTTATTTTATAAATTTTACCGTATTTATGTATATTTTCGATAAAAAAATGCTTTCTGAACATGGCAGTTGTCTGACATTTCATAAGTGCTGCAAAAATAATTACTATCAACTTGAAACAAAATAGGTCCCAAAACAGAGCCTTGTGGTAGACTGTACACATATTTTATTATGTTAATTGAAGATCGATAGGATTATAAAGAACTCAGTGTTCATATTTTTAAATCCCAAATGGTAAATTTTACTATCTCTGCTATTATTAAAATAATAACAAAGACAAAAATTAAGCTTATTTAAAGCTTTACACTGGTCACAAAATCATTTAAGTATTGAAACTATATGTCGTTCATTTTATAGTCGTAAATAAATAATATAACTTACCTATCACTATGACTATCAGCTTTTAACTTAGCTTCCTCCTTCAAGAGGAATACATCGTCATCCACTGACAGTCTGGATTGTAAAGGATCACTAAAATCCTTTATAGGTACACCACAACTCAAAGTTTTATCACTCTCTGTCCTACGTGAAAACTGCTTAGACTTTTGTAACGGATCATCTATTTCTATCGATTTTCTCATATCATTTACATTTGAACTATCGTTTACATTAGCTTCTTCATTTAAATTTTCATTTGACTTACTTTTAGATCTATTATTACGAGATTCGACTAAGCCATTATTCGAATTTTTGTCTTCGTTTCCATTGTTTTTGGGTTCACAAAGCGCGTTACTGGTATTTCCAAATATTTTATCGCTCCCTTCCGAAATATCATTATTGCTATCATCATTGTCATCTTGGTTGCTAAATTGATCTTTTACGTCATTGTCATTAGCAATTTCGTCATTCTGATAATTGTCATCATCATCAAAAGTCCCGGGTTCTGGTAATACAGCTTCTATGTCACCCAGGAATGCTTTTTCTAATTTCCAATTGTAGCAAGCTAGAAGCATGAATTTGACTATTTTCTTTAAGCGAACTAGTTCTTGTAGAGATCCTCCGCGGAGAAGTATACAGCAGCCGAGTTGTGGTTCTGCACAGCCTTCTAATACCATGAGGGTTTTACTAGAAACTGAGAATAATATACAGCATAATTAATTTCATTTGAAGCCAAGTCAAGCATTGCTTTGAAGTACGACTATTTTTGTATGCATTGAAATAGAAAATACTCACAATTCTTAACATAGAAGTTCCTACAAGTTCCCAGCCGCGGCATGCCTATCCTTGCATCTATAGAGGCCACCAGGTCAGCCCGAGCGCACCTCGCGCTTCGCCTCAGCGCCCTATCTCGGACGCCCACGGCTAGGGCTACGCCCTCGGCGCGCAGTGCATCTTGTACGGCGCGGGCGGCGCTTCCCCGTACTAACACCACTTTGGGGCGAAGCGCCGATATTCGAGCGGCGCATCGGACTAGATATTCTTGTTCCTAAAATATTGAGATAAGGGAAAGCTGTATCCTAATTTCGACTATTTTTTTATTATTTATTGAATAATAAATAACCACTCCACCATCATTATTTCTAATGTTATAATCACTTTATTATTAAATAGTATTCCATAAATATAATCAACAAGCACAACTACAAGTACAAAATTAGTAATTTAAATTCTCATGCTATCCTATTTTTAATCCATGCTACCAAAATTAGCACTCGAGTTAATTTTTGTAGCATCAAAAATGGATGTCCAATTGAACAAATTTATATTTTTATAAGTTTATTGGTACGATTGCTATTATTTCTTTTAATGATTCTCACCTGCATCAAAAGCGGCTCCAACGAAGTGAGCTTTCCTTCAACCCTCTGGTATGCGATAGAACAATCCAACAATAGGACTGTAGGATTCGATATGTGCTTTGGCATGCCTCTGTAAGAAAACCACGATCATAAAAGACAATTCCAGACGATATCGATGCTTTAGGCAAAGAGGAAGAAGAGTAGTCAAATGTATTTTTTTTAAATAAAGAGTTAGAAACTTAAAATTACCTGTGCGCAACATTTTTGGTCATCACAACCCCTTGTATGACGCAGCTATCGGTCATGTTTCCGCCGGGCACCTTCTTCACTTGCACGTAGTTTCGTACATCAATGTCGTTACTTAACATGTCTATAATAAAAATATCACAGTTATCTATTAAAACATTACCGTCTTAAAGGATTTATCTTAAAAGAAGATTTCGACATAGTTATTTTAAAAGAACTTTTACTTATTCATAAGTATAGATATACAACATTAACGGGACTAGTATCCATCCTTGGGGTACACCTAATTTTCGAAATTCATCATAAAACTTAATTATGAAAACAACAAGAAGTATACTTGAACTATGTAAGTTTTAAAAAATACTTCAGTTTAAATGCCATTTCATTTAACAAAAAGGTATTGAAGTCTAATATTGATAAATTAATAACAATTATAAGGAACAGAGAATCTTACAATGTCTGGATTCGTATTATAAATAAATTATTTACTTGGTTAAATTCTTAAATTCATTGATTTTAACATTTGTAAAACATTCCGCTTTATACCAATTCTTAGATTTAGCCAAGGCCTTCTATAGCATATAGCATTATGGGTTTGCACACTTGCTCTGTGGCGTCACCGTGTAGAACACATACCGGGTGCGGTGATCTCGGCTGCGTGGACACACAAGGGGTACAGCGCGTCGAGCCACGCGGCGGGTAGACCCTCCCTCGCCAGCCACTGCCGCATCAGCAACTTGAGGTGCTCCACTCCGGACTCCAGTATCGCTTTGCACAATTGCTTTGTGGCGTCACCGTGTAGAACACATACCGGGTGCGGTGATCTCGGCTGCGTGGACACACAAGGGGTACAGCGCGTCGAGCCACGCGGCGGGTAGACCCTCCCTCGCCAGCCACTGCCGCATCAGCAACTTGAGGTGCTCCACTCCGGACTCCAGTATCGCTTTGCACAATTGCTTTGTGGCGTCACCGTGTAGAACACATACCGGGTGCGGTGATCTCGGCTGCGTGGACACACAAGGAGTACAGCGCGTCGAGCCACGCGGCGGGTAGACCCTCCCTCGCCAGCCACTGCCGCATCAGCAACTTGAGGTGCTCCACTCCGGACTCCAGTATCGCTTTGCACAATTGCTTTGTGGCGTCACCGTGTAGAACACATACCGGGTGCGGTGATCTCGGCTGCGTGGACACACAAGGGGTACAGTGCGTCGAGCCACGCGGCGGGTAGACCCTCCCTCGCCAGCCACTGCCGCATCAGCAACTTGAGGTGCTCCACTCCGGACTCCAGTATCGCTTTGCACAATTGCTTTGTGGCGTCACCGTGTAGAACACATACCGGGTGCGGTGATCTCGGCTGCGTGGACACACAAGGGGTACAGTGCGTCGAGCCACGCGGCGGGTAGACCCTCCCTCGCCAGCCACTGCCGCATCAGCAACTTGAGGTGCTCCACTCCGGACTCCAGTATCGCTTTGCACAATTGCTTTGTGGCGTCACCGTGTAGAACACATACCGGGTGCGGTGATCTCGGCTGCGTGGACACACAAGAGGTACAGCGCGTCGAGCCACGCGGCGGGTAGACCCTCCCTCGCCAGCCACTGCCGCATCAGCAACTTGAGGTGCTCCACTCCGGACTCCAGTATCGCTTTGCACAATTGCTTTGTGGCGTCACCGTGTAGAACACATACCGGGTGCGGTGATCTCGGCTGCGTGGACACACAAGAGGTACAGCGCGTCGAGCCACGCGGCGGGTAGACCCTCCCTCGCCAGCCACTGCCGCATCAGCAACTTGAGGTGCTCCACTCCGGACTCCAGTATCGCTTTGCACAATTGCTTTGTGGCGTCACCGTGTAGAACACATACCGGGTGCGGTGATCTCGGCTGCGTGGACACACAAGAGGTACAGCGCGTCGAGCCACGCGGCGGGTAGACCCTCCCTCGCCAGCCACTGCCGCATCAGCAACTTGAGGTGCTCCACTCCGGACTCCAGTATCGCTTTGCACAATTGCTTTGTGGCGTCACCGTGTAGAACACATACCGGGTGCGGTGATCTCGGCTGCGTGGACACACAAGAGGTACAGCGCGTCGAGCCACGCGGCGGGGAGGCCCTCCCTCGCAAGCCACTGCCGCATCAGCAACTTGAGGTGCTCCACTCCGGACTCCAGTATCGCTTTGCACAATTGCTTTGTGGCGTCACCGTGTAGAACACATACCGGGTGCGGTGATCTCGGCTGCGTGGACACACAAGAGGTACAGCGCGTCGAGCCACGCGGCGGGTAGACCCTCCCTCGCCAGCCACTGCCGCATCAGCAACTTGAGGTGCTCCACTCCGGACTCCAGTATCGCTTTGCACAATTGCTTTGTGGCGTCACCGTGTAGAACACATACCGGGTGCGGTGATCTCGGCTGCGTGGACACACAAGGGGTACAGTGCGTCGAGCCACGCGGCGGGTAGACCCTCCCTCGCCAGCCACTGCCGCATCAGCAACTTGAGGTGCTCCTCTCCGGACTCCAGTATCGCTTTGCACACTTGCTTTATTGCGTCACCGTCTACAAAGTGCTACATTGTTTGAAAGATTTCGATGAACAATTTTACTCGCATATAACAATAAAATCCGCAAATGAGAGAGGTCAAAAGAAGTGTAAGAAAAAACCCCACCCAAAACAATATTTTTGCTATCGTATGAAATCCTCTTTATCGATAACGAAAACATTTATAAAGGTCAATACAGTATTGAAAATGAAAACTACTAAAAGTCTGTTCCATATTTACATTGAACAAATGTGAACTCTAAAGATAAAGAAAACGTTGGCTCTAGTTTAAATAAAAATTTAACTTTCAGGTTTTAAGCTTTTTTTGTATGTTATGGTAACAAAGCCAAAATATTAACAATAAAAAATCACTTTTATAAATATTGCAATTTACAGCTTACTTTCATTGTGATCTATAATGGACTGATCGTCTTCAGTGGTTGGTGTGGTTGATTTCGGTTCTGGAACAAAAAAAAAGCACATTTCCCTTCAAACAGGATAGGGCTGTGTCCACTGGAAAGAGAGGTTCTGGTCACACAAGTCGAAGAATTGGTGAAAATTGAAATTTGGCTTCCCTGGAAATAAGACATTAAAAACTACTTTGCAGACATGGAACCCATGTTAGTTATAAACCTTTACGTCATACATGTGCTATGAAAATTCAAATAAAGCTATAATTTGGCTATAATATAATAATAATAATTCAAAATATTCTGAGGATTTACTTACCGGTTTTAGTGGCTTTGATAAGTCTGGCAGAACTGTTGCCAAGGTTCAAATCCAAGCAGTACGAAGACACGCTCTCCACCAGCCTGTTGGTACACTCCTCTGCTGAAATAAAGCAAAATACGTGTAATGAGCGTAGCGAGCGTGAATTTTTCGTTTTCACCCCTTAAGGATTGAAATGAAATGAAATGAAATGAATTTCTTTATTTCACATAGGCTTAGATATAAGCTCTCATGAAATGTCGAGACTCTACCGCCAGGTTCGGAAAGCAGGTTTGCACCGAGAAGAACTGGCAAGAAACTCGGTACTTGCTCTTTTCAAAAAATGTCTCAATATACAATTTTTAGTACTTAGTATGAAACAATATTTTTAAGATAATCGATTGATTTTGATTGATTTTGATAGTCTTTGCCTTGGTTGTAAAGTATAGTCGAGCACGCAGTCTGCAAACTCTGCCAGCTCCATCATCTGTTACTTAGCAGGCTCTGACACGGGATCATGTTTACCTGAAGGCGTTATAATGGCGTCGCTGTCCCGCCTCAGTTGTATGGGTCGGTAGAGCGCGTAGTCTGCGAACTGCGCCGGCTCCGTCATCCGCTCCATGTATCCGTTGCTCAGCAGGCTCTGACACGGGATCATCTTTACCTTAAGGCGTGTCATTGGCATCGCTGTCCCGCCTCAGTTGTATGGGTCGGTAGAGCGCGTAGTCTGCGCACTGCGCTGGCTCCGTCATCCGCTCCATGTATCCGTTGCTCAGCAGGCTCTGGTACGGGATCATGATTACCTGAAGGCGTGTGACGTGTCATTGGCGTCGCTGTCCCGCCTCAGTTGTATGGGTCGGTAGAGCGCGTAGTCAGCGAACTGCGCCGGCTCCGTCATCCGCTCCATGTATCCGTTGCTCAGCAGGCTCTGTCACGGGATCATGTTTACCTGAAGGCGTGTCATTGGCATCGCTGTCCCGCCTCAGTTGTATGGGTCGGTAGAGCGCGTAGTCTACGAACTGCGCCGGCTCCGTCATCCGCTCCATGTATCCGTTGCTCAGCAGGCTCTGACACGGGATCATGTTTACCTGAAGGCGTGTCATTGGCGTCGCTTTCCCGCCTCAGTTGTATAGGTCGGTAGAGCGCGTAGTCTGCGAACTGCGCCGGCTCCGTCATCCGCTCCATGTATCCGTTGCTCAGCAGGCTCTGACACGGGATCATGTTTACCTGAAGGCGTGTCATTGGCGTCGCGCTTTCCCGCCTCAGTTGTATGGGTCGGTAGAGCGCGTAGTCTACGAACTGCGCCGGCTCCGTCATCCGCTCCATGTATCCGTTGCTCAGCAGGCTCTGACACGGGATCATGTTTACCTGAAGGCGTGTCATTGGCGTCGCTTTCCCGCCTCAGTTGTATAGGTCGGTAGAGCGCGTAGTCTACGAACTGCGCCGGCTCCGTCATCCGCTCCATGTATCCGTTGCTCAGCAGGCTCTGACACGGGATCATGTTTACCTGAAGGCGTGTCATTGGCGTCGCTTTCCCGCCTCAGTTGTATAGGTCGGTAGAGCGCGTAGTCTGCGAACTGCGCCGGCTCCGTCATCCGCTCCATGTATCCGTTGCTCAGCAGGCTCTGACACGGGATCATGTTTACCTGAAGGCGTGTCATTGGCGTCGCTTTCCCGCCTCAGTTGTATAGGTCGGTAGAGCGCGTAGTCTGCGAACTGCGCCGGCTCCGTCATCCGCTCCATGTATCCGTTGCTCAGCAGGCTCTGACACGGGATCATGTTTACCTGAAGGCGTGTCATTGGCGTCGCTTTCCCGCCTCAGTTGTATGGGTCGGTAGAGCGCGTAGTCTACGAACTGCGCCGGCTCCGTCATCCGCTCCATGTATCCGTTGCTCAGCAGGCTCTGACACGGGATCATGTTTACCTGAAGGCGTGTCATTGGCGTCGCTTTCCCGCCTCAGTTGTATAGGTCGGTAGAGCGCGTAGTCTGCGAACTGCGCCGGCTCCGTCATCCGCTCCATGTATCCGTTGCTCAGCAGGCTCTGACACAGGATCGTCGCCTGAGCCCTGTCATTATTGGATTTAGCATTTCGGAAATAAACGCCACTGTAATATCCACACATTTCTCATCTATGCTATGAACTGGAATGGGAGTGAATGTGAATTGGCCCATGTTTTCATATCATACGCATTTATACATATTAATAGTTTGAGTTGGCTGTTTTTTATAACAAACTAACGGACGCCCGCAGCTTCGCTAGTAATCCCATGTTTTCCCTCAGAGTAGATTGAATTTTGATAAATCGTTTCTTAGCAGATGAGAACGTCATGAAAGTAATTTTAACATGAAACATCCAATAATTTATAGATTCAGTAGATAGTCAGTCAGTCACCTTTCCTTTTATATTTACAGATTACACGTAAGTTATTTTAGAAAAAGAATACAAAAAAACGCCACGAAGTTAGCCCAAATGTTTGCACCGGCGAATACCTAATGACAAAATTTTTGTGCAACTTCCTATCTATCCTAGAATTATCAGATAAGAGTTATCTCGAGCCTAATTTGTGTATTATCTGTCAGATATGAAAGTATCCGGACCCACCTCGTCTTCTGTGAAGTGTTCTCCATTATCCACTGCATGACATCGTATCCGCGCCACACGCCGTTGTACCTCATTAGCCGATACCTGCATGAAGCAAATATTTGTTTTACTGGAACGAAGTTCTTTAATGCATCTTTTATTGTAAAGAACTACGATTCCATATTGCATACTTTTTTAAGGAGGCCATTCAGCTCCTCGACAATACGGACCTCTTATAAGGAGTCAATAAAAATAAGTAATTAAAAAATACGACTGCCCTGTTATAAGACGAACTAAAAAGTAAGAAACAAGTTATTTTAGTTGAACAGATAAATTCATATGGCAGTCAGGGGACCTCTTAGAATAGGTGTTCCTCAGAACAGCCCCCCGACAGTCGTGTTTTTTAATTTTTCAATTACTTATTTTTATTTTACATTTTTTAGTGATGATCAGTAGTAAGGTGCAGCAAGGATTTAACAATAACCCATAATGGTCTTTTTTTGATTCCAAAAGTTCACAATCATCATTTTTTTTTTTTTTTTTCGCTCTCCTCTATTCCGTGTATGATCACATTGTTTTTCCTGACCTGACGTTCCAGATCGTAAACTTTTTTGTTGAGCATAGTCACTTGTTTTTTCAGATTTACGTTTTCTTCCACTAGAGGCCTTAGTTTCTCGTCTATGGAGGTCGAAAGTATAGCGAGACTTTCCTTTAAGGTTTTGGTTTGGTTTTGGTAGTCTCTTTGCATTTCACTCATTTTATCGAGTAGAATTTTCATTGATGCATCCATCTTGATAATTTTACCCTATTTTTGGGGAAAAAAATTCGTATGGCAACACTTTTCATCCAACTGTTCGTTACTCTGGGGTACAATTGTCTTTGGTTTTCTGGTGTGAAGTTAGCGATTAGTTCGTTAGGTTGGCACTGATAACTTGTTTTGATTTGAATTTGACGTTTTACCGATGTGATTTCGAACTTTTGATATGGGTTTTTCGGCACTTAATTCACTTTAAAAGTTTATATTGTTCCTTGAAACAGAAGTTTCGGATGAGATCTCGATGTTTAAATAGCGTTTTCGTGCACACAACCACTTTTTCTTATGTTTTCGAATAAAATACTCGGGAGTCACAATCGCACGTCTTCTCTGTTTTCTCGCCGGAACCGGAAGCCTCCTTTCCTCAACAGCATAAATAAAGAAACGGGACTAGAAAATTGGGACAAGTGGGAAATAAGTAGTGTTCGGCGACTGGGAAAGAAAGACAACAAGAAAACGCGACCAGTTCTAATGACACTCACCCTAGCTTGGCGAAAACTTCAACTCCTCCGCAACAACAAGAACCTGCCCAAAAACGTGTATATCACAGAGGACTACCCTAAAGACGTTATCAACGCCAGGAAAGAATTAAAAGTAAAACAACAAGAAGAAATAAAGAAGGGAAAAATTGCATTCATCCGGTACGATAAGCTGGTGGTAAAGGACAAAACCTTTATAAACAACGAAAGCGAAAAAAGGAAAAGGAAACCAACGGATTCGCCTCCCCACCAGGATAGCAATGAAAACAATGGCACAAAAGCCCCATCTAAAATAAATAAAACAAACCCATTTGGGATTGTGAGCCGCACAAGGGATAACTCGATTGCAGGATCAAGCAAGCAATGACAACCTATGCACATCGGAAACCGGAAGACCACAAATCAGATAACTACTAATAGCAACAAAACCAACCAAAACAAATTCACCCCCCCAATCCGGAAAGCGGTCACCGTGGGGGAAAACGACCGCAACCCTCTAACCAATCGCAAAGAAAGTAAAGAAGGCAAACAGAAACTAAAGTCGCAGAAATTATACATTGCCACGTTGAACACACTTACCTTAAGATCTGATGAAAGGCTCCAAGAACTAGAAAATGCTCTTCAAACTGTCAATTGGGATATCTTAGGACTAAGCGAAGTAAGAAGACTGGGTGACACTATTGAAGAACACAACAATTACATACTCTACTACAAAGGAGTTACGAAAGGTCAATATGGTGTAGGATTCATGATAAGAAAAGAGTTCAAAAAGAATATCTTAGAGTTCAGAGGTATTTCCGAGAGAATAGCTTTACTTAACATAGAACTACCCGGCTTCAACAGCAACTGGACTATAATTCAGGTATACGCACCAACAGAGGCAGCAGAAGACTCAGTAAAAGATGATTTCTATACAAAACTAGACGAAACCATAGAGACCTGTTGCCAAAACATCATTATTATGGGAGACTTTAACGGAAGAATTGGAAAGCAAAATCAAGGTGAAGAAGATATAATGGGCAAATATAGTCAAGGAAAAAGAAGTCCAAACGGAGAGCGAATGGTACAAATGGCCCTAGAACACAAACTTAAATTTATGAACAGCTGCTTTAAAAAGAAACCATCAAAGAAATGGACATGGATTTCACCAGATGGCTTATATCACAACGAAATAGATCATATACTGAGCAACCAGCCCAAATCCTTCCTTGATGTGAATGTTATAAACCAGCTAAACTTCAATAGTAATCACCGCATGGTAAGAGCAACATTAAATTGTACAAACAAAAATAAAAGTAGGAAATATTTTAGGCACAATACTTACTACCAATTCCAATACGCATCACCCATGAATATAAATACCGACGCTATGGAAAGTGATAAAAACAAAATCCAGGAAACATACAACAAAGAAATAAGCTGTATGTACAAGGTAACAAAAATAGAGAAGGAAAAAACGCAACTATTCAGTCAAACCACCAAGGACCTAATCCAAAAAAGGAGAACAATGTTCGAAAATAAAAAAGACAAGAAAGTTTTAAGGGAAATTACAAAAATTAGCAAAGACATAAGCAGGAATATTAAAAAAGACAGAACTAGAAAAAGAATGGAATGCATAAACTACCACATTTCTAAAACGGGAGGATTAAAAAAAGCCCTCAAGGAACTTCGAGAGGCAAAGATATGGATTCCAAAACTTAAAAACAAAAGGGCAAAACCTGAAACAAGCAGAAAGGATATACTAACTATCGCAACTAACTTCTATAGGGAACTGTACTCAACAAATATAATAGAAAGAAAGGATACAAAATTAGAAGAGGAAAATGAAGAAACCATCCCACCAATTCTAGAAAAGGAAGTAGCTTATGCTGTGGGAACACAGAAGAAGGATAAATCACCCGGTCAAGACTTCATTACAAATGAAATGATGAAAATTACATTGCCAGATAATATAAACAGACTAACCAATCTTTATAACACCATCTTGGAATCCGAATATATCCCTGTTCAATGGACAGACAGCACGATTACACTAATATACAAAAAAGGTGACAAAGACGACAT
Source organism: Coenonympha glycerion (assembly GCA_963855885.1). Lineage (NCBI taxonomy): Eukaryota > Metazoa > Arthropoda > Insecta > Lepidoptera > Nymphalidae > Coenonympha > Coenonympha glycerion. The sequence continues at coordinate 15,284,385 of OY979636.1, read as the reverse complement.
AGGCAACTACCGGCCTATCAGCCTCCTGTCAAATGTTTACAAAGTGTTTGCAAAAATAATTTTAAACCGCATCTCAAAAATATTGGACTTTCACCAGCCAGTTGAGCAAGCAGGATTTAGGTCTGGATACTCAACCATAGACCACATGCACAGCCTGAAGCAAACCATAGAGAAATGCCAAGAGTATGGGTACTCACTATTCCTGGCGTTTATCGATTACAACAAGGCCTTCGATTCCCTAGAGCACCAATACATTTGGGAGGCGTTGAAAAATCAAGGCGTAGATCTCAAATACATACGGCTGATTAGAAATGTGTATTTAAATAGCTCATCACGGGTAAAACTAGAAGCCTGGGGTAAAAGTTTCCCAATTCAAAGAGGGGTAAGACAGGGCGACCCTCTGTCACCAAAACTCTTCTCTGCAGTGCTAGAAGAAGTAATGAGAAAAATGAAATGGGACAGCTATGGAATCAACATTGATGGTCGCAAGCTCAACCACCTCAGGTTTGCAGATGACTTAGTACTGATAACCGATAATCCAGAAACACTACAAATAATGCTACAGGATCTTGTCACAGGAAGCAGAGAAGTCGGTCTAACGATAAATAAGTCTAAAACCAAGGTAATGTCAAACAGAACAGAACTAAGCATACAAATAGATGGCGAGCAAATAGAATTTGTCAAGACCTATATTTACCTGGGGCAACTTATCTCTTTCCAAGACCAAATGGCCCAAGAAATAGACAGAAGAGTAACAAATGCATGGAAGCGATTTTGGTCACTCAAAGACATTATGAAAAACAAGCAGTACCCAATGAAAATAAAAAGAAAGCTTTTCAACTGCTGCATATTACCAATTCTAACTTATGGTTCCCAAACATGGTCTATGACAGAGAGAATCCACCGCAAATTAAGAACATGTCAGAGGAGTATGGAGAGAAGTGTACTTGGATATAGAATAAGAGACAAGAAAAGATCAACAGACTTAAGAAAGATTACTGGGTTTCAAGACGTAAATAAGAAAATTAAAGAACTAAAATGGCGCTGGTCAGGCCACATACTGAGAGAACTAGCAGGAAAATGGACAAGGGACATAACTGAATGGACTCCACGATTTAACACAAAAAGGAAGAGAGGCAGACAACTAAAAAGGTGGTCTGATGACATAAAAAAGATGGCAGGACCAGTGTGGACGAGGACTGCAAGAGACAGAATGGAGTGGAGAAGGTTAGAGGAGGCCTACGTGTCAGAGGGGACACACTGATTTGGAACCGTACTGATGTGCATATAACATATTATAAACTCTGTAAAACATTTAATCAGTAATAAAGGCTTTGTATTTGTATTTGTATTTGCATAATGGTCTAGGATCCCGCTATACAACGACCTTCACCAAGCTGATTATTGGATGAAAACTATTTTATATCCAATTTAATATGTCAATAAATATATCACAAGTGGGTTGTCTAAAAATTTCAGTCCAGGGTATGATTATTTAAGAATTAAAAAAAACCGTTGTAACATGGACTCCTTTTTGTTACAGTTTAGTTGACATCGTAGTTCGCGCGCGAACATGAAGTCCCTGCTCTTGCTCTGCTGGGCTTTGTGCTCGGGGAACTTTACCTGTGCTGCTGCTGTGGCAGCGCGTAGTACAGCTGCCGCAACACGTCGTGCAGCGCCTCCTTGGTGGAGCTCCGCACTTCGCAGGGCTCCTGCTCGCGCGCGAACATGAAGTCCCTGCTCTTGCTCTGCTGGGCTTTGTTGTCGGGGAACTTTACCTGTGCTGCTGCTGTGGCAGCGCGTAGTACAGCTGCCGGAACACGTCGTGCAGCGCCTCCTTGGTGGAGCTCCGCACTTCGCAGGGCTCCTGCTCGCGCGCGAACATGAAGTCCCTGCTCTTGCTCTGCTGGGCTTTGTTGTCGGGGAACTTTACCTGTGCTGCTGCTGTGGCAGCGCGTAGTACAGCTGCCGGAACACGCCGTGCAGCGCCTCCTTGGTGGAGCTCCGCACTTCGCAGGGCTCCTGCTCGCGCGCGAACATGAAGTCCCTGCTCTTGCTCTGCTGGGCTTTGTTGTCGGGGAACTTTACCTGTGCTGCTGCTGTGGCAGCGCGTAGTATAGCTGCCGGAACACGTCGTGCAGCGCCTCCTTGGTGGAGCTCCGCACTTCGCAGGGCTCCTGCTCGCGCGCGAACATGAAGTCCCTGCTCTTGCTCTGCTGGGCTTTGTTGTCGGGGAACTTTACCTGTAGAGCAAAACCAGTCTACTTTAAAAACTCTTCTCTTGTGGCAGTCAACTTCACCTGTTCTCTTTCTGATCTGCAGGTATCCAGCATTTAGCATGTTCTAGTGTAGGGGTAGCCAGCTATGGCCGAAACTTTCCACTGGACCAGATTTAAGCATGAAATCTACGCCACACTAAAAATCAATTCAAGCCTCACACATAAATTACACAGCATGGTAACTGTGCTAGATTGTTGCCACAAGGTCCGGTACGTATATGATGGTGACATACTTGTAAGCTCTCCTGCAGACTGCGAAGGTCGGGCGAGATATCTCCAGTCATGTCATTCTCGCGCAAGTACGTCAGCACTACGTTACAGCAGTAGGTGCAGACGCGCAGGCCGCCCGCGCAACCGAATATTTGACCTGCAAATAGTTACCATGGAAACACATTAGGAAGTCCTAGGCTGGGAAATGTGGATTAGAATCTAACATCCTCTTTTGCAGTATCTGTATTGGATTCTAATGTAGAATTTTTCTGGTGTACCAGTAAATGTACTAAAACTCACATATACGTATTACATATTATCATCATCAGAAATATTAAAATGCTAATTACTTTTAAATGTGTATTACTTTTTTGTTATTTGATCTATTTAATCAGTTTATTAAATAATCCTAGTTTCAAAAATTACTGAAAAAATCAATATTATGCTTTCATTCATTCTTTAGATTGTTTTGTACATTGCAAATTTTTAACACTCATGCTTTATTTTTACATAAGCTACTATATAGGGACAACCCTCCACCACCCATGGCCCAATCAACCTCGCGGTTATGGGGGCCGAATCGCGGGAGGGCACCCGTTCGGTACTTGCTCTTGGCGTGTTCCCGGGGCGCCTTCTTGACTCCCTACAAGTTGTTTCCTCTCGCTCCTTGTCCCTATGTGCTCACTCTCCCCATTCTGGGGCAGGACGATACAAAAAACGGACTTGCCTCGCGCCAACGCTGTCCGTAGCAAATAAGCTACTATAGCATAAAATGGAATGAAATTAAATCAAGCAATCCTATTAATGTTCTTTAGGACAAAACTCATTATACCTAACACATTTTTGGTGGGCCCAGGGGCACTATCACCATCTCTTAAAGCAGAAATGCTGCAGTATTGTTTTGACATTTTCATACAAACATAGTATGAAAATTTCAAAGCATTACTGCTAAATGGAAGCTTATGAAGCTTATTCAACCTGGGACCCGTTGGCTGCAGCACCGTGAGCAGAATATCTGGCCGCACACCCTGCAGTGGTGCCGGCGCCTCAGTGCGCTAAAGCGCGCGGCACACTCGTAGCACTCCCTGGATATGTCGTCTGGCATCCAGTAGCGCGCCAGCTCTGTGTCCGCATACCGTGTGCCGCTCTTAAACAAACAAATTTCAAGAGGGTTGAACAACACCAATATGCTTTTGGCCTGTACTTCAGTATTTGTTAGAAATTCTTTGTTACTCTTATTCATACTTCATACAAAACAATATGTGACATTTCTAATGTTGCATTACTCTATAATAAATTTAAGCAAGCTCAGAGTCAGTGACCCGCATTGTGACATAGCAGGGTGGCACAGCTTTACAGAGAAATGGACCTGTTACAAAGGCAAACAGGGATTATTCTTTTAAAAAATAATAAACTTAATTGTTTCTTTTGAATTTTAAACATTAAGCATATGGTTACAGCTGTATATTTCTTAGAAATTTCTGTTTACTTTTATTTGTATATTTTTGTTATTATCACCTTTTGTGTGTGTAATAAAGTACTTTATCAAAGGATATTTTATTACTGTCATCACAAGAAGGACATACACAGCTGTGTGAAATATCCCGATAAGGACTATCAGGTTCCAGTCACTCACCCCAGACCCCAAAGCAGCGAGACCACTGATTCTCTTCAGGACATTCGGCAAACTCCGCCCCTCATACTCGACCACATAGCTCCCAGTCTCCGTCCTGCAGTCCTCGAATTCCTTCTCCTGATCATCCACAGACTCGTCCGCCTTCTCATCACCACCCTTTACACTGCTCTCGCCAGATTCATTTGGAGCAAAGATCGGAAACTTCCACAGTTTGTTCAAAAAAGTTGTTACACCACTCTGGCTAGATTCTGACTCGAAACGAGGAAACTCCGTCAATTGAGAAGTATCGTACTTCTCCATGATTGAAGAAATACAATAATTCTTGATGCTTCTGGGAAATTGCAAATATTTTTTGTTTGTTGTTAAAAATTAAAATGTTATTTGTACCTACTTGTTGTGTTGTTGTGAATTGTATTGTGATCACATGACAACCGTCAACTGTCAATTTGACATATGCACTGATCTCCATGGAGTACCTACTATAGAATATAAGAAACGGCATAATCAAAGGAAAAGGCATAGAAAATTAGAAAAGCAAGAAAAGGCAATAGAAAAGGTTAGTACCTACAAAGTATAAGTAGTAGTCATGTAGTACCTAGTAGTAGTCAATGAACTTAACTTTTTAGTTTTACACGTACAATGTACATACATTTATCTATTGGTTTTACACACTCTTTGTAAATAAATTGCTCTATGGCCTCAATTCTCAAACACGCCTCAAACCATAGGAGCACAACACGGGGGTGCCCGCGAAATTCAAATTTTTCGTGGTTTTTCGCGATTTTTAAGCTAATAAGACATAATAGGCTTATGGCCGTCAAATTGCGATAATCTCAATATCTTCTTCACGCGTTTATATAAAAATCTCTGCTCGAAAGTGTCGAGTTAAAGAAATTAGTCCGAGATTTGCGAGCTACTCAAATGAAACTCGATACTCGGACTAATTTCCTAGGATACACATTTTTATGCAAAGATTTTGATATAATACGTAGTGATTATATACTCTTTGGATATAATCATGTAAAGATGATACTGCCATTCTCGCAAATTGATTGCCATAAGCCTATCATGTCTAATTAGCGTACAAATTGCAAAAAACCACGAAAATTTTGAATTTCGCGGGCAGACCCGTTGAGTTCACGTTAATAGATAAAGCATAGATCAATATATATTATAGAATCAAAGCCTCAAACGGCAAACCATTCCTCAAACCTCAAACCATAGAGTATAATATATGCTACGGTTTTATGTCTATCTTGATAGGTAGGTAGGTAGGTACTCATGTACTCAATTTTTATCCCTATACTCTATGGTAAAACGTAGTGATTATATACTCTTTGCTCTATGGTGTTTTATGTCTATGCTAAATTTTGCTGTGATTTTGCTAGGTACCTACCACGTACCTACCAAAGAGTACCTATATAATCACTACGTTGTACCTACCACAGGTACCTACTTAGGTAGTAAGTACAACTAATTTTAAAAATTAAATTTCTTGCTAATCGTGAGTTTATTTTATTGTAATTAAGTGATTAACTATGGGCGAAGTGTCATTAGAAACATCGGCTTACGCCAAAATTATACTTCACGCTGCGAAATACCGGCATTGCGCTGTGAATGGGGTGCTCCTCGCGGATGCCTCCAAAATTAAATCGGGCAATAAAACCCAGGATTTGGACATCGTGGACTCCATACCGCTATTTCATCACAGCCATTACGTGTCTCCTATGGCGGAAATAGCTTTGACTCAGGTATTTATCCCAGGAATAAGCAAGCAAGGCTTGTTAATTGGTTTCTCGGTCACTCCCAATTCACTCCACTAAAACTGAACCAATTTGACTGAGAGATAGACTGTATCCTGACTTATGATTTTTGAAAGATGGATCCAATATTGCAGAGTGTATCAAATTTTTTTTATTTAGTGGAAATTTAGGGTTAACAAAATTCCATGATTTCTAGATAGAATTACAAGCCCAACGAGATGATAGAGTGATAGCTGGGTACTACGCAGCTTGCGAGAACTTCAGAGATAACACGGTTGAAAAATGTCCCGGACAAAAGATTGCGGAGAAGATTGTAGAATACTTCCCGTCTGCTGTGTTTATAGTGGTAAGAACCTTGTTTCTAAAAATGGTAAATGTAATGGAGACCATATTTTACTGTCCCATGATAACGAGTAACCTATTTAAAACTAAATATTTCAGGTAGACAACAAAAGGATGGTCCAGCATTTAGACACTCCAGCCATCAAGATACACAAGTACAGTGAAGGCAAATGGAAACCTAAAGATGCAAACAAAGTTTTATTCCGTAAGTGTTGAGGTCTTTCTAGTGGATAAAGGTTTTTTGCTTGCCTAGGAAAGCTAATGTCCAGCAGTCATGATCATCGTCTATCAACCTTATATAGGTTGATATTTGCACTAAAATGCACACAACTCAAAAATGAAATGTAGTACATGCCCAGGATTTTAACCCCTGACCCCCTGATTTGAGGTAGAGTTGTGATTTGTGAACCAGTAGGCTATCACTGCTTAGTTTTTCTATAACTATATTCAATAATTCAATAATAATAAATAAATATTTAAACTTAGTAAGGGGCTTAGCGAAAGAAAATTAATGAAAAAAATCATGTTTTTATTGATCTTTCTAATCAACAGAATGGGCATGCATGCAATCTTATTTATTTATATATCATACAGATTTGGTATGACCAACTTGTTAGCGCGAGCTAACTGAAGACAGCACCATCTATTAGGCAATGGGTGAAATCATATAGGAAAATATGAAATGGAGTTTTGTTTTAGGTGTTATTCCAATTTTTGTTTCTACCGAGCATTCAACACATTTTTTTTCATCTACATTCATTTACTTTTCAGAGGATGCATATGTCCTGGAGACAGTGTCACATCTACTTCAGGGTAGGGTCCACAAGGATCTGGTGGACTTTGACAACTACTTGGATGACCCCACGCAGGATTGGAGCAACTCGGGCATAGAGAGGCTGATAGCAAGCTTCAACGCATCCAATGATGTTGACAATGATAAAGACTCTGATTAAACAGCTGGCAAGGTTTGGATTACAGTTAGAAATTGTCAAACTTTCTCAGAACTTTCATTTAGATGGGTGCCACTGCAGTGCCAGATCTTTCATAGCACTAATTGCAATGCATCTTTTTTATACATTCCTTATATTTTATAGTTATTCCAATAAATCTGTTTTATGCTCATAATAGATTTTTGAAAGTTTGCTGAAGCCCATTGTGTAAGTTTTTGAACTAAATTAAATTCAAAATTCAAAATATCTTTATTTCACATAGGCCTTTAAAAGGCTAAATACAGGCTCTTATATTTGTCACATTTGTATGGCGATAACTCCAAGTCGACTTAAAACTAATTTTACGAGGGTTCCAACGCGCCCTGCACTGAGAAGCACTGAGAAGAAGCCCACAACAAACTCAGCTGGGTTAAAAAAAATTTAAAGTATGCTAAAAGTTCATGCATTTATTGGTTGTTTCAATATTTATTTATTATTGAATTACATAACCTAAGGATATTATGTTGTGATTACCTGAAAGTACTCTGATATAGTTGGCAATTTCTATATTAGACCTTTCTTGACATTCGTAATTTGGTTGGTCGTTGGTCCATATAATTCATTGACAGTATAAAGGTAGGTAGGTTGAAAATAGTTAATTCTACAATTGTAGGCAATTTAAAATGTATGCTTGATGTTATTATAGTTTTTGTTGTTAATTGTTATTATTTTAAGGCAAAATGTTATTTAAAAAAAGATATTGTATCAACTATAACAAAAGCATCTGAGGTCTGATTGCGTAAGAAAAGGACATTCATAGCTATCATAATCGTTTAGAAATTCTGCCTGCTGATTGATTCCTTAATTTACGTTGACCAATCGAGGGGCAGTATTTCTAAACGATTATGATAGCCATGAATATGTTTTTATTACACAATCTAGGGGCTGTATTATATTATCATCAAAAGCAAAGATTTGTGGTAAAGTAAATTGTAGTTCATGAACTACATTCGAAATATCATACATTTGCAATTTGTGCATATTTTGATCATGTTGTGGTGTTATTCGGGTTCATATAGTAATAATCTATGATCCTGGCCACATTTGGTTAGGAAATACTTCTCTTAAACGAAATATAAATGAAATACATTTATTAAAATGAAAATACGTTTATTGAATTATTTATTGTGTATTAAAGTAATTTTCTATCAACTTTTTGCATTTATTGAAACCGCCCAGGTCACCCGCTTTGCCTTGAAACTTGCCATTCTTGAATGCACCTTTACCCTTTAGTATCTCCGTTATTCTATAAAGAAAACAAGTAAGTAATAATCAAAATTATTAAACCAAGATTTTAGAGTTCTATAAATCAACTCAAGAACAGAACCCTCGCAAGATCTCTAGGGTAATAATCATAACCCTTTTTCCCAGGAATAGATAGAGAAATCCAATGCAAATTATATTAATTAGGTCTTTGATTTCTTGATATAAAGATTAATATGAGAGAAAACATTTTTACATGAGACTACAATGTTATAAGCCTAAGTACATTTTCATTTTTCATTGCTAGAACACAATTTCCTTGTATAAATTCAGTCTCCTCACTAGACTCATTTCTATACAGCAAATTTTCTTCACCCATAGAGTTGAAAATGGTGTAGAAATCAGTTGCAAGATTTGAACCAAACACACACACGTGAAGTTAAATAAAAGCTTGCCAAAGCTACTTACTGTTGTCCCAAAGCATTGCAGTGTTCCTCTGGTCCTTGTATAATAATCTGACCTTCTTTCGGCTTGTCTGGTTCCTCGGATACCAAAAATATGAACAACCCTTCATTCTCAAGACCCTTGCAAATCGCTCTGTTGAATTCAGGGGTGGCTTCCTTCTTATACATAAGCAAGTATTTTGGTTTAGGGTTGGCACTCTTCACTTTACTAATTTCATGTTCAGCTAACTCTGATAACACGTTTTGGAGGTTTTTGTTTGTGATTTTGAGATTTTTTTGCAGTTTTGATACTAACTCTTCGTGTTTAGTTGGTTCGTTCCTGAAACAAAGGCCTGTTTGAATTTACGAATTCTTAGTTTTTACATACGAGTACCTACTTAAACACCACAGAGAAAAATTACGGAGAACTCGGGCATTCAGATTCCCCAAGATTATTTCCATCACTTTCGCCTCGGCAACTAAATGGCTGTGAATCATGCAAGTTTCCTCAGAATTTTTCCATCACCATTTTCAATTGCCAGTAGCCACAAACATACATCGTCATAATATCAGCCCGCGAACGTTCACTGTTGGAAATAGATCCTAAGTGAGTGCCACTACTCTGTCCTCACTCCTCAGCCTTCCTCATCCAGCCGCTTCCCACCAACCGCTTTATCACTTTATGTCGTCCGTCCAACTCCACGCAAGGTTGGCTCCATCAGCCATCGCCCCTACGACACGCGTGACCTTCCCTTTGCGACTAGGTTGCTAATGGTTTGGGCTTGTTAGTGAACATGGGTCTTCTGGTGATCTCTTTACCTATTTCGGATTTTATGCCTTTGGGAAACTCCTAACGTAGGTATTTACCTCACCCTCCATGGCCCGCTGAGCGACTTTGAACTATAAATAAACAGACGATAACTCTAAAAAGAGGAATGTCTCCAAAAAGGAGGCAGACATGTGAACCTACGCTGCTTACTTCAATAGTGCAGTTAGGGCCTTCTCTCTGTCCAACATGCGTTGTAAAGTGTTGAGGACTCGATTTCCCACCAGAAACTTTAGGTTGGTCTTGCCTTTTTTCCCTGGTTCCATTCCTATTAGCTTAATTGTTTGAAGTTGGCTGCAAATGGAGATGTTTCCATTATATTTTTCTGTTTATTTATTTTGAAATAATTTTAACAGTGTGCTGTGTGACTATATGAAAGGGCAGTATAACGTCAGTTCGGCCTGTCTTAGTTTCATCATTTACCTCAAATTGGCCACATGTGTGCCGCAGCACATATTTTCATCTATTTCCCCGATGCGGATCACTCTTAATGTGTCCATGCAGTCCTTGGGAAGTCCCCGCGTGTGCGCCTGAAACAGTATTTCAGTGACTCGGCAGCATCTTCGTACGTTGACCCAACAAAATGTAATTGCATCACGTTCAGCGAAACGTATATAGTGTTAGAAATTTTAATTATTAGCCTTCGTATTTTGATGTCACATCCTGTTGGGCAGACCAGTGGCGCCGCATTCAACGTAATAATCGTGTCGCGTCGGCATGAGGTTCGGCTGTCGTGTCTATGCGAGGCGACTAGTATATTAAGACAGGGTTTTAGGAAGTCCTTCTCTTTTCGGACACAACCTTCGACAGTGAATACGTCAAGTGATAGTCACGTGTTAAAGTCAGTGCAGTGTTGAATGTACGTGTTACAATCAGTGCAGTTTTAAATGTAAACGTCATCACGTGTGTAGTAGTGTTATTTAAGTGCAGTAGTGGAATTAAATCAGTTTAAATAACCAAATCTGTGTATTAAAATACCACTGAGTTTATAGTTCAGAAGTGGGATGCCGGGAAGGCAGCCCTTTTGCCATCCTGGTTAAGGACTACGCCCAAAATCAACTCACGATGGAGACAAATGTACGCAAACGCGTACCGAGCCCCGAAACCGATTCAGAGGTTTCGAGCTCGGGCAGCAGCACGCACAGTCAATCGAGAGGCCGTCGCAGGTCTCCCCTGCGCAAACGCCTACGCCGAAGAAGATCTCGGGAGCCTAGCTGTCGAGATCGCCACAATACTCGCAGCCGAACGCGCACTTCAGCCCGGACACCGCAGCCAACGAGCCGCTCCAACAATGAAGCAGGTACCTCAGACACACTTATATCTACATTTCTAGAGTTTATGCAAAGTATCAAAAAGGACAGTAATAGTGAACGTTTTCCTGTAATGAACGTTATACCAGAATTTGATCCATCCAAACGTAACCAAACTATTCACACGTGGCTTTCAAAAGTCAACGAATGTGCATCTATTTATGGTTGGACGGACAAACAAATAGCTTACTATGCATTACCGAAGTTAGTGGGGTTAGCCCAGAGGTGGTATCAGGGATTACCAAGTGTAAAATTTTCCTGGCCTGAGTGGGAAAGTAAATTAACTTTAGCATTTCCAAGCGAAGAAAATTATGGACAGTTATTGACGGAAATGCTTGCTTGCAGGGCTCGCTTTAATGACTCATTAGAAGAATATTTTTATGATAAAATGGTTTTGTTAAATAGATGTAAAATAAAAGGAAAAGATGCCATAGACTGCATTTTGTTTGGCATTGAAGACAGGTCCGTCCGAACTAGTGCCGAGGCGGCTCAGTTCAGCGAACCTGATAAGTTGTTAGTGTATTTAAGAAATGTCAAAGCAAATAGAAGACAAGAGAAGTCAAATGTAACCATGCAAGCAAGTACTTCCGATAATAAGCGCGTAAAACGTATAAGTCAGGGCAACGGCCCACGTTGTTACAACTGTGCGGAAGAAGGACACCCTTATTTTAAGTGTAAACAACCCCTTAAGCGCTGTGGAACTTGCCATAAAGTCGGGCATGAAACCCGTGACTGTACTGTTAGAATCGAAAATAGTTCAAATCGATCGAACCCCACAAAAGATAAATCTGTTTTATGTGTTTCCGTAAGTCAGCAAAGTGATGAAAAATATTTTAAACAGGCTGTTGTTGACGGTCATGATTTAAGTTGTTTTATTGACTTCGGAAGTCAATGTACTATGGTTAAAGAATCAGTTGCTAAAAGGCTTAATAAAACTTTAATAATTGACAATTTACCTGTTTTGAGGGGGTTTGGTAACTCTCTTGTTGAATGTCTTGGCAAGTGTTCCTTTTTCATAAAAATAGATTCAGTTAGTGCTCAAGTAGACGCGCTGGTTGTGCCCGATGGTTATTTACGCGAATCATTACTAATTGGACAAACGTTTACGGAACAAGATCACATAGTGGTATACAAAACTAAATCCGAACTAAAGTTCTTAAACAAAAGCGTGCACCGAAACGATAAAATTCAGCTATTCGTCTCCGAATCGGTATCTATTACAGGTCTTGGAGCGATTGATGTTCATTCTGAACCAGCGTATAATGGGGATATATTGGTAGAATCAAGTCTCAATTCGCAAAAGGAATATCAAATAATTGAATGTATCACCAGATTAGAAAATGGGAAAGGTACATTAATTATAAAAACTCTAAACCAATCAAACGTTGAGTTGCACGCAAATACGTTGTTAGTAAGGGCCCAACCATGCAGTGAAATTAAAACTGTACTTGTAAGCAGAGTTGAACGCGATGATAAATCTAGTCCAGAAATTATAACAGACGAAATGGTTAATACAAGTAAAAATTTTGACAGAACCAAACAATTAACAAATTTATTAAATCAATATAGGGATTGTTTTGCTTTTCAAGTGAAAGAACTAGGTTGTGTAGCGGGGACAGAAATGAACATTAATCTCAAAGACAATACGCCAGTTGTTTATCGCCCATATCGCCTGTCTCATATGGAAAGGAAAATAGTACGTGATATGGTTGATGAATTGAAGGATTCCGGCATCGTTAAGGATTCCAATTCGGAGTACGCATCTCCTATTTTATTAGTTAAGAAGAAGTCCGGAGATTACCGTCTTTGCGTTGATTATAGGAACCTTAATAAAAGAACCGTTAAAGAACACTACCCTTTACCACGGATAGACGATCAATTAGATAATTTATCTGGAAATAAATATTACACCACTTTGGATCTTGCTTCCGGTTATTACCAAATTCCCATGTCTGAAACGTCGAGACATCTAACTGCATTTATAACGCCGGATGGTCATTTCGAGTTTAACAGGATGCCATTCGGGTTGGCCAACGCGCCGTCAACTTTTCAAAGAGCAATTAATGATATTTTGGGCAATGCGAGATTTAAAGAAGCATTCGCGTATATGGATGATGTAATCATCCCATCAAAAACTATAGAGGAGGGATTTCAGAAATTAATCAACACGTTAGAATTATTTCGAAAGGCCGGGTTAACACTTAAATTATCGAAATGTAATTTCTTTAAAGAATCGATAGATTATTTAGGTTTTGAAGTTTGTGAAAATGGTGTAAGACCAGGTAAAACTAAAATTGATGCAGTAGAAAATTTCCCTGTACCGACTGACCAGCATAGATTGAGACAATTTCTTGGACTAGCTAGCTTCTTTAGGAGGTTCATTCGAGGATTTTCAATTATAGCCCAACCTTTGACGAGACTTTTAAAAAAGGATGTTAAATGGCAATGGGGTGACGGCGAGGAAAACGCCTTTCAAACTTTGAAACGAGAATTAGTAAAACGACCAGTACTAACATTCTTTAATCCTGGCCACGAAACCCAGCTGCATACCGACGCTTCAAAATCTGGGATTGCTGGAATTTTGCTGCAAAGGCCAAATAAAGAATCTCCCTTCAGTGCGGTTGCTTATTATAGTAGACAGACATCCCCAGAAGAAAGTCGGTTCACTTCCTACGATTTAGAGACACTAGCAGTGGTAGCTTCTATGCAACGTTTTAGGGTATATTTGTTGGGTGTACCGTTCACAGTGGTGACTGACTGTAATTCACTCCGTGCTACTTTTGAAAAGAAGGATATGCTTCCTAGGGTGGCTAGATGGTGGGGAACAATGCAAGAATATGATTTTAATATTGTTTACAAACCTGGTGTGACTATGAGTCACGTCGATGCGCTTAGCCGCAATCCCATAGCGGATAAAGAGGTATTAGACATTCTAAATGTCGAATCAGATTGGATCGTAACGGTACAACAAAGTGATCCCGAGTTACAGCGTATAGTTCGAATACTTAACGATCCTGAAACTAAAAATTTAGTGGACCTTAAAGATAACTACATCGTAAAACGAGGGCTCTTATATAAAAGGACTAGCGAGGGGGACCGTTGGGTGGTACCTAAGGGGGTACGTTGGCAGATTCTAAAGGCCAACCACGATAACATAGGGCACTTCGCGTTTGATAAAACCTATGACAAAATTCGAAAACAATACTGGTTCGCTAAGATGAGGCGTTTTATAAAAAAATACATAGATTCTTGCTTAGAATGCGCACATAACAAAGTGCCATCGGGAAAAAGGGCTGGTGAATTACATCCGATCCCTAAGGTCGACTGTCCCTTTCATACAATACATGTTGACCACCTGGGTCCGTTTGTACGTAGTAAAAAGGGAAATTCTTACTTACTACTTATAATCGACGCTTACACAAAATTTATAATGTTATATCCCGTTAAAAGTACAAAATCAGTCCATTCTATTAAAGCCATTAGAAATTATTTCCACATTTTTAGCGTTCCAAAACGCCTAATTTCGGATCGAGGTAGTTCATTTACGTCAAAACGCTTCGAAGAATTTTTAAATAATCTTGGGGTTAAACACATCCTAAATGCAGTAGCGACACCGCGGGCAAATGGCCAGATTGAACGATACAATCGGACAGTGTTAGCTGCTCTCTCAACTACCAACCATGGTAAATCCGAATCTCTGTGGGATGAATGCATTTCTGAAGTACAATGGGGCCTAAACAATACGCTAAACAAAGGTATCGGAAATACACCAGCACAAGCACTCTTTGGTACGGATCTTATAGGAACCTCTGATTCTCTGGCAAATATTTTAAATAATGAAAATGATAACCCTAGTGAAATTAATAACGAAAGAGATCATCGTAAAGGAAATGAACAAGATGTCGGTCTTAAAACTGTTAGAAATGAGATATCTTCATTTATCAATAAAAATCAAACCAAACAAAAGACACGTTTTGACAAGAAGAGAATTAAAGTTAATTTTAACGTAGGCGATCTTGTAAGAGTAGAAAGAGATATCCCTTCAACAGGTGGGAGTAGAAAATTAGTTTCAAAGATTCGTGGTCCTTATCGAATAATTGAAGCACTCCCAAATGATAGGTATGTCGTTGAAGACACTCCTCTATCTCGAAAGGGTAACAGAAATTTTAAAGGCACTTTTTCGGTAGATAAAATTCACCCATGGTTAGTTTTTAATAGAAATTGTGGAGATTCTAGTAGTGAATCTAACGTTTCTGACGAATAAGTTTTATTAAGCGACCTCTTCCCCACAGTTGCAAATAAGAACCGTCAATTGAAAGGAAACACTGTTGTAACAAATGTATATTAATGAAATAAGAAGCTATTTAAAAGAATAGGTGATAATGATATTATAGTGTATAATAATATGATATAATAATGTAAATCTAAGTAGTTATTTACTTTACTTCTATTGATTTGATCACGTACAAAATAGGTAAGCATTATTGTTTAATGATGTAATTTTATTAATTACTACATCTCTATATGACTCAAATGGACCTTATTTAATTAATTTGATTATTTTGGCTAGCAAATATTTCTAAGTAATTTTGATTATTAATATGGATCCAAATTAGTATAGTTCATCATTCATGTTGTTGATTTAAGATACATCTTTATAATATTAAGTTGGTAAAATAATTTTATTATTAGTGTAAAGTTGAGAGTAATGGAAAATAATATTATTTTCAAATGTCAAATGTTCAGCTGCAATGTTCTATTAGTTAAAAGATGATGATTCTTTGATGTATTGTTCGAATGAAAGTTAGAAGTTGATGATTCTGTGATGTATTTTTCGGTTAAAAGTTAAAAGTTGATGATTCTTTGATGTATTGTTTGAGTGCAATGTGAACAAATAAATGAATTTATTCGGTGCAAGATAGTTAATATTAATCTTTAAACCATTATACTGTAGTGAACATGAATGGGGTCACACAGCTTATTGTAGTGAACATGAATGGATGACTCAGCTTACTGTAGTGAACATGGAGGGGTCACTCAGCTTACTGGAGTGAACATGAAGGGGTCACCCAACTTACTGTAGTGAACATGGAGGGGTCACTCAGCTTACTGGAGTGAACATGAAGGGGTCACCCAGCTTACTGTAGTGAACATGAAGGGGTCACTCAGCTTACTGTAGTGAACATGTAGGGGTCACTCAGCTTACTGTAGTGAACATGCAGGGGTCACTCAGCTTACTGGAGTGAACATGCAGGGGTCACTCGGCTTAATTTAACTATGAGTATGTAGAGATCACTGTTCAAGTTACAAGGATTAATTATTTGTATGTAGATACGTAAACTGTTTCTGAAGACTTTTAAGTTAGACTCTTTGAAGTTGTAAAGATGCTGGTTTGTTTCACGGGACGTGAACTCGGTCAGGAAAGGCCGACTGTTAGAAATTTTAATTATTAGCCTTCGTATTTTGATGTCACATCCTGTTGGGCAGACCAGTGGCGCCGCATTCAACGTAATAATCGTGTCGCGTCGGCATGAGGTTCGGCTGTCGTGTCTATGCGAGGCGACTAGTATATTAAGACAGGGTTTTAGGAAGTCCTTCTCTTTTCGGACACAACCTTCGACAGTGAATACGTCAAGTGATAGTCACGTGTTAAAGTCAGTGCAGTGTTGAATGTACGTGTTACAATCAGTGCAGTTTTAAATGTAAACGTCATCACGTGTGTAGTAGTGTTATTTAAGTGCAGTAGTGGAATTAAATCAGTTTAAATAACCAAATCTGTGTATTAAAATACCACTGAGTTTATAGTAGTGTAATTTGAAGTCCAGCAAAATTTTGATCATTGGATATACCTAGTATTCAAATACTAGATTTAGCTTTATTTAGATTTTTTTCAAATTGTGATTTTTCCGGGATAAAAAGTAGCCTATAAAACACAGGACGTGTAACTTTTGTTTATTTAATATTTTGATCAAATTGGATCAACAGTTTGTGAAGGAGTAATAAACAAACATACAAAACTTCCGCCTTTATAGAAATTGGTATTCAACTTGGTGTTGAAAAAAAAAAGAGTAATAAAAATCAAACATGTTTTATTCTCATTCTCATAGGTAATATTATTACATTAATTATGAACACCTTAAAAAAATTGTTTATTATATAAGTTGATGGTGATGAATATTTGTCGACTTTTAAACTAATTTTAAGCGTCCAAGGTAATTTTCACTGAGAAGAGCTCGTAGAGGACTCCGTATTATCTTACAAACCTCATCTAAATCAGGATCGTTGGCCTTACAAAACTTGACACTGACAGGTATAGCCTGACGGATCAGGTCGTTGCATCTTGCTTCAACCATTTCTAAAGTATCCTTTTGAATAGTTGTGGAGTCCAACTCGACATATGACTCCTCAGCCCCCAACCACCAACTGGTTGTGGGCAACTTGTGTTCCTTCTCTAGAATCGCTGATAGTAAATGTTGACCTGGTAAACATTTTTGAATAACTAGATTACTTTTTACATGATACAATATATTACTTGACTGCAATGTCACCTGATAGTAAATGATGATGTAGTTGTGCCGGTTATAAAAAAAATAAAATAAAAAAAAGAGTGAAATAAAATATAAACTGAGAGAAAATAAAAATATTATTTATTCGGTAAAATTTTACATGTAGGTATTCTAGTTCAGCGGAGGCACACAAATTTATTGTAGGGTCGTGGTGGCCAATCTGTTATTTTACTTCTGTTGCGGTTACGTAGCTGGTACTCCCCTGACTTGGACCTAAGGTGGCGGGCGGCCCAAGGTCAGAGGGGACGCCGCCGCAGGTGACGTCGCGGGGCGAGGTGGTTAAGGCGGGCGATGAGTGACGGGTCGGGATCCCAATACCCTAGCCCGTACAGTGCTAAGCTCGTACAGTGCTCCTGGAAATGATACAAACCCAGCTAAGCAGGTTGCATCAAATTCCGTTCGCATTTGTCTACCCCGGCAAACGTAGGTACTTCCTACACGCAGTTATATTTGCCGGTGCGAAACAAATCAGAACGGAGTTTACAATGATAAAGTTTAAAAGCAGAAGGCTAGAATAAAATGATTATAATAAAACTGTAATGAAATACTACTATGAAAGGCCAAAATTATGAAATTAAATTATTTTGAAGGTAGGTAGTTTCTTCGATGTGCAACATAAAGGATGACGCAATATGAAGCTATTTTTTAATAATGCTTAAATTCGTATGAAATAGCTACTCTAAATTCATTAAAAGAATCTATTGATTTGTAGAAAACTAAACAAATAAAATTAATATAAAAACACAAATGGCAAATAGGTAAGACAATGACATAGCAAAATATGCGTAGGTACATTATGTTAATAGGAAAATTGGGTGCGATTCACAACTTACCCGTATAATCGGGAGCACTTACAATGTACTTTACATTTTAATAATGTTTAAAAGAAATTAAAATAAAAAAATCCATCGCGACGAGCTAAGGGCGCTCGCGCGATGGCTGAAAAATGACGTGTGGTCCCGCTAGGAACGCCGGTACCACACTGCTAGGTCAACTCGCGGTCAACCTCCGCGGTGCGCGGTGACAGAAACCAGCGCCGTCGTTCCGTTAGCGAGCAAATTACATAAATTTTGCGTTAAATATTAAATAAATATAATAAAATAATAATAAATATACATTTAAAATATTAATAACATTATATTTTAAATAAATAAAATTACATATTAATAAAATGTGTAACGTTTCGTTACATTACCCCGTTTGCTTCGTAAGGATTTTATTTTAAAAATAAAATCCGTACTGAGAGATTAAGTTCAACTTAGTACAATAACTTTCTTACCTTTCTATCACACAACCTTCCATATCCTATCAAACCTTCTTTCAAATACTTCTTACATACCTCATCTTTCAAACAAAACGTCTCAAAACTAGGCGCTTCGACCTACTAATGCGCAGAATCGAAACTAAAGCGTTGAGAGACGCGTTCTTACATAATAAAAGTCACATGCCTAATACGACTCATGACTCGGTTGCAAAAGCATAAAAATGATCTCTAAGACTTCAGAAGAATGCAACGAGAATAAAATATATAAATAACAATAAAGTATAAAATATGGACGCAATAATAGTCTACAAAATGTGATATCTCCTAACTAGGCACCCTGGTCTAAGCTAATGCGCTTCGACCCAAGTAAAAACGTCAGGAGACAGCACAAAAATAAGCCATTTGCCTAATGCAGCCTATGACCTAGTATAATTAAATAAATAAATAATATAATAAAATGAGATGTCTCCAAACAAAACACCCTGGTGTAGGCTAGTGCGCTTTCACCCAAGCAAAACGTTAGGAAACACCTTCATATGCCTAATGCAGCCTATGATTTTATGGTAAAAATAAACAAATAGTATAATGTTAAATGTGAATATGACATAATAAATAAAATTAATTAAATGTTAATAATATAATAAAAGAATATTTGAGTTATTAGAAAATCGGTAAAAAAAATTTGATGGTATGTTGTGAATAGCACCAAAAAAATACTCCGTTCTGTTACAATTAATTTACAGAACGCTTGGTTTGACATAATTAAAGAAACTAATGTTAAAGCAAAATTAAAAAAATGATGATGATGACAAAAAATTTGTAACTGATGTGAACGCAGCTTAATATGGACGAAGTTTGTACTTAAGCATACAAAAACTACTAAAGCAAAACAATCGAAACAAAAAAACATTTTTGTCTCTGAAGGTACTTAGTACTAATGCGCACTTAAGACCAGACATCAAAAAAACAAAAATAAAAACATTATGTTAACGAAATCGTCTAAAACGTTAAAATTAAAATGTAACGGATACATTGCGTTCACCTCAGTTACGGGCAAACCAAAAAATTTAGCGTTTACAAAAAAATTGACACCGTACAAAAATAACTACTTCACAACAAAAGCAGAATAAACAGATATTAACCACGTGAAGGGCGCCAGTGTGCCGGTTATAAAAAAATAAAATAAAAAAAAGAGTGAAATAAAATATAAACTGAGAGAAAATAAAAATATTATTTATTCGGTAAAATTTTACATGTAGGTATTCTAGTTCAGCGGAGGCACACAAATTTATTGTAGGGTCGTGGTGGCCAATCTGTTATTTTACTTCTGTTGCGGTTACGTAGCTGGTACTCCCCTGACTTGGACCTAAGGTGGCGGGCGGCCCAAGGTCAGAGGGGACGCCGCCGCAGGTGACGTCGCGGGGCGAGGTGGTTAAGGCGGGCGATGAGTGACGGGTCGGGATCCCAATACCCTAGCCCGTACAGTGCTAAGCTCGTACAGTGCTCCTGGAAATGATACAAACCCAGCTAAGCAGGTTGCATCAAATTCCGTTCGCATTTGTCTACCCCGGCAAACGTAGGTACTTCCTACACGCAGTTATATTTGCCGGTGCGAAACAAATCAGAACGGAGTTTACAATGATAAAGTTTAAAAGCAGAAGGCTAGAATAAAATGATTATAATAAAACTGTAATGAAATACTACTATGAAAGGCCAAAATTATGAAATTAAATTATTTTGAAGGTAGGTAGTTTCTTCGATGTGCAACATAAAGGATGACGCAATATGAAGCTATTTTTTAATAATGCTTAAATTCGTATGAAATAGCTACTCTAAATTCATTAAAAGAATCTATTGATTTGTAGAAAACTAAACAAATAAAATTAATATAAAAACACAAATGGCAAATAGGTAAGACAATGACATAGCAAAATATGCGTAGGTACATTATGTTAATAGGAAAATTGGGTGCGATTCACAACTTACCCGTATAATCGGGAGCACTTACAATGTACTTTACATTTTAATAATGTTTAAAAGAAATTAAAATAAAAAAATCCATCGCGACGAGCTAAGGGCGCTCGCGCGATGGCTGAAAAATGACGTGTGGTCCCGCTAGGAACGCCGGTACCACACTGCTAGGTCAACTCGCGGTCAACCTCCGCGGTGCGCGGTGACAGAAACCAGCGCCGTCGTTCCGTTAGCGAGCAAATTACATAAATTTTGCGTTAAATATTAAATAAATATAATAAAATAATAATAAATATACATTTAAAATATTAATAACATTATATTTTAAATAAATAAAATTACATATTAATAAAATGTGTAACGTTTCGTTACATTGTCAAAGATGTTATCATAATATTAACCCTTTAATATTGCTACACAGCATCACATCAGAATGCTATCATGACATGGCAGTATGACGACTATGCTGGTAGGATGGTAAGTAGCCACGATCAAAGCTTCCAGCCAGACTTGACTAATCTAGAAATTGTATAAGTATAAAGTGGCGTGTTGTGGGAATAGCATCGATGACCTCCTGCTCGAATCCAGGGACCGGGAGTGCTAGGGAAAATTTACCAGGTTTCTAAAATTACAACTTTACACCGGAGTTTGTACACCTCCCTGTTGTAGACAAGGGATAAAGGATATTTTTTTTATTTAAGCTGAATATTGGGGCAAAAAAAGGGTGTGATGACTAGACCTTAATATGTATGTAAGTATATGTTGCGGGCAATTTGTAGAATTCTTACATTATGCTGTCATGTGGCATTTAATATGGCGAAGGCACAATGCAAGTTTAGAAAAAACATGTTATGGGTTCAACAAAGGCTGCATGGTGTCAGGGTAAGGCTGTTCGGTTCTGTGACTATTTCAACGTATGCACCAATGTTGAAGTCATTTTGGCAAATTACAATACAACAAATTTTTATAAACTTCCGATGCCGTATTTAAATAGTGGAATCACATCAAAATCCCCGTGACAATTAATACACACATTGAGACAGAACTGTGTAAATGATTAATTGATTAATCTTCATATAGCAGAAGTAACATACCTGAATGCTGCTGCATATGGTCGAACCGTCGGGACCATTCTATCTTTTGTGCCACCTCAGTGCCCACCTCCAACGGCTCTCGTGTAAAGTGCAGGGCTTCATCGCCTCTTCGCAGCACTTGCAGAACCTCCGTGTCGTTCAGCCAACCAATGTCATGCGGCTGGGGGATGTTAAAGAAACATAAACAGGTGCCCTACCACCATATTCATCACTATTCATACTATGTTTATATGAAAATGTCAAAAGAATACTGCAGCATTACTGCTATAAGAGATGGTGGTACGGCCCCAAATATCCTTGGGAACTGGGCCTGTTCTGTTGGGATGGTACCTATTCTAATACTGAACAGTTATCCCCAGGAAGATAAATTAATAAGATGGGGACTATGTACTGTACTTTAGATATTAAGATACAGTGAAAGTTGTTTATAGCAAAAGTCAAGTTCAGTTTTGTAATTGTTTTAACCTTTAATTACATATTCATACACTCTGTATGAAAATCATTAACTTAAGGCTAATTTTTCAATCGCCAAATAATCATTAACTAAGGAATAAATATGAAGTTTTGACAGATTTTGTATGGCATATGTTCCAAATTTATTCCTCAGATAGCTTATCTGGCGATTGAAAAATCGGCCCTTAATAGGGTAATTTATGGTAGTTATATAACAAATTTTCCAAAATGTCTACATATTAAGTTTTGCCCAAACTCTGGAGCATCATCAGAAGATGTTGATAGAGTCAACATCTTCTGATGCTCCAAAGATACTCATAAGCGTATTTCTAAAATTTTTTTGTATAGTAGATTTTTCTTTTCATACCTGACCACCACCTGCGGGGAACAGGATAGTATTCTCCAAGATAACCTGGTAGCCTTCAAACTTTGAAACCTTCCCATATTCCACTATGGGCTCCTTGGTTGCCTCACATTTCACTACTTTTGACGTGAACTTAAACAGATTAAGAAATTATTCCTATTACAACATTATATAAAAGCAAACTACTTTGTGAATACTTGTGGTGGTATATCGTTAACTTAGGGATTAAATGGTCATAAAACTATGAGGTTTTACCCACCACTCAGGCTGCATGACTTTTGGTTTTTCACAAGGATTTTTGTTGTAAGGATTTTTCATAGATCTCCCATTCAAACACAGGCACAAATCAAAGCCTTAAGGAAAACCTGCAAACTTGGCAATGCTTTGCAGCCCCCTAACGCAATACTCATCATCTCAAGACCAACTTTACTCTTTGCTCAAGACTACCATCTTGGACTCAAATAGGGATGGGTGGGTTGGGTTACGAGAATAGTCCAGCCCTATATTATCCTCTGTTTTGGTCTATGGCCGGTAGATAATACTTTGGCTGGAACTGGCGAATGGCCACTTGCTGATAGGCTGGCTGGATCGAAAGTACATTGAATAATGTAAACAATCTATAAAATCAGTTTGTTATTCACAAATCACAGTATTTACCTCTTTTAGAAAACTGTCCTCCTGACATTTAAAAACCATTGTTAGTTTTTATAATTTTTTTGTTCCCTATTATGATAAAGTCACAAAAATATAGTATTTATGTTTAAATATTATTTTCTCGTTAGTTTTGGTAACATTAAAAATTAAATTGACGATTTTAGGTTAGAAAAAAATCCGCGACCAATTGTCAAGTGTCAATGTCACGTCAATGTCAAAATCTACCTGAAAACCATAGAGTAAAGTAATATTATCGAATATCGGCTCAAAACTTAGACTCAAAATGACTGTTTCTCAAGCAAACGCAAACAAATAAAACTCTACCTGATGCACAGACCATGGAAACAAATAAGGACGGACCACATCTACAAAAGCGTGACTATTTTTAAGACAACAAATCATGGCGCCGCATGTCACGCAAGGCTAGGCTCAGCTAGCCCATGGACCTAGTACATACTTTGGTACCTACCACCTAAGCTAGGCTATTATAAACACAGAACCTAGTATATATATAATCCTTAGATTACGTATATAATCAAAGGACAGAACACTCTCTTATAAACATGGAATTAATAAGTACTTCGTACCGAAGTACTTATGAATTCCATGCTTATAAATGAATGAATGGGGGCGTCTCCACTCTCCACGGTGCGCGACTACTCTCACTGATCTCTATTACTCGGGATTAGTGAAAAATCGAATTCAACGCGGGCGGAGCCGCGGGCAAAAGCTAGTATATTTATAATAATCAATTAAATAAATTATTTTTGATAAAAACAAAAAAACTGCATAACATTACATTTGAAAAGCTAATTTTTTTTATTACTTATAAAAGATTTAAACGTTTGATCCAGAACTGATATGGCGAAATCGACGTCCTTTTTATCGATACACATCGGTGGCTTTATTCTGAGCACCTGCAAAAAGAAAAACAGTTGTGGTGACTATTTGTGGTGAGCTTGTACTCTCATTTGTCTCTTAGTAAAAAGGACCACACAGGACAGAACAAAACAGGACCCTGGTTTATTGATACCACTTCTTTAGACAAAATCTCAAATACGTTAGTACATAGTATCTCTATGCAAATAAACTATTTTTTTTAATTTGACTATGAAGAATGTAACTAAGTCGTTCAGAAAATCCGCTAAATCTTTCTCAGCAAAGTTTTTTTTAGAAGTTACTACTGTATTACAACGTTTACTGGACTGTTGTTCTTTCGTATAACAAAATTATTTACTAAAAGACGTAATCTTACATTGCCCCACCGTCCCCCTGCGCCAATAAGGACACCGGAATCCTTGATCATCTCCATGATTTCGCCAAATTCGGGTTTGCTCAATGGATCCTTCGTCCCTGGCTCTACAAGCTCTATGCCCAACATTAGTCCTTTGCCACGCACATCCCCTATCACTGGGTACACCTTTTGCAACTCCATCAGCTGTTCTATGAAGTATTTACCCCTGATTTTACAGTTTTGCTGTAGATTTTCCTCTTCTATGACCTGAAATTCAAAAATGATTGAGACCACTTTTTATCCCAGATTTACATAAAGACAAAACTGAATATAAAGCTTTACTAATGAAACTTTCTTACAATTTCTGACACAACTTACTTCCAAAACAGCTTTTCCCACAGCCGCCGCCATTGGGTTCCCGCCAAACGTGTTAAAATACGCGGCTTTGGTGTGAGCGTTGGCTATTTCCTTGGTGGTCACCACCGCTGCGAGCGGAAAACCGTTGCCGATCCCCTTGGCCATTGTCACAATATCTGGTACTACTCCATGGTTTTCGAAACCCCAAAAAGCATCACCTGTGCGACCGAATCCTGTTTGCACCTAGAAAAAGGGAGTAGGGATGAAAATTGATGATCATTAAAAAGAGCGTTGATGATTAGTAAATAATTATTGCCGATAATAACTGATATTTACTGCAACATATTAGTCATTTTTAATGAAACCACATAGCGCCTATTAACATTAATAGATTAAAGAAGTTTTTATGTAAAAATCTCAGCAGTAATCCATTACCTCATCTGCTACATATAGTCCTCCATAACTTCTTATCAAATCTGCAGCTTTCCGGAGATATCCCTTCGGAAACTGCACGGTCCCGTTCACTCCTTGTATCGATTCCGCGAAAAGCGCTGCTACTCCACCCGCGGGCACAGAATTATCTAAAAGCTGACCAATGGCTTAGAGTTTATAAGTTTTCAAAATTGTAAATAGTCTTGTCCCTACTTCACGACAATAGCTTGAAAATCTTCTACCTCTCTGAGCTGATGGATATATTTATCAGAAGTGTCGCAATCTCCAATACAGAAACATGCTCCGGGCACTTGTGATAGTGAATCTCTGCATCCACCCCAAATTCCGCGGAAGGGGTCCGGAAGCATTGCCTGGAATAAACATTGAAACATGTATAAATAATAAATATCTTCAACACCTGCGTTGTCTGGTAGTGAGATGGTATAATATCTCTAGTCTTCCTTACGTGATGTATTCCTGCAGGAACTGGTAGCGGCATTCGATACGACTTCTGCGATGTTAAACCTATCATGGTGGTAGAGTAGCCATGGTAGCAACTCTGCAGCGACACTATATCATTGTTTCCAGTATACGCCTTAGCTAGGAGTATGGCCAGATCGTTCGCTTCTGTGCCACTGTTTACCAAGTAGACCACCTGCAAACAAGATGTTAAATGTTGAAACTGAAAACATTTTGGTCTCATATTTTGGTATGGAAACTGTTATGCTAGTTTTACCTTTAGTTCTCCAGGAAATTTAGACGTTAATTTCTCAACGTATTCATATATTCGTGGATGTCTGTATATATTCGTTGTGTGCCAGAGTGTATCAATTTGTTTATGTAGTGCAGCAGTCACTTTTCTAGAACAAAATAGATTAATCTAGCAAATCTAGCGACTAGCTTTCCAGTGCGTGAAATAAGGCAACTGACTTAGCCCATGTGTCACCTTGCCGAAACTGTAGTGGCATAGGACAGATGTCCTGGGAATCCAAGGTGCTGTGCTATATTTCCCATCCAAAATAGCAGTGTTGGAGGACCCCAGAACCAAGTGAACTGATGACATAGAGGGAGCCGCTGGATTCAAGCGACGTGACCGTTTAAATTATATTCCATGATACGTAGTTTCCTAAGGATTTATCTCAATAAAAAAGGTTCGTCGCGAGGTCTTCTCCTTGGGGACTAGTCCCCATGGGGGTACGGGCCTCGAGGCATGCCTCCTTACCCGGGCGATGTGACGCAGGGGAGCCTTGCTCCCCCGGTGTTGCTCTTTTAGCCCCGGTAAGGGGCTAAGGCCTCGCCTGTTGGCTGGAGGCCCGTTGGTTGTGGTTGTGCGTTATGCCCCGCGCGGTCAGCGATTTCATCGCCGCCCTGCGCGGGGATGGTGGGGTCCGCGTAAAAAAGGATGATAATACTGTAGCGGTCTTCGATAGCTGACGATAGATGGCGTAACCAGCGCTATAGCATACGCTGACAGAGCATTCGACGAGCGTTCTATAAATACAACTTCTGACGTCACACGCTCGGATCACAAACGGTCCCCAGCGGGTTAGTGTGTATTATCTATGGTCCCCAGGCACAACACCTGCCCGGAGGGAAATTTCCCTATTGCCACCAACACCGGCAAAATACTACTAGACTGGAGATGACGTCTCTACGTAAAGACTGCTTGCCAGCGAGGTTGAAGACTGAAGAGCTGCTGCATAATATATGTCCTAGATGTAGCACCACTGGTACACCACTGTAAAAGCAGTGTAAAACGCTGGTTAGTCATAGAAGCAAGTATATTCAGTGTTCCTCACGGATGACAATGCCCCACGGACACGGTGACGATGCCTCCGAACAGGTCGAGGTACCGCCTGCCCTCGTGGTCGAACAGCCACTGCATGTGCCCCTGGTGCAGCACCACTGGTCGCTTGTATAGGTTGTACATCGCCGGCGGGATGTTCGTCGACTTTATCCTGTCCGTTTCTTGGAGTGAAGGACCCTGAACATTTCAGAATCTATTATCATTTTTGACCAATGACAGCATGCTTCGTTAGTTAAAGAAACGAATATCTGGGTGACCGAGCTTCGCTCGGTAGTTTAGCTACTGGCTAATAGATATACAGGAGTCATATTTTTTTTTTGGTAAATTTGACATTTTCTAAAAATGAATCCTAGTTAGATCGCCCTCAAAACCCCCTGTATACTAAATTTCATGAAAATCGTTCGAGCCCTTTTCGAGATCCAGATTATATAGAAATATATATTATATAAGAATTTCTCGTTTAAAGGTAAGTACCTATAGGATACAGAGAAACATGCCCACTGGTCACTGAAAATATAACAGTCCGAAACAAAGGTCTAAATTTAAACCTGCACTTGTTATAAACCTTATACATGGTAACTTACTCGATATTCGTCGGGTGTAAAGTTGCATTTTGGTAGTGCACTAGCATATCTCCTGTTCAAAATGCTGTGGCAGTACTTTGATACTACAAAAAATAAAAAATTTAGAAAAAAAATATTTTACACAAAAGAAATTGCTCCAGAAAGTCCAGTCTCGCGTCCTGACGATGCGAAAGGACTTTCTAAAAAATTTTAGCAGTCTACGATTGATGGTGGATTTTCGATCTCTAGTTATCTAATTATTATTTGAAACACTGCTCCCAACAAAAATAAATTTCTATCCAAATTCAATTATTTCTGATTGATAATATTTTCTTAAGCTGATGAAAGATTTTTTATTATTTGAAAACATATTTAATATTATTAATGAGCTGGTTTTATTAGGTACTTATTTCTTTACCTTTAACCGCCATTATAAAATTATCTAATCTACTATTTTACTTATTACTCAAGTTGACACTAAAACAGCGCAAATGCTACTGGATTGAGTTAATTTATTGTAAATTAAGTAAGTACGCATCTTGATTGACACCTTGACACCAGAATGTGTTTATGATAACAAAAGTATTATGTACATTGTGTTAAGTTGAATTTACGTTGTTTTAGTAATTAATACAGATGATGAATTATTCCGTTGTATTTTGCATTTTAATTAGGCAAATGTCCTTAATCCATAACATTTCTTTTACAGATAACCAAGCGTACAATCCTCATAACTTATAACTCTCAAGCGCCTAAAACAATTAAAATATTAATTTTAATTTCTCTTAAATAAAGTCTTGTGTGCCTTCATATAGATACAATTATAATATTTCGCTATTTGCACTCCTACAAATAAAAATATATACTTAAAATCACTTATAATATGGTGTTATGAATTTTATCACTCATTATTGTAGAAAAACGATAACATCAGGATCAAGGAGAAAAGGTCAAACATGTTTTATTGGAAATATATTTTCAAAACAGTGTAATAGAAGATGTAAATAAGATAAAGTGATATTGTATTTTAGTTTACAAGACAGAATACCACGACTACTACAATACAAATTACAAAAACCCAAATATTTGAATTTTGCGGGCAGAATCTTGCAAGTTGCACGAAACTTTTTTTTTACACTATACAAGTTAGTACTTGACTGCAATCTCACCTGATGGTAAGTGATGATGCAGCCGGAGATGTTAACGTACTTACTAACTTGGAAGGGGTAAGTAAAGTTACCCCAACGGTTTCTACACAGCAACGCACCGGAACGCTAAATCGCTTGGCGGTACGTCTTTGCTGGTAGGGTGGTAACTAGCCACGGCTGAAGCCTGCCACCAGACCAGAGCCAAATTAGAAATTATAAAATTCCAAAGTGGGCCCGTGGCGGGAATCGAACCCGCGACCTCCCACTCGAAGCGCGCGTCCCCTGCGCCAGGGAGGTCGTCTTTTTATTGCTTATATTCAATATAATCTTTCATATTATAGATCAATGCTCATTGTTCTATAACAGTCTTTCCCAAAGTGGGCGATAACGCCCCCTTGTGGGCGCTGCAGGTCTCAAGGGGGGCGGTAAGAGACCCAGAAAGAAAATGGGGGCGTTGTGTCGAGGCGGGGGGGTGATTTGTAATTTTATTTAGCTAGTAGGCCTCTTAAACAACCTCTTAACTGCAAGAGCTCTCGACTCTCAACAACAACTTGTGAACATCAACTAATATGAATTAAAAGATTGCTCAAACTCGATTCTATATTTCTCTCCGCGTAGTTCATATATCTGTCATATTTTATTGAATATAGAAAAAATGAATCATCATGTCAATCGGTCGCTCCGTTTCGTAATGAAAGTAGACACAAATAAAAAGGCAACAGACACACTTTCGCATTTTAATAGTTATTAGTACTCGTAGATATCTATCATGTTTTAACAAGTTTTTGTTAAATAACCCGAATTGTGCATTCCTGTAGCAGTCGGATGATTCATTGAATACTTGTTCGGACTTGTTGAGTACGATTGAGCGTCGAATGAGATTAACGAGTTTATGCATGTTTGTTTTATTCCTGTCGGTGCGTGCTGCTTAAGCATTTCTATATAAACAATGTAATATTTATTTTATTTTCATTTGTGGTCTCGCGCGTAATAGATGAGCACTACTTACACCTCCTCTACACTACTCGCGAAGTTGAACGTATTTCTCATTGCAAAACAATGTCGGAAGTAAAAAAGAAGAGACGGCAATACTGTGCGGAATATATTAAATTTGGATTTATTGAAAATCCCACAAACCCATCGTCGCCTTTGTGTCTTCTATGTCTAAAAACATTTTCGAATGAAGCAATGAAGCCTTCAAGGCTGCAAGATCATTTGAATAAAATGCATCCAGATAAGAAAGACAAGAATGTAGCATATTTTCAAGACCTAGAGAAGAAGCATAATACACAGCCAAGTGTAGCAAAACTATTTTCGGCGGGTGCTAAGCAAGATGACGACGGACTTCGAGCTTCGTACAATATCTCTTTGTTAATTGCTCAAAAAGGCAAACCACATAACATCGGAGAAGAGTTAATATTGCCAGCAATAAATGAAGTAATAACTACTGTGCTTCATAAACCGGCCGCAGATATTATCCGAAAAATTCCTTTGAGTAATAATTCTGTGCAAAGACGAATTGATGAAATGGCTGAAAACATTGAAGAATCATTGTGCGATCACCTGAGGACAAGTCAATTCTCAATTCAGCTCGATGAGTCCACTTTACCAACTAATGAAGCATTGTTGTTGTCTTACGTGAGGTTTATTAAAGATGAGAAAATATGTGAAGAACTATTATTTGCTAGAAATTTAGAGACCGATACAAAAGGTGAAACCATATTCAATACATTGGAAAAGTTTTGCGATGAGAAAGAGATTCCTTTGAAAAATATTATTTCAGTTGCTACGGATGGCGCTCCGGCTATGACAGGGTGCCATAAAGGCTTCATAGCGTACTTAAAAAATAAAATTCCAGATGTCCTTGGTGTACATTGCGTTATTCATAGACAACATTTAGTTGCTAGAAACTTAAGTGAAAAACTATTTCAATCACTGCAATATGTCATCAAAGCAGTCAATAAAATCCGCAACAGCTCTTTGAATGATAGATTATTTCATCAGCTTTGTGTTACTAATGACGAGGATTTCAACCGTTTGTTGTATCATACTGAAGTTCGTTGGCTATCAAGAGGCAATTGTCTGACTCGATTTTACAACCTGTTTGACTCTGTTATAGAGTTCTTGGAAACTAAAGATACAGAATTGCACGACAAGCTCATAACATCAAAAAATGATATAGCTTACATGACAGACCTGTATAAATTATTCAACGACATGAATCTCCAAATGCAAGGCGATAAACTAAATTTAATTAAAACAAAAAACGTCGTTGCTGCTTTCGCAGCCAAACTGCTTCTACACAAAAAGAATCTGGGCAGACGTGAGTTTCACAATTTTCCAAATTTATCAGTATCATGCAGTAACGACGAATTGTTTGCCTACTGCCAACATTTGGAAAACCTCCACATTGACTTCACCGAACGATACCAGGACATTTTGAACTTGGAAATACCAGACTGGGTGTTGGATCCGTTTTCAAATGTCAACACAGCAATGTCACCTCAGCTGGAAGAAGAACTTATGAATTGACAACAAACGAGGAAATAAAAATCAAGTTCAAAAATGGTTACCAAGAATTTTGGCTACAAAAACCGATCCCGCAATTGTACCCTGGATTGTGGTCAATCGTTCAACGATTCTTGATAGCATTCCCATCGTCATATTTGTGTGAACGTGGATTTAGTGCTGTGACAACATTGCTTACTAAAAAGCGAAATCGTTTGCTTGTTACCGAACGTGGCGACTTGCGACTGTTCTTGAGTAAATTGGAACCTGATATCAACAAACTTATTAAACAGCATCAGATTCATCCTTCACATTAGTTTTTATATAAGGATTGATTATTTTAGTTATATTTTTAATAAAAGATACTCTGTTTTAATACTATAAAGTTGCGTTTCAATAATCATTCTTATTGGCAGGTGGAGCCCGTAAGAGTTAACTTGAGACCTTAAGCGCCGTTGTATGTTACCTACTGCGCTCAGGTTTCAAGTTGCGGGTTATAGTAAAAGTTTCGTTTAGAATTCTCCGTTAATATACATATATAGGTCACAATAATTAATTAATTCAATTTGAAGTTATAGTGGTTTTTAAATAGGTGAAAAAATGGGGGCGCTAAAAAAATATTTATTCTCAAAGTGGGCAGTAGACAAAATAAGTTTGGGAACCACTGTTCTATAATATAATAATATATCAATGCTTGATTGTACACAGTGCAAAGTGCTCCTTGCAAGTTTTATAAAAAGTTATATTATTCTCTAGATTTTTTGTTGTTACTACTACATTTATTTATTTCATGATATGAATAAAATTATACGTAATTTGTATTTTACTGTTTAAAGCAGTTTTCGAGATATTCTAATTGCAAAATGGAATAGAAAACCGGTACAATGTCAAAACATTCTTACGAATCGTAACAACTTTTGTACCTCACTAGTGACAAGTGTTCCTTCCACGTTCCACGTCAATCGAGTTGGAAATGAAATTTTGGCTGTCATTTGTCAAAAATCGAATGGACGCGGAGGTGGCCGTATCGTTTCGGATTGTATTGCATTGAAATTGGAAAGTGAACGGTTGAAACCGACTCCTAATTTCTTAATTTTAATTTAGTGTTGTTCCTTGAATAATATTAAAAATGAAACTTATCTATCTCACGTTATTAGTTTTGCCTGCGGTGCTCCTTTGCTTTCAAAGTGGTAAGTTTATTTTTATGTAGAAAGTACCTGCGAATGTACGTGGCAAGGTGTCCGATTTATGTAATTTTTAAAAGAAAGTATCTATTTATAGATCAGGAATCTGTCTTTGGATAAACTTAAAAATATAATTCTGGTAATGTACATTTCTCTTCTTTATTTTTTTAACCTATCCCTTGGTTACTACTTAGTTAAATAATTTGAGCATAGTGTACTTTACTAAGATATTAAATATTATGTTTCTATCTAAATTATAATTTGGCAAAGATAATTCTGTAGTTACCCTGATTTAGACCCTATGGACTTATTTACATCCATTATAAATAATAAATAACAGTTGTTAAATAAGGCGAATGCCATCTGGTCTTAAAATCTTTGTTTTTGAGGTATGTATATTTTAAAATATTCATTATTCAAAAAATACATTGTATCCCACAGTTGATGACAAAGTAAGGCTTTAAAGTTTAAGTTTGTTAATAAAGGAGGTACGGTATTGAATTTTTAATTAAATCCAACCTACAGAACATAGACAAAAAATGTCATGAAAACTAAAATCGTCAAGCTTTAAAGGGGAATTTTGTTACAAGCACTGTGACAAGAATTTTATAGAAGATTAAAAACTTGTTGTACAATAAACATGTTCCATATAACATATTTCATTACCATCTCTTACAGGCAATAATATCCTAGTTGGAGCAGATGAAGATGAACTCGACGATGTAGTGGACATTGAGGGGGAAGACAACCAGGTGGTGGGTGAAGACGCGCTGGGTGATGAAGACGATGACTCTGTGAAGTCATCACAAGACATTGACACCACTATTATGTTCATCAAGCCCCTGCCCAGCTATGGTGATGCAGTTTTTGGTGAGTGAATGATGTGGGTGGTCTTCGACACCAGACCCGTAGCGGGGGGGATGTGAGGGGGAGGTAGGGGAGTCTACCCCCAAAGCCAAATCGTACAAGGCCTAATACTTTTCGAGAAATAATTTTTTGAAATTAAAAAATCTTCACCTCTTCTCTTTTCTTATGTCTTTAATCCTCTTAAAGGCCGGTCGATTAGCAAACTCAAAAAATATGTAAAATGTCGTCTGAAATAACCTAACACAATGTGATTTATAATAATAATTTTTCTTATTATTTCACGTTAATTTGAGTTATTTACCAAAGCTAGTGACATTGTGAAGTGTATTACATAAAAAACTTTTGTGAAAATATAAGTTAAGTGGCGGAAAATGCATTACGGGTCAGGTGCTAAAGTTGAGCCAATGATGTAAACAAAAAATGGTATTACTTCTGCAGTCTACCCCACTGGTCTGAATTAAGAGCATGATCAACTGCAGATCACTAGGTCTTGGGCTTTGATCCCTGGGTGGAGTTCATAAATATTACTGGGTTTTTCTAGCAAGAAATTACTAATGAGTACGTCTTAATACATTAATAATGCATTTTTCCTTTGCCTAAACTCGTTGTTCAGGCAAATGCAATGATCATCTGTGAAAGAAAACATTGAGAAAATATGTATACCAGATATTTTTTATGTTCTCAGTCAGCATTTCTGATATCTGGGCTAAGTAGTGAGTTGATAGTTGCAAGAACAATCTACATAGTACCCACTTCATGGTTTTAAAAAACCAGGGTCACATTTTTTTTTGTAGTTTAAAGTAGAGTATTTTTCTCCAAACAGATATACAAGCGGGCTTCCCTGTGGAGTTCCTCGTGGGATTCATCAACAAAGGATCTGAAGACTACACAGTTGAGACAATGGAGGCCTCTTTCCGTTACCCCATGGACTACACATACTACATCCAGAACTTCACGGCTCTGCCCTACTACCGGGAGGTGAAGCCCAAGCAAGAGGCCACCTTCTCATACTCCTTCATCCCCAACGAGGCGTTCGCGGGCAGACCTTTTGGACTGAACATCCAGTTGAACTACAGAGATGCTAGCGGGAACTTTTATCAGGTTCGTTGAATTGTATTTAAATTTATTTTCATTCATCCTATCCTATACCTTTAAACAAGCAATTCTTGTATATATATTTCTATATAATCCAAATCTCAGAAACAGCTCTAACTATTTTTATGAAATTTAGTATACAGAGGGTTTTGAGGGTGATAAATCGATCTAACTCGGATTCATTTTAAGAAAATGTCGAATTTACCAAAAAAAAATATGACTACTGCTGCCATCTATTGGTCGATAGATATACTACAGAGCAAAGCTCGGTCACCCAGATATTATCAAGTTAGTACACCATAAAGGCCTATTGGACCTGCGCCTCTTGTCAGAGGGTTGTGGGTTTGAATTCCGGCCGTGCACCTCTGAATTTTCAGAGTTGTGTGTTTTAGGGAATTGAATATCACAGTAATGGAGAGAAGCTCACTACTATATTTGCAAAGGTGTGTGAAGCCTGCCAACTCGCATCTAGTGGTAGGCTAAGCCTAACCTCAAGACTTGTGTCTAGCAGTGATCATTTAGTAGGTGACTGCAATTACATCTGATGGTAAGTGAAGATTCAGCCAATTTATCTCATTATTGTATTAACTTGAAAGGGGTAAAAAAGCCCCAAATAGTTGCTACATAGAATGTAAGATCTGTTGGTGGTATGGGTGCTAGGATGGTGGCAGCCATGGCCAAAGTCAGCCATCAGACCAGACCTAAGTCAATTTAGAAATCTTATAATCCTTAACTGCGGCCTGTTCTAGAAATTAAACTTAGGTAGGATCTCCCCTTGACTCACATCATCCATTTTAATTTTTTGTAAATACCTTGGGAACCACATTTCTCCGACATAAATAGCTTCTGTTTATTCCACACTTTCCGTACTTTTGTAAAACTAAAGAATTAAACCATCAACGTGTTTACTATTTATACTACTTGTTGTTAAATGGTGATAACATAAAAAAAAACCGGCTGAGTTTGTTGTGGGCTTCTTCTCAGCGGCAGGGCTCGTTTGGAACCCTCGTAAACTTAGTTTTAAGACGTGAATGGTTATCACCATTAAAGTGACCATGTAAACAAAACGACGTGTCACAGGAGCCTTTGTATGCTAGGCCTATGTGAAATAAAGAATTTTTCTATTCTATTCTATTCTATTCAACCAACACCAACAGGAAGCTGTATACAACCAGACACTGAACATTGTGGAAGTGTCGGAGGGCCTGGACGGAGAGACCTTCTTCCTCTACGTGTTCCTCGGAGCAGCCTGCGTGCTGGCCCTGGTGTTGGGACAGCAGGCGCTGTCGTCCCTCGCGCGTCGTCGCTCGCCCAGAGCGGCGCCCAAGCCTCTGGAGACGGGGACTGCCAACGACGTTGATTACGACTGGCTGCCCAAAGAAGTTGTCAACCAGCTCAGTAAGTTCTTTGGAAATAAATAAACAATAAATAATAAATAGTGGACAAACATCACATACATTGCTCCGATCCCTTAGTAAGTAGCTTATGCACTTGTGTTAAGGAAATCAGAAACAACGAAGATACCACAACACCCACACAGACAATGTAGAAAACTTATTTCTACATTGCCCCGACCGGGGATCGAACCCGGAACCTCAGAGATGGCGGCGCCTTGAAAACCGGCATGCTAACCACTGTTGATTTCATTGATCATTTTAACCTGCGTAGTTGCGTACACTATTTATACAATACTAATTTACATTTGGCGGGCGTGTAGTTCGCTTTAAATTTTATTTGGTTTAGACTTAGAGGCTTGAAAAAAAGATCCATAAAGAATAAAAATTACTGTAGGTACTCTTTTTGTGATGATGATGAATATTTATTAATGAATATTTTGTTTGTTACAGAAAAGTCGCCCAAAACGCCCAAACAGTCGCCGCGTCTGAGGAAGGCGAAAAGATCTGCGGGCGACGACTAATTTAGCATCGAATTATTAGTTTATAGGACACCAAGCAATGCCTGAGTCTAGGCTACGAGTGATTGTTGACAAGTGAAATAGGACTCGACTGACGATTTTTATCTGTTATTGATTTGCAAACAAATTAAAATCAGTAATTGATTTGTAAACTGATTAAAAATTAAATTCAGTCATTGTTTTGTAAAAATGAAACGTCTCATAAAATCTTGCAGCACTATTGTTGTGGATCGTAAAAATCAAATCCAACATTATAATTTATTCACTAAAGAGATGAAGAGATTTTTATTGATATAATTGGTGATAACTTTTTGTGGACTTACTCATAAGTTTACAAGGGTTCCAAAGTGCCCTGCAATTATATTCATAATTTTATTAATATAGATGTATGAAATTAGTTTTGTTTTGTGCTATTTTTTAAAGCCATTTTCATAGTTCTATTAATTATTATTATATTGTTGGATCTATTTTGTATTTCAATCCTTCATCAATTCAATTTCAAACCATACTAACGGAAACAGATGTTAGTTAATGAGTTTATTTTGTTAGAGCCATTATAGTAGGACCAGTTCTGCAACCATAAAACCGATCTTTATTATGATAGAGATTAATTTTTTTGAACCACTGTATAATAGATATCGGTTGTTTGTACTAGTATAATTATTAAGTGTTCAAAATCTTGTATTGATAATTCTGAGAAAGACTCAGTTAATTAGACTAGTAGATTAGCAGGTACTATAGAGACACCTATTTAAAACCCTTTCCTATTTCAAGTTGTCAAAAGTGAGCTGTGTTTGAGTTGCTGAAAGTTGTGAGAGTAAATTATGGAACAAAATGTGTGGACGGCTTTGTATTGCAATGTGTGATTGCGAGAAGACATTTGTATAATTAAAGTGTTACATTTTTATTTTGAGTTTCATTGCTTCATAGAACGCGGCTTTTTAGTTTTTGGTAGTTCTATTCTATCAAAAAAAGGGTTTTTCAATACCATTGATTGTACAGTGTCAAATATTTTTCAATCGAAAACACCGGAAATGTGTAAAATGTCGCATATTCCTATGTATCGATTTAAACCACCACATTATTCTTTCAAAGTATAAGTGACAAGTAACAAGTGGTGGGGCGTTAATTTATATACATATGCGTACTATTTAACCGACTTCAAAAAAGGTTCTCAATTCGTCGGAATCTTTTTTTTTTTAATCAAGGAAGACATACTACAAAAACGAACGCTTGAGCGTAGCGATTGTGCGTGTGTGTTTATTATACCTTCAAACAGTTGCGTATAATATAGTGGTACGCAGGGCCAAAGATTATTATTAATACTAGGTACCAATATTAATAATAATCTTTGGCAGGGCTTTGCAGTTGCGGTCTGACTGAACCGATTTAGCTGAAATTAGGAAAAGAGATGATTAACACAAGTGCACATTACGTCATATCCTGAAAAATCATGATTCCTATGAGATTGGAGGATTTACCCTTATATATATGTAATCAAAGGATTTACCGGTAAATGCTAGGTTTGGTAGGTAATAAAGGTTGAAAAGGCGCCATAATTTTTCAGTTTTTGGAAAATTATTAATTGGAAACCAATAAGAAATTATCGAGTTTTCCTGAGCAGTTTTTATTAAAAACTAGCTGTTGCCCGCGGCTCCGCCCGCGTGAATTACGATTTTTTTACATAATATACCTTCCTACTGGAATTCCTTGATTTTTCGCAGGATTCTGGTGTGATGTTGTACAGAAACCTGTTCTTACTTTGCACGGGTTATCTTGTGGTGATTTTGAAAACTCCTTTTTCTTGGCAGTGGCACAGTCCGTGGTCACTACGTGACCACGACTTGTACCAATGTATCGAAATATCGACAGTTAAAATCGTCCTTTTCATTGTGATTTTTATTCTGAAACCACGAAATATGTCAAAAATTATTAAACCATGTGAAAAGTTGTACTGGTGGTAGAACTCTTCTTCCAGAGTTCGGCCGGGTAGGTACCACTGGGATAAATTACTCTACTAACAATATTCCCCAGCCCAACAATATAAGAGTCTTTTAAAAATCTTTGCTTCATCTCAATACAATCCAAAACATCAGAATGGACAATGGCTATATATTTCCTTACGTATAAAAAGACCTAAGATGACAGTCAGTCGGTTAGGATCGATAAGACCTAAAAGTTAAAAATATTTGTGAACCATTATCTTACGCTTTCCATATTGCGGATGATAAAGTTTAAATCTGTTCATGTCTGTCTTAACAGTGCCATCTTAATATAAAGTCAGGAAACAGTAAATAACATGACAGTTAATTTTTATTTAATAAAATTCGGTAGTACCTATCATAGATTATACATGGTACCTATCTCAGAGTTTTACATTCAAGTTCCACATAAATTGTAGAGATGGCGCTATACGGTATAACGTAGCGATAACGCCAGTTACATGATTTTTGTTCACCCTAAATGTGAAAAATTTTAAACCATACAAAATCTCCTGCTAAGCCTATTTATTTACGGCTGTAAGGGTACTCCAGTCTTACTTGAGCCCTACGTCCTAGCCCTAGGTTCTTTGTGCATTCCGAGTTTCAAGTCATCTACCTACTTGAACTTAAAGGTTCTGATGTCTGTAATTTCTGAACTACAAAAGTGACGATGATAAGATTCGTATGGAATAATCTTTAAAGAACCTCCTTTTTAACAAAAAAAGAATGAATGGAATCGGACAACGCGTTAATGAATTATAATTAAAAAACGTTTGGACTTTGATGCCGTCTTCCAGGGAAACCATGATGAATTTCGGGACAAAAAGTATCCTATGTCCTACCTCGGGGTATGAACTATAATCATGTCAAGTTTCATTTAAATCCATCCAGCGGATTAGCCGTGATGCCCGGTCGTGAAACAGACAGACAGACAGACAGACAGACAGACAGACAGACAAAAATTAAACAAATTACAGTTTTGGCTTCAGTATCGACTAAATAGTGTCCTCCAACAAAAATTTTCAAAATATCTTCAATGTACAGAATTCGACCCTTTACAGTTTTATTATAAGTATAGATAAGATATCATCATCTTGTCATAAGCCTACGATGTAGCCATAGATTTTAATTAGCCCAATGAACCTGTTTTACGAAAAACTAAATAATTTGAATTTTCGCGGCCAGATGTACCCGTCCACCATAATGAGAAATTACTACCTAATAATAATAATAGTGTTCATAGACAAGCATTGCGTCCATAGACAATTTTTTAAAGGTAAAGTGGTTTTTCTGTTTTCCACTGATCTCTAATAAGAATAAAGATCAGTGGGTTTTTCCCAACGAGGTAAGGTTTTTCCCTTATTTTTTCCAATGAATTCAAGTAAATTCACAAACTTACCGAAAAATTAAATCGTCAACTTGATTAATAACAATTTTCTAATTTCATCTGTACGCTGTCAGATTATTCACCATAGACAACTATTATCTGTCAAACTTTCCTTTTTCGTACACGCTCGTTGCGCTGCACGTGTATTTAGGGTTTTCGCTCGATATCCTGTAACAATGGACAAGCCCAACGTTCTCGCACGTGTGATCAAGGTCCTGGGCCGCACCGGCTCCCAGGGACAATGTACCCAGGTCAAAGTTGAGTTCATCGGAGAGACCAGTCGTCAGATCATTAGGAACGTGAAGGGACCCATCCGTGAGGGAGACATCCTGACGCTCCTCGAATCCGAACGTGAAGCCAGAAGACTAAGATAAACGGTGAGGAATCATGTGTGATATGCTTTGTATTGATCTCATGATAGATTTTCCAAGTCAACGATATAACCTCTTAAAATAAGTTAAGATTTTGTTTTTTCAAATCAAAACCTTTGCGGGTGTGCTAAAGGGTTAATCTTTAATTTTAATGTGTTAAGCGCCATGGCAGGGCATTATCCAAAAGATAGACATACTAGTACAACTCTCACAGGCCATTGAAATATCTAGACATAAAATCTGTGTCTAGACACTAGTAGTCCAACTCAAGCGGCCTATGTATCAGTGAATATACACTGCTTAGATGTTGTATGGCATCTTTGTAGTGTATACCATCACAAATTGTTTATTAGGTATATCTGGGATTTTAAAATGTGATATTACAACTTTTTTTTTCAAATGAAACCTAAATGTGGAGTTTGATTTGTCATCAAATTGCGATTCCCACAAAATCTGCTAACTATATTATTGTATTTAGCTTAGTTAGTAGTTGTTGTAATTAAGATTATAATGTATTAATTTATTTTGTCTTCTTTTCAGGGTTGGGTGAATCCGCATTAGGTTAAGTCGCTTATAATGTATCATCTATTATCTGTACTTTAATGTGAACATCTTACAAAACCGTCAAAGATTACTTTAACTATGTAACCAGCTATAATAAATGACACAAAAAAATTGTTTGTTTTTAATGACCCCTTTTTTAGTAGATAGGTTTGCACCTGATGACAATCATACCTGCTGGAAAGCAATGACTAGGTTTATTATGGAGCTTGCTTGCCTAAGAAATGCCTATTTACTGTTGATTTGAAAGGTCTCAAGTGCTCGTAGATGGACTGGAGTGTCGGACCAACGCGAGATCTACCTGGGATTCTCAGCAACACTCCAAGATATCCTGTGCGACCTGGGAGGCCTGTTCTGATTCTGGAGTGAGCTCGGCTGGCTGGAGTGATCCGGCGAGGACCCGCATCGGCGACTCCACGTGCCACGGGCGAACAATCGCCTACTCGCGTATACGTCCCAGAGCAGAGAAGAAGAAGAAGAAGTCTCAAGTTGTAGGAGGTGGGAAAAATAGTGCCTGGGAGTGTATTCCAGACATTCGCAGTGTGTATCAGGAACCAACCACTTCATATGCCTTTGGAACGTCAGTTGTCAACTATGTAGGGATAAAAGCCTAGGTACATAGCAAGATCCTAAGTTTGATCCTGATGTGGGCCATTTTGGAATTGTATTTCTGTAGCATAATAATTTCTTATTAACTTAGATCTGGTTTGGTAGGATACTGATTAGCAACCCATTGTCAAAAACTAATTTCTAAGCAATTTTGCGTTCTGGTGAGATGCTGTGTTGCTACACAGCATCATCAGCAGACATAATAAGCTTCATATATAAAGCTATAGAGAGAGCTACACTGTTCGTCAATGCAATACTTTTTACCAGTTATCGACTTATAGCTCAAAGTTAAGTTAACCTCATCAAGAAGTCTGTGTTTTGACAAATTAAACAGATGGAGACAGTGTTTCATGTGATTGACATTACAGGACCTCCCAACTTTGTGTTGCAACGTTGTATTGTGCTAGACATCCTAAGAAATCAGTTCAAATATTTTGATGACCTATTGATGCAGTATATATATCAGATATAGTTTTAATATTATGTTTATAGATGTTTTGCTTTATAAGTTTACCATGTAAATATCTCCAAGGCTTGGTTGGTAATTTTTTATATGCCCAGTAATTTTTTCAAAATTGATTTATTATAAATAGAAAAGCTAGTAAAGAAAAGTTTTTCATATTTTGAAACTTTATTCACAATATTATCATACTAATGTTATAACAGTTTAATCATTAAGGCACAATTCCTGTGACTACTATTATATTATACTAAAAAAGTATGGTCATACTTTAGTGTTAATTAGCAAGTGCTCTTGTACTTGCTTCAGAATAGATAAGTAATAATAGTAATTGCAATAATTTAATTATTAAGACATTTTTTTTTAATTCCCTTGGAATTTGCTACTTTGTCAAATACCACAGGAGTCATGCTGTAATGAATGAACTATACTTATTACTCTAAAGAATAGCTGTACATTATTAATAATGATCACATAATATTAAGGGGGATGAGTACCATCCAGGTGCGAAAATTACAAATTTTATTTAGTTTTTTGCTAATATTGGGATAATTATACATTGTAGGCTTGACAATAAGTTATGCAACTACATTTTTTTAATAAAAACTTTGCTAAAAAATAAGTATTTAGTTCATATTGGTACCCGATAGCTCCAAAAGAGAATGACCAAAGGTGGTATCCTCAGATCACTCAAAGTGATCTGAGGTGGTATCAAGTTTTCTCATGAACCAAAACCAAAATAGTCTAGGAAAATAAAATAGGGTTTTTTAAGAACTATTGGAACTAAGAATTTATTTTTCATATCCGGAATTTAATTTTCCATACAAAAAGTTACTATCTTTTCGATGCACATTTTGTGTCACACTGATTTTACTAAGATACTTGTTTGTTTGCATATAACTTTAGAATCCGGATATTAATTAAAAATGTAATAATTGTAGGAGTTAATTTGGAGACCGTAGTCTATATAAATAAAGTTTGGGTTTGATTCAGCTTGATACGGGAATCCATACATCCATGGTCATTGTCCTTTGGAAAACAGCAAAAAATAATCTTTTGGGAGTCAATATGAGGTTAATGGGGATGTTCGAGCTAAGTTTTTACTAAAAACATGTAGATGTATGAATATTATGCTCGCAAAATTAATTGCCATAAACCCACAAAGTCCAATTAGTCAAATATTTGCGAAAAACTAAATAACATTTTAATTTTGCAGGCTAGTAGTGCCAAAACACCTTAATTACAATAATATTAATCAACATAAACAAAATAAGATAGTATAAGTACATTAGCACATTCACTATGGTGTTCTGACTTCTGATTGAAATCAGAAGTCGTAAATAATAATTACATCACTGTATTTATAAAAATATACATTTTACATTCGTTTGGTGTAAAAAAAACTGCGCGAACTATCTCGTGCCGCGAGATTTCGTTGAGAGGAACACTTCGTTAGCACTTGAGCACAGGGGCACCTACCGCTACTATGTCTCGTATTTTTCTGAGTCGCAATGAGCCCAAAACAAGCAGTTACCGATACCACTGTAACAAATTAATATCACCGCCGCTATAAACACAACACTGCACACCGTACAAGGCTTCCTTTCTAGGAAGAACCCGATAAGATATAGCACCATAAACATTACGTGTGTGTTCACCAACGCCGGGTTTACGGGCTTCGGTATCAAAAGAACTGGGATCAGCCATTGCAAACAATACATTTCGGCGAGTGGCGAGTGGCGAGATGGATACTAGTTGACGCGTACGGCAGCTACGCGGATGCGTATCAGTGTCGTAATCGACATGTTTTGAATGATATCACACTAATTTGTAATTAACAAGCAATAATAATGTCAAGGCGCTTTATTCCGAGCAAATAGTCGCACAAAAAATTATTTTTGACAGTGACAACTGACAAGTATAGAGGTGACATTTATGACGAGGTGTTGCCATTTGAAATATTACTCACAGACTATAAAACTATAATGACGAATAGTCCAAAGTTTTATTGGCGTAATCCTTTGGCGTAAACTGAAGAACCCTTTATCGTTTTATTTCATTGTTTGTTTTTGTAACGAATCTACACATTTCTTACTATAAGTATAGTCTATCTATTGATATAGATAACAAACGTTCCTACGAGCTTTATATCCTCGAGCCTACGATACGAGAGAATCGGTCCTACGTGCTATATATCTCCCTATCCATTGCCATATTCACCCCAATCATTTACTCTAGAATCCTGAATCACTCTGATTCCCTCACAACGACTTCCGGATTTGAGTTCCTAACTTCCTGGTCCTGGGTTCACAGCGCGGACGCCGGACCGGCCATTTCAGAATTTTAGTATAATTTCTACATTTGGTCGTGGGAGTTGTCATTATATTATTATTTAGCCTATGGGAGTTGTCGGCCGCAAGGCCGCGGCATGGCCGCGGCTGGGTATCGCGGACAAAGACACCGCGATGCGATCCTGTGTAGCAAAAATTGGTTTATCCCTCCCAAGTTAGTAACTACGGAAACAAACGTCAAAGTTACTATCAGGATGAGATAACAGTACCTAATTTACCTACTGCAATCTCTGGGTTGTAAGTTGTAATAGATTTTTAGCAGACAGACAAAACTGATTTTTAATGTAGGTATTTTTTTCTTTTTCCAAGAATGTAGGTACCTATTTTAACACCTACCATTATTTTATCAAATTACCTAAGAACTAAGAAAAGTGTCTTTATATGAATAAGGTATTCGTTCAGTTGAAAACTACTTAAACATATTTGGAATGAAGGTTAAAACGAGAATAGGTACAGATATTTAAGTTCTCCGGGGATTTCTGAAAAAGGAATTCAGGTTGGCGGAGCCGCTGAAAAAGGCTAGTTTCTACCTACACACTTGTATCATACAGTTACCTATAGAATATGCAGCTACTTTTTATACATCTGTGATAGATACCTACATATTGTACAGTAGTCTGATGATGA
Source organism: Coenonympha glycerion (assembly GCA_963855885.1). Taxonomy (NCBI): domain Eukaryota; kingdom Metazoa; phylum Arthropoda; class Insecta; order Lepidoptera; family Nymphalidae; genus Coenonympha; species Coenonympha glycerion. Next base: position 15,239,560 of record OY979636.1, on the reverse strand, counting down.
CGTAGCTTTTCCACGCCGCTTGGCACGCAGCCAAATCAAGTTGTTGCGAACTGACCTTTTGTTAGAGATGTTTTTTACTGATAAAAAAATTAAATCTGATTCATAAATCCGACTGTTTTGCGTGCCATTTTTAAGGATCCGCATACCCAAAGTTACCAGTGGTACTTGTTTAGTTCAGAGTAGGTATCAGATCTCTGCTTCTTGGAAGGTTGTCGGGGTTCAAATCCCGGACTTCCCTTCACTATAATGTTCACACTTCAAGTTCACAAATGTTCTCAAAGCCCAAAGCTGTTGAAGCCCTCCATAACCCCTTTTTGGCCAAACCCCTTCCATTCTGAGAGGTAGGCTCATGCCTAGAAGTGTGCCTAGCATAAAAGGATTAAAACTTACCCAAAGGAGGACAAAGGACCCTATTTCCACCGAATATAATAAAAGTAACGAGTAGGTACCTATAAAAATATTTTATGTATAAAAATTATATAAATCAATATCGCATCATTCGAACGTAGCGAGATGGGTAAATTTTGGATTTCTGCAGTATCGACCAAAAACAAACAAAAAAAATCACGTTTGTTGTATAGGAGGTCCCGTTTATATTATTGTTTTTCAACAGCAACAGAAATACATCATCTGTGAAAGTTTCAACTGTCCAACTATCACGGTTCAAGAGATACAGCCTGGTGACAGATGGACAGAAGGATAGACGGACGGCGGAGTCTTAGTACCTACCTAATTGGTCCCGATTTACTCTTTGGGTACTGAACCATAAAAATCCAAGTCCCAAATTACAAAACTTTTTGATCCCCCTTACGCAATAGTCACGTGCGGTAACCGAATGAGATCCGACATCCCAGATCCGATTCCATTCCCAGCTAGGAGCCGGATGATGATTTTCTGCAAAGAAATATTACCTACTTAGGTATATCGAGTGTCATCTAAGTTCTACTAAGAACTTAACTTTGAATTCAAAGTATTTACTATACTTAATAATTATTGTTATTTGATTAATAATATTGTCCAACACACTAAATATTTTCTCATAAGTACTTAGGTACTAAAAGCTTCCATTCTTGCCCACGTAAGTACCTACGCGTATTTCATAAAAGCATTTGGTACGCGCATGCGTTGGGAATAAAAGGGTTCTCTCACCCCCCACGTTCCGACAATTTCCCGCCAGTGACGCCCGACACCCGCGTCGGTCGACATCCGACCGAAAACGTGTGGAAATCCGACCAGAATCCAATCAAAAACCTCACAAAAACCTATAGGACGCAGGTCAACAGTGAATAAAACTTTGGGCAGTTTACAGAAAAAAAAACTGAAACATGGCCCATTTTCAACTGGAATCAATACACGAACTATTACGGCAAACAATCAAGGGAATCGTTTTATTCATTGGCCATGCTTTCTTTTCTATTATGTGCCACGATACCAAGAACGATTCGCATTGAGGATTCCAGAAAAATATATGACAATAACAAGACAATCATAAATTAAAATAATCGCTAACTGGATATTTATAAGTACCTAATAAATACATAGAAGATATTATTGCAATTGGAATTGATACAACAACTGTAGGTGGAATAATCAAAAATGGCGAACACAGCGCATTTGATGCGGCGACAAAGCTCCCGAGATTTGTACGCCCAGCGTTCTTTAGATCGAATGGAGATGAAGGAATTGAGAGGTCGTCTGGTCACGATGGAGAACGGGCATCCGATACTCCGCACCCACGTTATGTACGGGGCAACCAACCAGGCCTTCGAGGACACCAGCCCTAACCGACAGTCCTCGGAAACCACGAGCAAAGCCAGCTCCGAAACCGAAAGAGCCGTAAAACCAGAAGGCGTGGAACCCGTGAGGGAATCTTGGGACAGCAAGTTGACGTTTCTCCTAGCGACCGTGGGCTACGCTGTCGGTTTGGGTAACGTCTGGAGGTTTCCGTATTTAGCCCAGAAAAACGGTGGCGGTGCATTCTTGATTCCATATTTCGTGATGCTTGCGATTGAAGGGATTCCCATCTTTTATCTGGAGCTGGCGATCGGCCAGCGTTTGCGGAAGGGTGCGATCGGAGTGTGGCACCAGGTGTCTCCGTACCTGGGCGGTATCGGGATAAGTTCCGCCGTGGTGTCGTTCAACGTGGCGTTGTACTACAACTCTATAATCGCGTGGTGTCTCTTCTACTTCGCTCAGAGCTTCCAGGCGGAGCTGCCGTGGTCGGAATGCCCCAAGAAATACTTCAGCAACGGCTCCTACACCACTGAACCGGAATGTGCTGTAAGAAAGCTTTAAATACTATTATTTTAGAGAGAGAGATTTTCTTCTTTGTCCACCGCAGCAGTCAACGAGACGTCACCGTTAACCGAGATTAAGTATTTAATAAGTAATTCACGTGCGGTGAACAGGGGACACGCTGTCATAGTAATCAGTATCACTACTTTATCGGTGATATTGTGACGGCTGTGGTGGACAAACAGCCCTATAGGATTATTTTGGCCCGGCCTTTTCTTAGGAAGGCTGTCAAATTCACACCAACTGCATGCAATGAAGTCTTTCGTGTCTTGGACGTAAAAGGATAGAGTTTTCGAAAAACAACATACAACGATAGCATTTGTCTAAATTAATTGAGGAAACCGGGCCTAAGAGGCTTATATTGCTATTGGGTACGTACTTCGGACTTCCTATTGGCCTAAAAACTGTTCCTTTGCAGTCCAAATTTTTTACTAAATAAGTAGGTACCATAAGTAGGCCCTGGCCTCAGCTAGGAGTATATCAACAGAATATAATAAGGCAATTATGGTTAGATGAAGAAGGCCTATGTCCAGCTGTAGTCGTCCCTCGACTGAAACCATGACCGAAGATTATTAATATTGAGTAGTATTAATAATCTTTGGCCATCACTGGACACTGTCTCTTTATCGTCTAGTGGTAGCAATTTGAACAGCGGGTTGCGAGGATTCGAATCCGGGGTTGGAATATAAATTATTTTGATATGTAAAAAATATTATATAATATTATGAAGTAAAGAATAGGGTTATTCCGCTTAGATTTTTTTCTGGATTATCCACTTGAGAGTAGAGATTTGTTATTTTGGAAACTTAGATTGGTAGGTACTTGTTTGAATAAGTAGGGTTCGTACTTAAATATCAAAGATCTTAATTAACTTGCTAACAAAACCGATTTATCTCGTGTTTCAAATCTAATCTGCTAATAACGGGATGAAAATATAATCCGCTACTGACGCCGGAAGCAGTAAACTACGCGTTCTAAAATAATAAGGGCTTTTTTCTGTGTTAAAATTTAAAATCTTTGTTAACGTGAAATCAACGGGTATGCCCGCGAAATTCAAAATTTTCGTGGTTTTTTGCAATTTGTACGCTAATTAGACATGATAGGCTTACCTATGGCAATCAATTTGCGAGAATGGCAGTATCATCTCTACATAATTATATCAAAATCTTTGCATAAAAATGTGTATCCTAGGAAATTAGTCCGTATCGAGTTTTATGTGAGTAACTCGCAAATCTCGGACTAATTTCTTTAACTCGACACTTTCGAGCAGAGATTTTTATATAAACACGTGAAGAAGATATTGAAATTATCGCAATTTGACGGCCATAAGTCCATTATGTCTTATTAGCTTAAAAATCGCGAAAAACCACGAAAATTTTAAATTTCGCGGGCACACCCGTGGTGTGCTCCTTAAGTCGCTACGGAAACTAGTACTTAGGTATAGGTGAGAAGATCGGGCAATAAACTTGGCACTTATTTTTTATTTTATTTATTTATTTTTTTAATGTAATGATTAATTGCAGCTTTCGCTAATATACCACTATTAATAAACCACTTTTCTAAATAATAATTAATTATTAAATCGACATTGGGCATAACAAACCTGTAAGAATCTTTTAGAAATTGCTAGGGTTTTCTTTAACTGTTGTGGTGACTGGTATCAATGCGATATTTAATATTTTATTTTAATAAAGGCCTTGAATTTTAGCAAAATCGGTTCAATAGGGCCTTTTTGATAAGTATCAGATTTTTCTTATCACGTAATAACAAAATTTACGTAGAGTAGGTACAACATATACCCGCAGTGGTATGGTAGGTACAACGTACAGCAGCTGAGTTAATAAATTTATTCAAGGTTCCTAAGAGGAAGTTCGTAATTTCTTTTTTAATTAAAAAATCGTCTTACCTTCTTTATAAGCTTACGCTTAAATTTTTCTTGCCAATATAATCTGAGCACGCTAGGTGCTCAGATTATATTGGCAAGAAAAATTTAATTTTAATTTATGCTTACATAATTATGTACTTACTTAGTAAGCGTGTTGGCTAGTATAGCCAGCATCATATCGATGGTCCCAGATAAGAAACAAGGAAGACTTTTAAATTTCCCACGGGATAACCCAAGCGAAGCAGGGGGGTGGATTCACGTAATGTTTTTATATACTGAGTGATGTGAATAAAGAAACAAAATAAAAAAACCGGCCAAGTGCGAGTCGGACTCGCGCACCGAGGGTTCCATACTATAAAAGAAGTAAAATATTAAAAGAATCACTTTTGTTCGTGATTTTACGAGTAATAATTTACATATATGTACTTTTTTTAATAACTTATCTTATAGACAGAAAATGCCTAACATATACCTCTCCGTCAAGGGAAACGGATGGGTTATGTATATTACACCCACTGAAAACTGTCTGTTTCCACGACGGACCCGCTATCAGAAGTCTGGGATTCACTATCGTATTCACCGCGCATTCGCCAGGAACCGCGCTTCCACCAGGACAGCGAGATATTGCGAATATATTAAATAGTAACGGATTAATATCAATAAAGTTGCTTTCATATTAATATCATTTACTCTAGAACTTTATTATTCCAGGTAAGTATTTTACAGACTAATTTTAGAACCCGAAAAGAAACTTTAAGTTGAGCAATTACACATGAAACTGTTCAAGAACTTTGATTAACGGAAAAGATTATTGTAACTTTCAAGACTAACGATGCTCTTGGAATTTAATCTCATAAAAAAGTCAAATAAAATCTCGTAAATCCTTGTAAATTCGTTGGTCCCAAGATAATTATAATAATAACTTCTAAGTTGCTAAATGTTAATTCAGCTGGAATAAGTCAGAAACTGCGAGATTGTTTCTTGTTATAACTTTCTAGATCGTGTTCCAAATTATTTCCTAAAAGGGTCTTTGGGTGACCTATGAGGGGATGAAGGGTACGGGTGAAATTTGCTAAGTAGATAAGTACAGGAGGGAGGGTATAATTCGATTTATCAAACGTAATATTGTTGAGTCATTCCGCTGTAAAAACTTGTCACGAAAATTACTAAAGTAGGTAGGTACCTTTTTGGTCGTGTTCTTGAAAAATGGATTACATAAGCTGAGCTGAGATTAATAAATCACCGGCTTCTGTAAAAAAATTGCTTTAGTATAAAAAAACCGGCCAAGTGCGAATCGGACTCGCGCACCGAGGGTTCAGTACTAGGTATAGAAAAAGTAATCCATAAGAATCACTTTTCTTACCCAGTCGTAAACTGAACTTTTGTTAGGTTAATTTTTAGTACTAAAAACAGTACTTCTTATATCTCGTTCAAACTAAATATTTTTTGGTGGAAGTTTACATGGAAATGAACATCATATTTTTTTTGTTAGTTTTATCATTCTCTCATTTTAGAAGTTACAGGGGGGGACACACATTTTACCACTTTGGAAGTGTCTGTCGCCGCGAAAACTATTCAATTTTGAAAAAAAAAAAGAGATATTAGAGACCTCAATATCATTTTTAAAGACCTTTAAAAACATTTAATTTCAGTTCAGGGAACCCCCAAACTTGGTTCTTACAGTTTCGGAAAAAAGTGGATGTGACATACGGACGGACAGACAGACAAACATGACGAATCTATAAGGGTTCCGTGTTGTGTGTGCCATATGGCTACGGAACACTAAAAAGAGTTCTTTTCCAACTTTTATTTTACTTTTATTAACGTTTTACTCTGGTCATACAGGATCCAGAATCCTAAAGAGATATTGTCCCTTCGAAAGCAATTCGAAAGTGTGTTTGTAAGCGACCTATAATAATAGTTTCTTTATTCAGTAAATCTAATTCAATCGGCAGTAAATTGTAGTGTGTGTATACAGAAAAGATGAGCGCAAATAAAAAAAGCTCGGCACAAGCGTCTTTTACTCTTCAATGCAGAAATGGACTTGAGGGCCTGTTGAGAGGGATTTAAGCACACGGGTCGAGTACTAGGGTCACCATGCTTAACATATTTGCTTTGTGGGACAGTATTTATTTCCGCCTTTTTTGTATGTTTTCCGTACCTCAAGGCATCAATGGGATCGTCTTTTGTAGTAAGGTTTTACACGTTTTTATCAGGGTTCTTTCCCCAATGCTCCGTGAAAGGGTGTTAAAAAGCGGAAAATCAACTCTTACCAAATTTTCGGCCATTTTTTATTTAGCCCGCGGTTTGTTCTCGTTATCCTATACTTATGAAAGACGAAAAGCGGGTATTATAGCATTGTAACTTACAAAAGATTTATTTTTGGAATGTTCCTTAAATATTTTTTCTTTAATATTTAAAAGACAAACATAATAATATTATGATGTACTAGCAAACCCGGCAAACTCCGTTTCGCCACCAGATGGCTTTACCGCTAAAAAGATTTTCCCGCTTTTCTGTTGAAATTTTTCCTGAATTTTCTTTGCTATAAACCTCACGGAGCCCGAGACCTTTCCAACGAATGCAGAACCGTGGAAATCGGTTCGTGCGTTCTGGAGTTATAGCGTCAGTAAGGAAAACCCGACTTATTTTTATATAGTAGAGAAGAGAAGATAATCAAATTTATAACATGAAACATAACCAAAAACTTTTTGTCTTCCTTTAGGCACCTGAAATCTCCCCGCATCTAATATGGAAGAAGTTATGAACTCTAGTTCCTTATTTCTATGAAAATAGTGAAATCATTTACGTCCTACTTAAAAATTCTAAGCTATAAAGTTTTACACACAAGTGGAAAGAATGAGTTTTGAAAACCTCGAGCGCAGTATGTATTCTTCCATTATCTAAAATCGATAGTTCGGGAATAAATACTTCAGCTTGTGCAGTCGAAGTTGCTTTAAAATTTACCGAAGTGAGGTTTCGAGTTTTTTTTACGCTATACAAGTTAGTACTTGACTGCAATCTCACCTGATGGTAAGTGATGATGCAGCCCAAGATGTTAGCGTACTAACTTGGAAGGGGTAAGTTATGTCACCCCAACGGTTTGTACACAGCATCGTACCGGAACGCTAAATCGCTTGGCGGTACGTCTTTGCTGGTAGGGTGGTAACTAGCCACGGCCAAAGCCTCCCACCAGACCAGACCTAAGCCAATTTAGAAACTATAATAGATTTGCGTCCGTCGCGTCGGCTCGTCCGTCACAGCTTCTTTTTTGGTTCTTTTAAGGTCCAAGCATGGTGCAAGACGGTTACTTTTGTACTCTACGCTCTTACGTTTTACAGGGGTCTGATTACGTAAGTTACGTATAATCGTTAGTAAATTGACTGACGTAAACCAATCAGGGGTCAAAATAGGGATTACGATTACGATGAATACGTTTTTATTACACAATCTAGGAGCTGGTCTCTCAGTCATATTTCCATAACGTGAGCGAGAGTGATAAATTCTCTAAATATGAATCTTAGCTATGTCGATTTAACAGCCCCGAAACCTCCTGTACCTATACTAAATTTCGTGAAAATCGTTTGAGCCGTTTCCGAGATTCAGATGTACATATACTTATACAAGAATTGCTCATTTAAAGATAAAAGATTAGATTTATGTGAAACTTCGTGAGTTTCTAATTTTGGATGTTTGTTACTTAATCACGACAAAATTGCAGAAACAATTTAGTTGGGAATGTAGAGAGCTTGTTAATAGTAGGCAAGCTCTTTTTTATCCCGGGAAATACCATTTCGTTACTAATTTACATGGGATTTTGATAAAACTAGCAATCACAATTCGCTATTCACGCTGGCTGTGTTAATCTAGCTTATAAACAGACAAACAAACAGACAATTAACTGCCACATTCACAACATTACAGTTATATTCGAAGTAGGGTCGAAATTATATTGTTGATCTTAACACAATAGCAAGGTCTGCAAATGGACGGTTGAACAAACTTCGAAGCGTAATTTAAGTGTTATGTAGTGTATTTAGTGGCTTTAGTGGCATTCGGTGGATTAAACTTTTGTTTACATAGTATGCTGGAGATATATACCTCAACTCTCTTATTATATACTTGGGGACAAATTACGTTACGTTTTTACTCACTGACTGATGTGAATAAAGAAATAAAATACAAAAATAACACACTGAAAAATTATCTTTACGGCTAACAACATACGTAGTTAATTTTTCAGAGTTCGCAAAAAATGTTTTGTGAAATGTGTTTTCATACCCCCAAATAAGGCTTTAAAGAATATTATGATAAAAAATTTAGCAGGTGCCGATTACGATGCTCGATTGGTGTTTAATTGAACTTCGTTTAATAATACCAAAAAATTGGCAAATATACTGAACAGAAAATCATGTAGATTTACTGTTAGGGTACTTAGATTATACATTATTAATTTATAGGCATTATTAAGTTAAATTACAGGCAATTTTAAATTAAAGCAGCAGTGATAGCTCAGTGGTTCTGACCTCTGCCTCTCATAAGGAGGTCGCGGGTTCGAATCCTGGGCACGCACCTTTGACTTTTCCGAGTTATGTGCGTTTTAGGAAACTAAATATCACTTGCTTAACGCTGAAGGAAAAAAACATGAGAAAACCTGCATTCCTGAGAGTTCACAAAAATGTTCTCGAAGGTGTGTGAAGCCCGCCAACCCGCACTTGGCCAGCGTGGTGGGCTATGGCCAAACCCCTCTCAGTCTGAAAGGGGACCCGTGCCCAGCAGTGGGACATAAAAAGGGGTTGAGAGAAAAATTATAGGCTCTTTATAACGATATTAAAATTGAGACGAGACTTCCCTGTACCCTGAGTCATCAAGTAGATATTTCAAATTATAGTAATGATCGAAAGATGAGGTCACCGGCTGGTTTCAAAGATGAAATTTACTAAGATTAATTATCTGTTGCCACGTCGATGGTAGGTAATTAGTGACTGGCTGAAAAAAAAACAATAAATAAATAACATAGCTTCCAAAGTATTAGATGGAAACTAGCTGATCTGGCAAACGTTAACGGAAAACGTTTTACTTTACCCAATTATAATAATTAGTTATTTAGATGTGTCGTATCCAATGACGTAATACGCTACGCTAAGAGGACAGGAAAGACGTGACGTATGTTATATGACGTATATAATATGACGTTGCGCTTCATACATTTCGGTACCGCTGTCGGTCGCATAGATAATCGCCATTTTACAGTTTTGACAACTTAAAAATCCGGCTTCAGGGCGAAGCCTAAATATGACTTCAGTAAGTGCTGATTGTTTAATCAATGGACGTGTCATACTTGTGGGTGTAAACGGTGAAATAATTTTGGGGCCTAAAATATACCCGCAAATATTAATTTAGCTCTTATTGCTACGAAATAAAGATTCCACAGTTCTACGCCAACGCTACGGGCTACGGGCGGCCTACGCTCCGCCTACGCGCTACGAACTCTACGTGATGCTACAGCTGTATTCCGCATACATCGATTGTTTGAAATTGTGACTGACGCTGAAATTTCAGCGTATAACTTCGATACCTAATTTAAAAGATAATAAAATGTAGATACAGATTACAGACTGTATTAACTTACTTTCGAACTTTTATTAGCTGCTACATAGTATGTGTATTGCTTAGTAAGTAATTGCGAATGGAAAACTTTGTAGAATGTTTTTGACATAATGTTGCGTTCGTACGAGGAAAGACGGAGGAAATAGAGTTGGAGCAGGAGTGCAGAAAACTTAAATGAATGGATTTCGACCTTTAGGCATGACTACGATTTTTAAAGTAGTAAGCTGTTCAATACAACAATTATTATATGAATGAATTGAAGTTATATTTCGGCCTTTAGGCATGACTACGATTATTAAAGTATAGTAAGCTGTACAATACAACAATTATATGCGAGGTAATTTGTCAACATCCCGACCGGGCTGTGACGTCATAACGATAACGTTATTGTATGTTATAATGAATGGAATTTGGAAAGGCCTATTTATATAGTGATGGCATATTGAGAATATCATCAACAATTAAATTTCATATCGTTTTTGTAAATCAAACCATGAGTTGATCGAAACAAATTCAGAAGTGTTACTTACCTACTGCTTTTACTATGATTTGATCGCAAGACTCCATAGGTTTTTGATATTTCTTCATTCTTGTGATTAAGATAGGTTAACTGTTTGAGTACCACTTGAACATTTTTAATTTGTTCCGCACTACAGGGACATTTTTTTTCTACAATTAAATAATATTAATAATTATTATTACTAATAATAGTAATTCGAGTCTGACGTCGCGGATTCGATTACCGCCACGGGAAGTGCCACTTTGGTATTATATTGTTGTTTATTAATTTATATATTACTAAGGTAGTATTGGCCTAACATAGGTACAGGCTATTGTAAAAAGCCAATATGATATTTGTATTTTATAATATGGAAATAACAACAAGTCGACTTAAAACTAAGTTTACGAAGTATCGCAGTGAAGTACTACTTACTTCTTAGTAACTTTACGTTATTTGTATTGTGCTTGTACTTAGTGTGTCAAGAACATTTTGTGAGACAATTTACAAAACGAATAATTGTTTGTGGTTTTACAAATAAAATAATGAAACAATGTTCGCGGTCCGTTTGTGTCAAATACACTGGAAAATTGCTCTTTCATTCATTTGCCCTATTGTTTTATTCCCTTTTCGGACTGGCATGTTTTATCATTCATTAACATAAGTATCTTCATTGTTTTATAACCTTTTGAGGGTTTTGGGTACAAAGGGTAAAGGCACCCTTTTATTCGAAGAACGCCCGTCAGTTTATCTGTCTGTCAGAGGGCTGTAACTCATGAACCGTAAATAAGTAGACAGTGTGTTTCTCTTGCTCGGATATACTTAACATTGATGGAGAAGTTTCATCAATGCTTCTATAACAAAATAAAATACTAGAAAAATGCGTATTTCAGCGTTTTGGCCGACTTTTAACGACAGCTGTACATCTCTTTACTAGGCCACTTTTTAACCCCCGACGCAAAAAGAGGGGTGTTCACGTCGATGTATGTCTGTCTGTATGTCTGCCTGTCTGTCTGTGTGTGGGTGTGTGTTTGTCTGGGGCATCATATCTCTCAAATGGATGGACCGATTTAGATACGGTTCTTTTTTGAAAGCTTTTCCTTGCGGTGCTTCTTAGCAATGTTTGGTTATTTATATTTATTTATTTATTTATTTATTTATTTGGCAATTAGAACAAGTTGTAACTAATACAGTTAAGGGTCTTAAATACTAGGTTTTAACTCTAGTTACAACTCTTTATATAATTGCACATAGTAAATTATTATAATACTAGCTGTTGCCCGCGGCTCCGCCCGCGTGAATTACGATTTTTTTACATAATATACCTTCCTACTGGAATTCCTTGATTTTTCGCGGGATTCTGGTGTGATGTTGTACAGAAACCTGTTCTTACTTTGCACGGGTTATCTTGTGGTGATTTTGAAAACTCCTTTTTCTTAATAATAGTATAAAGTTTCATTAATACGTAGTTGAAAGATCAAAAGGATGATTTTAACTGTCGATATTTCGACCCAGTGGCACAGGTCGTGGTCACTACGTGACCACGACTTGTACCAATGTATCGAAATATCGACAGTTAAAATCGTCCTTTTCATTGTGATTTTTATTCTGAAACCACGAAATATGTCAAAAATTATTAAACCATGTGAAAAGTTGTACTGGTGGTAGAACTCTTCTTTCAGAGTTCGGCCGGGAAGGTACCACTGGGATAAATTACTCTACTAACAATATTCCCCAGCCCAACATAATATAAGAGTCTTTTAAAAATCTTTGCTTCATCTCAATACAATCCATAACATCAGAATGGACCATGGCTATATATTTCCTTACGACGTATAAAAAGACCTTAGATGACAGTCAGTCCGTTAGGATCGATAAGACCTAAGAGTTAAAAATATTTGTGAACCATTATCTTACCCTTTCCATATTGCGGATGATAAAGTTTAAATCTGTTCATGTCTGTCTTAACAGTGCCATCTTAATATAAAGTCAGGAAACAGTAAATAACATGACAGTTAATTTTTATTAAAAAAAATTCGGTAGTACCTATCTCAGAGTTTTACATTCAAGTTCCACATAAATTGTAGAGATGGCGCTATACGGTATAACGTAGCGATAACGCCAGTTACATGATTTTTGTTCACCCTAAAAGTGAAAAATTTAAAACCATACAAAATCTCCTGCTAAGCCTATTTATTTACGGCTGTAAGGGTACTCCAGTCTTACTTGAGCCCTACGTCCTAGCCCTAGTTCTTTGTGCATTCCGAGTTTCAAGTCACCTACCTACTTGAACTTAAAGGTTCTGATGTCTGTAATTTCTGAACTACAAAAGTGATGATGATAAGATTCATATTGGAATAATCTTTAAAGAACCTCCTTTCTAACAAAAAAAGAATGAATGGAATCGGACAACGCGTTAATGAATTATATCTAAAAAAGGTATGGACTTTGATGCCGTCTTCCAGGGAAACCATGATGAATTTCGGGACAAAAAGTATCCTATGTCCTACCTCGGGGTATGAACTATAATCATGTCAAGTTTCATTTAAATCCATCCAGCGGATTAGCGGTGATGCCCGGTCGTGAAACAGACAGACAGACAGACAGACAGACAGACAGACAGACAGACAGACAAAAATTAAACAAATTACAGTTTTGGCTTCAGTATCGACTAAATAGTGTCCTCCAACAAAAATTTTCAAAATATCTTCAATGTACAGAATTCGACCCTTTACAGTTTTATTATAAGTATAGATTATCGGTTATTATATTATTATATTATTACAATATTATCGGTTTAGCAGTATAAAATGTTACTCTTCTCCAAAATAATTTAAGGCTTTTTTGGCGTATTTGTGTTGCGGTAAAAGTTTTTTTCTACTTTCTATTAACTTTTGAGTTTTGACAGATAAGTTTGAAATCTATTGGGTAAAGTTAAATAGTTAAAGAGTAAACTTGGGATTTAAATCCAAGACACGAACATGCTTATTACTAGAGTCTAGACTAACGAGATATTATCGAGGTCTGAAACAGAAGAAAAAAAATCAAGAAATATAATAAAAGTAAAACTAACTTTCGCGCATAAAGTAAAGTTGGTTAATTTTGTAATCTACAATCTTGGACGTGTTGTTGGTAATTTTGTTATGAAAATCAATCTCTCGTGTTGACGACGAAATATTGATGGAGCACTCCCGTAATAAATAATTATTTGTTGTTTTTCAGGTTAGCAGTCCAACGCAATACTTCTGGTACCGCACGACGCTTCAAATATCCGAAGACATCAACTACCCAGAGACCTTCAACTACAAGATTGCCCTGGCTCTAGTCATCGCATGGATCCTGGTCTACATGTGCATGATCAAAGGCATAGCATCATCAGGCAAAGTGGTCTACGTGACAGCAACATTCCCATACATAGTCCTTGTTATATTCTTCTTTAGAGGAATCACTTTAAAAGGCATGGGAGACGGACTGATTCATCTCTTCACGCCGAAATGGCATAAGATTTTGGACCCCGTGGTTTGGCTGGAAGCTGGCACCCAGATCTTCTTTTCCTTGGGTCTCGCCTTCGGTGGTCTTATAGCATTCAGCTCTTACAACCCTGTGGATAATAATTGCTACAGAGACGCAATTATGGTGTCAATGACGAATTGCTTGACATCTATGTTTGCTGGGATTGTGGTTTTCTCAATAATAGGGTTTAAAGCCACAATGGTGTATGACAAGTGCCTTGCGCTGAGGAATGAGACACTGTTGGAGGTGTTCGGGTCGGGGTACAGATCGATGGTGTTTCCGGAGGCTGGCCAAAATGTGACCGTGGACCTGAACGGAAATTTAACTACATTGGTGATGCCCCAGTTGCCGGAGTGTGATTTGCAGAAGGAATTGGACAATGTAAGTATAAAAAAAAAATTAAATAATCTTGTGAGAGATAGTCTTAAAGCCCTTCTAAGACCTTCGCTGACCTTCGCCTATTCACTAACTTGAAGACCTGGAGTCTGATTGCGTAAGAAAAACCGGCAAAGTGCGAGTAGGACTCGCGCACCGAGGGTTTCATACCATAAAAGAAGTAGAAGTAATTTACGAGTATAATTTACATGTAGGTACTTTTGTTGGCAAACCGCAAACGTAACTTTGTTTTTGGTGGATTATTGTTATTATCAAAAAAAGTATATTAGTCAGCGAGTTGATTCTATTTTTTCTGTAAAATATACGTTAACTTCTATTGATCATAATTATTTCAGATTTTTTGATTGGTAAACTTCGGAGATAAGGGGGGGAACGGTATTTTTTTCGACAGTTTGCCCAATAAATCAAAAACTATCAGGCATAAAAATAAATAAAAATTAGTTTCAGAATACACAAGTAACGCCCTTTCATATGATACCCCACTCAATATTGTTATCTCATTTTGAAATTTGGTCGACCCGGTTTTCCCCCCTTTTTAAATAAAAATAAAAACAATTTTCAAATTTTTACGATTGTTATGACGTCGGGTCACTATTACCTATAACTATTCTAAATTTCAAGTCGATAGCTTGAATAGTTACTGAAATAATTGAGTGTGACAGACGGACGGACGGACGGACGGAGAAAGTCTCACTATAAGGGTTCCATTTTTACCAAATTGGTATGGAACCCTAAAAACGTATTCATCGTTATCGTAATCTTTAGTAAATTCTGTCCTCCTGGCTGACGTAAATCAGGGTGCCAATCAGCGGACAAAATTTGAAACGATTACGATAACGATGAAAATGTTGTTCTTACAGCTTCAATCCAAGCAGTTGAAGGGTTGCTTCGAATCATTAATTTATATTTTATCACTATAGTTCTATGTAAAACAACGCTATTGTTGTATTGCAAGAATCTTTTTGTCAGAAAATTTCTTAACAGATTCTAATATTAGATATTTCTCTTCCACAGACAGCATCAGGCACCGGTCTAGCCTTCATCATCTTCACGGAAGCGATCAACCAGTTCCCCGGCGCCCAGTTCTGGTCGGTCCTCTTCTTCCTCATGTTGTTCACGCTCGGCATTGACTCTCAATTCGGGACCCTGGAGGGAGTGGTCACATCCATAGTGGATATGAAACTCTTCCCGAACCTTCGCAAGGAGTATTTAACGGGCGGGTTGTGCCTTCTCTGCTGTCTGCTGTCGATGGGCTTCGCTCACGGCGCCGGCAGCTATATCTTTCTACTCTTCGACATGTACAGCGGGAACTTTCCGTTGCTAATCATCGCGTTCTTCGAGTGTATTGGCATCGCTTACGTTTATGGTGTGAAGAGGTAAGTTGGTGAAGATTTTAATAACACTAGTAGACTGTAGACACACTCTAAATAGCTTGAACATAGGTGTACACTAGTCTTTAAACTTTATGTTAATATGCATTGAATGAATAATATATCATCAAAAATGTGTATCTACTTGTAAAAATCAATCACCGTGCGGTCTTTTTAAAACACAAGTAGACTGATTTTAATAAGTTGTTTTGTTTGCTCATTAAATTACACGATGCTTTAAATTCATAATTTAGATGGCAAAACGATGTCTGTGTGGTCAGCTAATCGAAGATACAAAATTATTTCTATAATAATTTCTTTCGATATTTGTCGTAAAACCTCTCGTGCTCTTTTAATAAGGCGGTCGAATATATAATAGCTTTTGAAACAAAGACACAAAAATGTATGAAAAACCAAAGTAGGTATAAAATAAGTAAAATCGTCAACCGATTCGGTCCCTCCCCATATTTGTGCTCAAACTCAATAACCTCAGCAAATCCTCAAAATGAAACGATGCTATATTGAAAAGGATTTCATTAACGCCGACAAGGCTGTTTTATTGTAAGTAGGGTCGCAAGTAACTGAATCAATGTTGGATCGAACGGATTTTCACGTTGTAAAGCTGTACGCTTGAGTTTTATGGAAAACAGAATACGAAAGGACATGGCCGAAACTTGTATGGAGCTGTGCCCTGGAAAAAATATTCATGGTCATCGACAAGCAATACGTCATATTAAAGCTTATAATTATGTCTTTATATTCGTTTAAGTTTTATGATCAGAGAACTAGCGAGAGAATCATATATCAGCATAACAATTTGCAACAAAATGCGCCTAACCGTTTTTAATAGCAATGATTTTTTAATAAAAAATTGCTATGCAATATACTCGCATACATACGGATACTCGCATTTTCTACAAGTTATAATAATTACATCATATCATTCATCATACAATTTCGGACACTAAACAAAAGTATATTCAATCATAGTATTTTCAAAGAACTTGCGGTTGGCGCCAAAATGTTGAATTCCTTTGATTATTAAAGCAGCCGGTAATGTAGGAAGGTAGAAATAGTGACAGTTCCAAAAAACAGATGGCGCTTCAAACGTAAATGCAATTTCGGATACACGCAGTCGTAGACCTCTGTCTACGCACGCAGTCTTCAATAGGATCAGGTACCTTATGCTTGCGTAAAGTAACGTGATCATTTAGTGCTGTGCATAAAAAGCCTTGTTTGCGATAATCGTGAATCTTATACATACTAAAACAATAATTCTGACCGTCGTGCATTATTTTAATTTATATTTTTCGTTAATATCTGACCATAAGCGCTAAAAAAAAGCGTTTATACTATACGTGTATCCAAACGCCAATGCAAAATGTACCTACCAATTATAAAAACAAACAAAAATAACAACTCACATTCATATTTTTTTGTGATTTTTCCTCGCTAGTTCTAGAGAAATATAATTGTTGCGATATATTTTATTTAATTATAAAAGGAATTTTCACATATTAACAATTATTGACCATTAATATTTTTTTTTGACGATTCGAGGGCAGAATCTGGTCATGTCATAAACGAACGAATACGAAGATTACAAGTACATGAATCGAATCCTTGGGGATGAATGAACTGCTGTAATTATACTAGCTCAATTAGTTGTAAGAGGTTTTCTGAAGTGGTGATAACAGAAAACAAAACCCGGCTGAGTTTGTTGTGGGCTTCTTCTCAATGCAGGGCGCGTTGGAACCCTCGTAAACTTAGTTTTAAGTCGACTTGGAGTTATCGCCATACGAATGTGACAAATATCATAATGGCCTTTTACAAGAGCCTGTATATTTATTAGGCCTATGTGAAATAAAGATATTTTGAATTTTGAATTTGAATTTGAAATTGTTTAGTGGCGGTGGAATGGTTTATTTCGTACAAAACCAACCAAGTGCGAGTCGGACCCGCGCGCTAATGGTTCCGTAAAATTATCTATAGGTATCACGTAGCGAAATGATAATGCAAAAGTCAAAAGACCAATTATGTACCTATCATCTACTACTACTATACAAGTAATACTTATTGGGTTTTCTGGATCATCGACCAAAAATGAGCAAAATATCACGTTTCTTGTACGTATGGAAGCCTCGTATCTTAATTTTATTCTATTTTTTAACCGACTTCAAAAAAGGCGGAGGTTTTCAATTCATCAGAATCTTTTTTAGTATTTGTTGTTATAGCGGCAACGGAAATACATCATCTGTGAAAATTTCAAGTGTGTAACGTAACTATCACATTTCAAGAGATACTGATGCCTAGCGACAGACAAACAGACGGTGAAGTAAAATAATATGATCCCATATGCTTTTTACCCTTTGGGTACGGAACTCTAAAAATCAATCACGTCAATTCCAGATTCGCTGATGACATCGAGCTGATGACTGGTCAACGTCCAGGGATCTACTGGATGATTTGCTGGAAGTACCTCTCGCCGCTGGCCATGCTCTCCATCCTGGTGTCCTCGTTCGTGGAGCTGGCCACGGAAGGCTCCAGCTACGAGGCCTGGATCAGCTCGGAAGGAGACACCGTGAAGAAGCCCTGGCCGATCTGGGCGGTGCTGCTGGTACTCGTTCTGGTGCTGGCTTCTGTGCTCTGGATCCCTGCGCTGGCGATTTGCAGGTGTGTGGTTTTGGATTGAAGCAGGTGTTTGCAGAATTATAATATGTTAATCAATGGCCGAGTTTCTTGCCCGTTCTTCCTGGTGCAGTGCTACTTTCCGAACGAGGCGGTAGAGTCTTAACGTTTCGCAAGAGCCTGTAAGTTAGGCCTATGTGAAAGAATAAAATTTTTGAATTTTGACCTTTTTATAAAGTCTACAAGTTATAGTACGAGACTGCGATTTCACCTGATGGTTAAGTGGTGATGCAGCCGAAGATCTTAGTGTACTTATTTGGAAGGAGTACCTAAGTAGATAGGTAAAGTCATTCCTAACGGTTTCTACACAGCATCGCACCGGAACGTTATATCGCTTGGCAGTGTGTCTTTGCTGGTGGGGTATGGTAACTAGCTACGGTCCTTGTTTTCCACTAGACCTGGCCTGAACCATTATACATTAATTATACGTTTCTAAGGAGGCCCGTGGTGGGAATCGAACGTGAGACCTTCCACTCGAATTCGAGGGCGATTCAAACTACAATATTATTTTGCGACAGTCCGCAATACCAGCAAATAAGCAGCAAATACTTACTGGACAAATCTGGAACACATCAGACACATCTGACAAAACTATAAAGCAATGTAATTGCTCTAGTTTTGTGACTCCAGATTTGAATTGGCTGATTGTCCTATTGGCGATAGGTACTCAAACTTGTCCGCACTGCCCTTGTACTTTCAGTGCAAAAAAAAGGGATTAAGTGCCAAGTATGTTTCAGAAAGTAGAAACTCAGTTACAGTAGAAACTCAGGCACAATATTTCATTATTTATACCTTCTGAATTAGCTCTTTGTGGCATTCGGTAAGTGACTGCTGCCAGGAAGAAGAAACTGTTAATGACGTTCATCCAATTTTCCAGATACTTCGGTATACCGATAATAGAAGACGACGAGCGCGCGTGGTTCCCCGCGGACGACCTCCGCGACTTCCACGGCATCGAACCCAGGCCCGTCTCCAGGCTGGAGACGCTTCTGTTCTGCACCAGGGCTGACGGCTCCGAGGGCTGCTGCTGGCCCGGCTGCTGCGAGACCGACGATGAGGAGTAGACACTGGAACAGCTCCTCACTAAAACCATCCCTCAATCATATATTTGACGGATGACCTCATCTGAATTAGGCTTTCCAAAAAAAATTAGCATTTTTTTATTCGTTATTTTGTAACTACAGCATTAATTGTGTCGGATGATCGACGACTTTTATCAGAAAATATTGAAAATCTCATAAAATAAAGTATTTTAAATGTTAAAAATATCACGTGGTTTGAAAACGGCCATATCTGTGACGTCGTATAGTAACAATATCCGGTTCCTAAAAAGTATGGCTACTTTCTTCTTGATTCAAAACTATAACATGGGGTTATAAACAAATTAGTAGGTAGGGGTGGATAAACAAATTTCTTAAGAGTCGGCATCGCATTTGCAGTTCCTCTGGTGCTGCAAATGTCCATGGGAGGCGGTGATCGCTTACCATCAGCCCGCTCGTTTGCTCGCGTTGACTATTAAAAAAAAATGTGTGCCGGAAAACACGCACATGGTCACATCCGCTGTCAGTCCGCCATTGTTACACTCCTCGTGTATTTGCCACAGATTCAAAAATATCAATTATAACTCAAAAAAATATAAAAATAACTAATAAGCACGAAACAGAAATAACTGACTGGAATGCCTTGTTACATAAACATTTATTCATACAAGCCATCTGTCAAAATCCCTACGAACTACCATAAAGTTATCGAGTAGAAGTAGGCTTCATTTTGCTGAAATCCATAACATAAGGAAAAAAAAATTTGTTTTGCTATAATCGGCAAAAATAATCTGTATGGTCCAGATGCAGGAATAAGTGAAGCACAAAAGCAAACAACTATACAATCTTGTATTGTGTAGTCAACATATCCTGAGGATGTCCCGGTGTCGGGAAGAAACAAAATGTCCGTCGAAAGGAAGACGTCGCACAAAAATAATACACAGCGTTTATTGAATGCACAGCGTGAATGGATTTGTAAGCTATAGTATAATTACCTTGCCTAACTGTTAAATTAACTTTATGATATTAGTAGCTACTAACATATCAAAAATAAAAATAAACTCACATATCTTTGATGATTTTCTAAATATTTATAATACAAGTTGTACCAGCCTGAAAATAAAAAAAAAATCTACAATTAGAGATTTTAAAGAGAGAGAGAGAGATTAAAAAATCTACATTATTTTCTTTTGAAGAAAATATTGAAGATTTGAAGATTATTCAATAAAGTGTGAACGATTTCTTTGCTGTAAAACCAGATGCACACTGGTGATTTTTTATTGGCATCTTAAAGTTTAGTAAAAACTTATTCGTGATCATTTTAAAAATAAGTAGATAAGTAGATGCAGGCTACATAATATTATTTAAATTAAAATATGTAAGTCATATCTATTAATATAATGTATATCATATCCAGTCGTCCTATCCTGCCGTTTGAATCTTTGTATATTTATTGCCATTTATAAGCATATTCATTGTTACTTAATGTATAGTAAAAATTATCATTTTATACACCGTAATATATATGTATATTAGTATAAATAATTGTTGTTGATTCTTATAATATATGTAGCTATATCCTAGGTAACTAGATCTTTATAGTAGGTAGTGTATTCTAGTCATAAATTATAATATGAAACCGTTTTTAACAATGACAATAAAAGTCGTCTTGTATCTTCGAAAGAATTTAACAATAACGCTATCGAATAGTTAGTGACAATAAATTTATACGGAACGATTTGTATAGAATATTTTTTTGCAATTTTAATAAAATTACTACTGTTAATTAATGGTTTACTTAAGTTTGAGATTTTATTATCTATTAACAATAAAGACTTAATTTGCGAAAATATGTGAAGACAATAAATTGATTTAGTTTGTAATTAAAAGAATAATTGAACATTCGGAAAAGTTATTTATAAATGCGACTGTATGAGAAATAAAATTTAGCTTGTTATTTATTGTGATAACATTGTTATGAACTATATAGAACTGAATTTCTAATTCTATACTTACCAAGTCCTAAGTAGGTAATTATAGTATCAATCATTTATTTTTATTTAGGGCTGATTTTTGAATCGCCAGATAATCGTTAACTAAGGAATAAATATAACGTTTTGACAGATTTTGTATGGTATATGTTTCTATTCCTCAGATAGTTTATCTGGCGATTGAAAAATCGGCCTTAAAATTGTTATTTATATTTATTTCAATGTTTTCTTATTTAAATTTAAGTGTCTTTTCCAACAACTTACTGGTAAACCTCTACTAAAAATGTTAATTTTGGATTCATAACGTTTTGTTTCTTTTGTACTATCATGGAAACGGTGCACAAAAACCGGCCAAATCTGACGGTTTTTGTAAATAGAATTTGTTCCTTATATCTTTTGTAAAATAGCATAAGTAGATTTATAAATCAAATACACCAATGGCGAATGCACAAATTTTAGAGTGTTATTTTTTGTTATTTATATTATAAGTCGTTACTTATTGATGCATAAATGATTAATTTTATTAATTTGCATAATATTAATATTATAGTTAGCTCGTGAGTAATTTATACTATTATAGATAGTACCTATCAGTACCTATCGTAAGACGTACCTATGTTCTTTTATAGTAATCATTACCTATTTATTTATTAGAATATTTATTATTCACCAGTGTACACTTGCCTTTATTTTCATTGCTAAAGTTCTGCTTCCGTTTAAAAAGAAAATAATTATTTTCTTTAGGTACTTAGTAATTATTTTAAACCGAACCAGAATTTTGAAGAAGTATTTTCAGAAATTATAACTAGAAGATGGTTATACATATAAGTGGGATATTTTCCCTACCCGATAAAAGGGGGCATCCGTTATTTTGTTAATTGTAAGATGAAAAAGCGAGATAACTTAAAACTTAACTTTAATATTAGAAAAGGAACGTTCCGAAACGTAGACAATAAATAATATGTAATAATAATATTTCTATAGTTACCTACTTACATTAACGTGAACTCAACGGGTCTGCCCGCGAAATTCAAAATTTTCGGGGTTTTTTGCAATTTGTACGCTAATTAGACATGATAGGCTTATGGCAATCAATTTGCGAGGATGGCAGTACCATCTTTACATGATTATATCAAAATCTTTGCATAAAAATGTGTATCCTAGGAAATTAATCCGAGTATCGAGTTTTATGTGAGTAACTCGCAAATCTTGGACTAATTTCTTTAACTCGACACTTTCGAGCAGAGATTTTTATATAAACACGTGAAGAAGATATTGGGATTATCGCAATTTGACGGCCATAAGCCTATTATATCTTATTAGCTTAAAAATCGCGAAAAACCACGAAAAATTTGAATTTCGCGGGCACAGCCGTGGTGTGCTCCTTAACTATTCCTATACATATTATTATACTTACCTACCTATTATAATATCCCCTATACTTAAATGTTATCTGTTCAAACATATCTTTCTATAACTTGTTGTTTTTGTGTAAGTATTTAAATGTAAGATTTTGTGTAATCTATTGCGTGTTGATGGTAAAAATAAACGTTCGAAAAAATATACTAAGATGTGCTTTAATTTTACACTATAGTATCAAACTAATAGTAGTAGGAGCTTACTTTGTATGTATAATATTCAAAAAATAACATACCTTATTGAAAAGTTAATAAATCTCAAATTGGCCAGTGTCTGGACTCTGGAATCGAACCGGGGACCTTCCGAATAGGTAGGGTCTTTTCCGTCTATCGGCTATTTGCTAATATTTTGAGAAATTAGTTATTTTTGCACTGAAAAATAAATATTATTATCCATAAATGTAGCTATATTATAATTTAAACTTTAAATTTTAAAGTAAGTAGTTTATTGTAATTATTTATTCTGCCACCAACTACCGCGTATCCAATTTAAAAATATTCCTTTACGCCATTGGTTGCCTAGAAGAAATCGCTATGTAGCGGTAAGGCCGCCCCAGGGTTTTTTAGTTTGTGCTTTATTTCTTTTTTATATTTTTTTTCTGTGGTGCTATAAAGTATATTTATCTATCTATCTATGTAACAAACAGAACCAAACAGATTCAGCCCGACAGGTCCCAGATTGGTAACCTACTAGTTGGACAAAAGTAAATTAGCCCAAGATTCTAAATTGCGACTGGGGACAACAGAGAACACTCAAATTTGCATCAACATAATTTATTTCATTGTTGACATATCATGAAATATAGGTAGGTACTTACTTTAATAATTATTATCATCAGGTACACAATATTATATATACGTATGTACCTAAAGTACAGCCCGCGAGACACTGTTTATGACAACGTGAATATTCGAATTTACAAATTCTTCTAATTAATTTGATAGGTAAAAAAGCAATCTATCTTTAAGGTATCTGACTGTGCTTTTCAAGATTTCCTTTGTAGAAAAAGATAGTACCATTTTATTAAAGAGTCTATGAAATTAATTTAGACATATTATTATAATATTCACCCGAGCAAGTTTTATATATTATTTTAAAAATACTTCTTAAATAAATGTATTTTGCATTTGGAGGGTATTTCAAAATGTCAGAAACACAATCCCTCAGCGGGCGCTATGCAGTTTGTAGCAAATTAATTTATAACAATAATATTAAAAAAAAAAAAACAATTGAGCGTAAGCTATTTGAAAAAAAAAACAAAACTCACTTAATGATCTACATTGTAAATGTCAAATAAATCGAACATGGCGGTAAAATCATGTCGCTCATTATTACAGTCTTTAGTCATACACGACAGTAGAATTTACGCAATTTAAGAACATTTTCTTAAAATTTACTGATTTACTATAACCTAACACAAAAGCGCAATAAAAGTATCTAGAAACTTAGTTTATAGTATACTAGTACTGTAGTATAGAGTATAGTAGCATTTAACATGGATAGTCTTTTCTGTAAATTTACACAATAGTACATAAATTGAAACTAACATAAATAATGGTGGTACTGGCAATTAAACAACTATAAAACTAAAATCATATAACCACTTCTTTTTCACAGATTAATTACAAGATAAATTTCTTCCACTGTCATCATGGACCTAATAAGTTCAATTAATAGATCTCTCAGCTTACAGAATCAAACCCAAGACCTCCCCGCATGACTCTGACTGGTTGTAAACAAGCTATTTAGGTCTGATATCCAAAGTTTGACAGATATTCATTAATAATATTATTATTCTACTAGACTTCAACTAAATAACAATATAAGGGAAATTAATCAGTGATGGTTTTTTGAAATGGCATTCACTAGATGGCAGCACTCAAAAGACACGTCTTCCCAGGCATCCAGGCATCTATCAAAAGTGACAGTGTTCCCTTTTTGTATTTAGTATTTATGTAATACGAGAACAAAGACCACAACCACAATATTAATATATCACGAGAAGGTATTTCGCCAAAGTGGCGCCATCTGGTAGTGCAGTTTAACATGTAACCCTCACTTGCACGAAACTAGTCAAATACTACCCTCACCCTCAACATTAGTTGCATTACTCTCAGCCTTTTTGACCTTTTTCGCCCTAATATCTGCCATGGTCTGCTCTATGGACCTCAAATCTTTTTTATTCTCGCTAGGGACTTCCCCGTAACTTTTGTTCATGTTAGTCTTCTGGGCGGCGTCTATGGCGGCTTCCTGGCCAATCAGATGCGCGTATTTCTGCTTGTAGAACGTACCGCTGAGCTCCTCCTGCCCGTGCTTACGTTTCCTGGACTTCTCTTCCTGGTCGTCGAGTTGCGCTTGCTTCTCTAGCTCTATGCGCCTCTGTGCCATCTCAGCTGCCTTCTCCTCGTCCCACACTCCACCGTCTCTGCGTACCCTTAATTCGTCCTCAGAAGGACCTTTGTCTTTCAAGTATACAACAGCATAGCGGCTCACGCCTTCCTGACCGAATGAGTATACCTGGAAAGATAGAAATAAATAACTCTTTTGTAACTACCCTCAATGTTTGGGTAACTTTTAGGCATATCTTTTATTCAATCACTAGTTAGTTTTTTACTACAAATCTCATCTGATTGATGGCTAGGAAATGTAATTATAAAAGCCTGAAAATCATATTCTGTGTTCAAGATTAACAAAACTTAGCAAGTTGTTTATGTGCTTACTAGATTTTATAAGAAAATAGCTGCTACACAAGGCTCTGCCCATTTCTGATGAAACCAGCATGCCTACTAGCTGCACAATGTTTTTGTTAAGCCTGCCACCACACACTTTGTTAGTGTGGTGAATTATGGGTCAAACCTTTTTCATTCTGCGGAGAGACCCATGCCCAGCTGCAGGATATAATAAAGGGATGATGATATTGAATTACCTGAGCGCCAGCCGTTGTAGCTACATCCCGGATAACAGATCTATACACCTGTTCCATGGGCTCAAACTGCAGATAGGGCTTAGTGCCATCCTTTATAAAGTTGCTAATCTTCTCCTCCACTCGTTTACAGAACTTGTTCAATATGTGTTTTTCTTCTTTCTGTTTACGTTCCATCGCCTCTTTTTGTTTCTTCATTGCATTTTTTTGTGCCTCACTGGCAGATGGAGGCTTTTGCATGGAATTCAATATAGAGTCTAAGAGGTCCATTGTTTTTAAAGTAACCTTTATTTTTATATGTGAGAAAGAGAAATTCTTACTTGTTATGATTTTTGTCTTATAAGAGCAGTGGCAAAAGTGAAAGTCAAGATTTTGCAGTCCTTGAAGCAACCAAAATTATGTGTAAGAGTTAATCTCAAGAGTCTTTCTTTAATAATGTGTATATTTTCAAGTTTTTCCTTATATTTCACTTTCTGAGCAAAATGATGTGTAAGCAATGATCTCAGGGGCTTTTCGTTGCCATTCTGCGGATATTTTGAAGTTTTCAACTAAAGACTTTGTACTTAAGCCCTTGTACGCAAGTGCCTTAAGTGAACACTCAATCTGAGCACAGATTTGACCTCCAAACGAGATTGTGTCGGCCACAAATAGTAGAATATCCTCCAAAGGTGGTTGCAATGGTGTGCCTTTGATAAGAGGTGTTTTTTGTGTGATGTCGATATCTTTGCAGCTTTCTACTAGGACTCTGTTCTTGTTGCACAGCTGTTCAAATAACTCCTCAATGATGGATCTGAAAATAAGAGGGGTGCATAATCAATTACCACTGGTTTTCAGGAGACAAAGAAAACACTTAATAAGTTTTTATTCAATGGATCTCTATTATTTATTGGATCTTTTTAACTAAAATTATTTGCAAATTTTTATAGACATGTGCATTTCATGAAAGATGTGCAAGTTTAGTTAAAGATATCCATTGAATAAGAACTTATTCCTGCCTGTGTGGTGGTTTTAAAATTCTTTTTTGCTTTATTGTTTCATTAAATTGTATATATAATAATTATTACAGGCGATAATCACATAAATAATTATGAGTTAGATACATTATGTATAAACTGCCACACAATACAAGAACCGGAGCAGTGTAGAATGTCTATAACGCATGAGTACAACCTTAAAGTACTAAACCTCAACATAAGAAGCCTAAATAAAAACTTTGATAATTTCCTAACAACTTTAAAGAGATTTGGTAGCTCATTCGACATTATAATCTTAACAGAATGCTGGATTAACGAACTATCCATAATTCCTAAATTAGATTCGTATGTTGCTAGCTATACACAAAATATCATAAATCAAAACAGCGGTGTTGTAGTCTATGTTAAAAATATATGGAACCCTACTGTATCTGAACCTACCCTGAGCGACGCCAACTGTCTGCAAATCCAAATTACCAACAAAATAACAGTACTGGCAATATATCGTCCACCATCCTTCAAGAACAAAAATAATTTTTTATGCTCCCTTAACACTTTATTGGGTACACATTCAAGCACAAACACAACGCTAGTGGTAGCCGGTGACTTAAACATTGACTTGTTGTCTACAGCAAGCAATCAAGATTTAGAATATCTGTGTTTAATGGCTGAACATGGTCTTTTTCCAGCTATAACTAAGCCGACCAGAGCGGAAACTTGTCTTGACCATATCTTCGTCAACAAAGCTGAAGGTTCTATAGGAGTAATCTGTAACAGTGACATAACTGATCATGATATTGTTATACTTGGTCTATCATTAACAATGCCAAAATCCAAGGCTATAAACCGAATTAAACTTAAACGTGACATAGACGCTATCAGAAAAGACCTAAGCGAAATAGACTGGTATAAAGTACTTGATTCAAGGGACCCCAATGAAACATCCAGCACATTTTGTTTTCATCTATCTCAGATTATCAGCCTTCACACTAGCCAAATCACTCTGAAACGCAGTGAAAGAACTATGAAATCCTGGATCACTCCCGGACTAATACGGTGTATGCGACATAGAGACCGGCTGCACATGCAATCGCGGAAATATCCTGATGACATCCTAAAACGTATAATTTACACTCGTTATCGCAACTTTTGTAATGATCTGCTGCGTAAACTTAAACTACAATATGACAACACTAGCTTATCCAATAATGTAAATAATCCCAAAAAAATGTGGAGATCCATTAAAGACATATGTCATTTTCCTACTAATAAAGAAGACCCTTATGAACTTCTAAAGACTGAGGGTGCGGTTGATGCTAAAGATTCCTTAGACAAATGCAATAAATACTTCTCAACAGTGGGGCATACCCTAGCTAGTAATATTTTACGGGAACTTCAAATTGATGAGAAAAAACTGGCAATGAAAGTTAAACCAAAGCATCTAATGCTGAACTCCTTTTTCATGGAACCGACTGACGAACACGAATTGGGAAATCTTATTATGTCACTCCAAAACGATAAAGCTCCAGGAATCGATGGCATCAGCAACGCCCTTCTAAAAGAAATTAAAGACGCCGTGATTTTGCCCCTGACAATCATATTTAATCAAAGTCTGCAGACTGGTATATTTCCTGAAAATTGGAAAGTTGCATGTATTAAACCAATTTACAAAGCCGGAACTAGAGATTCTCCGCAAAACTACCGACCCATCTCCTTACTGACAGCTTTTTCCAAACTCCTCGAGAAAGTGGTTAGTATGAGACTTAACAAGTTCATTGCAGCCAATAACTTAATTTCTTCGAGGCAATTTGGCTTTAGAAGTGGTAAGGCAACTGAAGATGCAGTTAACTTGTTCATATCTAAAATAACCACTTCCTTGGATGATAACAAAACTAGCATTGCTGTATTCTTAGACCTATCCAAGGCATTCGATACTGTCTCGATCCCAATACTCCTAGAAAAGCTAGAAACCCAATTTGGTATAAGAGGGGTGGCACTGGATTGGTTCCGAAGTTACTTGACGGAAAGGAAACACTGTATTAGAGTCGGTACTTGTGAAAGCGATGTGGAGACAGCCAATTTTGGGGTGCCACAAGGAAGCATACTTGGCCCCACGCTATTTATTATGTACATAAATGACATACACGCTAATGTTGGTGGTGAAATTGTGTGCTATGCGGATGACACAGTAGTTATCTATGAAGGTGCCACATGGAAAGAGGTGTTTGAAAAGGCCGAAGTGGGAATGAGACAAGTAGCTATATGGCTATCTCACAATCTACTTACACTTAATAAATTGAAAACCAATTACATCTGCTTTCACAAGACTGCGAGTTCTGCACCTAAGTCGACATTACAACTGAAACTGCACACCTGTGTACATCAAAATTTATGTAATTGTGTAACGTTGGCAAAAACAGATGTGGTAAAATATCTAGGAATCCTTATAGATCAAAATCTAAACTTTAAATCTCACATAAAATGTCTTTCTGCTCGCGTGCGCAAAATTATTAACATTATCAAATTACTTCGGAATTCGACTTCAATAGAAACATTACGATCTGTTTACTTTGCCCTTTGTCAGTCAATAATCACCTATTGCATAACATCCTGGGGTAATGCTTCGAAATCATATCTAATACAGCTGGAACGAGCTCAAAGGTCAGTACTTAAAACGATGTTACAAAAGCCCTATAGATATCCAACAGTCAAGCTATACCAGGAATGCAAAGTCCTCTCGGTGCGTCAATTATATATTCTGAAAATGGTACTTAAGGTTCATAAGTCAATTATTTCTTCTAAAGATTATCAAAGTCTACTCAATCGTCGGGTCTTTAAGATTTCCCTACCAAAAATTAAGTCTTCTTTTGCCAGACGTTTCAGCCCCTACATAGATTCCTTCATTTATAATAAAGTTATCAGTGCTTGTGACGATATTAAACATTGCTCCGTTAACCAAGCCAAATCAAAAATCATTTCTTGGCTCGCCTCCTTAAACTATGACTCAACAGAAAAACTTTTTTTTACACCTAGCATAACTTCTAACT
This sequence comes from Coenonympha glycerion, assembly GCA_963855885.1. NCBI lineage: Eukaryota > Metazoa > Arthropoda > Insecta > Lepidoptera > Nymphalidae > Coenonympha > Coenonympha glycerion. The sequence goes on along the minus strand of OY979636.1, from coordinate 15,209,910 downwards.
GTAATAAGCTGTAAAATCGTACTTTACTTAATTGTTTTTCGATATATTGCTAAGATATTGTGTTATATTGTCAAATGTAATTCAATTCAATGCTCTTTTCATGGCTTTCAGTTGTGCCAAGCGGGCACAGATTGCTTCGCCAGTGTCGCGTATTTAGAAGAGGCACAAAGGAGATTGTACGGTGAAAATTGTTGTAAACTAAGTATTGAATGTCTGTAGTTGTTATTTTCAATCTTTTTTTTTTTTTTTTTCTTAGTTTTAACCTAAAACAAGAGGGACAACACATTACACGAGTGTTAATAAATGACAACACAAATAATATAATACATCAATAGAGACATTATAATAAATTATAGCTTAATTTTATTATATTTTATATATTTACATAAAAATTTACAATATGGACTAAACACAAACATTAGTAAACATTCAACACTTATAGGACGAGGGATTTTGGGGGGAAGAACATCATATAGAGGATGAAGGAGTTTAGGACAGTTGAAAAGTATATGGGATGGTGTGCCTTCATCTAAACCACATTCGCAGATGGAGTTATCCCTAATCCGAAGCTTGGCTAGATGTACAGGTGTGCACGAGTGACCAAGGCGTAGGCGAGAGATGGTAGAGGTGACCCAGCGATCTATGTATTTATTGCGACAGAACCAAGGTTTTCTAGGAATGGAAGGCTGAATGGAAGCGTAATATTTACCCTTGATGGACTTTGTATTATCCCATGAGGTGTTCCAGGCTTTTTCTAAGAAGGTTTTAGCAAGGGCACAAAGGTCAGGTGATGAATTTTGAAAGTGATCTAGAGAACCTGTTTCAACAGCTGATTTGGCGCAGGTGTCAGCCGACTCGTTTCCTGTGATCCCAGAATGACTAGGGACCCATACCAGCAATAAGGATAAACCTTTTTGATTGCATGAGAGTAAAGCTTCTCTGATTCTTAAAATAATAGGGAATCTTGACCTGCTCCGAAAAGGGTTCTCCTTAATTGCTAAAAGACAGCTTAGAGAGTCGGTAAAAATCACAGTCTGTTGTAAGTTATGGGCAAGGGCAAACTGGATGGCTTCGAATATAGCAATGGCTTCACCCGTAAAAACTGAAGCCTCAGGAGGACATTTGTATTTTAAAATTATCTTATATTTGGGGATCCAGCAGGCAGCACCTACACAACTGTCAGGAGATAGCTTTGATGCATCAGTGTAGATGAGAAGATGATTGGGCCAATTTTGATGAATATGGCTAAGAAGTTTGGTATTAGCATCTGAGGATCCTTTAGTCAGGCCCAGATTTGTGATAATGGGAGGATTAAGAATAAGGGCTTTATAGGGGGTAGAGAAAAGAGGGTTGCGGGGGAAAGTTGAAAGAGGATGGGGAAGACTGGAATATTTAGAAAAACTGTCTAACAAGTAAGAGGAAGAATTACGAGAATGAGGAAATCTGGATAACTGGGCGAGACGAGGCCAAAGGGGATGAGAAGATAGTTGTAGCATCTTGCTAACAAACCGGTCACAAAGGAATTGGCGACGGATAGGTAGGGGGGATCAACACATTCCACCTGCAGGGCATTCGTGGGGGAGGACTTCATTGCGCCTAGGATAATCCTAAGGCACCGGTATTGAATTTTATTAAGTTTCTCAGAAGCTGATTTATTAAAAGGGTCCAAAACAAACATACAATAATCCATATGGCTTCGTACTAAGGCATTATAAAGCAATTTTAGAGAATACGGGTGAGCACCCCACCAAACACCTGCAATAGCACGAAGCACATTAATGCCCTTTTCACATTTATTGACAATGTGCTCAGAGTGGGCGATTCCATTCAGGCGGCCGTCTAAATAAATACCCAAAAATTTGGCTTTGTCTGCAAAGTGGATGAGTTGATCTTCGAATATAAGGTGGGGAATGGGAATGGATCTTTTCCGAGTGAACATCACAGCCTGGCTTTTGTCCACTGACAGGGACAAGCCATGCTCAAGAAGCCACTGGCCTAGGTAATACAAAGCAGAATTTATATGACAGGATATTTCCTCTACACTGCTGGAGCCGTAATAGAGGACAATATCATCAGCATACTGGAGGATGTTGCAAAAGTTATTAACAGACAGTTCGAGATCATGGGTATATATGCTATATAGCAGAGGACTGAGAACGGAGCCTTGAGGGAGACCTTTCCAGATAAGTCTGGGGGGAAGAGTGGATGACTGGTGTTTGACCAGTATTGACCTGCCAAATAGCAGGTTACATATGAGATGAATTAACCTCGGAGGAATACTCAGCTTTTGCAGTTTTTGCCTGAGCACCGGAAGTAAGACATTGTCATATGCAGAAGCAATATCGAGAAAAACGCCCACTAGGTACTCTCCTTTTGAAAAGGCTATTCGAATGTCTGTTGTCAGAATGCTGAGGCTGTCAGTCGTGCTCAAACCCTTCCTAAACCCAAATTGGGAGGAGGAGAGAACATTTCTGCTTTCCATTAACCATTCCAAGCGGTTTTTGATGAGATGTTCAGTTATTTTTGCAAGAGTGGATGATAACGCGATAGGTCTATATGAATTTGGGTCTTGGGGATTTTTGTTGGGTTTCAAGACGGGAATGACAATTTGGGATTTCCATGAAGTTGGGACATTACCAGATTCTAAACATTTGTTAATTAAGTTAAGGAAATAAGATTTGGCTTTGTCATTTAGATTTGATAAAAAGGAATAAGGAATGCCATCTTCTCCAGGGGTTGAATCTTTTAAACCATTAAGAGCCACAAGGAGTTCAGGCAAAGAGAAGGGAGCATCCATTTCATCAATGGAAGGGGCTGGTGATAAATTAGGGAATAAGTCTACATTGGGAACATAAGGAGGGGCGAGTTTGTCGGCAAAGTTGTTTAGCCAATCTGAAGGATTGTTGGACGTAAGGTCACAATGAGCAAGAGAGCGACGGAATCTTCTGATATTCGACCAGACAATTGAGGGAGGAGAGCGAGGGCTTAAGGATTCACAAAACTGTGTCCAACTGGACTTTTTTTTCCTTGATACCAACCTTTTAAATTTGGCATCAAGTTTTTGGTAGTTAAGAAAATTTTCCTGTGACATACAGTTTGAGTATGATTCTTCTGCAGAAGTTCTCTGGCCAAACATATCGCTGCATTCATCATCCCACCAGGGAGAGGAAATCAGCAGGTTTTTAGGAGTGTATTTTTGGGGGATATGGGAGTCAGCACTAGATTTGAGGGAGTCAACGAATAGGTCGTAATAGGTCAAAATATTGGCATTGTTTTCTAAATCTGGGAGAGAATCAACCATGAAATCAACAGATTGGGCATAGGCTGTCCAATCTGCCTTTTTAAGTTTATATTTTAAAAGAGGATCATGTCTGGGAGGGGGAAGGGATCTATTGTTTAGTGATAGGACTATAGGGAAGTGATCACTGCCATGTGTAGAGGGAAGGGTTTTCCAAGAGATTTGTGAAGCAAGGTTAGGAGAGCAAAGGGTGAGATCCACAGCAGATTTAGGGTTTTGACTGGGAAAGACCCGGCGTGTCGGGGATCCATCATTAAGGATGCAAAGTCCAATATCATCCAGCATATCAATCAGTAGAGGGGCCAAACCATCACAGTTGTGGCACCCCCACATAGTGTGGTGAGTGTTGAAGTCACCCATGACGATGATTGGGCTAGGGACTGAGGATAGAATAGACTGTAACTCAGGAAGGAGTGAGGAAGAGGGGTGAGGAATATATAAAGACACATAGGAGATGTTCGAGGAGCGGATAGCAACAGCATTAATCTGTTGACTGCGGGGAGGGAGAGGGATTTGGGAAAAACAAAGGGAGTGCCGTACAAGGACGGCACTACCAGCATACCCGTCATTCCTGTCATCCCTAAGGCAGGAGAAGCCAGGCACCCGAAAGCGGGAGCCAGGCATTAGCCATGTCTCAGAGATGGCAACAATGACGGGTTTATGCAGGTTTATGAGAGAAACTAATTCATGTTTTTTCGGACGAAGGCTTTTACTGTTCCACTGAAGTAGGGTCATTTGGCCCATATTTCAGTATCTTAAACACTTGAGTTAGTATTTCGGCAACGTTGGACGGTAGGGGCATGTCGCTACAAGGAGCAACAAGGCTCAGAAGGAGTGCTGAAACTTGTTCCAGCATGGTTACATTTGGGGTGGGAGAGGGATTATTGTTAAGTGCACAACCATTAGGAAGGGAAGTAGGAGGATCACCAATAATATTTTGGTGGGTTCTCCTATCATAACCCTTCGTTAGTGGGGCTTGAGGACGAGGAGTGCGAGTTACAGTCTTACGATATGAGGTCTTTATTGGAGTTTGAGAGGAGGGACGAGATGGAGTTCTTGAGGAATAGGCCGGAGGAGAATGTAGTTCCCTTGCCATCTCCGCATAGGACCGTCGAGAGGATGGGAATTGTGACGCTGCTTCCATGTATGAGATATTTTCTTGGGACATTACAACCTTTATGGACTGTTGTCTGGTGAATTCAGGGCATGTTTTATCATTTGCAAAGTGTTTGCCATTGCAATGCACACATATAGCTAGGTCTTTAGTAGACTCGCAGGAGTCACCAATATGAGCTTGAGCACACTTGTAACATCTCGGCTTCGACCTGCAGATGGCTTTAGTATGGCCATAGCGGCAGCAATTCAGGCACATTATGGTTGGGAGCTTATAGGTTTCCACTGGCAGCGAGGAATGATAAGAAAATACCCTAGTAGGGAGGAATTGACCCTTAAATGTTAGGACCACAGATTGGGTTGGAATCCAAGTGGTAATGCCATTATCCACTGATTTTCTGTTTAATCTGCGGGCTTTGAGGACCTCTCCACATCCAGGGGGAAGCTCCATCGACTCCACGAGTTCATCCATAGACCAGTCTACGGGAACTCCCTTGACCAATCCCATTCTAGTCATATTGTAGGTAGGGATGGAGGCTTTGTATTTGTACATGGATAATATGGGGTTGGTCAGGAAGTTATTGGCTGCTGAGGCAGACACAAACTCCACCGTAATCTTATTGCGGCCAACATTTCGCACACCGTCATGAATAATTGATTCAATTTTGTTTTTGTGTAAAAACTGTCCAAACGATATAGCCCGAATTGAAGCTCCGGAAGACGGGTCTTCGACTTCGCGAGAGACTTGGACTATGAATGGACCCCTGTCATCGATGGAGTAGGACTTGAGGCCTTCAGAAAAGGATGGGTGAGTATAAACGTTTTGGAGAGATGGATTTGCTTGCGAAGGGACCGTTATGGTCTTCTTGGAGGAGGAGGAGGGAACTTGTTCATCCTCTAATTGACGTTTTCGGGAGGAGGTTGGAATTCTCGGATCCGGGGGATCAGGAGGTTCAGGTGGGTCAAAATCCATTTTTCCTTATTTACTTACCAGCACCAACGTTAGTATTAAATATTAAATAACAACTTTAGCTGGAAAGAAGCACAAAAATGTATTGAAACACCGAAATCTCACTAACACGTGCGTCAACCAAACTTGTCGACGGCGAAAGAAAAAAACTTGTCAAATGTAACTCATGAATTGTTAACCGAGCGACAACATAACCGTATTTTTGTAAACCGGAAAACAGGCACCCACGATACAGGAACTCCTAGTGTGGGTGCCAGCGGATATTTCGAACTATGTATGTTGTTTTTTTTTTTTGATAATAAATATTTTTCATTTTCATTTTCATTTTTCATTAAGTTTTCTTTGTCTTCTGAAAAGTAAGGATTGCTTTTACGCCCTTTTGGCTTGAAGCCTGCAATGTCATGTACTCACTACCACCAACTCAGAGAGTACAACTCAGTAGTTTCTTTCAAAACAAAGTCATGCTTATAAGAGGTGACAACTGTATATTTTATAGGCATATGGAAATAATCTATTGGAATCCATTGACAATTGGTAATGTTAAGACTTGAGTGCAAGACATCTGATGACACAATACTAAAAAATGAATGATTCTTTATCATTCATTTTTTAGTATTGTATAGTTAGTAATGTATAGTTTGACATTCACATGGAAATTATATACTCTGGGATTAATCAAAGTTAGAAAGTTTAATGTTTTTGAGATTTGGGGATGGGCTAGGTTTATCTATTTATAGAGAGTAGAGAATAGAATCTTCGATTTCGCATTGTGAAGTCAACATCTGAGGATGTCTCGGTGTCAGGATGAAACGTGCATCGAAGAAAGAATTGGAAAATTGTGTGTAGTGTTTCATGTGGGCAGTGTTCCTGCATATTGTACAATTAACAATTAAAAACAATTTAAGCAGTCCTATCAATTATTTAACGGTGAGGAAAACATCTGCATGCCTGAGAGTTTATCACAATATTCCAAAGGTGTGAGAAGCCAGCCAACCCGCACTTGACTATGTCTAACACTCAGAGCATACATGCATGGAGTGGGACATTTATGTACAAGAGGAGTAATAGGATACTTACATTTCTTTCTTGAACATACTATACTGACCAGCTGAGTATGTGACGATAGTACTTTAATAGATAACTAATGTTGAGTACTTACCGTTGACTTTGTATCTCTAAAACCTCTTCAGAAATGAGGTTATGTAGAGCCGATAACAACTTGCTTTGGAGCCCTCCAAATTGTTCCAACGGCGTGCCCACAACTTGAGCCCTTTAAAAAAAATATTAGGGGAATATGGAAAACTACAGCGACCTTATACTATGCAATACAATTGAATAAAACTTACTCTTTGATCTTCCGGCATCTACCTATCAATTTATTTATAGAAATGGCGCAGTTTTGGCAAATTTTCAAACAACTTTTGGACGTATTATAGAATTCCTCGAAGTATGAAAAGTAGTCAACGATCTGCTTCTGCACTTTTATTTCCATTATATGAATTAAAATACATGTTTATTTGTTCTGAGAAGCACAGTATCCAATTTTTCGCGATTTGAAGATTAGAAAAATTTAAAGTTTTCCTCTGTGTTTTGAGTTTTCCTCTTTCTCCGAAGTCCAAAGAATATATAACCAAAGAATATAAATACTTGTATATAACATATAACACAGAACATTAATACTCCTAGGTACCTATATAATAGAATCACCCTCTGGAGTCTGGAAGAACCACAGATTACTCTATAAGTCTATACTTTGCTCTATAGGTACAATATACTCTATGACTCTATATCACTGGCGTTGGAAGAACCTTGGAAGAACCTATAGACTATAGAGTAAAGTAATAATGTATAGACGTGGTATAGACCATAGGCTACTAACACTATATTGGGATTTAGCAATGACGAAATACGCTACGCTAAGAGGATGGGAAAAATGTGACGTATATTGAAGCCAAAAAATTCTCATATTTGAGTGTCACACGTCGTACATTTCGGTACCGCTGATAGCACTTACTGCTATCGGTCGCTTACACTGGCGCCATTTTACAGTTTTGACTAATTAAAAATCCGGCCTCAAGGCGGAGCCTAAAAATACACGCGTGACGTCACTAAGTGCTGATCCTTTATGTTACATCCATGGGGTATAGACATAGGTCATAGACTACTTATGCTGTGGTGAGTGGTGACAGGTGTAGAATCAGGTGACATTTGGTCAGTTTGCCAATAAGTAATTTTGATTCAGGATTTATTAAAAAATTCAGGAATTATTGAAATGACTGATAATTGATTTAATTATTGGATATTCTTCCTAATAAACGAATAATGTCTGTACACTGCTAAAATAGGGAATATGGTTTTTTTTCTACATTTTTATTTGACTATCTAAGAGCAAAGGAAAATAAGAGATTATGTCTAAATAATACAAAATCAAATCTTATAAAGATTACAAGGTCAAATTTAATACCAAAGACGATTACAAATAAACTTCCGTGCTCATGCATATTTCCATATTATAACATCAATGGTCTCTTCACTCTTGCCTGTTACTTTGAATGTGTTTGCTGTGTACATTACTCCCCAAAACCGGGTATAAATATCAGACATGGCAATACTGCAAAGTAAGCACCATATGAGCACCATAGATCATCCATAGATAACTAACACTATGGCAAACACTACAGATATAATAACATAGATGCACAGAGTAGCAACATTTTATGATTTCCTTTCTTCAAAAATAATTAAAATTAATTATGATTTGTAATGAACTCAATATTAATAATGTGATATTTTAACTTTAAATCCATAATTTTATTAATTTTTAACAGAAATGTATTTCAATAGGTTTGTTCTCTATGCACAAACTTTTATAGTTTTGTATTGATTCTCCAATAGGAAACCCCGAAAAATGACGTACGGAAAAGGAAAGGGAAAATCTTATTTTGAATTTCAGTCTTTGGTCAATGAAAACAAAACAATCAGTCTCGCATGTTTATTGATGGTGGTAGGGCGTGTATTCGCGACTGGTTATATTACGAATGAAAATTCGCTGTATAAATTAAACACGGTGTTATAACAATACGTAGCGAGGTGTCGTGCCGCTAAAATGAGTGAAAAAGTGTGATTCATTTTGTTTATTAACACGCAAGTAGCAAGTGTGCTGGTGAAAATGAATGGTAAAATGCACAGTGATACAACCACTTTCTCGACCGACAGTATGCGTGCCCAAATATTAAACCCATTTGTTCACAAATTGGAATTGGACAGCACATACGACAAAATACGGGTAAAAATGTTTTTATGGCATTATAACTTATAAGTGTTCGCAATATTTTTTATAGGATTTAAAAATAAAAACACACACAGATAAAAACATTGAATGCATTTTGCGCAGACTCCGTAAGGTCTATTGCGAAAATAGTATGCAAAAAAATTGCGGATTGCGATTAAATTGCACTATATTAAATTTAATATTAATATTGGTAATATAAATATTAAATTTAATGTACAATTAATTTTCTAATCGAGTATTAATTTTATTACTGCAGGTAGATAAGTTAGATTTTCGAAAAAAAATTACCATGCAGTTCGTAGTTGGTAATAAGGATGGCCATATAAAAAGTACTCTGTGATGGTTATTGCCCAGTTGCCATGGCAGCCTTTCTTAGGGGTGAATGGTAACCACAAGGCACTTTTAGAATATTTACAAAACCAAGCCGAATTTCGACGTCAGCTCTTGGACTATTATAAAAATCGTTGCATGCTAAGCTCTTACAAGATGCTAGCAAGTCGTTCGTAATCTTGCCCATCTCAGGTGCAGTATATCATGACATTTTTGAAAAGAGCAAGTGCCGAGTTTCTTGCCAGTTCTTCTCGGTGCAAACCTGCATTCCGAACTTGGCGGTAGAGTTTTTGACTTTTCATGGGCGCCTATTATTTAGGCCTATGTGAAAAATGAAGAATTTCAGTGAAAATAAAGAATTTCATTTCATTTCATTTCAGTGCGTCCCGAAACTTTGCGTTTCAATGTCACACTTGTCTCGTTTTTCCAAGCAATCACGCTAAAATTAAATTAAACATAAGGTAAGTGAGGTGTAATTCGGTATACTAAGGCTACGATGACTTCAAAAATTAATATAAAAAAAACTAAACCTGATTTCTGTTCGAATTTTTTTTTAAAAGAACATTGGTCTTTTGCCAGCTAATAAGTGCATGAATTAAGTGAATTTAGTTGGAATTTTCTTTTTAATAAATTTATTTGTAGACCTCATTTTTACCTCTTATTTCGTGATAAAATTTGACTCAACTTTTTAATTCGTGAATTCAGGGTTCTTATTTCGGGATAAAATTTTGTACAATAATTCATGATATTCTATTAAAACATTTTAAATAAAAACATAACAGGAGTTTAATACATTAATATAGCAATAAAAATATTCAATATTTAAGGGTAAAACATGTAACATTAAGCTCAATTTCAGCTTTAATTACAAACTGTCCCCTAATCATAACTGTTTCCCACGATATCGCTTGCATACCCTAGGAACAGTAGATTTTTCCGAGATAAAAAGTAGCCTATATCCATTCAGAATAATGTAGCTCTCCATTAGTGAAAAAAATATCAAAATCGGTTCAGTAGATTCCAAGATAAAAAAAAAATACTAAAAAAAAATCACCTAAAAAGTAATAGTAATCACTAGTTGTTTTAACAACTCTTCATTGTTAATACCTGACCATATTATACTGTAGAGATTACCTAAATATCTCTTACACTGTAAGAGATATTTGAGTATTTCAATAGCAATATATGCTGTAAGCAATTTCTTGAAAAAATATTGGAGTTTTGCGGTACAAAAGAATTTGTTTCAAATTGAAATTTCAGATTTTATATAATTGCGTGTTAGTTTTATTTGAAAATAACTTCTTTTATTTTAAATTAAACTACTAATTTTGAAAAATTTATCCAACTTTAATAGTAGGTAATTGAAGCCCTTCTGAAGTCTTGTAAGCTCGATTCAATTAATTCACAGATATTTGTACGGTATGTCTTATGTATTTCATGTGCCTGAAACATAACAAAATAACTTTAATTTGTTTCCTACTAATCACAAACCTTCGCAAAGTAATGCCTGCAGCTATCTGATGGGAACAGTTACTTTCTTTATGTTACAAAGAATTTTTAGTTGAGTTAGTGAGGTTTGTAATGAAACTTGAAATGTAGAATTTAATATTTATTAACCTAAGACATATTTCATCAATAAAACTCATAAATTGATAAACCATTATGCATACATTAATAATAAAGTTTAAGTTCCTTAGAAGGTTTACTTATCACGAAATTAAAATTAAGTGCTAAAATAAAAGCATCTTATTTCGTGATACTTATTTTGGAAAAGCCCTGCACTTAAGTTTGTAAATTACTCAAGAACCATTTAAAGTAACTATTAAATAGTCTGAATATAAAGATATTAAATGAAAATAAATGAAGCAAAACGAACTATAAATAAAACCATGCTGCTAGTACGTATGCGAGTTCACCTTAAAAATCAAATTTAGGTCTAGTTCAAACTCGAATTATAAGAATTTTATTGAACAAATCATATACCGAATTTAGCTCATAAGAAAGTCAATTACTTTCAAATTATGATTTTGATTTCATATGTAAAATACCTTAATTGATAAATTAATACACGAGCTTTAAAAAAGGAACTCGTAAATTCTTAATTCGGTAGTGATACGAAATACGCAACCTAAGAATAATATGATGTCGGCTATTTCGTGAGTCGATTAATTGCAATTTTAAGAGAATTTAGTACTTGGATTTATCTCTGTCCTATATTATATTAATTGTCAAGAAACACAAATTAACACTATAAAAAATTTTATTCAAATAGACTTACCTTTGTCTTTCTGTAAGCTTATAAAGTTTGATGTTTAAGCTAACGGTAAATACAAGCGCGCAGGCGTACTACAGCGGTTTGCGGCCAACTTAGGTTTTAAAGAGTCGTATTAGTCTGAGCTTTTTCACCAAAATTCTCATACTCATTTTTTTAACGGGTAATATGATGAAGATTTAGAATTTACGTTTAATTTATTAATAAGATGTCTTTATTGCTTATTTTTACGCCAGAAGCAAAAACTACCGAAATAACCAGACATACCGAATTACCCCTCACTTACCTTACCTAGTGCTCTTCAACCCTAAACCGCGTCCGTGAAGTGGTAGGTATACCTACCTAGATCACAGATATTATTATTATAGATATTTGAATTTAAGAAGACGCACCCCACTCTGTAAAAATTGCTTATGTGTCACTCGATTCGTATGGAGTTTGACAGAGGGGGCGAGTCATCGTGGGTTGAAATATCTATACCGCTTCACCTCCGGAAGAAAAGTCCTACCAGAAATAGATTTACATACATATCTTATCTTATCTTATACCTTTAAACGAGTCTTATACCTTTAAACGAGCAATTCTTGTATATATATATTTCTATATAATCTGGATCTCGGAAACGGCTCGAACGATTTTCATGAAATTTAGTATACAGGGGGTTTTGGGGGCGATAAGTAGATCTAGCTAGGATTCATTTTTAGAAAATGTCGAATTAACCAAAAAAAAATATATGACTATATTGCTGCCATCTTTTGGCCACCGAGCGAAATCGAAAGATTGCTTTCTATAAATAGTAGGTATGTAGGTTTATGGGTATAGGTACAGTAATAGGTATTTACTGCTTTTCGTTACGATGCTGTGTAGCTACCCGTGCATTATCGACTGCAATTTCACTAACCAACACGTGAGCCTGCAGTCAAATACCTATAAGTAATTCGTCTAAACTAGAAATGAACGCTCCTCCGCGTGTTTATGCTTACACGATGAAAGAATAATGTAGATTGTAGAGTATGTAAAGAGTATTCAATTTTAAATGAGACGATGTCTACTTTATAAATTGTAAATGTAAAAAAAAATCTACCTGTAAAAACAATATTCCGCGTAGCATTTTCACAACATAATATAAGATAACGAATAGGTATCGTAGTATACCTACCTATCCGTGCTTTCTGGTTTATTTATTGCGGTAGGTTCATTGATAATAATAGTCAAGATAGGCCCATCCGAACATTTTACGTAAACCTTCCTCATACAAGAAAACGTAGCGCCATGTGTAGAAGCTCCTGCGAAATACTGCGTAGGCTTACAGCTTACTACTGTCGCCGGAGGGGGTTTTGCTCCCATAAACTGGCGACATTTTTTCGCGCGGTCCGCCCCGTCTAAAGTATATGTCAAAGGGTAGGTTGATGTTATTTTATGCTCTATATTGACGTAGTACAAAACATTGTGTACATATTATTATAGGCACAGATTTTAAATATAGGTATTTCTCTGTCAGTCATCTGACCGTATTACACACAGACCAGGGAATTACTTTGTGTATTACACCTATTTTCATATGACATACAAATTACAATAATAACCATGAATTATTATAACCATTAATGATTACGTACTAGCTGTTCTCGCGGCTCCACCCATGTGAATTTCAGTTTTCACAAATCCCGCGGGAATCATTGATTTTCCCGAGATGAAAAGTAGCAGATGCCACTCTCCTTGTTTTGTATGCCAGTGTTATAAATCATAATAATTATGTATACGTTGCTCCGTAATTGTGGCGTGGTTGAAGGACACACAAACCTAGCAACAAACTCACATTTAAAAAAAAATGCATTCGAATTTCGAATTCAACGGGAAGTTCCGTAAATGGGCGGTGAGCACTAATTGTAGCCAAGTGGTAGACACTCCAAGCGGTCACGATAGCCAAGGTCTCTCGGCTTTCCTTGGCTATGGACAAGATGAAAAATGAGTCTAGTAGGTAAAGTTACTCAGTGGTAAAGGTGGTTCAATCCACTAAGATGGGCTATACTATACTCTACTCCTATATACTATATATCTTAATATATATAAATCTCGTGTCACAATGTTTGTCCTCAATGGACTCCTAAACTACTGAACCGATTTAGTTCAAACTTCGTGAATATCTGTCATTTGGTCCAACTTAAAAGATAGAATAGTTTTTATCCCACGTGGACGAAGTCGCGGGCATCAGCTAGTAATATATAGGTAAAAGGTATACCTACTCCTTCCGAATCTCATGAAAGACAAGCGATTGTACAGGAGTGGGGCGCGTCTTCGTGGATTGAACTATTTAGGTAGTTAGGTACCTGTATTCGAAGTTAAAGTTAGATTAAAGTCGTTCCTTATAAAGTCATCACCTTTATAAATCAAACATCTCAACTGACTGTTCATATTACGTGCCAGTTACAAAGTTAGGAGTATGTTTGCATTTCAAACGATATTAAGCGCACAGAAAGTTAGAAATTGACCGCTTACCACCGCCATCGCGCGTCGGTCGTGTCGAGGGAAAGTGTGCTAGCCAGTAGCCACCATAGTTCATGATGCACACGTTGTGTAGGTATATCTTACCTCGGCTATTACACGACCACATAAATTGCTGTATTGGTGACGTAATCAATTACGTACGAGTAATACACGGTCGTGGTATAGCCTATTGAAAATGCTTTTTTTTTTTTTAACGTAGGCCTAATTTACAGTCTCTTATATGGTTATGAAAAGTGAAAACTCTACCGTTTTCATAGATGACATTATTGAAGTAGAAATTAAATTAAAATCAACGTGTCTGCCCGCGAAATTCACCCGCAATTTGACTGCCATATAACCCTATTATGTATTATTTATTAGTTTAAAAATCGCGAAAAACCACAAAAAAAATCGCGGGCATCACACATCGCATCAGATACATTAGAGTATGCTCAATTTATGTATGATGTGTATGTTTTCTAGGCAAGCGCGCTCCATCCTAGACCTCATCATTTCTGTCCATCAGATATGATTGTAGTCAAGCGCAAGCCTATCTATAATTAAAAATTTACTTTAGGTACTATTCATCTGTTAACTGAGAGTACGTAATTGTGTCATCATCATCTCAACCCTTTTTTATGTCCCACTCTTGGTCACGGGTCTCTTCTCAGACTGAGAAGGGTTTGGCCATAGCCCACCAAGCTAGCCAAGTGCAGGTTGGCGGGCTTTACACACCTTCGAGCACATTTTTGTGAACTCTCAGGCATGCAGGTTTCCTCACGATGTTTTCCTTCACCGCTAAGCAAGAGATATTTATAGTTTCTTAAACACGCACATAACTCGGAAAAGTCAGAGGTGCGTGCCCAGGATTCGAACCCGCGACCTCCTTATGAGAGGCAGAGGTCAGAACCACAGAGCAATCACAGCTAACGTAATGTGTATCTGAACTTAATCCTATATCTTGTATATATATATATGTATATTTCTATATAATCTGGATCTCGGAAACGGCTCGAACGATTTTCATGAAATTTAGTATACAGGGGATTTTGGGGGCGATAAATCGATCTAGCTATGATTCATTTTTATAAAATGTCGAATTCACCCAAAAAAAAAAATATGACTCCTGCTGCCATCCTATTGGCCAGTAGTTAAACTACCGAGCGAAGCTCGGTCACCCAGATATTGTAGATTATGTACTTACGTAACTTCGATTGACAATATTAAAATAAACAAATTAAATCATATCAGTTACCGCAGCTCTAATATGATTAGCATAATAAATATTGCTACCTGTTTATAAAATTGGCAATTTTATTATGAGTCAAGGTTACAAAGTCAACTAGGCTTCTGCATGCTACACAGTTCAGGTTTGCAAGTCGCGTGACGTAAAGATGTTTGCCTTCACGTTTTGTAGGTCTTAGTCATAGGCTTATAAATCTATGGACGACGGGTGTAATACAAATTTCACGAAAAAAGTGTCCCGAGAATTCTATATAAACGAGGGTACATGAGTATTTTTATAAACAAACTAAAACATTGTAATTTATGTTTTAAACCATTACTATGTAGCCTAATTTTCAAACACGAGACTGAAGTGCGATTGTATGTATTTTCGCGTTTTGTATGTCATTCGGTTCGGACACTTTTTAGCGCTGATCCCAAATCCGAATTGAATCCGAAAATTATTGCAAACAAATTTAATGAATTTTTCACAAGTATTGCCTGCCAAAATGAACGGGACAAAAATAGTGTTGAGTCACAAAATATAAATACCCTATTTTTATCAGCAGTGGATGATATAGACATATATAAAGAAATCAAAAATCTTAATAATACAAAGGCAACAGGTTATGACGAGATAAACACAAAAATCCTTAAACTAAGCTTGGTACATCTATGTCAACCATTACGCCATATTGTAAACCTTTCGCTAGAGCAAGGGGTTTTCCCTGACAAGCTAAAGATTTCAGTCGTGAAACCCGTATTCAAAAAAGGAGAAAAATCTGACATAAACAACTACAGACCTATCACTCTCATACCAGTACTATCAAAGGTCTTCGAAAAAGTCGTCTACGGAAAAATATATAACTTCTTAACAAAGCACAACTCGTTACATACAGATCAACATGGTTTCCGAAAAAAGTATTCCACAGTTACAGCCTGCTTTGATTTAATGAAAACAGTAACTAAGGGACTTAATGATAAACGTATGACGGTAGCTCTTTTATTAGATATGAGCAAAGCTTTTGATTCAGTATCGCACGATATCTTGCTTAATAAGCTTTACAATTACGGAATCAGAGGAATTTCCCACGACTGGATCAAAAGTTATCTTGCAAATAGACAACAATATGTTGAATTAACGAGTATATCGGGTAAATACAAAAAAACCTATAAATCAGACCTCAGATTAAACATAAACGGAGTACCACAAGGGAGTATTCTTGGCCCGCTTCTTTTTCTAATTTATGTGAATGACCTTCCTAAATGCACAAGCCACAAATGTATTCAATATGCTGATGACACTACAATAATTGTAAAGAGTACTGACCAACAAACCCTAGAAAAAGAAACAAATAAAGCCCTTCATGATGTTGTTGACTGGCTAAAGAAAAATAGCTTACACATTAACCTAAATAAAACGCAATTCATACATTTTCGGACATACAATAGTGCCTATCCTAAAATTAATGTAACTTTTGACGGTATAAATATAAAAGAGACTGACACAGCTACATTCTTAGGTGTTACTATTGACTCGTACTGCAATTGGAAGACGCAAATAGACAACGTATGTACAAAACTAGACAAATTTATATACCTGTTAAAAAGATTGAGAGCTACAGTATCAGAGTCCGCAGCTACTGTAGCATACCACGCCTATGTATCTTCTATTTTAAGATATGGGTTAATCCTATGGGGAAACTCAACTGACGTAGATAGAGTTTTTAAGACCCAAAAAAGATGTATAAGAGCGCTTTGCGGAGCAGACTTTCTTGACAGCTGTAGACCACTGTTCAAGAAAAAGAAAATATTGCCTTTGCCTGCCTTATATGTTTATGAAATGTGTTTATTTATAAAGAATAATTTAAATATATTTCCACTGAAAGATCGCGCTAAAAGACATAAATATAAGATAGAAGTACCAATGCAAAGATTAAATATGTATTCAAAGAATGTATACTGTATGGCAGTTAGAATTTATAATCACCTTCCGGACCATGTCAAAGAATTACCATGCAATAAATTTAAGAATTATATTTTTAATAAATTACTTAATGATGAAATATATGACATTAAAGATTATTTTAATAGGAATTGGATATGACAATGTATTAATTATTATGACGATTATGTAAAATTTGTATTAATTATTAATTATTGACGATTATGTAAAATTTGCACGCCTTGATAAGGCAAATACACTGCTACCATATTTAGTTTTTAAGATCACATTATAACGTGTATTTTATGCAAATAAATAAATTATTATTATTATTATTTCCATATTTATTTTTACTCTCACACCCGGCACATAATAAATATATATAAGGCACATAATTATTATTATTATTATTATCCTTAGTTTATAAATCAATGGTATTAGTATTAGTATTAGGTAACTGTTTTGTCTCGAATCGATTGTGAGGATCTGGCATTGACTGTACCTACGCGGCGACTCCTAAAAACTCCATGGAAAAACGCTAAACAAGGAAATTGGATAAATTAGTTCCATCTGGGGAATACTTGATGATTAAACGAACTTACCTTAAGTGAAGTTCTATCATAATTTTGTGAATTCCTGTATGAAGATATTAACATGAACACTTATTAGGTATTTACGCCAAGTGATAGCCATTCAGACACTAAAGTTGAGAGAAAAAATAAAAAATTTCAACATTTTTCATTACGATATCTCACGCTAGCAACACTGTGTCTGTCCTTTCATTTAGTTCAGAGTAATTATTATAAGAGTGCCTTTGTGCTTCGATAAGCTCGTCTTGGTAGGAGCACTACAGAGCACCCAAATATGTATCATATACCTAATATATACATAACTACACAATATTATACATAACCACACAATATTATATATGTAAATATAATAATATATATATATACATATATATATATATATATATATATATATGTATGGGTTATGTTGTCTTCAATAAATATTTATTATTATTGTAATATGTACATTTTTTATTTACAAATTCATGCATGGGTTTTTCCACAAAACAGGGGCGGGAGGGTGTTAATATCTTCATACAGGAATTCACAAAATTATGATAGAACTTCACTTAAGGTAAGTTCGTTTAATCATCAATTTTGATTCATTCCTGTATTCGATATTAACATGAACACTTATTAGGTAGATGTTTAGAGCCATGACATTTGTAAATAAGAAATGCTTTTAAATTAATAGAATAATAAGCATAATCGCTTAATATTGAGCAAAAAAAATAAAAATAACAACTTAAGTTGATATTCAAAGCAAATTAATAATTAATGGCATAATTTTGTAGAAATATTAAAACTGTAATAGATAGTAAATCAATATTATTAGTATAATATATTAATAATAATATATGTACAAAAACATATATTTTTATATGTGCGAATACCAAGGGTATATTAAGACTATATTCTAGCAGTACTGCTCGTATGTAGTCTTGACGATTAAAAGAGGTTTTAAACCTCTTTCAACAAGCTTGAAAATATTTGTATAAGTTAAAACTTTTAAATGCAACACTTGATTAATCGTAATAAATTGAGCTGTTAATATGCAACCATGAAATATATATTTTAAACAGTAAATTGATCACGAATATATTTTTATAAACTTGAGTAGAATAAATATTACCGAGACATATTATTTTTGGAAAGAAAAAAAATAAGATCAATTTATTAATATATAAGATTAATAAATCTATGGGTTGCAGAGAACTAGTTCGTAAATTTTTGTTCATCTTGACTTCACTTTACGAAAATACAGGAGTAGGCATTAGTATTTTCGTAAAGTGTTGTTTAATTTTATTCATAGCTTTTTAGAGTTATTTCTATTAAAGGAGTTAACAATGATATTTTTATTTAATTTCCATAATAATATTGTTATTTGGGTTTTGGTGTAGGTACAGCTTTAATAAGGTCATTAAGATTTAAAGTGACCTTAAATTATATTTTTAACTGAATAGGGTGAAGTAAGAATATTCTCAAGAGATTTTGAAAAAAGCCATAGAGAAATCATCTTATAAGCCTATTTTAAAGTTGATTCTGAGACAAAGGCTGATGAAGTAACTGTATCTACTGTTTATTCCTGAGTTCTAATAAAGTGATAACAATAGAAACTTAAGATAGTCTGAAAAAAGCATGTTTTCTAATATTGTCAGACAGTAAACATCTTATACAATATAGTATGTAAAACCGTGTTGAGTTTCTCATTTCACATAATATTAAAATTTTAACTGAAGGCATAATTGTTATTCTTATTCATGTTATAATAATGTTGTTTAATATCATTAATTGTTATTTTAACAGTCACCCCAACACTACTATCGCTGTTGTACTGGTTAGTTGTAAACAAAAAACCACATATACAATTGGAATACAAATATTAGACAACACTTTTTAAGTTCTTCAGTTTCTGCATCAAGACCATTTTTTAATTTAGCAGTCTTTCAGTTTAAAAATGTGATCTGATTTTTCCAAGTTGATAATCGCAAAAATCAACGAGCAAATATAACATGTAAATAGGTAGACATGTCGAAATGTTATTCGCGATCGTTCGCGATTAATGCTTTGTAGACTTGTTGCGACGATGAAAAAAAAAATTTTTTTTTTTTTTGTCACTTACCCAATAATTCCACTGTCATCACAGGAGATAAGTCTCTAATCTTCGTTTAATAATAATCAGTTAATTACATACCACAGCTGAAGTACTACTGTACTGGTATTCAAGTTCCTAGTGAAGCAGTGATGACCCAATTTTCAATTATCATTTGACCTTGGTCAGTCATCATCGAGAGCTAAATCCTTGCAGCGGCGTCATCCATCGGCATGAAAGTTAAACAAAATATTAGACTTATTTAATAATGATTAAATACAGAAAACATAAAATGTAGGCTATGTATCAACTCTAAAAGAACAAAAAAAAAATTATGATACATGCAAGCCAAAATTATGAACCATCATTGTTCATATTATCATAAATCCAATGAAGTATTTAATGATTCTATGATCTTATATATATATTGGTAATTTCCAAATCCTTTAACATTTTTGATGCATAGATAACCATTAGTTAATTAGCGGCGGGATCGCCTGAAAATAAAAATATTTGATCTAGCAAAAATTAATTTGGTCTTTAAATATATTTTCCATTGCGTTACGTTATTCCTAGGTATGGATACCGATATTCCTGTAGATACAGGCACAAGGATACCTAAAATAAATTTAAATAAACATATCATCGATTGTTTTATAAGGACTCTACATTTTCCATATTTAATATTCATTTAAGAAATTTAAGAAATAGTCAATTATAGAAACTATAAATAACTTTGATATTCAAAAATATTGCATTCTTTTAAAAGCATGCATCCTAACTCAGTTAAAGCATTGATAAATTTGATGTAATATCTAATACATCGAGTTACGATGAAAGAATGGTTGTATTAAAAACATGTATTTGTAATGGAATAACAAAAAAAAATTAAGTATGTTATCGAATAGGTTGTCTCATATTCAATTGTATGTGAACAGAATATAATAGCCGAGTTTTTTGCCAGACCTTCTCAGCGCAAACCCGTTTTTCAGATTCGAGCTTTCATAAAAGCCTGTAAATCAAGCCCATTTGAAAAAAAAATCATTTTCATTTTTAATTACTTAAACATGAAAACTAACTGTAATGTTAGTGGTTCAATAGTTTATAAATCTTCATAATATAAAACCTTTTGTATAAAAGTAAATTATTATGAATGAAACTAGGATAGTACCTAGATATCTAAAGTGTCATTGCACTACATGCGAACTAAAGAAGAGAAAAAAAAATACACATTAAATTCTGTTCATTGTTTTGAGAACATAAAGAGAGAAAAAATAAATTTTCCACTCATATTTAAGCACGATAAAATAATATCATCAGGCTCGAATATTTTATGAACGCGGTTATTCTATAAGCTAAGCGGCAAACGTACGAGTAAGTAGGTGTCGTTTATTGCCCGTGGTACCCCCGATGGTCCCCCCGGGATACCACGGGTTGCCTTCTTACCCCGACCCGACTATATGCGAACATGCGCGAGTCCGCACGAGGTTCGAAACAGCGCAACGCTCCGCCAGCACTCTGATCGGCGGCCGCGCGGCGCCTGACATGACAGGTCGACGGAAATGTCAAAAGAGGACATCGATAAGTACTTGCAAGGCTGTTTTGCTCCTGGTGCTGTTCTTGTGGGGAAATCAAGACTCTTCTGTCCTGGGTAAATCTTCGAGAAAAGTCGTCGCAAGAGACAAGTGCTGTCCTGCGATTTGGCCCGTGGGTCCACCATGGACCGACAGGTGGATTGCTCAGATATTCCTCCAGTGCCAGTTAATATTGGATCTTGATTAACTGTATTTCATATTATTGATAAAAGACATAATATACACAGAAGTTATTAGAATATTATATTATCAAATAAAATTTTTGTGTCTCACTCGTACATTTCAAATTTTGAGTAGTACCTATTACTAGTTGATTTTGTAAGACGTTGTCAATGGACTTTTTATTGATGTATCTATAAATAATGACCACAACAAGAAACGATTCGTGCGGAAGACTAAAATAATTGTAAATAGTGCTTTGATTGCGGGTACTTTTCAGACCTGGTCTAGTAAAGTAATCTTGGTTCATTTAAATTAGCAGACAGTAAAAGAAAATATTGATATGAGGGTATATCGAAATAGTTTCTAAAGGTAATCGTTTTGATCCTTTATATCATTCCAATACAGTTGGTGATGAAAAAAAAAAGCATCGCGCGGTGTTCCCAGGTGGTCACCCATCCAAGTATTAACTGCGCCCGATGTTGCTTAATTTCGGTGATCGGAAGAGAACCGTCAACCGGTGTTTTCAACATGGTATGGGGGCGTTTAAGCACCAATTTGCTATTTTGGAAGTTGCTTACAAGATAATCTTGTCATTTTTGGGAATGATTAATCCATAGGCGTTGTCCCAATAACCATCCTCAATGTATATTGTCGTGAAGGTCACACTCTCTAATGAAGTGTACCCAACACTGAAGCATAGACTGCAGAATATATTATGTTGATTGACTTTTTTGCAATTATTACCTAATATAGAGACGATAATCTTATTAACTCACCCTCATATGTATGTCGTCGTGATGATCACATCCTTTTATGCAGTGTCCTCAACATAGATGCTTTGCAATTATTTTTTGCAATTATTAATACAAAGGCGATAGTCCTCAGGTTTTTCACCTACCAACTACCCTCAATGTATGTTGTCGTGAAGGTCACACCCTCTTAATGAAGTGTACCCATCACCGAAGAATGCATCTTGATTAGCTCCTCTTGCAGTAATTAAAACAAAGGCGATAGTCCTTCCAACTACCCTCAATGTATACTGCTGTGAACGTAACACCCTCTAAGAGGTGTACCCAACACTGGAGCAATATGGATTTTCTGAACCAATAATAACAATTCCGTAGATTTCACAATTCGTTTTGACGATGAATCCGATTATTTTGAATATTTCTTTTCGGATACTTTGATTTCCGCAAGAAATACTTATAATCACTCACTTTTTTATACGAGTTTAATAATGTTGTGTTGAACGGCCGAGCACTAGAACGCTAATGAAAGGACAGACACAGTGTTGCTAGCGTGAGATATCGTAATGAAAAATGTTGAAATTTTTTATTTTTTCTCTCAACTTTAGTGTCTGAATGGCTATCACTTGGCGTAAATACCTAATAAGTGTTCATGTTAATATCGAATACAGGAATGAATCAAAATTGCAAGTAAATAACGTTTTTATATATTAAACGTTTCTTTTTATTTGAAATAGGAAGAACATTGCGTTAGCTAATACATAATGGCCCTGATCGAATCTTATGCTTATTATTAATGTTTATGTGAAAGTTTGTAAGATTATAATTTTATGGTTGTTACTTAATCTCCATGCAACTATGGAACCGGTTTGATTGCAATTTGGGATATATGTCTTATAGGATTACCACATACCCTACTGATAGAAGACAATATCTATATTAATGCATTTTGGCACAATGCAGTATGCACTTTGTCGTCTTCTTTCATAATCAGGGCGACATAGAATAAATCCAAAAAAATTCCATTGCTCACGCGAGATTTTGGAAAACCTGAAATTTGGCTATAGGCTATATGAAACCTATGGCTATAGGTACATCACTATAATAAAACCTTAAATAGGCACTTATTTACTTTGGCAGCGAGAATGGGTACAAGGATACTTCTTACTCTGGCAAAGTTCGCGATTCCCGTCGGATTTGCCAAAAAGCGAAAAACCATTAACCAAACCTAGTATTTTTATACACTTTGACGATTCCAAAGAGCTCTCAAAAAGCCTAATTGTTAGGATTGTTTTATTTTAATGATTCAGTTACCGGCTGCACTTACCTAGGAACTGTTGGCAACAAGCTTGGTCCGCTTCCAAATACCGATTCCAACTCTTTGTTGGAAGCGAAAATATTTGCCATTACTCTGTTACCTTTCCACTATCGTCAATATTTCAAAAATACTCATATTTTATTATCATGTTTGATGATTGTATGATTCGTATTTGACGTGTATGATGTATAGCAAATTTTCCAACACTTTCTTCGACGCACGTTTCGTCCCGACACCGGGACAAGGAGATGTTGACTTCACAATGCGAAATCGTCCTGCTAATTATGGATTTCCGCAAATTAACGCCTGCTTCCATTGTTGAACATGTGCATGATGTATATTTTCTTAGTATCTTTGTGATATTGAGTATCTCCTACGAGATTCTTCGCCATGCCCACGCGTGGGATGTCGCCAGTTGACAGGGCGGTTTGTTGCAGACGGCGGTGTTCACAGTGATCCTGCTGCCGTTCCGAGTGATCACCATCTGCTTCCTGATCGTGTCGGCGTGGCTGCTCGCCTGCGTCGGCCTCTACGGCCTTAGCGAGGACGACCTGAGGCGGAAACCGATGACTGGATGGAGAAGGTGACTCTATTTTTTTATTATATCAATGTTTTTTTAGCAGATCGTTACTGTTTCGCTCGAGTGATGCAAAGGTTTGAAAAATCCGTTAGGTATACAGAGAACAATTTTCTTACACACAAAGCTAAAGTCTTTTCAACGAAACGCGAGACCAGACGTAAACAAAAGCCGATCATTTAGTAGTAGCGACGACGGAACAAACAAAATATGACTATCTCTTTCTATCTTGTTTGTTTGCTATCTGCCGCACCGCTCACGACTTTCGCTTTCAAGGTCAAAGCATGTCATGGGGGTTATCGTAAACATTTGGATAATATTTTATATTTTATTTTGTTCCCCTAATCATAAACCTAGAATAAATATTTTAATTGACGCGTGATATTGACGTGTCACTTGTCTCAACATTCGAAGCGATTGTATAGAATAGCGTCCATTCGCGTGGATGGCGTGGCGCTGCATGACCTGACGTGCCACTCAGCGTGCTTCTAGTGAGGCACTGAAGTGGCGCGTAACACGAAACTTTCACTTATGTTAAATCTAGTTTCAAGATATCATTAAAAAAATTCAAACAATACGATATTATTGTCAAAACATAAATTTATTTTAAATTTGAAAAATTAGTATACGTTAAAAAGGTTGCGCAACCCTGCTTAAGCGAATGACCTGGCAGTCGGTTTGTTTACGTCTGGTATCGCTCGAGATTGAATAGACTTTAGTACCGAGTACGCTTGACTGGAATTCCATTTGATGTTGAGTGACAATGCAGACAATCGTTATTCGTTATCGTGATTGTTTGCAAATTCTAAAACAATTTAAAACAATCAGCGGGCAGAATTTATAAACGATTACGATAACGATGAATACGTTTTTCTTACACAATGTAGGGGCATCTTCGTACCATAACGAAGGTGTTATCGTACGAAGATGGGCTGCATCGTGAAATGGCAGAAACCCCAACGGTAGCTACTTGCTACGAGTACATAGCGTCGCACCGGAACGCTGTTTTCGCTTGGCATATGGCGGTGCATCTTTGCCTATAGGGTGGTAGCCAGCCGCGGTCGATTCCTCGCACCAGACCAGATGTGAGCCAATTACGAAATCATCAGTTAAATTGAGATATTACAAAATTCCAAACTGACCCAGGAAATCAAACGAGTTAATAGTTAATACAAATACTGTGAGTTACTCGTATTTGTGTTGATATTAAAAAGCTATGTAAAATAATACAAATAGCTTACTGTTAGTATTCAGTGGCATGTTTTCCAAGTTTTTGTTGCATTTTACTGTTTCCGGCCTCGTATAGCAAAGTCACAATGAACAATAACCGAAGTGTTGCGAAATGTAGGCAATATGTAAGTATAACAATGCCAGTCGCAGGGCATTGTTCAAAATATACCATTGGAAGTAAAATCCTTGGAAAACAAGACAAAAGATTTTGAGAATGTGGAGCGTTGACAAAACCTAATATCTCATGATTTTAAAGGACCCAGAGGAGTCCAATAGAACCCTGCGCTTTCGTATGCATGGCCGACAATCTAGGACCTTAGGTCCCCAACGTCCGTCGTTAGAGCTAGGTCTCCGCCCATTATAATCACTTAAACTTTGCGACATGTTGAGATATGTAGGTCATTTTGGTTCTTTTGCGGATCTCCTCGTTTCTGATTCGATCGCTCATATATACTCCAAGCATATAGCTCACCCCATTTCTTTTTGTGTGAGCTCTCAACCTTCACACATTTAGGGACCGTGTTTCGTATTCGTGAGTCATGGCAACACGCACTGTTCGAAGACACTGAGGGAGCAGCCACTATTGGACGAGATAACATCAGAGGTTCCCGAATGCTGCTCAGCTGAGCTAAATTCGGCGGTCTATTTCTTTTTCGATATTGGAACTTTGTCTTGTACCTATGCACACTTGTATACTAAAGACAGCGCTAACAGCGCGAAAAAATGTCGCCAGTTTATGGGAGCAAAAATGACTATTTTGCACCCTCCCCCGTCAGTAGTCAGTATAGGTAGATAGGGAAAGACCTATTTCTTTTTTTTATTTTTTATTTTATTTATTTATTAAGGCACAATAACGTCACATACACGAAATATTGAAAATAAAGTATACAAAAGGCACCGGACAGCGTGGGTAGACATTTAGAACTGCGCACAGCGTTTACAAATAATTGTGCTCGAATTAAATTAAAAACTACTTCAACCAAAAACAAAAATGATAATAATATAAGAACGGAAGAACTAATAACATAATGAAAACAAAAATGATTTCCTAACATAAAAAAAAAATAAACTTAATGATAATAATAAAATAAATAAAATAGGCTACTACAAATACAAACTAGCTACTGGTCAGATCCTCCCTCAAAGTCGAGACGGTGAAAAGGGCCACTCTTCACCGTTACAACGCACGAGATCGTTATAAGTGCGGTTCAATCGAATTAATGAGGAGTTCCTAGCTAAATTAGTTTTGTATCTAATGTTTTTTGAATTAATAATAATATTGCAGGCAAGGTGACCACAGACACATAGATAAAAAAAATATAAAAAATAAACATGTAAGTATTTCGCAGGAGTTTCGACAGATCATGGCGCTACATTTTCTTGTATGAAGAACGTTTACGTAAAATGTTCGGATGGGCCTATCTTGACTGTTTTATCTATTTACCTATGTCCGAGTTACAATATACTCACCAACAATTTTGAGAACATAAATTAAACTGAAACCAGTTTCTTTTCACTGAAAGCAGAAGTTCCCATTACTTTTGGGTTTTGACCTTCTATTGATATAGAAAGTCCTCTTCTTTTGCAACCGGTATCGCATATCTATCGAGTAAGAAAGTGTACAACATAAAATTATTAGAGTGTTATGTGTACAACTACAAATGCATACCTACCTACGAGTAGGTAGGTATGCATTTGTAGTACTATAGCATTATGATAATGTCATTCAAACATAATTTTTTTATTTTATATTACTTACCTATTAATAGGTAATTATGCTGAAATTACGTATTTTTTCAGAAATCACTTATAACTCATACTTAATAAAAAAAAACAATTTGCTCAACCGATTTTGATGATGCTTTACGAAATCGCGTCTGTGTAGAAATTGAATATTGTAAAAAATTCCCACCACGTTAAAAAATCCTTTACTTACTTATTATATATTCGTTGCCTTTACTGACCTTATGCATAACTAGCTGTTGCCCGCGGCTCCGCCCGCGTGAATTACGGTTTTTTTACATAATATACCTTCCTACTTGAATTCCTTGATTTTTCGCGGGATTCTGGTGTGATGTTGTACAGAAACCTGTTCTTACTTTACACGGGTTATCTTGTAGTGATTTTGAAAACTCCTTTTTCTTACTAATAATATAAAGTTTCATTAATACGTAGTTGAAAAATCAAAAGGACGATTTTAACTGTCGATATTTCGACCCAGTTTCACAGGTCGTGGTCACTATGTGACCACGACATGTACCAATGTATCGAAATATCGACAGTTAAAATCGTCCTTTTCCAATTCATTGTGATTTTTATTCTGAAACCACGAAATATGTCAAAAATCATTAAACCATGTGGAAAGTTGTACTGGTGGTAGAACTATTCTTTCAGAGTTCGGCCGGGTAGGTACCACTGGGATAAAATACTCTACTAACAATATTCCCCAGCCCAACATAATATAAGAGTCTTTTAAAAATCTTTGCTTCATCTCAATACAATCCAAAACATCAGAATGGGCAATGGCTATATATTTCTTTACGTATAAGAAGACCTTAGATGACAGTCAGTCGGTTAGGATCGATAAGACCTAAGAGTTAAAAATATTTGTGAACCATTATCTTACCCTTTCCATATTGCGGATGATAAAGACGCGGCACTCCGGGAATGTCGACAGAAGTGAAAACTTGTCTTAACAGTGCCATCTTAATATAAAGTCAGGAAACAGTAAATAACATGACAGTTAATTTTTATTAAAAAAAATTCGGTAGTACCTATCTCAGAGTTTTACATTCAAGTTCCACATAAATTGTAGAGATGGCGCTAAAGGTTCTGATGTCTGTAATTTCTGAACTACAAAAGTGATGATGATAAGATTTGTATGAAATAATCTTTAAAGAACCTCCTTTCTAACAAAAAAAGAATGAATGGAATCGGACAACGCGTTAATGAATTATAACTAAAAAACGTTTGGACTTTGATGCCGTCTTCCAGGGAAACCATGATGTATTTCGGGACAAAAAGTATCCTATGTCCTACCTCGGGGTATGAACTATAATCATGTCAAGTTTCATTTAAATCCATCCAGCGGATTAGCCGTGATGCCCGGTCGTGAAACAGACAGACAGACAGACAGACAAAAATTAAACAAATTACAGTTTTGGCTTCAGTATCGACTAAATAGTGTCCTCCAACAAAAATTTTCAAAATATCTTCAATGTACAGAATTCGACCCTTTACAGTTTTATTATAAGTATATAGATTGTGTTGTACAAAATGAGCACATTTGTCCAAAAACAAGGTAAGTATATTATTTTGTTTTAGCCATAATTATTTACTCTAAAATTAGATACCTCTTTTGGGATACCCGAATGATTTGGAGAAGTCAGAGAGGTCAGACCCACCAATACTGTCTCGGTAGCAGTCCTCAGGATATTAGGAGGTTCCCTCGCGCGACATAGCTATTACCTATGCTAGTCTCGCTCGGACAAAAAAGTCCTCCTGATTGACCTCCCTGTTAAAACAAACCTCGAAAAAATGTCAGTGAGTCATCCTCCATTGGCTTTCAACATCAATGTCTCAATGTCTCAATTGGACATGCTACGCTCCACGAAACTCGCCTTGATGGCTATTCTATTACTACTGAATACTAATAAAATGAACCCTATTTAGTGTTCCTTGCTGTAGGAACCTACGAAAAGGCGAGACGCAGATGCAAGAGAAGAGAAGCATTCTTTATTAACTCTGAAAAGGGCCTTGCCGTAGGACAAATTAAGGAAAAAACAATGATATAAACATAACACAGACAAAAGTAATAAAAAAATACATAAAAGGCTTCTTCCTAGTAGTTTTAACATTGGTCCGAAATCCGTGATTTCTTTTTAGCAAAGTTTTCAAAAGCTGTTTGGTATTTGAAGAAGAAAATAATTATTAAGAAGTCTTTTTTGGAATCACGAAGTACATTGCTCTATTACTTGTTTATAGTAAATTTATACCCGAAAGAAAATGTGTTTAAAGAGATTAAGGAGCATGTCACGGGTGTGCCCGCGAAATTCAATTTTTTTGTGGTTTTTCGCGATTTTTAAGCTAATAAGACATAATAGGCTTACGACAGTCAAATTGCGTGAATTCCAGTATCGTCTTCACGTGTTTATATCAAAGACTTCTATGTAGGTACTAGAAGTCTTTGGTTTATATAAAAATCTCAGCTTGAAAGTGTCGAGTTAAAGAAATTAGTCCGAGATTTGCGAGCAACTACTCACTTAAAACTCGATACTCGAACTAATTTCCTGGGATAGACATTTTTATGCATAGATTTTGATATAAACATGTAAAGATGATACTGCCATTCCCGTAAATTGACTGCCTTATGGCTGCTATAATGTGTAACTAGCGTACCTACCAATTGCAAAATAACACGGAAATTTTGAATTTCGCGGGCAGAGTCGTTAATTTCGCCTTAAGAAAAATCAAGCAAACAAATAAGCACGCTAACAAAATATGTTGCTCAGTTGTTATGTCATTCTAAATTCGAACGAAGATAATCTTATTTATTTGTAAAACACGCAAAATGATTAATTTCACTCCACTTTCGCTCAAATACTGCCCAAACTTCGTCGAAACATAATCATTATATTACAATACAATTAAAACCCACCACAGTAATATGACACTTACAATTTACCCGACAAGGTTGAATGTTATTTGGATCGTACAAACTGGTAAAACTGCTCTTATTATGGTGGCTTAGTGTGGTTTAGCTCCAAAGATCTGGTTTCGAGGTCGAGAATACGCTCGAATGTTGACGGATGAATTGTTTGTTTTTCCAGTTATCTCTTAAACAACACGATTTGGCTCTAAGTATAGAATTTGGCCGTGTCTTCGAATATATCCGAAACATGGCCGCTGAGTGTGGGCCTTATAAGAAGCCTCCGATGGAGAGAAATGCGCTCGGAGTATTTTTACGCATTCGAATCAGAAATGAGGGGATCCGCAAAAGAACCAAAGTGCTACCTCATAACAAAGCTCAACGTGTCGCAAAAATGAAGTGTCAATGGGCAAGACACTGTATAGCTCGTAAGGCCGTTAGACGTTGGGGATGCTGGTATGGCAACCACGCAATGGAAAGCGGTGTTGACAGACCGCCAAATAGGTGGAAAGACTACAATAAAGATCGTAGGAGTCGCCGGCATCAGGCGGCACAATATCGTGGTATTTGGCGGTCATTATAATATACGAGCCAGCAGTGTCGTGCATGGGTTAAAACGGCGAAGACGATGACTTCACTATAAAAAGATCTGTAACTATAATATTCTTAATAGTCAGAAGACAAAGTAAGTATTTCTTAGCAAACGATTTTGGCAAAAGGGCTGCGGAGTGCGATGCCCATGCTCTGGTATTCGGGGGGTTAAAATTTTATTAAAGTGAGATGACTTAGAAAAGTGGGCTAGGTTGGTTTTCTACCCTTATCTCGTCATAGTACCATAAATCTGTGCGTGCAATGCATATTGATTGTTTAACGGTATATTATTATTATTAACAATCTTCCAAATCGATTTGCTACCATTCTGCCATCTTCAATGGCTCAGTAAAAATTAAATCCAATGGAGATTATGTTGCAATCAATACTGCGATTCGCAGTTGTACTCAATCTTAGATGTAAGCTAATTTTATTGTGATTCTAATTGCTCATTATTGCAGGCAACGACCTCAATTTAGACAAATCAAAATCAAAGCTATGCTGATTGTTTTTCTATTGTGACCCATCAATAAGACGTGAGACGTGCAATTTGTATTTTTTTATTGTGACGTGCAATTTATATTTTATTCTAATTAAAAATATTTAAGTGTACCTATTACACTTAGGGCCTGTACTTCCGTACCCAAAAAGTAACCCCGGATTACTTTTTGGCTACGGAACATTATAATAGTAGTTTATGAAACGGATGCATAATGGGGGGGTATTAAAACATGAGTGTGAGTTTAAAAAACGAGCCGCAGGCGAGTTTTTTAATAGGATCACACGAGTGTTTTAATACCTAATTATGTAGAGTTTCATACACTACTTTATCTACGCTCAAATTATCATAAATCCAAACCATAAAATCTTGCTAACGTTTGTCGTAAATCCTTCACTTTGTTTGGTATAAAAGGTTGTGGGTCATTTTTGTTGCAATCACTAAGCTGTCAGGTGGAGTTAAATTTTCTTTAGTAGGTTTCACTGCTAGACATTTTTCCGCGCTAAGTTTTGACTAAGTAACAAAAATAACACATTGAAATGTTAAAAGTTAGGTATGGCGCCAAAATTCAGTTGTAAACTGCGTATAGTCTGTTAAAAAAGTCATGAAACAAAAAAGAGTAGAAAAATATTTATACAAGTCAGATAAAGTATATTTTTAGTGGATAATTAAATAATCAAAAATTATACATATTTCTTTTCAATATTCTGTATGAACTATGATTAACACACTTTTTAATCAGTCATTTAGGGCAGGGAAAAATTATTGTTTCCGTGAAATAATTGTTGTCTATGGTCGATCATGGCGCATCCCATGACTACCAACTAAATGTTGTCTGTGGACTCCATATATGAAAAACAAAATTTAGGATTCTCTCTTTTGGCTGTGACGACCACAGAGAAAAGAAGTTATTCCCTGGTCTGTGATGACGACACATAAAAATACAGGAACCCAGAGCCGAGTATCGTAATGGAAATTATTCAATTATCTAGAGATATTTCCATAGTACAGTAATGTTATAATGAATAACTTTTTAATAATTATAGAAGTCTGTGAATAAAGTAGGTCAATATGTGACACATTTTGATTTCATAATTCGAACTTTAAGCAATGAGCGTAGATAAACGTTGTTTAGTGCATTTATTAATTGTGATTTCCACTCATCCATATAGTTGTTTGTTGAGCGCTTTCGGCATGGGTCAACAAAGCGGGACTTATTGTGAAGTAATGACATACTTTCCACACTAGTATCGAAAGATTTGAAGTCGTTGTACTCTGTGTCAGCACTCAGCATCTCCAGTTTGAAGTGATTGAGTCAACTCGCCGAATTTATCTCGCTTTCCCTTGCTAAGTAAGCTCCATGTTAAGTAGGTACAGGTACCATAGTAAATCGTAAATGTGGCTTGTTAAACAAGCCTCGTTTAGGTACTACGTCACAACTTACTGACGGTTAAATGAAGAGGTCTTGGCTAGCGATTCTACCTGCATTGCAATCTATTGCGTACTTATACGGTCTAGGAGTGCACTAAGAAAGGATTTTCAACAAGAAATCTCCCACTAAGTGGGTGAAACAGTGGTCCAAAGTTAGTATGTAGAAATATTCCTTTACGCCGCAACTACAGAACTGAATTGACTGGGTGTATATGGAGATATATTATATCCAGGATGAATACTTAGACTTAGACTTTGCATATACATATATTATATCCTGGATTATTTTTACTAACAATTAATGTATGATCCTAGTTGGTCGAATTAAATGATTTTTATTTTTGTTTTTATTTATCCCGAAAAAATCCATGGTTCCCGTAAAATTTGCGGAAGTCGAAATTCTCGCGGACCAAGCCGCGGGGGTCCGAAGACATAGCTTAGGTCTGGAAGGCGTTGGCCGTGGCTGTTTATCACCTTTTACTGACAAAGACCTTGCCACTCAGCGAGTGTGTATATACAATCAAAACCTTCGATAATAGAACTCTATCGGACTTCGATTAATTTCTGTAGTAAAGATGAGCGATTCTGCATACACGATACGAATCGATTTTCTGTAGTATAGCTAGGCACTCAGTAACACATTGGCACTATTTTTCCGTCGTCTTCGTCCTATTTTCCCGCTATGCGAAGGAGGTTACCCAACGAAGCCTTTTCCTGTTACCAAGATACTTCTTACTACGACCACAGAATGCATCACAATACTATAACGGCTCTGTTAAATTAACTTTTCTCGTGCCATTAAACTTTAGCTTTATTGTATTACCTTTTTAGGGTTCCAACTTCCAGAAACTTCCAAAAAAGGAATAGTCTTACTCTGTTGTTGGGTCCGTCGGTGTAATTGTCCGTTTCTCTGCTAATTAAGGCCCTTTTTCTCAAGAACACTTATCTTCTCTAATATATATAAGATTCTCGTGTATGTTACCAAACTCCTCGAAACGGCTCGACCGATTGTTATGAAATTTTCTGTGTATATTCGGTAGATCTGAGAGTAGGTCCTGAGCTACTTTTTTATATCCCTAAACGGCAAAACAAAGTTTGCAGGGTCAGCTAGTACTTAGTATTGTATACGTAATGTCAAAGGTAATGTGAGGTATCCACGACGAAATATGAATTATTAAGTTACTTATGACTATGAGTGACCTCTTTGTCTGTTAGGTCGCTGACTTATGTTTTATCTGAAGTCAAGGTCAGCGACTGGTCAAGTACGAACCCAACACGAAAAATTTCAGAAGTACGTCGTGTTTGCGTGAGTAAGAAATATGTACCTGGGTCCTGGACGTACTGTACGAGAAGCAATTACATTTCTCTATTGGATTAGATGAAAAAAAAATGTTAACAGCAAATTCAGCCAATATCCCTTATTTTTTTCGTACTTTAAATCCATAATTATTGATCATGGGTTGTTCAACATTATGCCTAGCTTATACGATGGTAGTGACGGGATTCAGTGACTTGATTTTCGGTTTATAGGACGTACGTCTTGGGGTACCTTACGTCTATCTAAGCAGACGATAGTAATACTGCTAGACGATCCTGTACTTCCATGTCAGAGATCTCGTTAGTCTAGGCTGTACGCTAGTTAACTTGCCTGATTTGAGGGCTCGAATCTAGCGTTGCGTGACTTGAAACCAGCGCTGAACTGGGTTACTTACTGCCATGTTAGTGACCCCTTTAATCTAGGCTGTAGGCTAGTAAATTGAACTGATTGGAAGTCTCGAAGTGAGCACTGGAGTGACTTGAAACACCCTGTATCCCTGTAGCACGGAATACATAATAGTACTAAAGGTACAGAAGGCTCACTCGGCAGGATGATTTTAAAAAATAGCGACCTTAGCGCTGACACGAAAAAGTACAATTCAGTTCGCAAAAGCGCCTGGCCACGCCTCCAAAAAGAACTTCGCTTTCTATCGCGTAACTTTTTCGCATTCGACGTACTAGGGCTACCTCGTCATCGGACACACGCAGCGCGTGAAATAGACTCTACCAGAACTAACGCGAGCAAAGTATTCGGCGCGTGGCGGCCATCTGAAATTAGTCCGTCGAGACGCCTACCTGTATTTTAACGATCACGTGATAAGTGGAACTGGCCTGCCTGTAGCTAGTCAGCGCTGGACTGTGCTACTGCACTGCCATATAACTGACAACGATGCCATGTAACTGACAACGAACATGAACCGGGGTGACAGACGGCCGGGGGACGCGGTGAGTGGTGACGCATACATGCAGAGAAATGTCCCCTTCCCCGCTACACCGCCCGCTAACCGTTGACATCTAAGTTCCTTGCCCCCCCACCGTCTGTCACCCCGCAGGAGGGTCCCGCATGAAGTTGCCAAGCTATATCAAACTTCACTTTGGTTTGTTTTCTCATAAAAAGCCAGGAAAGTCTTCGACGCCAACTCCACTATATAAATATTTCGGGCATTTTTGTACTAAGTTTATAACATTGCTATATCGTTCTAGCAAGCTACGCTTCTCGATCCTCTCTATCATCCGCTTGGTGGTGGTAGCGGCCGGGTTCCACCGGGTGCGGATCCTGGGCCAGCACCACGTCCCGTCCAACCGGCGGGAGGCACCAGTTCTCGTGATAGCGCCGCATTCCTCCTACTTCGATGCGATAGCCATCGTCTGCCTCGGCGCACCCAGTGTGGTCGCTAAGGCGGACACGGCGAGGCTGCCTTTCATTGGACGTAGGTGTTTCGTGTGATGTTTTGGCATGATGTTTGTAGTTTAGTTGTTTTGCTACTTTGCACATTTCTGCTGTTTTATTTGTTGTGTTGTTAGTTAGTGTGGACTTTAAGGCAGACATCAAGATTGCCTTTTATTGGACGTAGGTGTTTCGTGTGATATTTTGGCATGATGTTTGTAGTTTAGATGTTTTGCTACTTTGCACATTTCTGCTGTTTTATTTGTTGTGTTGATAGTGTGGGCTTTAAGGCA
Organism: Coenonympha glycerion; assembly: GCA_963855885.1. NCBI lineage: Eukaryota > Metazoa > Arthropoda > Insecta > Lepidoptera > Nymphalidae > Coenonympha > Coenonympha glycerion. Next base: position 15,174,524 of record OY979636.1, on the reverse strand, counting down.
GACGTCAAGAATGCCTTTCATTGGACGTAGGTATTTCGTGTAATGTTTTGGCATGATGTTTGTAGTTTAGATGTTTCGCTACCTTGCACATTTCCGCTTGTTGTGTTGATAGTGTGGGCTTTAAGGCAGACATCAAGACTGCTGTTCATTGGACGTAGGTATTTCGTGTAATGTTTTGGCATGATGTTTGTAGTTTAGTTGTTTTGCTACTTTGCACATTTCTGCTGTTTTATTTGTTGTGTTGATAGTGTGCTTTAAGGCAGACATCAAAGACTGCCTTTCATTGGACGTAGGTGTTTCGTGTGATGTTTTGGCATGATGTTTGTAGTTTAGTTGTTTTGCTACTTTGCACATTTCTGCTGTTTTATTTGTTGTGTTGATAGTGTGAGCTTTAAGGCAGACATTAAGACTGCCTTTCATTGGACGTAGGTGTTTCGTGTGATGTTTTGGCATGATGTTTGTAGTTTAGTTGTTTTGCTACTTTGCACATTTCTGCTGTTTTATTTGTTGTGTTGATAGTGTGGGCTTTAAGGCAGACATCAAGACTGCCGTTCATTGGACGTAGGTGTTTCGTGTGATGTTTTGGCATGATGTTTGTAGTTTAGTTGTTTTGCTACTTTGCACATTTCTGCTGTTTTATTTGTTGTGTTGTTAGTTAGTGTGGACTTTAAGGCAGACGTCAAGAATGCCTTTCATTGGACGTAGGTGTTTCGTGTGATGTTTTGGCATGATGTTTGTAGTTTAGATGTTTCGCTAATTTGCACATTTCTGCTGTTTTATTTGTTGTGTTGATAGTGTGGGCTTTAAGGCAGACATCAAGACTGCCTTTCATTAGACGTAGGTGTTTCATGTGATGTTTGTAGTATGGATGTTTTGCTACTTTGCACATTTCTGCTGTTTTATTTGTTGTTTTTTCTTTACAAGTCTCTAAGTTTGGGCCTAAAATTGACTTAGTAAGACTGTCTTTTATTAGACGTAGGTGTTTTGTCTGATATTTTGGAATGATAAGTGTAGTTTAGATGTTTGCTACTTTGCACATTTCAGTTGTTTTATTTAGTTAGTTTTCTTTACAAGTCAACTAGTGTTAGCTCTAAAGGCGAGACTCCCTTTTATTGAACGTAGGTGTTTTGTGTGATGTTTTGGCATGACGTGTGTAGTTTAGATGTTTGGCTACTTTGCACATTTCTGCTGTTTTATTTTATGTTACTTTATTTAGTAAGTTTTCTTTACAAGTCAACCAGTGTTAGCTCTATGGCGAGACTGCCTTTTATTGGACGTAGGTGTTTTGTGTGATGTTTTGGAATGATGAGTGTAGTTTAGATGTTTTGCTACTTTGCACATTTCTGCTGTTTTATTTTATGTTACTTTATTTAGTAAGTTTTCTTTACAAGTCAACCAGTGTTAGCTCTATGGCGAGACTGCCTTTTATTGGACGTAGGTGTTTTGTGTGATGTTTTGGCATGACATGTGTAGTTTATGTGTTTGGCTACTTTGCACATTTCTGCTATTTTATTTTGTTTTTCTCTTTACTAGATTTCTAGTCTGAGCTCTAAGGTAGACAACACACCTAACAATGCCTTTCATTGGACGTAGGTGTTTCTTGTTTTGTTTAACATGAAGTGTGTTGCGTACTTCAAATGTTTGCTTATATTATGTTAGTGTTATTTTCCCCAATAGAAATTCAGATCCAAACAGAAATACAGTAATAGGTATATCACTGCTTCATGGAAAATTAACTGACTCTAACCCACCCGTACCACCGAACTCCGTTAGAGGAGTCCTACCACCAGTAAAGAATCGAGTACGATCACAATGATACGTTTTTGTGTCGCAATCGGACACAGTATCGGGTGTTATGGATCTCCGCAGATATTGTGGAAACACGCTCTAGTAGCTACTTCGTACCCATAGCCCTAATGTGGTTAAAGCAGATACAGTGAAAGTTTCTTTTGGAAGTAGCTCAAGTGTGTTTTTGTATGGAATGTACTTGGGGATAAGTAAACTTAAGCCGTTATGATGACGCGTAGAAGCCTATCGTAATCAGGGGTGTGACAACTATACTTGTAACAGGGTTAGTTCCTATAGGAGATTATTTCATCATGGTAGCTCAGTGGCAGAACAGCCAGCCGTGACATTTGGAGGACGCGGGTTTAAATTCCGCCGAGTGCGATAATGTTGATCTGTATTCAATAATAATAATGTTTTTTAATTATAATTAACTTATTAATTAATAATTACTATATTAGTTTTATAATTCAAATATTTTACGGACTCCATATAAGTGCCTGTTATATAAATAAAGACAAATATTTTAGACGACCTCCGTGGCGCAGGGGACGCACGCTCGAATTCAAGTCGCGGGTTCGATTCCCGCCACGGGCCACTTTGGCATTTTATAATTTCTAAATTGGCTTAGGTCTGGTCTGGTGGGAGGCTTTGGCCGTGGCTAGTTACCACCCTACCAGCAAAGACGTGCCGCTAAGCGATTTAGCGTTCCGGTACGATGCTATGTAGAAACCGTTGGGGTGACATAACTTACCCCTTCCAAGTTAGTACGCTAACATCTTCGGCTGCATCATCACTTACCATCAGGTGAGATCGCAGTCAAGTACTAACTTGTATAGCGTAAAAAAACGACCTCTTTGGCGCAGTCCACAGAGTTCTCTGATTTGAGCGGGTGGTCTCGGGTTCGACCCCACTTTGGAAATACATTTCTCTATAATTTTTAAATTGGTCCAAATCTTGTCTGGAGGTTTCGACCGCGGCTGGCTACCATCTTACCGGCAAAGACTCTCCGTCAAGCGATTCAAGCCTTCCGAGGCGATGCTGTGTAGCAACGGACAGGGGTTACTAACCCCTTCCAAGTTAGTACGCCATTATATACAGCTGCATCGTTATTTAATATTAGGTGTCATTGCAGTCAAGTACAGTCCGACAAGGCTCTCTTGGCACTTGAAGGAGGGCGCTGTTGCACAACAAAGGCAGCCATAAAATAAAATAGTTTTACTCAATTTTACTTCAATTTGAGTTTAAAATAGTTAATAGTAAACAAAAACAACGTAACATACAATAGTGATATACTGACAGAGCGAACTATCAAACAGTAGCACGAGATAGCGGCGTTAGTTCAGACTTTGGCCACGCGCCAAAATAGCCTTGTCGCACTGTAAGTCAGTAAGTACTGTGTATAAAAATATTGAATTTTACGAGAATTTTTATTACTAGTATTAGTCAACAAGTATGAGTTCTATCAAATATTTGATTCAAGTACGTTCTTCTTTGCGGAAATCTATTATGATTATCAATGAACCGCGAAAATGCTCCGTAATTTCTGTACATATGATATGGTATAAAGATTTTTGACACCTCCACTCCATCTACCTAATAGTCCTAATATCTATAACCTAGGAAATATGTATCAATGTTGATTTTTACTGTATATAGCGTAGTTTTTTAAACATTGATTATATCAAGGACTTCACAATATAATACAGCCTGCTTCAATATACATGACATGCTTTAATATTAGATAGTTTTAAAGCACTATACGTTTTTTAGTATGATTTGGAATCAACTTTTTTCTAAAGAGGTTTTTATTGAATCTGCATAAATCCCAAGACACGGGTTGTTGCCTAGTTTGGGAGTATATATTATATACACCATATAACATAATATATGAATTATTGTAGATTTAATACCAGTATTTCTTAAATGACAGAGGATTACCTTATTGTTTAAAAAAAACCAAGGATTTCTTTTCTAGAGATTTTTAAATGCAAACAGCAACATGATGGCAACAAAGACGAAGTGCTAAAGTCGAAACACGTATAAATAAATTGTGACTAGTTATTCGCCGTAACTATGTCGAGTTATCGAGTGTATGAGGAATTTGCGTTAGTACCTCTTACTACTTTACGACACTCGATAACGGCATTTCATCTCTTGCTCGTATACGATCGCGGGGTCGTCGAATTAACTGTTTTTACGGCGTATTTTGCGTATTTAAGCGATTTACACGAACTCTACAACCTAGTACCTCCTCGACTTTCTACCACAGAACCGGGAGACGTCGAGAGAAGTGGCATCCTTATGTGGTTGATCCAGCGAACTCGAACGAAACGTTTTTCTTTTTTGACCCGTCTAAAATATAGCTATCCGTTTATATGGCGAGCTTTTGAAAAGGATAAAGGATAGGATTTTAAAAAGGATATAGGATTTAAGTTGCGTCAAGTGAGTTTACAGATTTTACACTAAAGAATTAGCTACACTTAACAAATTTTAACGCCGTGTATTTAGAGTATTTAAATCTACAATCGCTGTGAAGCAGAAACAAGATTGGATAATATTTTCTCGATAGAAAGTTCTCCCAGAAGTTGCTCCGAAATCTCTATTTTTCAAATTTTTATCTGAAACTACAATGGATGTAACTGTAATTTTTGTTTTAATGTGTCGGTAATAATTATATCCAAAAACTCTCAAAATGGATTTTCGATAACTGTCTTAGATTTTTAGTAAATAGGTAAAATCGAAAACGTTGCTTTTCTGTTATATTCTTCCGCAACGCTGCGTTTCGCAGCCACCAACGTGTTCGTAATAGTGAGAAGGATAGAAATAATTAATTCATTTTTGTCATTCAATCAAAAGTTAGTTATTTTTAACTGCCTCATTGGTCTGAACATGTTCGACTGCAGATCACGAGGTCCTGCGTTCAATTCCCGGGTCGGGCCAGTAAGTATTGAGTTTTTCTATCAGAAAATTCTTAGTACTAGCCCGAAGTTTTGAAATTGACTGTCCTTCACTCCCGTGCCTCCGAGAGCACGTTAAACTGTTTAACTTGCTATGTACATAGAACCATGAACTTTGGTAAGAACTGGGGCTGCAAACACACATTCATTATGGTTATTTAGTTCTTTAAATGCATTCATACAACCTGAATGCAATAATCCGGTTTTCGTTACGTTGCGGAATGTCAAGAGTCAAGTGCTTATACTCGTACGTTAAAGGTTTAAGTAAATACACAATTTCCGGGAAATACTTCTTCAGTTTTCTTGCCTTTCATTTAAGGAGCACACCACGGGTGTGCCCGCGAAATTCAAATTTTTCGTGGTTTTTCGCGATTTTTAAGCTAATAAGACATAATAGGCTTATGGCCGTCAAATTGCGATAATCTGCTTCACGTGTTTATATAAAAATATCTGCTCGAAAGTGTCGAGTTAAAGAAATTAGTCCAAGATTTGCGAGTTACTCACATAAAACTCGATACTCGGACTAATTTCCTAGGATACACATTTTTATGCAAAGATTTTGATATAATCATGTAAAGATGATACTGCCATTCTCGCAAATTGATTGCCATAAGCCTATCATGTGTAATTAGCGTACAAATTGCAAAAAACCCCGAAAATTTTGAATTTCGCGGGCAGACCCGTTGATTTCACGTTAAAGGAGCTCGAAACACGAGAGTCTTTTTAAACCCGGACGCAAAAAGAGGGGTGTTATAATTTTATTGTCGTCGATGTCTGTCTATGGCATCGTACCTCTTAATCGTATGGACTGCTTTCGATGCGGTTTTTTCATTTGAAACATTTGTCCAGCAGTTTAAGAGTATCAAAATTATGCAAGGCATTTTTGGCATCTTTCGGAATCACTTGTCTGTCAGTCCGTTGGGTACGAAAAAATTTAATCCGAGAAACTGCGCCTCTTTTTAGGTTTCCGTACCACATACATAAATAAAATTTATGGAACCCTTAGATTTTACGAGTATATTCAATGAATGTTGTAGTTACTTACAATGAAAATCAATATAAAGCCACGATCATAACTAACTATTCAAGTTTACTTTTCTTGACAGTTATAAGTCATCAAACTGAAATAACTTAGCCAAACATAAAATCGGTCTTGAATAAAAGCCAACGTAAAACTGTTTGTACAAAATATAGGTACAGTTTGATTTAACAATATGATGTCTGAGTTACGTGTTTATGGCCTTTCGAGCTTTATTCATTAGACTTCAAATAAAATAAATACAAATTATTCCTTTTTTATGACTTGTTATTCAAACAGTGGTTAAAACTTCGGAGGCAGAATATTATAAGATTTGCTCGCGGCTCCGTCCGCATATAACCATGGATTTGTCCGGTATGAAATGTAAGATAGGTAGGTAAGTTATAAATGATCGCGGATCGCCTCGCTGTAAGTTTTCATACAAAAAAAACGATTAAGTTTAAATGTGGTCCCATTATTATCGTAGATACAATGAAGAACTATGCTCGTACCTTTTAATTTTGAAGAAATATTGCTTATCTTAAAAGTTAATAGCGTTTAAAAATCCATATTTTTGACCCAGAAACTTCCTCAACTATTTTTTTTAATTTAACATAACTGAAATGGTAAGAAATTAAAACCTGCGAGCCCATACTAAGGTATAATTGAATCTAATGAGACTAAATAAAACCGGCCAAGTGCGAGTCGGACTCGCGCACCGAGGGTTCCATACCATAAAAGAAGTAAAACATTAAAAGAATCACTTTTGTTCATGATTTTAATTTACATATAAGTACTTTTGTTGGCAAACCGCAAACCTAACTTTGTTTTCGGCGGATTATTGTTATTAGCAAAAAAAGTATAATAGTTAGAAGTTTGATTTTATTTTTCCTGTAAAATATACGTTAACTTCTATTGATCATATTTATTTCAGATTTTTCGAATGGTAAACTTCGGAGATAAGGGGGGGAACGGTATTTTTTTCGACAGTTTGCCCAATAAATCAAAAACTATCAGGCATAAAAATAAATAAAAATTGGTTTTAGAATATACAAGTAACGCCCTTTCATACGATACCCAACTCAATATTGTTATCTCATTTTGAAATTTCGGCGACCCGGTTTTCCCCCCTTTTTAAATAAAAATAAAAACAATTTTCAAATGTTTACGATTGCTATAACGTCGCGTCACTATTATCTATAACTATTCTAAATTTCAAGTCGATAGCTTGAATAGTTACTGAAATAATCGAGTGTGACAGACGGACGGACGGACGGACGGACGGACGGACGGACGGACGGACGGACGGACGGACGGAGAAAGTCTCACCATAAGGGTTCCATTTTTACCAAATTGGTATGGAACCCTAATAAAAATTGTCAAATTCGGTAAAGGTTTGGGGAGGGGGTAAAAACGTTACCACCCGAAGAAATATTTCAAGAACAAAATGTAGGCCTAGGCCTGGACTTGCCACTCTCTCTATGTAGAGATATATATCATTTTTGAAAATACCTAATTGCGTCACGCTTCTATACTCGTAAAGTATTTTTGTTCTGAATTTCAGCAAAATTGGTTCAGTAATTGCAGCGTTTGCACAGGGATAACAAATATACAAAATAACGCCTCTATAATAAACTTGTACAACTAATTAGCATCACAATCACTTCTCGACTTTCGACTGTACGGTTCTTAAAGCGTGCCGTCGCATCGAGAAAGTCGATTAAAATCTGCCTGCAGTGTGCAGTCTGAGCACAGGGGGACGTTGCATATTGCGTGTTACGTAAGAACCGGCCAAGTGTGGGTGGGACTCGCCCAAGAATGGTTCCGTAACATCGAGCAGAAGTTCATTGTAGAGAGACAGACCACTTTAATATTTATCTTTGTTTTTTTTTCCTTTTTTCTAGCTGTGCCAGAGTTCATTGTATTTTTATAGGAATGATATCTAGATAGATATCTGTTACTTATGAACCTCTTTTTACTATTGTTATATCATAGCTTATGAAGTGTAAAGTTGTATTAGTACAAAATACTGTACTGCCTCTGTGAAAAGTGTACACATGAATTATTATTTAGGTAAGAGATATAAATATTAAAACATTAAAAAAGCAACGGAAATGCACATTCTAAGAAATGTCTGCTTTATCAAATATATCAGTGCCACTTTCCGTGACGGATGATAGTGAGGGCTTAGTAAAGGCGCCATTGGCACGACCTTTTGGTGCGGAACCCTAAAAGCAACTGTACAACGGATGCGTTGTATTTATACGTGTGTTACGTCAGTGAGTTATTACTTTAAACGCTGCTGCTTTGCTGTGTGCAATAGTTTGTAACAACCCCAACAAATTGGATAAAGATGTCTCCAGTGGGCGAATTGAACTTTTTCACGAACCGGAACGCTGTACCTTCAGTGCTTCTATTATTTTTTTGGACTTTTTTACGAACCGGAACGCTATGCCTTCACAGTACCTAGGTACTCATATTCAATTCTGAGGGTGCAGATACATTTTTAGTAGTGCTCCAGACAAGAAGATCTCAGTTATTTAAAATCCAGAATTTGGAACGCTCTGAGAATAATTTCCACGAAACGGAACGCTGATTTCACGAACCGGAACGGTGATTTCACGAACCGGAACGCCGTTCCGGTGCGTTCCGGTCCAATTCGAGCACTGGATGTCTCCCAATCATATACAGGGAGACGTATTACAACCTTCGAAAATAGATTTATTGACTACACTGGGGGCGATAATTCTGCTAGTTTGGATGTCAAATTTCAGCTTATTATACCGCCCGTCTATGACCTTAGCGACCTACAATTTTCCCTTTCTACTCGTACCTATATTAGTCTTTGAAGGAGACATTGTCTCATCTTCGTAGATGACTAAAGAAAGCTGCTTTTCTACGCATAATGATGAACTAGGCTCTATTTTTCTGCAGTATTGATAGTTATGATGATAAAAGAAATGATGATGATTGAGACTAGCAAGGCGTTCACTTGATGTTTAGTGATACACCTACCTATGCATATAATTGCGTCCCAGGATTTTGCATTGCAATGCCGTACACTGCAATGCGTTCGTCATCCATCCCCAAGTTGCATTATATCCGTTAACGCCGTCTACAGTGCTGAACTGGGGGCCATTCACGTAACCATTTCACACACACTGAGTGTTGTGAATCAAGAAATAAAATAAGACATTATCACTGAAAAAATAACTTTACGTCTATTGTTTTAGACTGTAAAATTGAATGTATTTCAACATAGGACTTTTAGAGTGTAAAATTGAATGTATTTTAACAACGGAAATAGCAATCCTTTGAACCTTATCGTGCAAAGTAAATTTCATTTCACGATTGTCGACCGTGTTGCGGTTTCAACTACATTCAATTTTACACTCTATGTTAATACTCATAATATAAGTAATTTTATAGTGTTCACAAAAAGTGTTTTCATTTTAAAATCGTTTGCTTCCTTACATATACGTAATTTTTATGCCATGACCTTTATAAACAATTCACTTCACGATACGTGAATCACCTACCAATAATGACTGCTTCACATCAGAATATTATGGCAACGAGGTGGCACGCATCTAGGCGGATTCTTCACAAAAGTCCTACCACCACCAGTCTAACGTATGGTCCTTTCTCATAATTTCTAGGTCTCTGAAACCCCTCATATGTTTCATTGGGAAGATGTCGTACCTCGCCGGCGGCATGGCCATCACAATCAGGGGTCGCCAAGTCAGCCGCAAGGAAGCCCCCATCCTTGTCGTGGCGCCTCACTCTTCGTTTCTGGACAGCTGCATCGTGTATGCCACAAAGATGTCTTCCGTCATAGTCCGGAAGGAAAGCATGGACAATTACGTTGGAAGTATGTGCCATTTTTATTTGGTGACGGTTGGAATCTGGGCAGTTGTGGTGGTGGCATTAATTTTTCAGTTTTTTTTGGAGTTGCATTGATTACGAGGAAAGAATTCTGGTGATGGGTTTTTTACAGCTGAATTGTGGTGAAGGTGCCATTAGTGCTTAACGTTCTAGGTAATGATTTATTTTTAACCATTGAGGTAAATACACAAGAGAAACAAACCCCATTAAAATACGTCTAAATACGTGTAACCACTTTTTAAAAATGACGACGTAGCTTTGAAACCTCTTAAACATTTGAAGGTAAACAGGTAAACATATATCTGTCTCACTCACACAAGTCGCTAAAACAATTCCGTCGCTAAAAAAACAGAGACCGCAATATAATCACACAATGGCGCGGGATGGGGATGCCCACCTATGCGAAATTTTACCCAATTTTTGAAGCAAAATATAAACAAAATGCGGCAGTCAAAATAACTTTGAAATAATTAAAATATTTGAAGAATTGCCTAATGGATGTATTAGACGTCTATAATTAATAAAATAACTAAGACATTATCTTTTTTGTATTTTATATTAAAAATGTATATCTATTTAGATCTATATACAAAGGACATCACTCCTTTTTAGGGTTTCATACCAAAATGGTAAAAATGGAACCCTTATGGTGAGACTTTCTCCACCCGTCCGTCCATCCGTCCATTCGTTTGTTCGTCTGTCACACTGGATTATTTCACTAACTACTAAAGCTATCAACCTGAAATTTGGAATAGTTGTAGGCAATTGCGTCGCAAAAAAAGTCCTTTTCTTTTTGAAGGATTTTTTAATTCTTCCATCAATTGCACCGTTTCTTCAGTTTGACGACCTCCGTGGTTGAGTGGTTAGCGTGCCGGTTTTCAAGGCGCTGCCATCTCTGAGGTTCCGGGTTCGATCCCCGGTCGGGGCAATGTAGAATAATAAGTTTTCTACATTGGCTCGGGTCTGGGTGTTGTGGTACCTACCTTCGTTGTTTCTGATTTCCTTAACACAAGTGCATAAGCTACTTACTAAGGGATCGGAGCATTGTATGTGATGTTGTCCACTATTTATTTATTTTATTATTATTTATATTTTCAAACATCTAAATTACAAAAAACCGGCCAAGTGCGAGTTGGACTCGCGCACCAAGCGTTTCATACTATAAAAGAAGTAAAACATTTAAAAAATCACTTTCGTTCATGAATTTACGAGTATAATTTACAAGTAGGTAGGTACTTTTGTTGCGAACCGCAAATTATCTTTGTTTTTGGCGGTTTATTGTTATTATTAAAAAATATAATAGTTACAGAGTTGATTTTATTTTTCCTGTAAATTTTTTGCGTTTATTCCTATTGATCATAATTATTTCAGATTTTTCGAACAATACACTTCAGAGATACGGGGGGGGGGGGGCACTCTGCAACGTTGTGATTATTATTAAAATCTTAAAACAAAATCTCTTACTCCATACTCAATCAAAAATTCTCCCATAAATGTGGGAAACTAAAACTAAGTTTTTCATGGTAACACTGAACCAATTTTTTTTTTATTCATTTTATTTTCACTTTATTTCTTAAATTTCTTTTTTTTTTTATTGATACAACTGAGAAATAATAAACTTGCCTGTGGAACGTAATTCCAGTTGATTTGTTAAGTTTTTGTGTTCTTGAACCGCACTCTTTCACTATACATTTACCCATTTTGAATTATTTTTTCTCGCGCGTCACTCGTTTCAGATCGTTTGGCGTCACATCGAACACTAAACTGACTTTAGCTACGAGTATGTCTGTGGACCCCCCTTCAGTGGCAACGCTTCGGCGCGATAATTACAAATCTAGTGTAACATTTATATCGATGTTTTTAACCATTAGCAAAAGCACAATGGTGTGGGCCCATACATCGCCTTCGGTCACGTTACGCTATTGCAACTATAAATGAAAAAATATTTTTTTGATTGGGCCTGCAAGCCTGAACTCAATACTAAAAGATTTTTCCTAAATAAAAGTGGAGAAAAATTAATATTCATTATCAAAATATTGTGTCTGAGTATTATAACAACAGCGACCTCCGCCATGAAGCATTCAAGAGCATAGACAATACACTATAAACTGTTTGCTAAATACTTGTCACTTGTCCAGAATTTGTCACTGTTGACAGTTGAGACTTAATAGTAACAGCTGTAGCTGTCGGACAGTGTTGCGAGATGCTGGAATTAAAAAACTACAATCGACTGAAAGGAAAATCTAATAAAGTAATAAATCAATATTGATTTACAAGGGTATTTCGGAAACGCTAAACTACCAAGACAAAATAATCTATGCTCAAAATAATCGGTTGTAATAGATTTCAGTATTATTAATAAGTGTAGTTTTCTGCCAAGTAATCACAAATCTTTAAGCAGTTTATTTAAGTGAGACTGGCTCACACGGAAAAGTAATATTCAGTTTTACTCCAACGCAGTGGAAAACCCTAAACTAATTTAAACTTTTTACATAAATTCGAGTAAAATAAAATATAAAAAAGGAACAATTGAAATCGATACAGTTATTGTCTTGTATTCTACATTCTATGTCTAAGAATTAAAGTTACCTGTAAGTAGGTTTTTCTTTAGTATCTGTTACATGTTGTTCTCGTACAATAGTGGACCGATCGTCAAAAAGATGGAGTATAAAAGTGCAAAAGTTTGGCAACCGGCAACACTAGCTGTCAGGAATGTGGAAACGGAACCTATCAGTAATCAATTGAATTTCTTTAAATATTTTATTTTTTGACCCGTCCTTTACAATAACTGGTGATACCTTGAAAAAATTCAGTTATTTACTAAAATCTTGTTGTAATAAATGTTACATCTAGACGCTAAACTTTATTTGTGTATATTTCTGCCAATGTTCTTTATCTTCTTGATCGTAATATTTTTGTATGGAGAAAGTTGGTTGTTAAAATGACTTAAAAAAATAGTAGCATAATCGAGATAGGTTTTAGATGGTAGGCAAATGTGGTTTTTGGGTACTAACTATTTGGTGATCGTATTTTATTTTACTTTGGCATGATCAAAATATTTTACCCTGATATTATCCTTACGTTATTGCCAGTAATAATTATTGTAGAAAGATAATTATACTTAGAAACGGTAGATCTAGTAATTTGTTACCATTAATATAACGCGGTCCGCGACAAATGATGAGTGGTGGTTTCGATTGTTTGTATGTTTGCACCTAATACTTATACCTAACTGGCTCTAAATCTAAATTCGATATTATAGATATTTTGCCGACCGAATGGCGTAGCGGTAGCGTTCCTGCCGTCTGCGTCGGATCGTGTGTTCGATTCCCAAATCTGAAAAATTTTCATGCGATGAGCTTTAAAGTGCTCCAGTGTACATACACTGGAGCACTTTAAAGCTCATCGCAAATAGTGTATTATATTTATTTATATTAAATATTTATACATGTATATTAATCTTTAATCTAATACCCATAAAAGTTAAAACCATTCGGGTTGGAGTCTTGTACATTACATAATGTACGTAATGTACAAGAAACCAAGACTACGTTCATATTGAAGTATGTATGTTCTTGTCTCTAGTAAACAACTCTATCCGATGCTAAACATAAAGTTTGAATTGATTGAGGCATTTTGCAGCCGCGTTCGGTCTAGGGAGCTTTCGGTATTGATTTTCTTTTGAGTCGCTGCTCGCTTTGCAAATGTTACTCGGATAAGGGATGCTAAGTGCAAACTACACTTGAAACTTAAATAAAAGGCACACAGACAGACAGATAGACGGACAACAAATGTAACTTATAAGGGTTCCGTTTTTTTTCTTTTGAGGTACGAAACCCTCAAAAAGGATTGAGGAACACATTCGAAGCGTACAATCGTGTATATTTTTAACAATTTCTGTTTGACAAACTGCATCCAGTGGTTTGAGCTGTACGTTGTTCGATGATAGTTCAGTCAGTCATAGACTCAGTCAGTCATTCAATCAGTCAGTCAATTAATCAGCCAAGAACCTATCCCTTTATTGTAACCGAAGTACCGAAGAAGGTATACTAGAAAACTGCGTTACCTTAGTATATTGTGTTGGTTTTTATTTTGGCAAAAAAGACTTATTACCTGTTCTCAGAAGCCTTGCCGATGACTTCCCCCCCACTTCAAACTACCGCAACCCGCGCTCGTCTGTTATATTACGAGTATGTACGTTAATCGCCTTTTGTGTTACATTATTTGACAATTCTTTTCAAGCCTGTCCCCCAATGGATTGAAAAGAATTTATAAAGCAACTCGAGCTCGTATAAGCTTCATTCAAATAAGTATAATGCGATCAATTTCTTACGGCTTCTTTTGAGTTTAGGTACATTTTCCTTAAATGCACAAGGCTTTTGTGCGAAGGCACGTTTTTTGTGATCCTATGTAGGGTAATGTTTCTATTTGTATTCGTATCATGTTGTTTCGTCATAAGGGATACATTAGAAGAAAAGCCGACAAAGTCAAAACCGGCAAAGTCAATAATAACTACCTATAAGTTTGTTATGAGTTTTTCTGCCCAGGGAGACAATTGCTTAAGGTGGATGGGTACCACCCGGGCGCGAAAATTCAAATTTTATTAAGGTTTTCGCTAATAGTGGGCTAATTATATATCGTAGGCTTATGACAATGAGTTTTGCGGGCACAATATTTAAGCAATTACATGTTTTAATAAAAACTCTTGCTCAACAATACTCATTTACTTCATATTGGTTTCCGACAACTCAAAATCTGGGAAACTGCAAAAAAACTATTTTTCGGGAGCCAATAGGTATGAGGTGAGTGTGAAATTTCTTTTCACCATCTTACTCACTTGTCATAAGTGCCTGTAACTTATGGCCTATGTGAAACAAAGACGTCAATCTAGATTGTATTCGATGCTTCAGCAAATTGAATCGACATCGTCCCTCAAGGCCTAGTTAACACTGCAGCTGCATTCGCGCGTTGTGTAAGGTTTCTTTATAAAAATAGCTTCACGTACTCACTTGTTAATTATCTTTCTTCAGCCACCATGGCAGGGGCAGGGGATAAATATTTTATCCTTCGATGATTATATCCTTTAACACTGGGCTATTTTTGCCACCGCCTAAAGCTGAAGAGGAAAGACTCCGTTTTATCCACTGGGGATATTATATCCATCCGTACGCCTATGCTTTGAGAGTGGCTAAAATAGTATGAGATAAACATTTTACCCTTCCCCGTAGAGTTTATCCTGTCCCTAAATTGTCTAAGAAAAACGTATTCATCATTATCGTAATCGTTTTCTAATCCTACCCGCTGATTGGGTTCCTTCGCGTCAGCCAATCGCGGGGCAGAATTCTCTTGCGTTTGCCTATCACAGACCTCTCTTTACCTATCACAGAAGGAGCCCTGAGGTTCGTAAATAACACGACAGGCGTATCATAACTTCATAAGCCGTTTGTCCACTTCCGATCACCGATATGTCGCATTTAAATAGCCATCTGCTGTGTGCAACCTTACAGTAGAGTAAAAGGGGCATACGCTAGAGAGAAAGACGTCACTACCAAGTTTCTGGGGCTGCTACACCATTAATAGATAGGTTAATTTGGATGAACGTCAGAGATTCGTAACGGATGACACGCGAGGAGTGCCATAAGTTCATTGAAGCCTCTATCGTGATGGAGCAGTTGTGATACTGTAAAGTACAGTACTGTAAAGTACAGTTCTTTATTGTGCTGTTGATGATGCCAGTAAGAACGTCATCGCGTCCGCTAGTGACATTAACCTCAGCAGCCGGCCAAGTTTACACACGTGTGTCACGCGTCGTGCAAAAATAGCGCCGTGTGCTCACGTGTTGATTCGCTTCTTTGTGTTGCTTTAAATAAATAGTTGCATGCAATTTTTTAAATGAAAAGTTCTTTAGACGCGTTGGACATTTTTGAGATGGGGACAAGACACTGAACTCGCGACACCGTTGCCGTAATCTACCTCTATTTGAGTTTTCACTTCTGTTCGCACTTCTGGAGTGCCACGTCTTTTTTTTAGGCGAAAAAGGACGAGACTGGCAAAAAGCTGACCTAGTGTTAACTTCGATACGTATGCCAGATGAATTCATATCACATGAAGTATGTCATATTTTGCATCGCTGTCATATTATTCGACGCCTTGCACTTTATTTTACACGCAGCAAGTTAGTACTCGATTATAATCTTACCTGATAGTAAACGATAATGCATCCGTAATTAAAGTAGAAGAGGTGAGTAGCCTCTAATGGTTGATACACAGCATTGCGCTGGAACACTAAATCGCTTAGCGATGCGTTGTGGTAACCAGAAGCGGGCGAAGCTGACCAGACTTAAGACAATTTAGAAATGATAGTTGTAGAGAAATTATGAAATTACAAACTGGCCCAAGTCCGGAGTCGATATCTCTTAATCAAAACAAAACTGCAATCTGCGCCAGGCAGGTCATAAGAGGCTATCGAGTTTGGAGTCACTTTATGTTTTAAATTTCAACACGTGCCTTCACTATCCCATCTCAAAAAGACTAATTATAATTATTTGTTGCAATTCCAGAGTTAATAAACTACACTCAGCCGGTGTACGTGTGGCGAGATGACCCCAACTCCAGACAGAACACCATCAAGGAAATCATAGAGCGCGCCACTTCTAAAGAAGACTGGCCTCAGGTGGGTCACCAAGTTTCCAGGATTATTGGTAACATTCGGGCGCGAAAATATAAATTTTGTAAACAAAGTGAACTAAATGTACATCGCAGGCTGGTAATGAGTTTGCGAGCATAACGTTGATGCATCTTCATGTTTCCCTTAAAAATTCTGCTTAAAAAATTCTCATTCACTTCATATAGTTTCTCGATAGTTCCAAATCTGAGAAACTGCAGAAAAAATGGGCGGACGGACGAAAGGACGGCGAAGTCTTAGTAATAGGGTCCCGTTTTTTACTCTGGGTATGGAACCCTAATTAAGAATTATTTTTCTCTTCCAGGTACTAATATTCCCGGAGGGCACTTGCACGAATCGTTCCTGCTTGATCACTTTCAAGCCGGGCGGATTCTACCCCGGAGTTCCGGTGCAGCCCGTCACCATCCGCTACCCCAACGCCCGGGACACGGTCACGTGGACCTGGGACGGCCCTGGCGCGTAAGTCACCCTACGTAGGTGATGGATCGCTTTCGAGCTGATTGTATTTCTACCCCATGCGCGTCCATAAAAGGCTAAAATATATTTGCTAGCCTAAAATATATTTGCTAGTCGAGAGTTTCTTCTAAACAGGCTATAAATACATAGTTAACATAACAAAGACACGTATGAAGCTGTTTGATTCCTCGTTCCTACTACGCACTGCAACGGTCTGGAATACCCTACCAGGCACTGTCTTTTCCACCACCTACAACTAGCTACCTTTGCGCGCGCTCCACCTGAGATTGTATCATGGCTTTTCATCTGGTGTGATCACAGTCAAGCGCCTATTTATAGGAAAAAAAACATTTTGAGGACATGGAATTCCTAAAACTCTTGTAACCGACAATGGACACAATTTCCAATTGAATTTTTTAAGTATAAGTGTTTGATTTCAGATTAAAACTGTTGTGGCTGACGTTAACGCAAGTGCACAGCTCGTGTGAAATCGAGTTCCTGCCAGTTTACTACCCGAACGAGGAGGAGAAGCGAGACCCCAAGCTGTACGCCAGGAACGTGCGAGACGTCATGGCCAAGTAGGTAGAGCCAATATATTGTATTTAACCGAATGATTAGTTAGTTTTAAGATAAAGCTGGATCTTTTTGTAAAATTGAGGTAAAAACTACTTTAATTAAGACACAAAGTGCTCAGGTACAACATGCATGATACCTAGACCACCCGACCCCCTTCGGGTGATCCTATACCATAAAGAAAACTTCTTTACAGAATTTCGGGTTTTAGATTTGGGCTGGGTGACTTTTTTGTTTAATTTAATATATTAAACTATCCTTTTAACTTCAAACTAAACACAAATATAGGTATCGTGCCGCTATGATCTTTGTCATGCCAGAGATCTCAACGTTCAATAGCTAGGGCATAAATTTTTGCATGTCCTTATCGTCCTTTCAGCCGATGGACATTCACTTCTGGACATAGGTCTCCTGACATGACCGCCATATATCACTATAACCACAATCTTGTGCTACTGAAGCCAGTGACTCCGTGCCGACTGAAGCCGCGACTCTCATGTAATTCTTTTAAAACATAAACTTATTTACACATGTATTTTCATGTCCCACTATACAAATTGTCACTTTGCTTCAATTGTGATATTTCAGGGCATTAGGCGTACCAGTGTTGGACTACACGTACGACGACTGCCGGTTGATCGCGCAAGCCAAACAGATGGGCATTCCAGGAGGCGTAGCTGTCAGAGAGGTCAGCGAATTGAGGACGTTGCTCGGGTGAGGAGAATCACATTATTATTATATGTTCTTGCGTTTTACCTTCTACTTCTTATGCCCATCGCCCACGAGGACTCAACCGAAAACTGACATTCTAGGGAGAACTATGTCTCTCGCACGGTTCAATTGCGATCAGGAATTCTCACGTCGCAGCTGTTCTTGAAAATTTTTCACTGTCAATAGATCAATACAAATAAAAGATCTAACTCCTTAAGCTTTGATCTTGATGGATCATTCTCGGTTAATCAATCAATCTTGTTGTGGTTGACCAATACACGACATTAGGCGACAGATATGGCCCACTGCACTGCCACTTATTTTATTTATTTATTTAGTACCAGAACATATATATGTTACTTAGAAAACATTAGAAAGATGGTTGTACAAAGATACACTTATCTCTATAAGAGATTTCTGCCAGTGACCCTAGCTAGTGGGAGAGGTGAAAATGAAAAGGAGAATTGGTAATGTGACTATGATTGAAATTATTTTGGTTCTATACATATATACATTACATATATACATATATATATTATTACAGATGTTCTCGTACAAGACACCACGATGGTATTACAATGATTGTGACTATGTGTTTGTTTGTTGCGGTGGTCAGCCTGACGCGCACGCAGCCGGAGCTAGAATTGTCGCGTAGGAGCATGCCGGAGCAGACGCGCTGGGTGTCGGAGCAAGAGTTCGCGCAGCGGCTCGGCGTGCCGCACGACTCGCGCACGCAGAGGCTCTACAAGATATTTGAACATGTAAGATGTGTATTCACTGATCTCTATTCTATGGGTTTATCATTCCATGCACCTGACAGTTCCTTTTTTGTGCCGATTTGTAGCGCCACCCTCGAACGTCCTCAGTACTAAATTGACATTTGTTGCTAATGACCGTCGTTTGGAACTAAAATAAAATAACATTCAAAAATGATATTTTATTTTAGTTCCATGGACGTTCACGCCAGGCTACGCAACAATCAGCGCCAAAATGGCGAAAATAAAGTGTCATTTTTACGGTGACAGTCAGCGATCCATAGAATAGAGATGAGTGTGTGTATTATACGCGTACATATGACGCAGGCGTTCTCACTTCTCGTGTAGTGTAGAAAGAAGAATGTTTTATTTAAAATGTTACGCGTGTGTCCGCAGCGCTCCGTGGGCATGGTGTACTTCCCCGACTACCTGCTGTGCGCCGTGTTCCTCTCGCTGCAGCACGCGCCCGTCGCGCAGCTGCTGGACTACGCTTTTAAGGTGAGAGGACCCACACACAACTGCGAACGACCATGCTTCCACTCCACGCCGTCCAGTTGCGACGCCGTTCTTTGAAGGGATAGGACGCCGTATATCGTGATTTTGACGCGATGATACGCCTTACAATGATGTGAAGCGACGCCGTTCTTTGACTCGATGCGACGCCGTATGATGATGCCAAACGACCCCGTTCTTTGACGGGATGCGACGCCGTAGCGTATCGTGATGCGAAATGACCGTAATGCGGTGCCATACCATCTCTAAATGCGGTGCTATCGCTGCGGAGGGACGTCGTATTTTGACTCGATGCGACGCCGTACTTTGACGTGGTGTTATATCGCGATGCGGTGTGACACCTTAATTTGACGCTTTGCTGTATCGTGATGCGATGCGACGCCGTACTTTGACGCGTTGCTGTAACTTGCTTCGGTGGGACGGCATACTTTGACGTGGTCTAATTATAATGACTATGCCCGTCGTTCCAGCTGTACGACACGACGGGCACGGGGTGGCTGAAGATGCACAGCTTCGAGGAGGTGGCGACGCGCTGCCTGGGCCTCTCGCACGAGGAGGCGCAGAACACCTTCCGCCAGGCCGATGAGGACGAGCTGGGATACCTCACCTACGGTAACTGCTGTACAGCTGTTCGTGCGTTTGTGACACTCTCCTTTCTGGGTTGCCATTCTAGCGGCTCTAGATTCCATTTATTCCACTATTTATGTGTCCGTTTATGTAGTCCATTCCCAGAACCTAGAGTTCAAAGTGTATCGTCATGGAAAAAATATTTTATGCAATTATTTTGCAATATTTTCATCCTAAAACAATGTTATAATAACTTTAAGCTATTGCATAGCTTCTATCGCGGGCCTTGAGGGAGACCGAATCCAGAAATTCCGTAACGAAAATAACCTAACAGTCCCTCACTCCGACCGGCCCGCTCTAACGCGGGCCTTGAGCGTGGAGACCGAATCCAGAAATTCCGTAACGAAAATAACCTCAAGTTAGAAGAACAGTGTTAGAAGTTAATAAAAAATGCTATGCAATAGGTAGGTACCGCGGTAGTCTCCGAGTGCCACACGTCTTTTTTTTATTATTATTTTAGATGTATATGAATAAAGTAAGCGAATATGGCACATTTTGGTTTCATAATTCGAATTTTAAGCTATGAGCGGAGATAAAAAACAATAAAAAAAATTAAGTTATTTTTAGTTAAAGACTTATTTTTGGTTGCAGATCAATTTATGTCGTTCTTCCAAAGCAAGCCGGAGTTCTCCCTGAGCTTGGTGGAGGCGCCGCAGAAGAAGGCGCAGTGAGGGTCGCCGGTTCACATCCCGACTGTCTGCAGCAGAGTACCTTAGCGTACATCTAGTGCTCATATCTTTTTGATTAGTGTTTTACACACTTAGGATGTAAATCCTATAAATTTAAATACTAATAAAAATGTCACTCGCAGCGGGATTCGAACCCGCGTCCCCCAGCTATCGCGGCTGGGTGCTCTTACCGATTTGGGTGTGCCCGCGAAATTCAAATTTACTGTGGTTTTTCGCGATTTTTAAGCTAATAAGACATAATAGGCTTATGGCAGTCAAATTGCGGCAATTCCAGTATCGTCTTCACGTTTTTATTTAAAAATATCTGTTTGAAAGTGTCGAGTTAAAGAAATTAGTCCGAGATTTGCGAGTTACTCACTTAAAACACGATACTCGAACAAATTTCCTAGGATAGATATTTTTATGCAAAGATTTTGATATATAAACATGTAAAGATGATGCTGCTATTCCCGCAAATTGACTGTCATAAGCCTATAATGTGTAACTAGCGTACAAATTACAAAAAACCACGAAAATTTTGAATTTCGCGGGCAGAGTCGTTGATTTCGCGTTAAGTTCTTATAGCTTGACCGCTATAAACTCGGCCCTCCCATGGTCTGCGGGACGCGGGGCGGGTGTGCGATCGGCTATACACGATACGATGTAATGACTCGCATCTTGAGAATTCGCCTATGGTTTTTTCTTGAGTATGTATCATTATCCACGTCGCAAGATTAATATTATCGTGTGTAGCGTAATTCACGTCAGTGATGTCTATGGATCCCCAGTGAACCTAGCCTGAATTGTATAGAATGATTGATCCATAGAATAGAGATCAGTGGTTGAGTAGCTCCCGCCCCGCGTCCCGCAGACCATGGGAGGGCCAAGTTTATAGCGGTCTAGCTATAGGCAGAACTGGCGCCATCTATTGTGAAACATTGCAGTTTCAAAGATATGGAGGATGTATAGAGGGACATGACTCGTATAGCTCAGTGGTAAGAGCACCCAGCCGCGATAGCTGGGAGACGCGGGTTCGAATCCCGCTGCGAGTGAAATTATGATTCGTATTTAAATTTATAGGATTTACATCTAGTGCTCGTTTTAGTCTAGGGTATAAGAGACGTGCTGTTGATGCACTGTGTTTTAAGAGAATTGTCTAGCTGTAAAATTTCATATAAAAAGCGATAACGATTTCGTCCGATTTTAGAAATGTTCCAGGTACAATGAAGAACTATGCTCGTAAGTTTTACTTTAAAAAATATTGTTTATTTTAAAAGTTTTATCAGAATCTATATCCATATTTTTGACGTAAAAACTTCCTCCAGTATTTTTTTTTAATTTCACTAACTGAAATACTAAAAAAATAAAACGTACGAGATAAGATTAAAGTCCCATGAGACCAAAATTGGCCCATTTGGTAAACTTTTTGGTAAATACTTTATGAAATATAACCCAAAGCAATATTTCAAGAATTAAATGTAGGCCTAGCTCTGAACTTGCAACTCTCTCTATATGAAATATGGATATAGATAGCATTTTCGAAAACACCTATTCGATTCGCGTTACTAGACGATAGTCTTAAGTGAAAGGTCAAAGTATTTGCGGAATCTCTGATATATACGTGTCAAATGCATTTTTCTTATACCCCTTATAGTTTAGTACGACCCAAATACTAGTGATGTTAAGGAAGTCATCCATTGCGGCTCACGCTATGCACGATCCGTGATTGATGACATATCTTTGACAACAAAATATAACTATACTGAGGCTACGCGTTAAAATATGACGTCACAGATTAAGGTCGTGAGTGGCGTGCGACGCAATGTTATCCCGTCCTTATTTATTTATTTTAATATAAGGCGATGTTCGCGTCTGTCTTATTAGACTACAAATCTATGGGATCTGATTATTTTCCTTTATTAAAAGTAGCCCATGCACTGACCTCTATAATAAAGTACGCTGAACTTCAGACTGTCAACGTGAAAATGAAGACACTAATTGATTTTCGCCATTTTGGCGCTGACTGTTGCGTAAGCTGACGTGAGCGTCCATGGAACTAAAATAAAATGACATTCAAAACTACGGTTGAATACATTAGTCGAATACTACGGTAAATTATAACTACGGTAAATTATAAATGTCAATTTTAGTATCATGAACCTCCGATGGGGGCGCTTCAAAGCGGTACAAAAACGAACTGTCAATTGTAATGAATATTTAGACCAGCGTACTTGTATTATAGTGGTCAGTGGGGCCATGTTATTCTGTTGGTTTCTTATTTTTCCAAAACAAGAAATAAAAAATATTGGACACTAAGTTGAAAAAAAAAAACAACCAATTTCCATAAAACATATTTTTAAAATTTAACAATATTATTACATAATATTCATTCGAGAATCATTTTTACTCTCGGAATTTATAGTATCCCATAGTATTATAATGTTTTTTTTATCTTTAGAAAAAATATATTTCTTCCTTTTTGATAGACAGACAGGTGATCAAAAATACACTTTTTTGTATTTTTAGTTTTGTTTGATAGTTTAAGATAAATTTGCTTAAGTATTTATTTGAAATAAGTCGCTTTTCGACATAAGAGTAAGTACCTTATACTTAATTTATTTAAATTTAATAAATTATTATTACTAGGTAGTTTTTATAAAATTATCTTTGTCAAATTAATTATAAATGATATTATATTCATAAATATTCATAGATAGTTCTGCAGACAAAGGGCATGTGAATAATACAAGTTCAATTAATTCCAAGTTATATCATAGTGCAATTAGAAAATACATAAACCTACTTTAAAAAAATAATGATTACTGTAAATATATTTAACTATAAAATAATAAACAATATTTTAAAGAATAGTGAACATGTCATTGCGCTTTCTTAAAAATATATTTAGTTTCGGGAAGCCATATTGTATAATTGTGATAATTTTAAGCAAAAACGTATTATAGCTGTAATTTGTAGATATAGATTTAGGACCGCTAAAAATATAATCCACTTAATAATGGTTTGTCTATTATAAAGCGGCCGCTGAGAGATTGCATTTTTGACAGCTCGGATACAACTTCTAAACGTACAGTCTGCGATGTCGTCACTGTATTTATTATGTACTTGATTTTTTTTAACTAAAAAATCCATAACATAAAATTGAAAAAATGTAAATTGAATGTTTGAAAAAGTCAAAAACGCAATGTCTCAAAGTGTCCGTACAGAAAATAAATTAATAGATTATTAGAATCGGCCCTTATAGGTTAACTTATAACCTATAAGGTTATAACTTATAACTTATATACAGCGATAAAGATGCTATTACATACCTCCCGTAATAGGCTGTTTACAAGTCTATCAGTATTTAAACTTGACATATGTGATTTCATGTGTTTGGGTCCAATCTTGCGAGTTTTTAAACTGTGTTTCCTGACTGAGCTCAAAATTTTCATTTTCATATTCGTATAATTTTGGTGACAATTCATTGTTTTGGTACCAACACCCCGGTATGATAAAGGCAACGACTTTCAAACCCTGTTTTAAAAACTATTTATTGTTTTTACTTTCATTTTAATACTCATTCAGTAGATTAACTACTTTTTTGAATAAAATTGTACTTATGAATTATGATGAAAATATAGTTGGTATAAAATAAAAAGGGGAGGTATAAAAATTTGTATTACTATTTCTTAGTAGTAGGTACTTAATAATTAATTACTAATCTAAGTCTTCATTATTTATTTGTGTTTATAAAGAATGTCTTTGAAATGTATTGTGTTCTAACGCCAAACGAAAAAAGATGAAACATTCAGGGACACTCGTTACTTTATACAGCGTGCGCTGGGAGATTATGTTTCTTGCAGTTAAAACAATCTAGAATTAATGTTTATTACTTTGTACGTTTTTGTCCTCTTTTCCTCGCTTTTGCTATATCTGTCTCATATGTCAAAAAGTATTGTTAAATTGGACAAACTATAAAGACGTGTGATTCCAGGCAGACTTATTGGAGTTATGTGCGTTTATGCCAGGATGATATTCTGTAGCCAACTTCTCATTCTGAGAGGAGACTTGTACCGGACCCTAAAAAGAGTTTAAAACAACCACCTCATAAACTACATAAAAGTAGTTTGAATACTCTCAGAGCTGACTACTTAAACACAATTTATTTATAATTTAATTTACACACAATTTATTAGAAAATATAATGTTAAATGTCAGAAATGCAATCTCTCAACGGCCGCACTTTAGTTTAATTTTAATTTTTAGTAACACTTCCAGTTCCATACGAGTGCGTATTATAACATAAATTATCATCAAAGTATTTTAATCTAGCATTCCTTTGTTATTGTTATTAATTTATTATACCGATGCGTATTAATGATTATTGTCTTCTTTTTGTAATAAAAAAAGTTTTCAAATTACAATTTGGTGTTTTTATTTCCTTTAATACGCAACTCGAAAAGAATCTGTATCGTCCTTCATGCAGGAACGAACAATCATGCATGACAAAGGGACATCTTCAGGTGTTGACTTCACGTATTCAGTATGTGAAGTTGTAGGTATATAGTGTAGATCTATATCTACACTATATACCTACTGCATGACTTCACAATGCGAAATTGTAGTCTATACTACAATTTCGCATTGTGAAGTCAACATCTGAGGATGTCCCGGTATCCGTTCGAAACGTTCGATGAGAATGGTGAATGAGTATTCTATGGTGTTACCCTTTCGAACTAAAATGATTTTTAATGGCGAACTTATACCAATAAAAATACATACAGACAAACGAAATCTCCTTTTTGCAAGTCGGTTAAAAATGATAGTAACGATAGGTCCTAACGGCGCTTCTTAGGTTCTTGGAGCCAAGGAGGGAGCCGGTCAGTTTCGTCCGGCTCCGGCGTGTTGAGGCCAATCGCCTCTTGGTACTTCTGGTTCATCGCCAAGAACTCCTTCACCAGATCTGTGACGTCAGTGTTGAATGACAGGCAGCGTTCGTATAGCACGAGGTACCTGCCTCGGACACAGACTTTTGACGTGAGACATCATTAAAACCACACTGAAATACTCGTATAATAATAAGCCATAATGTAAATTTAACACGTGTCGTAAGTACGAGTTCTGGAGCAGCGTCTATCTTCCATCGTACTAACTTACTAAGTATAGCTAGACCGCTATAAACTTGGCCCTCCCATGGTCTGCGGGACGCGGGGCGGGAGCTACTCAACCACTGATCTCTATTCTATGGATTAAACATTCTATACAATTCAGGCTAGGTTCACTGTGGATCCATAGGGATCAGTGCAATCTACTAATCAGCTGTCAGAGACTGACGCGAATTACGCTACACACGATGATATTAATCTTGCGACGTGGATAATGATACATACTTAAGAAAATACCATAGGCGAATTCTCAAGATGCGAGTCATTACATCGTATCGTGTATAGCCGATCGCACACCCGCCCCGCGTCCCGCAGACCATGGGAGGGCCAAGTTTATAGCGGTCAAGCTATACCTACAAGCTAGGATTCTCACTTTCTTTGGTCACGTGACTTGGCGTGACAATGTCTCTCCATTGAATGCCCAAGCAAAAGTAAAAGGTAAGTAAGTACACCCGTACCTACAGCAGCGCCGCGCGGTACTCCATATGCTTGGTCAATAATCATCTTCTGTTGGAACTTGGAGCGGCTTATTATAGAGCGTACCTACCACATGAACTTTGTCTGCTGCGGTTTGAACTTCTTCATGGTGGTGTAGACGTTGTCCATCTTGATCCTCAGCTGCATCAGCGCGCCGTACAGGAGCGCCGCGCTGTACTCCATGTGCTTGGTCAATAATCATCTGTTGGAGCGGCTTGTTATAGAGCGTACCTACCACATGAACTTTGTCTGCTGCGGTTTGAACTTCTTCATGGTGGTGTAGACGTTGTCCATCTTGATCCTCAGCTGCATCAGCGCGCCGTACAGCAGCGCCGCGCTGTACTCCATGTGCTTGGTCAATAATCATCTGTTGGAGCGGCTTGTTATAGAGCGTACCTACCACATGAACTTTGTCTGCTGCGGTTTGAACTTCTTCATGGTGGTGTACACGTTGTCCATCTTGATCCTCAGCTGCATCAGCGCGCCGTACAGGAGCGCCGCGCTGTACTCCATGTGCTTGGTCAATAATCATCTGTTGGAGCGGCTTGTTATAGAGCGTACCTACCACATGAACTTTGTCTGCTGCGGTTTGAACTTCTTCATGGTGGTGTAGACGTTGTCCATCTTGATCCTCAGCTGCATCAGCGCGCCGTACAGCAGCGCCGCGCTGTACTCCATGTGCTTGGTCAATAATCATCTGTTGGAGCGGCTTGTTATAGAGCGTACCTACCACATGAACTTTGTCTGCTGCGGTTTGAACTTCTTCATGGTGGTGTAGACGTTGTCCATCTTGATCCTCAGCTGCATCAGCGCGCCGTACAGGAGCGCCGCGCTGTACTCCATGTGCTTGGTCAATAATCATCTGTTGGAGCGGCTTGTTATAGAGCGTACCTACCACATGAACTTTGTCTGCTGCGGTTTGAACTTCTTCATGGTGGTGTAGACGTTGTCCATCTTGATCCTCAGCTGCATCAGCGCGCCGTACAGCAGCGCCGCGCTGTACTCCATGTGCTTGGTCAATAATCATCTGTTGGAGCGGCTTGTTATAGAGCGTACCTACCACATGAACTTTGTCTGCTGCGGTTTGAACTTCTTCATGGTGGTGTAGACGTTGTCCATCTTGATCCTCAGCTGCATCAGCGCGCCGTACAGGAGCGCCGCGCTGTACTCCATGTGCTTGGTCAATAATCATCTGTTGGAGCGGCTTGTTATAGAGCGTACCTACCACATGAACTTTGTCTGCTGCGGTTTGAACTTCTTCATGGTGGTGTAGACGTTGTCCATCTTGATCCTCAGCTGCATCAGCGCGCCGTACAGCAGCGCCGCGCTGTACTCCATGTGCTTGGTCAATAATCATCTGTTGGAGCGGCTTGTTATAGAGCGTACCTACCACATGAACTTTGTCTGCTGCGGTTTGAACTTCTTCATGGTGGTGTAGACGTTGTCCATCTTGATCCTCAGCTGCATCAGCGCGCCGTACAGGAGCGCCGCGCTGTACTCCATGTGCTTGGTCAATAATCATCTGTTGGAGCGGCTTGTTATAGAGCGTACCTACCACATGAACTTTGTCTGCTGCGGTTTGAACTTCTTCATGGTGGTGTAGACGTTGTCCATCTTGATCCTCAGCTGCATCAGCGCGCCGTACAGCAGCGCCGCGCTGTACTCCATGTGCTTGGTCAATAATCATCTGTTGGAGCGGCTTGTTATAGAGCGTACCTACCACATGAACTTTGTCTGCTGCGGTTTGAACTTCTTCATGGTGGTGTACACGTTGTCCATCTTGATCCTCAGCTGCATCAGCGCGCCGTACAGCAGCGCCGCGCTGTACTCCATGTGCTTGGTCATCTTCTCCCGGAGCGGTCTAGTTTGGAACAACGGTTTTCTTACTAATTATAAATTTATATTATAGTGTTTTCGTCGTGGTGGGACAGTCTCGCGTAGCTCAGTTGGTTGAGCACCCACCCGCGATATCTGGGGGACGTGGGTTCGAGTCCCACCGCGAGTGAAATTTTGATGCATATTTAAATTTATAGGAATAATTTCTTAAGTGTATAAAAACACTATAATATAAATTTATAATTAGTAAGTAACGGGAAGGCGTCATTACTTGTTCGAAGTTAGCTCCATATTGGTTTGAAAACTGTAAAGTTTTCACAATAAATGGCGTTAGTTCTGCCCAAGAACGTAAAACAATATGCATGCGAATTTCGTCGTGGTAGGACAGTCTCGCGTAGCTCAGTTGGTTGAGCACCCACCCGCGATAGCTGGGGGACGTTGGTTCGAGTCCCACCGCGAGTGAAATTTTGATGCATAATTAAATTTATAGGAACGGTTTTCTTGTTGAACCTCTTTTTTAGCAAAGGCTAAGGATAGTTCCTGTGGCATCCTTGAGGGTTTTTGCTGACAGATTTGATTGTGAGTACCTGGACCATTTCTATATGGTGCAGGTGCTGACAAATCAGGGCTGTCTAATGTCTTAGGTATCTTTTCTTTTACTGACGCGACTCTCAAACTTCCCTTTCCATACTCGTTCCTTATCTAATACCACAGTCCATCTTATAATGCCAATCCACGCCCACACACGGTCATTCTAAGTAATCTAATCGTTATGCCGATTGGGCGATAGGAAGGATTCACACACAATCATATCAACAGACGCATTTCGGCAGCATGTACTTCCATCCATCCCATTTACCTTCCACTACTGGTGTCTGGTCCATAGACCGCGACAAGTCTGTCAATCTTCTTGTTTAAGAGACCGACGGGCGACACCAGAGACCTGTCGCCATTTCATCCATCCCGCATAATACAGTAAGTACCCAGTAATTCATAATTTCAATCATGTTTCATCACCTTGTATCCTGCAGGCGCCGCCGCGTCGCGTAGACAGACTGGGTCATCAGATCCATCGCTTTATCTACGACGAACTTGTTGCCAAAGTTGAAGGTCTCGTCCGGCCGCTGTGTCTGATACGACTGCCGAGCTTGACGGCCTACTGCTCTGTTATCGAAACAAAATGTTGATCTTCTTTTTTGTAACTTTCTTACTACGAGTTAGTACCTACTTGACTAAGATCTCCCTTGACTTAGATAATGGTAAGCTACGATGCTGCCGATGTAATCTTAATATTTTGGGAGGAGCAAATAAGCCTTAAGGTGTTGCGGCCCTACCAGCCCGCGAAATTCAAATTTTACTTAGTTTTATTTTACTTAGTACAAATATAAGACTAACTACACATTGTAGATTTATGGCAATGCATTTTGCGGGCCTACTTTTTATGTATCTACATGTTTTTAATAGAAACTTTGCTCGAAAGTTCCCACTCATCTCATATTGGTTCCCGAAAGATAATTTTTTGCAGTTTCCCAGATTTCGAGCTATCGGGAACCAATATGAAGTAAATGAATATTGTTGAGCAGAGTTTTTATTAAAAACATGTAGATGCATAAATGTTGTGCCCGCAAAACTCATTGCCATTAGCCTTCGATGTATAATTAGCCTACTGTGAGCGAAAAACTAAATAAAATTTGAATTTTCGCGCCCGGATGGTACCCATCGCCCTTAACAGTCTCTACGCAGCATCTAACTAGCCACAGTCAAACAGCTAAATTACCAAAAGAAATGATAAAATTCTAGTGGCCCACGGCGGGAATCGAACACGCAACCTCCCACTTGAATCCGAGTGTACCCCACTGCGCCAAGGAGGTCGCCAATAACAACAAAAACCGTCAATTATTGCTAATCATATTAAGTATGTATACTGACTGTTTCTAATACCAGCTGATGGAAAGTGATGATTTTGCTAGTCTGTACCTGATTTGAAGGTACTCAAGTTGATGATCAGAAAGGTCAATATAGTACAAGGAGTAGGTAAGAGGATAAACCCTCTTATAATCTGAAGGACAGCACGGACACGACCGTAGAGTGATCAGGTGCATGCAGGACGGCTTAACGTATTTTCCGAGGCATTGTAATGAAACACCGCCGAACTTTCAATTTATTTCGAACTTTTTTCAAATTTCGGGTTGGTACTAAGAATTTCAGTATACCTAGACAACTATAAACACTGCATCGGCCCAACTCGGGCATAGAACCAAGGACCTCGTGATCAGTCAAACACGCTTAGAACTAAACCTAGATAAAGAGATAGATCATGAATACTAACTTATCATCTTCAGCCATTTCGAGTTGTTTCTTCAAAGCCGCATCATACATTGTCTTCGCTTGGTTGGGGTGTAACGCACTGAACTCTGCGTAGTCCTCGTCTCTTAAGCCATTTTGTACTTCGGTGTCGTTGGAATACTCGTTTAGATAGCTTATAAGGACATAATGTTACATGACTGCATAACAGGATAACACTTAATAGATGTAGAGACGGAGGAAACTCCATGCATATACTGTGTTGGTGCCCCAGCCCTAATACACACAAGGAGCCGATTGCTGGATAGGCATACTCTCTGTACTCAGCAGGTTAACATTCACTTAGCCAAGGAGGAAAAAAGGTCCTCGAGGCAACCAAACTTGGAGGGCATAATTACAGAGGCGAACACAATATATCGGAGATGGTCAACGCTACTATGAGCTGAGAAACCACAGCTGCGTCTCCTAAGAAGATGAATACGATAGAAATCGAAATGAGTATAAGGGTAGGTAGATTCAGTCCATGAAAGTTGTTCGCAGTCCCCTACACTGCTGTCCTGACTACGACAAGTGCAAATAATGCAAATGGTGCGAAATGTCCACTTATGCGCGTTGCCCACACTCTATCCTTGACGTGGATAAACTTCTCCTTGCGTGGTTATGACGTTAGGCATTGCGTACATGTGTTGGTTAATTTATCCCTTTAAATTATCCCTTCCCGTGTTGCCCACGCTCTATCCTGAATGTCATCAATGCACTTCCCAGGCCAGGGCGTGGAAATAATCCTAGGACATCACTCCTCTGTATTATTGCATAATATTTATATTTTATATTTAATTATTAATAATATTTACCGATTACTTCTCTTGTCTTTAGTCTTGTTCATTATAATTTGGGATGTCATCTTATCTGAAAAATTTGACTGCAGAAAACTTGCGAGTGTTGAATTAGGGAATATCTCTTTAGATTTTATAAAGTTTGCGTCTGAAACGTAAGACTAATAAATAAAGATTTTTATTTTAAAAATTATAAAAAAATATTGTAGCTAGTAGTTTCATTACCTAATTTCTATCCCTGCGGCTAATATCTAATTAGGTATCAAGATGAGACCACGCTAGCAAAGATTGATTTTGATCACACCATCATTCACAAGTTAACCAACACCAAATATATTAGAACTTACAGGTAAGGATTGTTGATGCATAAAAAACGTATGCCATTTCGATTGAAATTAGAATGATTCCTAAAGAAATTGATATCTAACGGAATAATGAAAATTGCAAGTAGTTTTGTTTGTTCGTTTATAGCTTTTCGCGAACTATTTTACTGGTTAAAGCAATAAAAACGTTTACGACTACTGGTAATATAATTTTTAATTTGGTTATCAAATAATTGGATTAAATAAATATAATTAGTAGGTTCACAGTGCACCACTGTATACATAAAACGCAGAGGAAATCCACTTTAAAGCCGTAAATTCCCATACATGTTAGTGCAGGATCATAAAGGGTTACAGCTCTCAACGCTGTGGTAACGACTGATAAATTCTCACTGCACATAATGCCCACGCTCTATCCTTCAATACGGTCGGCGTATTTTCCATGTGTGATGTAGAGCAGGAAATGGCGATACCAGTAGTGATCGTCAGGGCACATCACCACCTACCACACGTTAAAAGAGTCCACATGGATCCGCTATGCATTGTGGTGCAGAATCAGGAAGTTGTACAGCCTCCAGAATACGGCCCCACTCGGGGGGTGGCCCACGCTTTATCCTTTGATATTGTCGATGTATTTCCCAGGTTTGGGCGTGGTGTAGAGCATGAAGTGGCGGTACCGGTAGCGTTCGTCGAGGCGCACTAGCACCCACCACAAGTAGAGGAAGTCTACATGGAGGCGCGCCGCCTTGTGGTGCAGGATTAAGAAGCGGTACAGCCCCCAACGCTTAGGACCATCGTCGCTGTTGAATTATAAAGTGGATCATAGATAAATATAAATCGACTTAAACACCACGTACCTAACCATATTTTTCGTAAAATAATTTAATGTTCATTAAAACAAATAATTATGATTAGGCTTTAGTTTTTCAGATATACCTTCCCATAAAGTAAAAGGATTGTTGTGGTTTTATGAAACCACGGTAAAAGTGAAACTTTTGTGGCCTTGGCTGCTCTGACGAGCGCTTATGCCTTTCAATTTATGCCTACTCCGCGGCCGACCATTACGCAACATGCAACACACAGACGAAAAAGTTTGAGACGATGTAATAAAAGTTTCACTTTATTAATATTATACTGTGTTGTATAAATTGATGTTTTTTTTACTAATGTATGCGCAAAGTGCATACCCACATTGAATCACTTCTCATATCTGTGTACAAACCTATAACTTCATACGAATCGTACCCTATGCCATATGAAGTTTCTTCGAAATTGTACTACTTGTCGTATAGTGCTTTTATCAGCCATTACTTACTAGGGTTTCTTCTTTTCCTCGTTCTTCATCGTCTGAAGCAAGGCCTTCATCTTGTTAACGATGCGTACGAGCTTCCTGTACAGGAACGCGATGCGGTACGACGTGTCCTCGGGGTTGTAGTACTTGTCGTTTTCAATCTGAACACACATTAGTATTGTTGTGTACAAAAAAATCCCCTCTTTTAATAAGCCATAACGTTGATTATGTTATTAACTAGGTACAGAAAAATACGAAATAAAAATAAAAGTCCTGATTTATTTATTACCTTACTCACTGATTTATCATTACCAGCCCAAAACTCTTGGACCCTTTAGAATGCTGTAAAATGTAGAATAATACACCCATACACTGAAAAACATTCACGCTCTTCTCACAAACATTTTTTAGTTGTGAGAATCGAACCCACGACTGCCGACGCGGAAGGCAGAATGGTGATCCTGCTTTCTATGCCAAATGGCTTTAAAAAAAATCTCGCAAATATAAAACAAAAAAATTTCAAACAATGAAACCGACAGCGAAAGTTACAAGATGTCGGTAATAGGTATGGTTTTGCGCCTTACAAAATTCGAATTACAAAATTAGATCATAAATACTTGTTTAATCTTGTGTCTCGCCATGTATATCAGTTGCAGCATCAAGTCGTACAGCTTGTTTCGCACTTGGGTCCTCGATGCCAAGTGCCACTCCGGCCAGTTGCCGATCCATGCCAGCCGTCTAGTGTTGTTCTCCTTCTGTAGCCAGTTGTTATCCTCGCTGACTCGGACGGTCCCGTTGAAGACTCCTGTTGTTTGATTTTATGACCAAAATAAGTAAATTTTTTCATCAAAAGCTCTATTGAGATACTTTGACACTAAGCAAATCTGCATGAATAAGGATAGGAAAAATAATTTTCAGATGTTTTTAAATTAGTTTGGCCGTAAGTAAACATACGAGTACAGTAGTGTAGAGAACAAACAACTATGTCTATATAGTGCCTTTGCCCACGCTCTATCCTTGTCCTATGTGCGGACGTATAGTGTTGGGTATGCCGTGTCGATGATCGAATCAAAATTTACCCTGCTTTATTTCTTGCCCACGCTCTATCCATCGATATCTTTGAGGGGATTTCCAGTTCAGAGCGTAGTGTTAGGCAATTCCGTGCCGGTATTTAATACGAGATTACCCCTTTTACATTCTTAGATACTCGTCTGTTGCCCACGCTTTATCCTTCGATATCTTCGATGGACTTCTCAGCAGGCAGTATAACTTATATATAAAAAAATTCTATCGAATTTCATGACTTTATGAACCAAAATAAAAAAAATCAATTGTAAGGGTGTTTTTAGTTTACCGCCATATTTTTTCATTTTCTCTTGGAACTGGCTCATGTTGAGGGTCTCCAGATTGATGTCTATGTCTCTCACAACAACTCCGGGGGGCCTGGAGACGTTGGCCATGCCCCTGGTATCTACAGATAGAGACCTGAACATGGCATCGATGTTAGGAAACACGCCCTCTTCGCTTGAGCTTGAGGTGATTAAAGCTGGAAATAATTTTAATCTATGGGACAAGCTGCAGACGTTAGTACCAATGGGCAAAATGTCTAAACTAAACTAAAACGCGTCCAAAAATATAGTGCTGTAATTTTCAAAATGCTTCCCATGCAAAACAGCATTAATCCTAGACGCGTTAAAGTAGTTTAGAGATTTGCACAACAAATTGGTACCATCATATCTTATATACTATACAGTACAGTACAGTCGGCGTTACACTCGCTGCCCGTGGTGCAATGAGTCCTTCCTGGTGCAGATTTGAGTAAGAGGTCGCGGGTTCGATTCTCACCACACCACGATCTACTTGAAGGCTTTATAATTTTAAAATTGGTCTGGTTTGGTGGCAGGCTTCGGTTTGAACTTTGAACCTACCAGCAAAAACGCGACACCCAGCGATTTAAAGTTCTGGAGCGATGTTGAAAGCAAGTTATAGGGCTAGCTGCTAAGTTGTGGTCTTCTAAGTTTGTACGATAACATCTTAGACTGCATCGTCACTTACAAATCGCTGTCAAGTTTTTATTAGTAGGAAAAATACAGCGGACAGCGAGGTATTGCGCTGATGTCAAGGGGGCTTAGAGAGGAGGGGATTATAGAGGTCTTTACAACGAAATGATATTCAATTATTATTATATATTCAATTAATATTCAATTAATATTATAATGGCAAATAAAGAAATGAAATGAAATTATTTTCGAGTAGGTAATTTATTCAATACATTGCGAAAAGTTAGGATTTGCATTGATTTAAGTACTTACCTATTAAATATAAAATCTTCATTGGAAGTAATTTGCGAATTAGCTAATTATCATTACCGTTTATAATTAATGAAAACTTCTGAGGCGTGGTATACGAAATGTGGTTATCGTATAGAGGATATCGATTGTCGTTATAATAAATTATAAGCAATGCAAATAGGTATATCATGCATAAATGGTATATTTTTCAATTATTATTAATTGAATTTACGATAGCAATATTTATTTGAGTAAACAGATTTGAGTCACAAGCTCATAACAAATTATTAATTTGAGATTTTTTATTGCAGTCTGAACATAATTTAACACGTTAGCTGCGGCACTAATTTTTGCATACTTTCCGTTCCTGCGGCACGAGGTATAATCGGCCCGTACCGTGACCAGACGTTAGGGCGACACGCGGTCTATTAGACCCCACCTCCTTTTACAGACTAAAATCCATTTTCTGGCGCGAAATCAAAGATAAATGAGAATTTTGGTCCTTATTGATATAGACAGTGAATTGATGAACCCTAATCCACCGTCGCCCCGGGATCTGATGGCTAGTTTAGGAATTATTAGCAAAACAAAATATGGGATCTTATACACCTCGTAACGCACTGAAATAGGGCAAATTTTCGCTGCGATTAGTGATGGGAAAATAATATCGACGTTTTTAAACTGTCTTAACTACGCAACGACTTGACCGATTTTGATCAATTATATCTCATTAGATCGTTTTAAGGGCAAAACCTGGCAAAACAACACAAAGCTATCAAAGGATACATTTTTTTTAAATAATCTAAATTGTGCTTGAAGGCGCCATAAAGAAAAAAAAACCGGCCAAGTGCGAGTCGGACTCGCGCACGAAGCGTTCAATTCTATACCATTAAGAGGCACCTATTACAGACTTATTATTGGAAAATAATGGATTACGGTTTATGCATAAGGTTTATCTTTCTATTTGTATATGAAAATCTTAATGCGGTTCACAGAATAGAAAAAAAAGGCAACCAGAAGTAGAAAAGAAACTGTCCTATTTATTCTGCCTCGGGCTTTAAAAATACAATTATTACAACTTGAATTAACATTAAAAAATCAGTATCAATATACTTTTTATAAAAATCTCAATATATATGTTGTACTTATTTAACTTCTTCCGACATCGTTTAGACATGTTCGGCGCTGTATAAGGACGTGCTCTCCAATCGACGTGATGCACAACACTGGTCGCGGGAAGCTCGCGTTGAGTGCGGTACGAGGTCAGGGGGGATATGGGACGTTTTAGCCTCGTTCCGCACTGCATTAAAATTATATTAATTCAGTGCGGCACGAGGCCTAAGACATCCGGTACCAAGGTAGGTACACCACCGAGTCCGGAACCATTAGTGATCTCAAATATATATTTATCTCTTTCCTACACTGGACCAAACCAAAGCTATGCCATTCGCACGACAGAGAAATTCACGTTTTTGCTTGCCGCACCACAGGGAAGTTGCATCAGGGGTGATTTAGGCCTCGCTTCGCACTTAACGTGTTAAATCAGATATATTGAGTGCTGATATTTTCAAATCAATAGTTGAAATTAGCTCTTGGGAATGTGCTAAAATACATGATTATTTTTGTCTATAGATAGTAAAACATTCGACTGACAACTGACAAGAGCGAAACAAACCAGACTTTCAGTCATTCTCTTTCATACATTTTTTTTAATTTCGTTCCATTTGAGCGATTGACACTAATGCCACGATCGACAGCTTCCTGTGCATCGCAAATATATCGTGTGCTGCAAGATTATAGATCAATGGCTGCAAGCTATGAGGTTACATAGATGAATGGCTGCAAGAGAGTTATTTACATAAGTTACGAGGATTTTTTTTATACTAATTACGATTTTATTTATTCCTGCAAACACTTAAAAATAAATGCAACACAGACATCAACTCCGGCTCATTTACGTGCTAAAGCTTGTGGATAAATTCCAGGCAAGTTTGTGTTCACTAGCCACGCTTGCGCTTTGTCGTCATCGTTGCCTCCCCAGTTGAAGTTTCAAACATCATCGTTGGAGAGGGCTCTTTATCGATCGCCTGTAATAGAGAAACTTCAAACAAAATATCAAAGAATAATCTCAAAAAACTCAAAATATCTTTATTTCACATAGGCCT
Organism: Coenonympha glycerion; assembly: GCA_963855885.1. Taxonomy (NCBI): domain Eukaryota; kingdom Metazoa; phylum Arthropoda; class Insecta; order Lepidoptera; family Nymphalidae; genus Coenonympha; species Coenonympha glycerion. The sequence continues at coordinate 15,137,200 of OY979636.1, read as the reverse complement.
AGCATACAGGCACTTGCAAATTGTCAGTATAATATTTGTTGCATAAGAATGGTGATAACTACATGTCAACTTAAAACTAAGTTGACGAGGGTTCTAAAGGCGCCCTGCCGCTGAGAAGAAGACCACAACAAACTCAGCCAGCTATTCTTTTATATTATCACCATTTAACAACAAGTAGTATAAATAGTAAATACTAAATAGGCTAGTAACAACCGAGCAATTCATTATCGATCAATTCCAAGGGCTTGTGTCGCTAATACAGTCCTTAATATTGTAGTATGCCTTTTGAATGCGTTTAGGCTTGACTTGAATAGTAAGTGACAATGCAGTCGGAGATGTTATAATTTGGAAGGGGTATGTTACTTCTAACGTGGTGGGCTGGTAGCCGCAGCGGAAGCTTGGCACCAGACTAGACCAGAGCCAATTTTGGTGTCGTGCTTGATTATCCACAGCCTGCTCTTTAGGTAGCCGGTAGCGTTTGTCTTGACGCTTCTCGTGTTTATATCGTTAGGTATTACCTTCATGAGGTTGACGGTATCCTTCAAGTCGACGTCGTGGCGCACTATCTTCTCGTACAGCCGCATCGTGGAGTCCAGCCCGCGGAAGTAGGTGTCCTGCGCGCTCGCGTAGTTGGTGATCTTCTGCTGCTCCTGCTTGATTATCCGCAGCCTGCTCATCAGGTAGCCGATCCTGTAGAGTTTGTCTTGACGCTTCTCGTGTTTATATCATCATTTACTTAATGAGGTTGACGGTATCCTTCAAGTCGACGTCGTGGCGCACTATCTTCTCGTACAGCCGCATCGTGGAGTCCAGCCCTCGGAAGTAGGTGTCCTCCTGCGCGCTCGCGTAGCTGGTGATCTTCTGCTGCTCGTGCTTGATGATGCGCAGCCTGCTCATCAGGTAGCCGATCCTGTAGCGTTTGTCTTGATGCTTCTCGTGTTTATATCGTCATTACCTTAATGAGGTTGACGGTATCCTTCAAGTCGACGTCATGGCGCACCATCTTCTCGTACAGCCGCATCGTGGAGTCCAGCCCTCGGAAGTAGGTGTCCTCCTGCGCGCTCGCATAGCTGGTGATCTTCTGTTGCTCCTGTTTGATGATCCGCAGTCTGCTCATCAGGTAGCCGATCCTGTAGCGTTTGTCTTGACGCTTCTCGTGTTTATATCGTCATTACCTTAATGAGGTTGACGGTATCCTTCAAGTCGACGTCATGGCGCACCATCTTCTCGTACAGCCGCATCGTGGAGTCCAGCCCTCGGAAGTAGGTGTCCTCCTGCGCGCTCGCATAGCTGGTGATCTTCTGTTGCTCCTGTTTGATGATCCGCAGTCTGCTCATCAGGTAGCCGATCCTGTAGCGTTTGTCTTGACGCTTCTCGTGTTTATATCGTCATTACCTTAATGAGGTTGACGGTATCCTTCAAGTCGACGTCATGGCGCACCATCTTCTCGTACAGCCGCATCGTGGAGTCCAGCCCTCGGAAGTAGGTGTCCTCCTGCGCGCTCGCATAGCTGGTGATCTTCTGTTGCTCCTGCTTGATGATGCGCAGCCTGCTCATCAAGTAGCCGATCCTGTAGCGTTTGTCTTGACGCTTCTCGTGTTTCAGGAGCAACGCCTTTTTTACTTGATATCTATACACAGTAAAACCAGATTCTGATTTCATTTCAAGAATCACGCGTTTCACTAGTACCGCCATAAGTCGCCGGGGCGTCCGTTGTCACCGAAACGAGTCGAAAATAAAAAATTGTATATCGGCCAACCATCGACGGTAACCATAGCAACGCGGCCATCAGCAGCCAATATTGTCGTCTTGGCTGCATAACAGGTGCAAACATTAACCAATCAGCTCATAGATGTCAGCTTGTCGCTGCTGTGGTCCATACATTCAATATCACACGGACTCGATGGATCACCCGGTTATATCACGGATCACCCGGACGAGTTACGGGTGGATCAGTGTTGTAATTTTTTGGAACGTATAGAGGTAAGTGGTTTTGACGCTTCTCGTGTTTATATAGTTATTACCAATTAGTGCAAGCCCTTGGAACGTGACGCCAAATTGAAGTGGAAATGGGCGGGGCCCATAGCTCCCAGGACCGATGAACGTTGAGGGCTCAAGGTGCTGGAATGGCGGCCACTCAACGGGAAGCGTAGTGTCGGCAGGCCACCAGGTGGACAGGCGACATATAGGAAGTCGCGAGTAGTCGCCGGCTGTAGGCGGTGCAAGATCGTGGTGTTTGGCGGTCATTTTAGGAGACCTATGTCCAGCAGTGGGCGTCCATAGGCTGCAACGACGACGATGAAAGAACGGTGTCTGCGTCGGTTCATATTTACCTCGCATGTATGATCCACTGCAGGTGCATCCTCATGAACCGCTCCTTCTTCACCAGCTCCATGTTCTTCTGCAGCGCGTACCAGTCCTCCGGGTCCCACCAGCCGCGCCACCACCGCCTGGTGCCCAGCGATGACGTCACGTTCCTGAGGGTCCTGGTGACGTCGTTGAACTCTGCTACGTCGCGCGTCATTACTTGAGGCTTCAAGTATTGGAGCTCCTCCCATTGGTAGAGTTTCTCCTTTTTCACAGCCAACTCCCTTTCTAAATCGTCATCTACAACGTTTTATTTGACTTTTACCCACCACATTGATAATAATAGTCAAGATAGGCCCATCCGAACATTTTACGTCAACCTTCTTCATACAAGAAAATGTAAAGCCATGTGTCGAAACTCCTGCGAAATACTGCGTAGGCTTACAGCTTACTACTGACGCCGGAGGGGGTTTTGCTCCCATAAGCTGGCGACATTTTTTCGTGCGGTCCGCCTCGTCTAGAGTATAAGTCAATGACCCACCATGAATTTCTGAGTTACAAGTCTAGGGAGCCTAAGAAGTAATTTTGAAAGTAAAATGTAATAAAAACAAATTATGAAAATAAAATGTAATAAATGAATAGTATCAGAATACGATGAAGTTCTGAACATCTTAATTATAGATATTTCATTCCACGATGACGCGCCCCACTTTAGTAACCACCTGACCGCCATGCAGTTTAGAGTACCGGTGCGATGCTGTGTAGGTTTATGGGTAAGTACAATAACATTTTGGGCTGCTCACTTAACATCATGCGGTCAAGTAGTAACTTGTAGTGTTGAAAAAACCTATTTTCAAATGAACAAAATACCAATAGCGGTTAACAAGTTGGGTTCCTGTACTATCTCACAAATTCCGGGCTAGGCATTGATGACCTCCGTGGCGCAGGGGACGCACGCTCGGATTCGAGTGGGAGGTCGCGGGTTCGATTCCCGCCACGGGCCACTTTGGAATTTTACAATTTCTAAATTGGCTCAGGTCTGGTCTGGTGGGAGGCTTTGGCCGTGGCTAGTTACCACCCTACCAGCAAAGACGTACTGCCAAGCGATTAAGCGTTCCGGTACGATGCTGTGTCGAAACCGTTGGGGTGACATAACTTACCCCTTCCAAGTTAGTAGGTACGCTAACATCTTCGACTGCATCATCACTTACCATCAGGTAAGATCGCAGTCAAGTACTAACTTGTATAGAGTAAAAAAAAGGCGAAATTTAATAGAGCCGTAGGTAACATACCCTCATTATGGCCAACACTAACGACAAGGCCACTTGACTCTTCATCCGTTTCCGGTAGAAACAGATCTTCCATGTTCGCCAGGTCGCCATGGAGCAGGTGTTCCAGGTCAAAGTAGTTATCGTAGATGTTTATAGCATACGTTTTGTTTCTATCTCGAGGGGAACCTAGAATACACACACATAATATAGATATTTCAATCCACGACGGCGCGCCCCACTCTTTCAAACTCCATACTAACCGAATAAAACAAAAGCGATTTTGAGAGAGTGGGGCCCGACATCGTGGATTGAAATATCTGTATCAGTCGACGGTAAGCACAGAAGCCGGTGTTTATTAAAAATTGTATTTCGAGAAAGGTGGTACCTTTCTCGCTAAATACGCTAAAAGATGAAAATGGAACGAAACTCAAAATGTAATAAAATGATCGTTAAATTGGTATTCTTATCACATTCTCTTATTTTTTGAATGGCTTGAATGGGACATACACCAGCAAAAACGTAACGCCAAGCGATTTAGCGTTCCGGTACGATGCTGTGTAGAAACCGTTGGGGTGACTTAACTTACCCCTTCCAAGTTAGTACGCTTCGACTGCATCATCACTTAGGTGAGATCGCAGTATGTATAGCGTAAAAAAACACGTAGAGCTGCTGTTGTGGAGAAGCGTGTTTACTAAACAAATTTGACTAGAATTTTTGATGGGAAAAGAGGGAAGGCAAACTTATCGGATGCAGGAGCGCGTGGGATAGTTTTTTTGGTAAGGGTTGTTGGTTAGGTACACTATATTTGAGGGGAGTAAACACCTCTATGCTTTTCCGTTTACTGCCAAATATGAACCACCACTCATACGTACTTTATTACAATTTAATAACTTTAAAATAAACTTACTGCAACTTGTTTTGATAAATAAAATTAAAGATAACACTGAAAATATCATATTATTATTTTTCTATAAGTAAAACTAATAAAATGATAATATTGCTTTTATCATCAAAACCAAATTCACTGTTATAGACGCGTGCATCGATAAATGGAGGCTAATTTAATTATTCGCTAATTAAGTATGATCAAAGTGCTCGGTGATCGTTATTTACCTACTAATACTATAATGTTTTTATTACGGTAATGTTTACGAATTTCTACACAAAATCACAGCCACGGGCAGCTATGATTTTGTGTACAAATTGTAGAAATCACGGTAGGGGCCATTTGAGGTGAGCCAGTAAAGAAAATGGCGTAACATAACTATTCTTGTTGAGTTTTTAACCTGTGAATATTAGAATTTTCTTTACTAGTCGTATAAGTAAGGCGTTTTAAAAATCGCCTTGAGAAGCAAGCGCGTTCGTTCCACCTTACTCGAAATCTGTATAATTTTTTCCAGGGTCAAAAAATGAAAAGAAGATATTTATTTATTTTAGTTATTCATATAACTCTTTGCACACGCATACACGAGAATACAGATAGAGAAACACGGAACACAGTGAGCGCAAAGGCGCCCTTATTGCTAGAGCAATCTCTTCCAGGTAACCATCATCTGGCAGCAAATATCTCGCCTTGCCAGATCAAAAACTGGATACCAATTAATTTTTTTCGTAATATACTGAAAAAATGTATGCATATAAATGCAGGCACAATATAAAATATTCCAATGCACGTTACATATTTTGTGTAAGGTAAATTTTTTGTAGTTCTACATTCTACCAAATAGGTGTATGAACATTAATAAAATGCACTGATAAAAATTCAAAGTTAAATATTTCAAGATAGGCCGTAGATCATATACATCAAGATTAAGCGAAGTGTAATTAAAACAATTTGTTAATAGAAACTGCTGTCACAATATTAAGAACAGCGACAACGCCGCGATGTTGCGGTCAGTCGACGAACTTCCAGGCGTGCTTCCTATTGGTCAGCACGCGGTTGAGCATGCGCTTGCAGTTCTCGTGATTGGTCACGATGAGATCCACCAGCAGGTCCACGTCAAACCACAGGTCCAGCAGACGCTCCTGCGCCTCCAGCTTATCTGCAACCATCACGGATATGAACCAGAGAATGCGGCCATCCGAACGTTTACGTTACGAAAACCTTTTTTAAAGAAGTAAACCAAGGTGCCATAGAGGTCCAAGGGGCCGCCCTCGACTTAAAAAATGCGGCAAGAAATACTTTGTCTAAGTAGACAAACCCGAGCCGTCGCTACACAATTTTTCACGCACACTAGCATCCATACAAAATGATACAGTCCCACTACAAAAAAAGTTGTAACGAGGCCATAAAAAGGAACATTACCTATTAACGGGTAGGTCCGTATAGCTCCCTGCCGGGACAAGGAACAGGCCTTAAAAGCCTTGTAGGCGAAACTCGCGAAGGTCTTGGTAGCTATGTCTACCTTGCTGAAGAGAAATCCCATCTTGTACAGCGAGATGTTGCGGTATTTTTCCCTGAAATCCTGCATTATTATCATCTTGTTGCGCGCCTGGAATGATTAGGTATTATTTATTGAATAACAAAACATATTGACCTAGAAAGATTAAATTATTTTGTTATAACCGTTTTCTGAAAAGATTGTGTATGGTCAACCGATATGAACCGTTGTAGTGGCTGCTTGTAATATCGCCGGGGGGTTTCTACCGGCGGCCATCTTTGTTCAACACAACTTTAGGATCACCGTTCTTCACTGTTAGGTTCAAAAGTTCATCTGTTTATTAGAGATGTAATCGACTATGAATATTTACCTGGTATATAGCCTGCTTCATCAGCTCCAATAACCTCATCCTAATGCTGAACGGGTCGTAGTGGCTGCTGGTGATATCGCCGGGGGGTTTCCACCGCCGGCCATCTTTGTTTAACACAACTTTAGGATCACCGTCCTTCACTATTAGGTTCAAAAGTTCATCTGTTTATTAGAGGTGAAATCGACCATCAATATTTACCTGGTATATAGCCTGCTTCATCAGCTCCAATAACCTCATCCTAATGCTGAACGGGTCGTAGTGGCTGCTGGTGATATCGCCGGGGGGTTTCCACCGGCGGCCATCTTTGTTTAACACAACTTTAGGATCACCGTTCTTTACTGTTAGGTTCAAAAGTTCATCTGTCTCATCTATCCGACTGAATATAGTAGCGAATTCGTCTTTTAGAGTTTTGTTTACGCCTGTACAAAATATCATCGATTTGATATACAATATTTCCTCGATTATGTGGAGAGTTACTCGTAGATTTGATTTTAGTAACGTGTATGGATGTATCTATGAATGTTCATATTCTGTTTCCTCATAATTTCAAAATCATATTAGTCTTATTTCGATAAATGAGGTGACGTTAGAAACACCTTGATTATCTACTGGTGACAGATGGGCTATGTGACGTCACACTAAAGCATAATGACCATGCATATGTATGGAATCTCGTACCAAGTCTTGGGCGTTTTGGGAGAATAGTGTGTGAGGTATTCTCACACATTTTTATCTGTGACTACTATGTATGTTTAGGCGACAAACCTTTAAGCTTATTGCTTTCCTCTATATCATTCCAGACTTTACTCGGCTTAAATTTCCGCACGTAATCCTTGAAGGTCCAATCGAGCTGAGGTTCCGTCGCTGCTGTCTCGTAAGGGTTGACTTCTTTCGTAACATTTTCATTCGACTCAGAGGCCTTGACTATTGAATATGCTACTAGAGTTATTGCACTGGTGATACCTAAAGTAAGTCAAGGTTACTGGACAATAAGGCCCTTCGCACACGGCTCGTTAGCGTAAGCGTAGCGTAAGCGTAGCGTAGTCCTTGCGTATGACAAGAGCAGTACGAGCACGCTGTTGCAGAGAATCTTAGGAGGCGTAATTGTCATAAATGTTATGCGAAGCGTCATAAGGATACGCTTACGCTTACGAGCTTTGTGCGAAGGGGCTAAATGAAGCTTTAATTGACACAGATTCTTGTATGCAAATGTATATTCCGTCTGTTCACAAGATGGTATTATAGTTAAGGTAATAAAGCTTATTATAGTGTTAAGGATTATTTACATGAATCAAATCATTGGGAGTAATAATGAACTGCAGTAATGATGCTGCTCAATTAGCTATTGTGAAATGGTGATAACAAAAATACAAAATCCGGCTGAGTTCTTCTCTGTTCAGGGCGCGTAAAACTCTCGTAAACTAAGTCACAAATATCATATTGACGTTTTACAAGTACCTACCGTCTTATACGTTAGGCCTATGTGTATTTTATATTTTCGGTGCTAAACTGCTTTACTAACGTGACGGTAGTGGCAGGCTTCAGTCGCTGCAGGTTACTACCCTACCGGTAAGCTATATTCTATAGCTTTTCGGTGCGAGGCTCTATAGTAACTGTAGTTAGTGAGGTCGTGGGAAGGCCGGGGCTCGGAAAAACGTTAAATGTGAATTAAAAGCAATAAATTAAATTAATTACTCACAGCGCTCTCGCGTGAACATTTCACTGTCGATAGTCGATACTCCACGCTTATTCTCGCGTCTCACCGCCGGCGACAAGTGTAAAAAGAGTTGAGTTAAAAACGTTGCGTAATAGAGTTTATTTAGTTGTAGTTCTATAGGTAAAAAAGCCATTTTGGCATATTATGTCATTGCGACGAGACTAGTAATGAATATGGTTCATTACTTGTAGGAGAGTACCCTCGATTTCTCCAAGATCCCACGATCAGATCCTGACCTGATGACCATAAAACAACCTGGAGAATATAATCTTTTAAACACCCATATCGCTTCAAGTGCGCTCATAAAATCATATTCTGACTTGATGACCAATGCTTTTAAAAAAAATTCTAATCGGCCCAGGAATCTTCGAGTGAACATAAGTAAAAGAAGATTCCAATGAATCTCCTCCTTTTTTGGAGTCGGTTCATAATCTTAACAAAACTAAAGTAACTAGCTAGTACCCTTCATCGTAGATGGTGGAACAAGGGCTTTATGGTGGATCGTAAAGTGTTCGTTTCATCAATTACACTCTACAGACCATTAACAAGCCCATTATGTTTTCGCGTATATGTTGTGTTTATGTGACCTTTACTTACTAATGTTATATGTAAAACTAGCGGACGTCCGCGGCTCCACCCGTGTTAACAACAGTTTTTCACAAATCTCGCCGGAACCATGGGTTTTCCGGCGTATGAATTAATCCGGAACATGATCCATCTAAATTCTTAATTCAAAAAATGACCATGGATCTATGATATCCCGTATCAAGCTGAATCAAAACCAAACTTTATTTTATACTGACTACGGTCTCCGAATTAACTTCTACAATCATTTCTTTTTAGTTAACATCCGGATTCTAAAGTTATTGGCAAACAAACAAGTTGTACTTCTTAGTAAAGTGAGTAGGTATGACACGAAACGTACATCGAAAAGAAAGTGACGTTTTGTATGCAAAATTAAATTCCGGATATGAAAAACAAATTCCTAGTGCTTATGGTTCTTAAAAAAACACTATTCTATTTTTCGAGACTGTTTTGGTTTTGGTTCATGAGAACACTTGATACCACCTTTGGCGATCATTTCCTTTCAGTCAGTCATCAATATGCCCGTAGCAACCACAAAAAAGTTCAAGCATTTAAAAATCAAAATTTTTTGGTCTGCCACAGACATCCAATTCAATACAATCAAGTGCCTAAATCGTACTTGATAACCACTCAACATTCAACAATGGCTCTAGTTAATTAGTAGGCTTATACTGAAAAAAATAACAAAAAGGTGATATTGGAACATTTCGAAACATGGACAAAACTTCGGAGCCTCATAATTTATTTGAACTGAAAGAAAGCCTATTCAAATACGGTTTACAATTGCCAATATTGCCTTCTCACTCGCACTCGTGAAACAGCTGCAGTCCCTTTCGCACTCTTGGTCAAATGGGTCAAAGATTGTGAACAGATAGATTTTACTCGTTAAATAATAGACAACTTCAGCATGATACAAAATCAATAGAATCGAAAATAAATCTAATTTTTATTTAGTATCATATTGAATATAACTACCAACAACAAATAAAGTGCCGAGTTTTTTGCCAGTTCTTCTCGGTACAAAACTGCCTCCCGAACCTGGCGGTAAAGTTTTGATTTTTCATAAGAGTCTATTATTTAGGCCCATGTGAAAAATAAAAATTTTCATGTTCATTTTGATTTTCAAACGTTATAAGATTAAAATGTTTTACCACTTTGGGGTACATATGAAAAAAAGTTACAATGAAGCTGAGCGTACAGAGACTCTTCTTAGTGCATGGCGTGTTGTTATCAACTTATTTTTGTTGAATTTACTGTCATATTTAGCTGGATACGGAATAATTTATAAAAAAAACTTATGCCGCGTAGCAGTATACTTCGCTGCTCTACGCCGTGCTACACTACATTGTGCTACGCCGTAGTCTATATAGAGCGCATCATTAAAAAACAACGCTACGCCGCCCTGCCACGCGCTACGCAACGAGTGTATTTACTACTCTATTAATTGGGCTGTATTAACACAGCGTTGTCTAGAAAGATTAAAATTGTCTTGCTATAATCCGCTAATTATATGGATATGTATTAAATCATCATTATCACATCAGGCTATGTTTTTTTAATTTATTGCACAAAACCAAAACACAACAATCAATAGGTATACATCTTGCCATCCTCTTAAGAGTCCACTAACCCACGTTGTCTCCCATAGATTCGTAATACCAAAATCATTTGTAATTCGTGCAAATTTCGATCATGTTGTGGTGTTATTCGTGTTCATATAGTAATAATCTATGCTCCTGGCCACAGCTGATTCCGAAATACTTTTGTTAAATGAAATTGTACACGAATTTAGTTTTGCTTATTTTTATGTCATGTTTTCTGCTTATTTGTTTTGTAATAAAAACAACAATATCTCACGTCGTATTAAATCAGGAGCATAGTTTTTATTGTCCAGCTAAAGAAAAACACCAGTTAATAAAGAAAGTTACAAGCTTTCATTCATAATTTTTGGTATTACGGAACTCGATCAAAGTTATAAAAATTTTGATCAATATTGATTATTATTTCGTTTTAAAGAAGTATTTAGGAACCAAATATGGCCAGGAGCATAGATTATTACTATATGGATCCGAATAACATCACAACATGATCGAAATATGCACGATATACAAATGATTTGGTATTTTGAATGAAAGGAGATATCGTAGTTCAGAGGACTCTTAAACTCAAGGTGTTTATGTAAGGATGGCGAGTTCACATACGTAAAACCATAGATGCACGTTTCGATAATATAGCGATGGCTAAAACCAAAGTAATTTAAGAACTGATTTTGGAATCGTTAACTAATTAATAAATATGCCGTTATTTATATTTATTATTATACGTTTCAAAATTCCTCAGATAGTTTATCTGACGATTGAAAAATCAGCCCTAAATCGCGTAGTACTGGCAAGCGTAGTTCGGATTTCCCGGACCTCAGAACTACCCCGTATTTCCACGAACCCGTCGATTCTGTGGCGCACATAGTCTTTGCGGCCGTAGTATCGGACAGGGGTGCCTACCCCGCCAGTGCTTGGGGGTGCGTTCCGCCGCCCGTACGTGTTACATCTCTCCGCGGGAAAATGGGACACGACAAAAAAATGTAGTCGAATTTCCACGCCAAGAGACCATGCGAACGTAAACTCTCACGCGATGGTGGGCCAACCAAAAATATGAATTAATTTTTTTTAATTTCCAAATTAAGTACTTTTGTGTGTCGAGTTCGAGAATTGAGTTCTTTTCAGTGCCATGACCTGTGCGGTGCTCGGAGCATTGCCGTTGGGCGTGTTTTGTGCTGGAGTTGATATTCCTAATTAAAGGTGAGTCGACGAGTTGCTTTGGACTACTTTTGACGGCTGCCTTTTGACCTTCTTCAATTTTTCAATGACTTCCAAAATGTTATATAAACGGCCAAGAGATAAAAGCGGCCAAAAGTTTTCACAATCTGACTTTATTTTAATTTATTCAAAATTTGTCGTTATATTGCGATTGTAGGCTAATCCTAATAATATTATAAAGGCGAAAGTTTGTGTGTGTATGTTTGTTACTCCTTCACGGCTCAACTACTGAACCGATTTAGCTGAAATTTGGAACATAGGTAGCTTATAACCCGGATTAAAACATAGGCTACTTTTTATCCCGGAAAAATCCGTAGTTCCCGTGGGATACTCAAAATACCAAATGTTCTAGAGAAATCTATAGCTACATCTATAGATAGATTGTTCAAGCGAACTTTAAAGGTTGGAATAGGGAACGAAACGGGAAAATGACGTTTCTCTTAGGATTAGGCAAAAACTGAATCTATTATCACTCTAAATGTGAAAATGGCCACTATGTAGGTTCTGAACATAGCTCTGTCCGCTTTTAACAAGTGTGTTTTAGTTGAACAAGGGGGTATGAGATAATAATGCTATAAATAATAATGATATAATGCTATAAATAATGCATAATGCTATAAATGTGAAAATGGATACCCGTATTATAGGTTCCGACATTACAACTGTTTCGCTATTAGCATTTTGTGTTTTAGTTGAGCAATGAGATACAGGTTAATAATATTATAACTATGAAAACGGGTACCTATATGATATAGGTTCTGAACTAACATCTGTTTCGTTACTGACAATGTATGTTTTAGTTTAGCTATGGGATATGGTATAGTAATTAGTAATGCTATAAATGTGGAAATGGGTACCTATCCATAAAGGTTCTGAAAGTACAATTGTTTCGCTATTTATAATGTGTGTTTTGGTTAATCAATGGGATACAGGTTAATAATGCTAAAAAGGTGTTCCTGTATAGTTTCTGATATTAGAACTGTTTCGCTATTAAAAATATGTGTTTTAGTTGAGCAATAGAATATGTGATAGTAATTATGCCATAAATGCGAAAATGGATACCTATAAGGTAAAGGTTCTGAAATTATTTCACTCTTAAGCGGATACGTTGATTTTATTTTCGTCCTTCTCACTCTTATGAATACGTTGGTGGGTTAGGTTACGTTAGGTTAGTATGCAGCGTTGCGGAAGAATATAACAGAAACAGGTTGTTTTACCTAATTACTTCAAAAACTAAGCCAGTTATTTAAATGTCGTTCTAAGCGTTTTTGGGAATTATTTTTTACCAATACATTAAAACAAAAATTACAATTGTGTCCTTCGTAGTTTTCGATGGAAATTAGGAAAATGGAGATTTTGGAGCAATTTTTGGGAGAACTTTTTGGCGAGAAATTTTTATCCAATCGTGTTTCTGAAGTTAGGTTAACACATATGCTGTTTTTTCCAGAAAATCCAGGACTCCCACGGGATTTGTAAAACCCCGAAATTCACGCGGGCGAAGCCGCGGGCAAAAGCTAGTGATTCATATTAATTGGTCAGGATTTTCAATATTACTACTTATTTGTTTAGAAATTCAATATTTGTTTAAATTTTTTTAATACCAAAAGGTATAATGTCGTCCATCGCTGGTTTGACGAAACCAAATAAACTGCAAAAGGCATAAATTGAGTTTTTTATCTAGGTAAGAATGATACTAACTATAGACAACTAATAAAAAATACTTTGAATGTGAAATTATAAGCTTTTCTTTTCTATAGCAGTTTATTAATCAAAATTCAGTACTTTAAATGATATTTATATTATTATTCAATAATAAACTCCACCGTTTCTCTCTGGTAGAGTTCTCTTGCAGTGAATGAAATAAAAAAGTAAATAAAAACTAGTATCGATGAGAGAAGTCATTCACCGTTCCCAAAAGTTTACTACGATAGAAGTACACTTCGCACGGTTTTTGCCCATATCTCGGCCACTGACCATCCAAATTTCACCAAAAACTATACAGCTCCTCGGAATAGTACTACCAATCAATAGAAATAAAACCTGAATTCGATAAGTTGTTTGAAAGTTGAATTATCGCTCCGACTAACTTGGTTGCTTGCTTACTTGTTTTGTTTGTTTACTCATGTGTTTTGAGGTTTTCTTGTGACTGAAAGCACCAATTTTAATGCGGTTTTCCCCAGTAGACGTGAAATTCCAAGCACAAACTGCTATCTATCAGCGATACTCATGGGTAATTGACCCTGGCCTGCCAGGTCAAAAAAACTGTGTTCGAAATTCGACCCAAAGCAATAATATATTCTGTGAAATAGTATTCACACTGTTCCGGAGTGAATATAGTAGTAGTTTTCAAGACTGCCTTGTGTATACATCCCTTGATCATCAGCCGAGAAGAAGCTTCTAGAAATGTTTCTTTTTGTAATGTGTGAATTGATTTACGAATAAGAACGTTTTTTTTATTATAGATAGGCTTGCGCTTGACTACAATCATATCTGATAGACAGAAATGATGAGGTCTAGGATGGAGCGCGCTTGCCTAGAAAATGCCTATTCACTCTTCTCTTGAAGGCACCTAGGTTGTACTTGGCAGGGAACACAGAGGCTGGAAGGGTGTTGCACACCTTAGCGGTACGTATCAGAAACGTGGAAGAAAATCGTTTCGTTCGAGCTTGCTGGATATCAACCACATAAAGATGCCACTTCTCCCGGCGTCTTGCGGTTCTATGGTAGAAAGGTGAAGGAGGTACTAGATTGTGGAGTACTTGAAGGAAGGTAGAAAATATAATTACACCCTTTACAAAATAAACGATATTATAAGCTAAGTGTAATGTGAGTGTCCTTCATCAGAAAATTAAGATCATAACTAGCCGTAGCCCGCGGCTCCACCGGCGAGAATTGTGGTTAGTATATATAATTATAGTCACAAATCCTGTGGGAATCATAGATGTTTTCGGAATAATAAATAGCATCTGTTAGTCCAGATCACAATCTATCACTATTCCAGATTATCAAATTGTTTCAGCACGTTTACCATGAAATAGTTACACATACACACACATAATAATGTAAGTGTGATAAAACTTAACGCTAAGTTAAATGGATAAGAACAAAATTGAATCCAACCCTTACGTGTTAGAGAATAATTGATAGAAATTTGTACTAGAAAATAGTTAAATTAACTTGGTAACTAGAAAATAAAGTAATTATGGACTACGCTATATAGAATAAACTAATTATAGACTAGAAAACGAACTAATTACAAGGGCTGGAGCATCAACGCTATCTGATGGGGTATAAGTCAGCCGCCCGAGTTAGTAAAGTTTCCAACTAATCCTAAAATCGATTTGCCAGGTTTGTTTATCTAACCACTTTGCTCGATAGTTGTTTATTGTTGCTGGTCGATTAGAAGTTTCTGGAATGTACCATTTATATTATGTACAGCTGTATATGTTGGTACGTTATTGGTCGCCTGGTAGAAATCGCTATGTAGCGATAAGGCCGCCAAATTGTACTCCTAAGTTTGTTTGTATTTAATTTATTTGTTTCATTTTTATATTTTTAGTCTGTGGTGTGCAATAAAGAGTTTATCTATCTAGGTATCTATCTACCAACTATTAGTGTAATGTTAATTAAAATTAATAAATTAATTAATGTCAATTAATTTTCTTATAGAAGAGTGCTAGAGTGGTATTTAAATATACTTAAAACGAGGTTTAGCCTAGAAATAACTTAGGTACCGTTGCATGATTATATAATTACTAGCTGTTGCCCGCGGTTCTGACCGCGTAAATTTCGGTTATAAGTAAGCTATCTATGTTCCAAATTTCAGCCAAATCAATTCAGTAGTTGCGGCGTGAGAGAGTAATAAAGATCCATCTATACTTACAAACTTATGAATGAATAAAATATTTCAAACTTCAAAGGTAAATGGATTCCATAAAGTAATAATAAAAGTTTCGTAATTATATTTGGACAAAATGACGTTATTCATCAACTCTCCGCAACTTTACACAACATTGACGTAAAATTATATTTTTGGGCAAAATCAACGTTTGAGTTTTGCTTACGTTTAATTAAAATTTGATTGAAACGACCAACCAAAAAGGGGCCAAATGGAGTAACAGGGGAGTTCGAGGGCAAAGGGGTGTGCCGCCGTCGGCAGTTCCTACAACTTGTATAAAAGTTTGACAACGCCGCTTCGTGCTCTTTTCGGTAAATCCTGGCTTTTCATAATTATTATTGTTTTGTTAATATACCTACTGACTCATCAGTTAATTGGATATAATGACTGATTTCAATCATACAGAGTAACGAAACTTTTTGGAATGACAACTTTGGCTTCATCATAACGCCAAAATAACGAATTGTTATGAATTTTAGGAAGAAGTTTGTTAAATAGTGGTAAGAAAAAAATTAAAAAAAAATGGTACGCCCAGAAAAACTGAGAAACAGAAAAAAATAAATCTTGTTGTGTTTTTAGTCTGCGCCAAACACTAATGGAGCGAAATAAAAAAATATACGAAAATAACTATTTGTTCTGTTTTGCAATCGGACATATTAGTATTATTATCATTCCTATACATTATTATTTAAATTTCATTCCACCAAAAGTAATCGTACCAAAAGTAATCTTAGAAATGAATAAGATAAGTCATACAGGCAACAGCTGAAGCAGTTACTACAAACCTTGAAGTAATACGTGAATCTGGCTCGGACGTGGCCGTTTTTTTGAAGTCTATTAAATGTGATGAGCGAATAAAAGGAGGATTTTATAAAAGGCTTGCGGACACCGGCGCGGGCTGTATTATACGGATATTAGCATTTCAATATGGCGATGTTCCGATAGAGTCACATTCATTACGTCCTTCTGCAGCTGCCTGGGTTTAGAGCTATGAATTCCGATTTTAAACTTAAACATTTGCATTTGCATG
Organism: Coenonympha glycerion; assembly: GCA_963855885.1. Taxonomy (NCBI): domain Eukaryota; kingdom Metazoa; phylum Arthropoda; class Insecta; order Lepidoptera; family Nymphalidae; genus Coenonympha; species Coenonympha glycerion. The sequence goes on along the minus strand of OY979636.1, from coordinate 15,120,825 downwards.
CCTTGAAATAGATAATAAGTTAAATTGGACCTTGCTCAAGGGGATTTATTGAATTTATTTTTGTCTTTGTCACTCTCACGGATACGTTGATGGGTGCGACATGCAGCGTCGCGGAAGAATATAACAGAATAACGACTTTTTACCTAATTACTCAAAAACTAAGCCAGTTATCAAAAATTTGTTTCTCAACGTTTTTAGATATTATTATTACCGATACATTAAAACTAAAATTACAATTACATTCATTGTAGTTTCCGATAAAACTGAGAAAAACTGAGATCTTGGAGCAAGTTTTGGGAGAACTTTCTATCGAGAAAGTTTTATCCAATCTTGTTTCTGCTTCTCAACGATTTTAGATTAAAGACCCAAAATACATGACGTTTAAATTTAAAACTAACTGTCTTTATAATTTTTAAACAAAACTTCACTAAAGATAGCTTTAATACGGCTTCTACGCCGTTAAGAAGCAAAAGCCGCATACAGAAGGCAGTGATTCTGGAGATGGCACGCATTGTAAGGAGGTTCCTCACTCTGGAGCCCTAACCACCGGTGGCTTGGGCCCCTAAAACTCCGCGGCCAAAAATCTGAACGATTTAGGAACATATTACTACGGACGCAAGTTAAAAAACTACATACCTACACATTCTATTTTTTCCGATGAAATTTAAAAAATTGAGATTTTGGAGCAACTTTTGTGAAAACTTTCTATTACATTCAATCATCTTCTGAGTGAATTTAGATTAAAGATCCAAAATACATGACGTTTAAACTTGAAAGTAATTATTGTCTGTATAATGTTTCTCACTAAGTATTGATTAATCAGCCGTTTACCTTTTTATTTATTTATTTATTATGGAACGACAAACAGTCTAGCACTACAATTTTACATTAATAACATAAAACTAACACTAGTTAACATAAGTGCATGACCCACTCCGTCGTTCACAGGTAATCCAAAAGTAGGTACATGGTGAGGGCAACACAGAGTAATCAATATTTTGTTGAATCTACTTTTAATTTAAGGTTGCTTATGACCAACCTCTTGAAACCACCCACTCGAGTTGCAAAAATATCGATATTGCCAAAGTGCTCGTTGTACGTCTGCGTCATCCTAAGTAGAGGCGAGCGCTTACCTGCATTCGTGCGGCATTTTGTGGTAGCAAAGAGTTGGTGTGTTCGACAGCTACGTATAGGTGTTCTAAATGGCACACGATAGCAGAGCTTGCGGGTTAAGTAAACCTGGTTATTAAGTACAGATAATTTTAAACATATAATCAAATCATTTATTTCATATAGGCCATTAAAGCCTATGTAACTATACGAGTCGGATATACTTATGCTTGGTAATACCCCTATCGTTTGCACATTGCACGTGTGTAGATATTCCGCTCTCGAAGAATCGATCTGCTCTCTATATCTGAATTGCTCCACGCCGCTCGCGGGTACAGACAGCCTCTCAATCAGTGATTAATCTAAATGTATGAGCTGAAATTATTGAGCTTAGTATGGACGTTGTAATTATTTTGTATAACTGGTGACCTTCAACAGTTCTTTCAGGTGAGTTCTTGGAAATGACCATTAGGGTGAAAAATTTTAAATTATACTATGCAGATAAAATTTACGAATTAAAGAATTGTAATTCCTAATAGTCAACCTTGTCAATAATGTGGGTACCTTAACTTGCTTTTCAGCAGCCTTAACCATATGGACTTACTTAATATTATTAATGCCTATGGAACGAATTCCAAAAAAATGGATGAGTATGTCTTTCATACTCTTTAGGCTTAAATAATTCATGTGATTAATTTCTCGATCTCTCAATGTCCAACATTTGTATAATAGCATATTGGTTGTTTTGCAATTTGTTCGTTTTTTAATTTGTTTTTAAAAATTGATTTGTTGATATTAATAATTTATTTTGAATTTGTGCAATAGGTACGGTACGGTACATAAATGAAATGAAAGTTAAAAATTTCACTCAATAACGAGTTTAAGAAATAGATAAACTTTGCAAAATGGGACAAAAATTGCAACTCACCGCTTCTAGTTTAACCGAATCTTACTTACCGAGATTACTAACATTTACTTACAACTAACCTATTTTAAAATCGGACCGGAATCGGAATCGGATACACAACTTTTTGTTCGACTGACCGCTCCGACAATGTCACCCCGTAACACAGATGGAAAAGGGGTGAAACAGAGGTGAAAGGGTGGTTGTAAATGTCAGATGTCAACGCGAATCATGCTGTATCATCGGGCCAAATACAGGGCGCTCCGAAAGCGTCCATTAACGTTTTTGTGCCCGCCGTGCCATTATGCGTTTTGAAATGTTTTCCGCCCGGCATAATTACTGAAATAGGTTTTGTGCCTCTCATATTTTTTAATGTCGTTTTTCCTTGTTCCCCTTTTTACTTAGCCTGTAATGCTGTTGTTGTAAGGAGTCTGTGTGTTGGATAATTGACGTGTCATTAGACAGTAAGGGAATGGGAAATGCTGTTGATAATATTTTGAATACTTGATTAAGTATGATCTCATCTAATGGTATGTGACAATAATAATATGGTAGTACGGGCGTGCACTGCACGATTCCTAACTTCCTTAGATGGAAAATACCACGTTCCACAAAAAGTGTAGGAACCTTCAGGAATCGTTTTAGTACGCAAGTACTTTGTGTTTGTTACGTGTGGCATCGTTCGTTCGTATCGTTTCAGCCGACGGACGTCCACTGCTGGACAAAGGCCGCCTGCAATGATTTCCAGCCCGCACGGTCCTGCGCTAACTGTATCCAGCGCCTTCCCGCGAGTCTTCCATCTGGTCGGAGGCCTGCCAACACTGCGCTTACCCGTGCGGGGTCGCATTTCTACGTGTGGCATAATTATTTGAAATAAATATTTTTTATTTCATTTTTATAACAACTCGGCAGGTTGTTTGCAATGAAAAGATATGTGGAAGAAAACAGAAAGCTGGTAGCAATGAGCAATTAATATTTAAAGAACACCAGAAGTTTTATTATGTAACTAAAGAGGTAACATCCTATAACTAGAAAAGGTAACATTCTGTAACTAGAAAAGGTAACATCCTGTAACTAGAAAAGGCAACATTCTGTAACTAGAAAAGGTAACATCCTTTAACTAGAAAAGGTAACATTCTGTAACTAGAAAAGGTAACATCCTGTAACTAGAAAAGGCAACATTCTGTAACTAGAAAAGGTAACATCCTGTAACTAGAAAAGGCAACATTCTGTAACTAGAAAAGGTAACATCCTTTAACTAGAAAAGGTAACATTCTGTAACTAGAAAAGGTAACATCCTGTAACTAGAAAAGGCAACATTCTGTAACTAGAAAAGGTAACATCCTTTAACTAGAAAAGGTAACATCCTGTAACTAGAAAAGGCAACATTCTGTAACTAGAAAAGGTAACATCCTGTAACTAGAAAAGGTAACATCCTGTAACTAGAAAAGGTAACATCCTTTAACTAGAAAAGGTAACATTCTGTAACTAGAAGTAGAAAGGGAGGTCGTCAAGTTACAGGATGCACCTCGTAAACTTAATTTTAAGTGAAATACTTATCACCAAAATTATAGAGAACAGAGACATTGTAAATTCTCTCCGGAGTTTCGAAATTTCTCCGGTCGTGTTGGAGCTAGATTCCTCAGCAGAATGAGAAAGAGGGAATTGAGATTGCAGGTGTGTTTGCGCATACACTTGTGCACTAACTTTTTCCGGGAAATTTCGTCATAGATCGACTGTCGTTGCCGGACCGGTATGGAGGACATTATCATTATTATCTGTCCGGTTTTAGCTGGTCTATCCATTAGTTTAGACAGTGCGTGGATAGACCAGTCGGTCGTTTAATTAACACGGAGCAGAGAGTAATTACTGTGCGGGTATGTGATGAATCGCCGGCACTTAGAGGTATATTGCGTGACGTATCGCGGGCTAATTGCGGCGGCACCGGGCTCGCGGCCTCACCATCAATATCACAAACACCTACATCCTACCTCTACTATTATAAATGACCAACATTTTCATATTAAGAGTCCTGTGAACTACGATGTCTCCATTCATTCAAAATACCAAATCATTTTTAATTCGTGCATATTACGACCATGTTGTGGTGTTATTCGGGTGCATATATAATAATAATCTATGCTCCTGACCATATTTTATTTGGTTAGGAAATACTTCTTTAAAACGAAATAGTAATCAATTTTGATTAAAATTTTTATAACTTTGATCGAGTTCCGTAATACAAAAAATTATGGATGAAAACTTGAAACTTTCTTTATTAACTGATGTTTTTCTTCAGCTGGACAATAAAAATTGTGCTCCTGGACTAATGCGACGTGAGATAGTGTTGCTTTTATTACAAAACAAATAAGCAGAAAACATGTCCTCTTTGACATAAAAATAAGCAAAACTAAATTCGTTTACAATTTCGTTTAACAACAGTATTTCGGAACCAGAAATGGCCAGGAGCATAGATTATTACTATACGAATCCGAATAACACCACAACATGATCGAAATATACACGAATTACAAATGATTTTGGTATTACGTTTGTATGGGAGACATGGTAGTTCACAGGACTCTTAACAGTGTTTATTCGCGTTTATTTTATGAAGTAAGAATCGAACCTACGTCCACTCGCTTATATACCACCTGTGTTTATCCTTATACTTAGGTATATCCTTACCCTTAGGTATATAAAACCTCTTTCACAGCAACCCTGGATAGTCTCGTGAACAAAGCAAGCCTTTGTTGGAAGATAGGTATTGTGCCCACCTACGTTCCTTGCACAAAAAACCACGATCCATCATTTGCGCTACATTGGAGCGGCACTAAGAAAAACAACTTTGAAAAATTGAGAACCTTGTTTTGAAAAGTGTTTCTCTCGAACCGTAACGTTGTAAAAAACACGCCTCGCTTGTAATTTATTGTCAATTTTATCAAGAAATACAAAGTAAATGCCCTGTCGTACAGCTAAAATGATTTGGTGAACATTTATCTTATGAACTACAAAGGTACCTTCAATCAAGACTGAATAAAGTAAAGGCAAGTTAAGTATTTAATTTATAAGCAAATAAAAGAAAGTACTGAAAATGTTAACTACTATAATTGCGGACAAACATACATACATACATACATACAAACATACGGGTCGAATACAATGCCTTCTGTTTTTTTGAAGTCGGTTAAAAACTTATCGATAACTTATGTTTATATACACGTCTTGCCCGTATAGAAAACTCGAAACAATAAAACCAAGGAGTAGGTAAATAAAAATGCCTTCATACTTTCATTCTCTATTCACAATCACACGCGTTCGTAGAACAATCGGCGTAGAATGCAAAGAGTCGTGCAGTAGGTAATGATCGCTGCACAAAGAGCCCAGCTATTTAGATGGCTGCCATTTTGAGTTTTGACGCCTGGCGGGCTGGCAGCCAGCCGAGCGGTGAAAAAACTTCACTAAATGTACTATTTTCGTGTCGCAATGCTTTTCAGGGATGCCTACCTCAGAGGTAGAGAAGTTCTCAGCACGTTTTAAAGTTCGTAAATAAATGACAGGGTCAGATAAAAATTTCAGCTTAGAAGGAGTTCTCAGCATGTTTTAAAATTTAAAGCATACAAATTACAGGGTAATGGGAAAACAGAGGATGGAAATGAAAATTAGGTTTAGAGAATATAGAGAGTAATATTTAATTATATTCTTTTGGGAGTTTGAGCTTTCTCTCTTCTGATTGGTCCGCGTTCGTGTCATACATCTTCTTTTCCATTTGTTTTCCTCAAAACGTTATAATCCACAAAGACGCGCCCCACTCTACCAAAATCGCTTATGTTTCATTCGATTCTTATGGAGTTTGACAGAGTGGGGCGCGTCATCGTTTATTGAAATTATCTGTTGCTAATTATAATCAAAATAAGAGAAATTCAATATTATATTGTAAAGACAAGAAGTGCAAATTTTCTTCATTTTATAAAACACCTTTTCATTCGTAGTAGTTTAAAAATGGAAGAACTAATAGAAAATGGGTCAGAAATAAGCGAATACCTTTCGAATGATATTCCAGAATTGTAACGCGGAAAAATTTGCGGAATGACCGCTTGGAATATAGAATTCACAGTTCCTTCTTGGAATTTCTTTCATATATAATATTAGAAATGTCTAGTTAATTTTGGTTTTCACTGGGCTTCTTTATATTTTCAAAATAAGACTTCTTTAGCCCAAGTAGGAATTAAGGACTAGGAATGCACTTGGATTAGTTTTTATTCACAGTGAAAAATACTCGTAGTGGGCAGTGGCTACTAGTCTAAACGAAATATTTATTAAATTTCGAATAGAAAAAAAGATCGGGAATATTCCCAACGGCAAAAGGCGCATGTCCACTTAGCACACAACAGTAAAACCTAATTAGCAGCGCTGTTTTATAATTCAGACGCGCCGGGGAAAAAATAAAATGTTGGAATATTAATAAAATGCAATGTACCTAGCAGAGGCTGCTACGTCATTTGGCCCCGAAATTAATTAATTAAACATTGTTTTTGTAGTTTTTCGTATGCGTTTTAATCAAAAGATGTAAATTAAGGTTTGGGTTTCCCTAATTAATACCAGTCGCTCGCGAATCTGTGCACTTTATGCGAAAACTACGTATTTTCCCGTAAAGTTTACAAAAAAAAATTCATTGATTTCAATTCATATTCATATTCCATACAGCAGCAAAGTAAAAAATCTAGGCATTACTTTTGACCAATCTCTGACTTGGATACCACAAATGAGTGAGCTGAGCAGAAAGATGTTTGGTGCAGTCGGCTCTCTCCGAAGATTGCGTAATGTTCTTCCTATTCCTGCTAAGGTTGCGCTGGCTCAGTCCCTACTTCTACCGATCCTCGATTACGCTGATACTTGCTATCTCAACCTAACTGAGGACCAACTGAACAAACTTGAGCGGCTTCAAAATCTTTGTATAAGGTTCATATTTGGGCTGCGAAAGTATGACCATGTCTCTGAGTACCGCCGTAAGCTCAAGTGGCTCCCGATTCGTCTTCGCAGGAATACTCATATTCTTCATCTTCTTTACTGTATACTGTTCAATCCCTCCACTCCTCTTTATCTTAAAGAACGTTTCGAGTTCCGATGTGTTACGCACTCTTTTTCTCTTCGTTCTCAAAATAAACTACGCCTGAAAATTCCTACACACTCCTCTTCTTATTATGCTAATTCATTTACTGTTACCGCTATACTGCTATGGAATTCTCTCCCCTTGGATATCAAACAGTCTCAATCACTATTTTTAAAACAAAATTGAAGCTATTTTATCTATCCTCCATTTGATGTGTTTATTTATTTTTACTTTTTATTCCACTTATCTGTCGTCTATTCCTCTCTTATTTACTGTTGTATTTTCATTTATATATATATATATATATACATACGTATATTATGTGTATTTACTTTATTTAATTAGTACACCCCTTCCGCTTTCTTTAATTTTTTATAATATCCTCTACCCTAAGGTTGCCTGGAAGAGATCGCTTTTTTAGCGATAAGGCCGCCTTTTGTACATGCTGTATCTACTATATGTCTGTTGTTTTAGTTTTGGTGTACAATAAAGCATATTTTACTTTTTACTTTACTTCATTCATCGCGTGGAGTCCATAAGTCACATGTTCATTTGTCCTCATTCCCATACTTTATCAAATTACGTTTCATTTTGTACGGAATGAGGGATCGACAGGTTTCTATGACGGTCGTAGATAAGTCATATAAGGGTAGAAAAGTGAGAAAAATTACTTGAAAACTCTACATAATGATCTCAAAGATGTTTGAAGCTTGCTAACACGCAGTCAGCTTAGTGGGTCCTTTCCTCCCTTAAGTTCTTTCATTTTGAGAGGAAACTTGGAGGAACGGACGGATAGACAGCGGATCCATGGTAATAGCGTCCCTTTTGTTAAGGATTCTTAGAAGTTTAGGAACTATCTATGCACTAAGGCCCGGACGTGTCAACTAACCTTAACTAACAGACAAGTAACTGTAACCGTTAAATATGGCTGTCAATCCTTGTCTTTAGAAATAAGCATCGAAATACTAAACTATGGTCGTCGTCTTTACGTATCTACAAATCGCTTTTCAAAAATGGTATCAGTCTAACGTAATTTAAAACACCAAACCGCTCACGATTGGTTTATTCACAAAGATCAACCAACTAACTGGACTACAGTAAAATTAATCTAAAGTGGAATTTTGATGGGGTCGTATTTGGGTGGGAAATATAGTTCCATGGTATTCCGACGGAAATAATGGTCAGACCGCCATATTTAACGGTAACTTAGCTGTTAAACATAGTTGAATCAACTGGGCTTCAGCAGAAAACGGACAAAGATTGTGTCATAATACGAATAGATCTTTCCGCATTTTCATTCACAGTGTGGCACTCAAAATGGCCGCCGTCAAATAGCTTAGAGCTTTCCTTTGTGGCGAGCATCATTACCGCGCCGGGGCTGCACTTTGTGGGAATTGTTGCTTGAGCTTCGCACTATCTTTGTATTGTAGATGTTAAAATAAATCCGTTGATTAGGTGTTTCAGTATACTCGTACAATAATTTTGGGTAGTTGACCAAATTTTTTTATCACTTTTTTTATAAACTAAGATAAAAATAATGATGTCCACAAATAAGAATTAAAAAAAATATTTAAAGTTATAGCCGTTTGAGGTTTTTGATTAGGGGTCTTCTGTCCCTTTCTTTACCCAGTAATCTATAGTCTGATGGCCAAATAATCCTACTAATATTAAAAACACGAAAGTTTTTGAGTATGAATGGAACTTTGTTACTCTTACACGCCGCAACTACTAAACCGATTTGGCTGAAATTTGGAACATAGATAGCTTATAACCGGTTTAACATATAGGCTTAAGAAATTGCTTTAAAACTGTACCATATCTTTAACCGTGTACGCAGCGTATAGGTACACGGGAGCTCTCCGCAGGAACATTTTTTTTTCAGTTTTTTCAACATTTTTCATCATTTTTCATCGATGCTCTGCTCCTATGGGACGAAGCGTGAAAAGAACGTTGGTAAAACAGAATTGTTCATTTCAGACAAGTAGTTGGAAAGCTTAGCACGTTCAAACAAACAAACAAATTCATCATCTTTATAATATTAAGTACAGATAAATAACATCGCAATACAGCCTCTATCGAAACAATATAGATCGATCATCATGAAACGGGCATGTATTACGCATTCATGAGTCTATTTCCATTAATACGTAGCCCAACTCTCATTTAGGGTTGACACCTGCTTGAAATATTTATACGTAAGACATACGAAGCTACAACGGATAGTTTTCCTTTACAATAATATTGTTAAACCTATTTAGTTAGTTAGTTACTTAGTTGTGAGTGTGAATTCTACCAAGTTATAATCAAAATTGCCGTCATCAGTTAATAGTAAAAAATAACAATAAAATGTCAATCAGCCGGATGATGTTTCGAACAATGATTATACTTAATAAATAGTCTTTCATAGTACCTTCTCAATATGTGAAAAAACGAGGTTGTTATCATATGACTTCGAACTGCCCCTAGATTGTGTAAGAAAAACGTATTCATCGTTATCGTAATCGTTTATAAATTCTGCCCGCTGATTGGTTCCCTGATTTCCGCCAGCCAATCGGAGGGCAGAATTTTGCAAAAAATTACGATAACGATGGATACTAATATTTTTCTTACGCAATCCTGGCCCGTGGTATGCAATAGAAATTTGTTGATCTCAATGTAGGGCCCTTGGATGTCGGCTCTGTGGAAGAAAAATCTTTGAAGTTTCAATAAAACTTTTGCCAACCCTACGGTCTCACCTGTCACGTTTTGCGATACATTGCCGCATACCGCGATCCCCATATTCATTAGGATTTTGTACGGGGATGATGGATTAGAAGAAAGAATACAATCTGTCTTCTTATTCCATAAATACACGTTTCCTTTGTGTCCCATTGTTCGTACTGCGATACTTAGAGCGTAAGATTTGATTTTAACATTTGGATTTTTGATTTTAATTAAATTTCCATATCCTCTAGCTGCGTTAGCTAAAGACGTGGGTTTAAATACAATCTGTCTTATTATTCCATAAATACACGTTTCATTTAAGATCTCGTTGTTCGTACTTGCGATACTTGGAGCGTAACATTTAAGATTTGAACATTTGAATTTTAGAATTTAATTAATTTTTCAAATCTTCTAGCCGCGTTAACTAAAGACGTAGATCTTAAATCTAACGCTATAGGATTTATTCTATTTATTTAAAAAAAGTTATTCATGTTACCGGCTAAATCCGATTTCAGGATTTTTTTATTTATAAAAAATATTATTCATGTGACGGGCTAAATCCGATTTCAGGAATTGGTATAGCCTAGTCCAAACAAGTGAAGAACCTAGTCCTCTGTCGACTGGGCCTTAGAAGGTGTGAAGAAGCGAGCTCTGGACTTAGTGCACTTTACTAGGTTCTTCACTTGTTTGAATCAGGACATACGTACCAAATAATATTAACGCGTATAGAAAGAACTAGTTAGAACTAGAGTAGTTTTGCCTAGCTAAAACAAGATTGTCCTGAAATTGCGTTTAGTCGGTAAAAGCTTAGGCAAATTAGTTTGTCTTAAAATCGGGTTTGGCCGGTAACATTATACATATCAATGTTAGTAATATATAAGTAAATGTCGAACAATAAAAAGAATGGACACATACTTTAGGAGATATACACGTATAAAAATAATCAGTAATAAAGTCCCTATAAACTATCGCGAATTATTTGGTAACATCCGTTATTGAAGTTGGTTAAAATTGGTAGTTGGTAAATTTGAAGTCACTTAAATCATTTGTATTTCGTGTATATTTCGATCATGTTGTGGTGTTATTCGGATCCATATAGTAATAATCTATGCTCCTGGCCATATTTTGTTCGGAAATACTTCTTTAAAACGAAATAATAATCAATTTTGATCAAAATTTTTATAACTTTGGTCGAGTTCCGTAATACCAAAAATTATGAATGAAAACTTGTAACTTTCTTTATTAACTGGTGTTTTTCTTTAGCTGGACAGTAAAAACTGTGCTCCTGAACTAATGCGACGTGAGATAGTGTTGTTTTTATTACAAAACAAATAAGCAGAAAACATGTCCTCCTTGACATAAAAATAAGCAAAACTAAATTCGTTTACAATTTCGTTTAACAAAAGTATTTCCGAATCAGATATGGCCAGGAGCATAGATTATTACTTTACAAACCCCAATAACACCACAACATGATCGAAATTTGCACGAATTACAAATGATTTTGGTATTACGAATGTATGGGAGACATCGTGGATTAGTGGACTCTTAAATAGGGAATTTGAAGACGGATAAATACAAGTGGGTGAAACACTATTAAAGATGCAAACGGTAAAGGAAAAAATATTTCTCCGTTCAAAGAGCTCCATTCGATTTATGAACCTTTGGAAGTATGAAGATTAAATCCGTTTTCTTAATCTTTTCAGAACACATCTTTCGAAACATCTTGTGCAGATCTTTTGAAAAGACAAGGGTCGAAATAATTACGAGCAAAATATTTTTTTTTTTTATGTTTTTCATATTTTAATAAAAGCAAAGGTCTCGGCGAGAATATTAAGTATTGTTTGCAATTCAAAGAAAAGGTCACTTCTCAGGTTGAGATTGGTCCAAATGAAAAAGGTAATTAGGTACTTTTGGATTATTTTTTTACTAATTACGACTTTATCTTCATTCTTCAGCATCATGGATTCTTTATTCTTCAGCATCATGGATTTTGTGAAGTTTAAGGCAGCTTTCTAGTTTTTAGGTGTTTTTCAAAATAATGTCTTCTGTATATACGTGTACTACGTTTGTATGTCCGCAATTTACGATCCTTTTTCTCAGGAAAGGGTAGCATTGAATCTAATAATATTATAAAGGCAATTAAAATATCTCTATTTGCAATGTAATGGTAGTATGTTTTTTAATCCTTCACGCTGCAACTACTGAACCAATTTGGCTAAAACGAATTAAGATAGATTACCCATACTAGATATTTTTATCTTGGAAAGATTCATTCCCACGGGATTTGTGAAAATCCGAAATTCACCCGGGCGTCCGTAAAAATATTTTCTTGCTTATTTCATCTGTGGAAAGATGTCATTTCAATGTGTTTTGTATTCCTGGACGTCAGAGTTCCATTTGTTTTGCTCAGGCTTTCCTTTTCAAACTTCAACACGGGGTGTCAGGGATCTTCGGAAGACAAGGGTCTTGCGTTGTAATGGAGACCTTCCCGCGGGTCTCTTTACTCGATTTTTATTTCTAGCTTCGTTTGTGTATGATTTTGTTGACCGCAATTCAAAACAATCTCACGCGGTAACTTTAGTTACGGACGGAGAAAGTCTCACCATGAGGGTTCCATTTTGGTATGGAACCCTAAAAATGGAGAACACGATGTTACATTGCAAAGAGTAGGTAGGTAAGTGCCGTGTTTCTTGCAATTTCTTCTCTGTGCAAATCTGCTTTCCGAACTAGGAGTCATTTCATAAGTGTCTGTCAGAGAGTAAATGATAGTATATATTTTTTATTGAAGTTAGAACTATCGGTGCAACTAAGGCTCGGTTGCTTGACTTGACTTTAACCGAAACGTTATAGTTAAATATGGCGGCCTGACTCTTATGTCTTTCGAAATAAGAGTCAGGCCGCCATATTTAACTATAACGTTTCGGTTAAAGTCAAGTCAAGCAACCGAGCCTAAGCAAAACTCATTCACTATTTTGCTTTACTCTACATTTTGGATATATCTGTAGTACACTTCGTAGTATCATAAAAATATTGTTTTGAAGTGTAAAATTCTTAACATTACATAATTGAAATGAAATGAAATTCTTTATTTCACATAGGATTAGATATAAGCTCTCATGAAATGTCAAGACTCGGAAAGCAGGTTTGCACCGAGAAGAACTGGCAAGAAACTCGGTTATAATTACAATTATAATTGCTATACTTAGTATGGAGTGAGAATTAGTATTTAATTGCATAAACTGGTGTTTTATGACGGTAAATAAACGTGTTGTTCGGGAAAATCGCCGTGTTTCCTCATGGCGCCGTAATGCGTCTTAACGAGCACAATTACGCCCTTCCGTAATATTTTATGTATAATGCGCCTGTTTTGCCAAACGTAGCAAACGCACATATCGTTAAGATGTCATAATTATTTTAAAAAACTGATTGAAATATTACAAGATATTCTATCTATAAAAAATAGGTCGGTGGCTCGACTTTTTACGAACTAGAAATCGTCTGAAGAATCCATGAAAAATCCTACAAAAGGTGTAAATCACTCTCCACTACTTGTCAAAAGATAGGTTGTTATTGTACTAAATATCTGGGTGACAGAGCTATTGCACCGTACTTTCTCTATTTGCCAATAGATGACAGCAAAAGTCATATTATTTTTGGAAATTCGACATTTTCTAAAAATTAATCCTAGCTAGATCGATTTATCGCCCCCAAAACACCCTGTATACTAAAGGAGAATGTCGATTCTTGTATGAAAATTGGGCTATACCTTGCGTCTTAACCAAATCATTGGTAAAACATTAGAAATATTCTCAACATTATGTAAAAAAAAGATTAGTATGATAGTAACAGGGAATTTGTAATAATCTGATTTTTCCTTAGTGGTTAATTTTCTGTTTTATAAGTAGCATGGCCGTTCCACATGTTTCGAAACGTTAAATTACTTTTTTTATCATACTTTTGAACCCCTGTTCAGTTTCACATTTCACTAAAATAAACATATGCGATATTAAAATTTAAAAGAAGATTCTTCATGCATACGTGCTTCAGACGCAAAGTGACGCAAATCTAGCCCATTTTCTGGCATTCTCCTTTCATGAAAATCGCTCAAGCCGTTTCCGAGATTCAGCTTATATAGAAATATAGATACATAAGTATATACAAGAACTGCTCGTTTAAAAGTATAGGATAAGACATTGTAACTTTTGCTCCCATGTAGGTACTTAAAAATATAGAGCTCCAAGCCATAAATAAAAAAATAAATAAAAAATAGGACATGGATTTTAATTATTTTTTAGTTATTTCACTTCAAGCCAACGTGGACGTTTTTGGAGGTTTAGGGTTCAAATAGAGATTAAAATCTTTGCAGAATAACATAAATAATACCTTATGGTACGAGAGTAAAGGCTAATCGATCTGTAAGTACGTACCTACTTGTATGTAGGTACGTACACGTACGTACGAGTATGTGTGTTCATACCAAACGAGCTCGTAAAGTTCTCGTAAAAGCTCGTAAATATTTATCGAGTCCTGTTAAAACTGGGCTCAGTCTGTCTCCGTACCTAGGCTGCAGTATAAAATCACTAGCGCATACATATAAATAAAATTTGTTTCTATTGAATTTGTAGTCGCCAAATACAATTATTATTTTCAAACTTACCTATGTTCCAAATATGGTTTCTAATTTAGTGAAAATGATATCGGATTAGGTATATTTACCTCACAGTTAAATTCCATAAAGCTTTAACAAGAAAGTATAAATGACCGAGCAGCTTTGCACAACTTTTTACTACCGAACCTTACACGTATTTTTTTCGTGCCTACAATGCAATGGTGCGAATTTTCCTACTTCAGCTTCACAGACACGTTGAGTTATGTCGGTTACACTAGTTTTGTTTTTTTAAGCCGCGGGGTAATGTATATTGGTGAAAGGGGTTGCGTAACCTCACCCCCATCATCCCCAAGCCTCCCGAGGCGATGCTAGTCGAGAGGCATCCCCTCAAGGGAACACGAGAATTTGAGTATGTGGGACTCGCAGGATGAGAGGCATCCTTTTTACCCAATAAACCCCAGCGGCGTGTCATCTGTAGGGTTAGTACAAGTTTTTGTGCAATTTTCGAGTCGACACGCTTCGAATAAACGCAAAGTATATCTCCATACATCTATAGATAGTTTAACATCGTAACCTAAGCTTTTAGCGGTTGTCTGGTGGCTAATGCGGTCCTCTTTCTAGTTCGATCGTCAAGTAAATATTATATCCTTTAACACAGGTAAGTTTGACGACCTCCGTGGCGCAGGGGACGCACGCTCGGATTCGAGTGGGAGGTCGTGGGTTCGATTCCCGCCACGGGCCACCTTGGAATTTTATAATTTCTAAATTGGCTCAGGTCTGGTCTGGTGGGAGGCTTTGGCCGTGGCTAGTTACCACCCTACCAGCAAAGACGTGCCGCTAAGCGATTTAGCGTTCCGGTACGATGCTGTGTAGAAACCGTTGGGGTGAGTTCACTTACCCCTTCCAAGTTAGTCTAACATCTTCGACTGCATTATCACTTACGATCAGGTGAGATCGCAGTCATGTATTAACTTGTATAGCGTAAAAAAAAAGTTTCTTCATCGCTGGCTTTGTAGGTAAATTATAATGTTATTAAAAAACTACTTGACACTCACTTGACCTGAAGCCGTACAAAAACGTAAATATGAGTAGGTATTAGCCGAAGACGTAGTGGATTTAATGTTCTTAGAATAAATCTTGTAAAATATAATCATTTATCAAGTTTCTTGCTCTATTTGAATCCTAACCTGAAAGTAAGAAACAAGTTATTTTAGTACCAAAATGTTTCGGGGTCGGCCGATAGTAAACACGTTTGTAGATTTGTAGTTCTTTATTTCCGTTTTTCACATTGCACAATATTGTAAAATTCGTATCGTTGTAGCCAAAGAGAAGGAATTTATAAAAAGAATCTGGGTTGCTAGTAATACATTGTTATATGCAAAAATAATAGACAACGGAATTTATATAAGTACAAGTCAGTGACCAAACGTCTGTTAATAGGAAGGTTACATAAATATAGGAATATAGTAACAGATAAATTCATATGGCTGTTCTGAGGAACACCTTCTATTCTAAGAGGTCCCCCGACTGTCATATGAATTTATCTTTTCAACTAAAATAACTTGTTTCTTAATTTTTAGTTCGTTTTATAACAGCGCAGTCGTGTGTTTTAATTTTTTAATTACTTATTTTTTTCAAGCAAACGTATGTCAACTCAGACCTCGTCATTGCTTTCCATTAGGCATGATTGTCAAGTGCCAGCCTGTCTACAATTAAAAAAAAAGTGTCTACGTTTTCGAAAATTTCCAGTAATATATACCGTTATTCGCAGTTTAATTTCTGTCAGTGACACTATAATTAGTTCAATAAACCGTCAAGGTTATTTTAATCAGTGTCAAAGAAGCGTCTATCTTTGATCTGGTTAAAGATAAATTAGTGGCAATAGAAGAGAGACTATGTACAGCGCTCGCTAATGGATTCTTCGTTTATTCCCGTTTTAGTTGCAGTACGTTTTCATTTACCGATAGAAGGTTTTAGAATTACAAGCGATACAAAGCTTATGTAGGAGACTTGTATAGGAGGAAAGTTGCTTGCTGTTTTAAATTAATTTTTCTTTGTTCCTAGTACGTACTTATCTGATAAAAAAAAGTTAAAAGAGAATGTTTGAACGAAAAGGGAATGTTATAAATATGAAGGAAATACTAAGAAAACTCACGATGCTGTAACCGTAACTAACACCGCTTTTTGAGTTTTCACTTTTGTCATCTTTTAAACTTTTTTTTTATGTCGATCGATCCTGGTTTTCATACGGATTTATTTTTGGTTAAGTATTTGGGATATATAAGGCTTCCAAGTTAAGTGTGTTGTGCAAATAATTGTATAGTAAGGAATAATACAGAGACACCACGCAGCAAATTTTAATCATCTCCACTTTTTATACCTCTTTATAATCCAGCCTCCAAGATTAGATAATGAGATATGGACTTAAAAAAAAAGTGACCGCATCGTATTGTGTAAAGGGACCGTAATATTAAAATAGATATAATTTTCTCCAATCTAAATGTCAGCCCAGCTTAGCACTGGACAGGAGTTTATTGACGAAAATAATATAACATGTGTCGGCTTACATCCCCTTTCTGAACGGATCAAGGGATTTGCGTCTTTAGCCCGGAAAATTAAAAAGTGTCAATTTTATTTTCGTTCCCAGAGTCTGAACTCATGTTACACGTTTTACTATGGAGAAAATTATTTTTTTTTTCTCTAGTGAGTAAATGAATCTTCTATATGTAATAAAATTTTGTAACAAAATTTGTTCGAAACGGCTTATTCAATTTTTATGTATATTCGATATGTTTGAGAATCGGTCGTAAACTATATTTCATCTCCCTAAGTGAGAAATAATTTATATGGCAGCTTTAAATTACTGGGGCAGCTAGTATAGTCCAATGCAAGTTTCAGAATAAATCAATAGTGGACAACATCACATACATTGCTCTGATCCCTTAGTAAGTAGCTTATGCACTTGAGAAACAACGAAGGTACCACAACACCCAGACCCGAGACAATGTAAAAAACTTATTTTCTACATTGACCGGGGATCGAACCCGGAACCTCAGAGATGGCGACGCCTAGGTTTTACCACGGAATACATAATAGTACCTTGCGGTACGGCAGGCACACTCCGCAAGATGATTTAAAGAAATAGCGACCCTATTCGCTGACACGAAAAAGTGCAATTCAGTTCGCAACAGCGCCTGGCTCCGCCTCCGCTATGCATCTAAAAGTTGCGGTCTCTTTCTATCGCGTAACTGTATCTCTTTCGAACTACTACGGTTGCTTCGTTATTGGACGCCCGCAGCGCGTTAAATAGACTACAATAACTAACGCGTGCAATCTAGCCGACGCGCGGCGGCTTTTTGAAATTCGTACGTCGAGACGGCTGTCTGTAACATGGTCGATCACGTGATAAGTGAAGATTGCTCTCTGGATTGCTTGCTTGAGTGAAGTGACTCGTAAAATTCATAATTATAAGGTACATAATTAAAATATACTCGTATAATATGGCTTTTTCTTTGTCCCACAAAAGCATCTTAGGTAAATAATCAAACAAACAAGCATACGAGAAACAAGACGCATTCCCCATACACAGTTCCTTATGAATATATTATTATACTCAAAGAGAAACTACCAAAGTTAAATGAGATTGTATTAAATATGCAAATGCATAAGATATTACGTACGCAGCTCGCGACCCGCCCCAGGCCACGGCCACGCCACGAGCGGAAGCGGGAGCGGGGCCTTCATACAACGACCTCCCCCTGGCGCACTGGCGCACGTCGTAGTGGGAAGTCGCGGGTTCGATCCCCGCCACGGGCCACTTTGGAATTTTATAATTTCTAATTTGGCTCAGGTCTGGTTTAGCGGGAGACTTCGTCCGTGGCTAGTTACCAATCTACCCTCAAAGACGCACGCCAATGATTTTGCGTTCCGGTGCGATGCTGTGTAGACACTTCTCCAAAAAAAATCTTCGCCTGCATCATCTTACCATCGGGTGAGATCGCAGTCAAGTATTAACTTGTATAGTGTAAAAATTCGTACCTCTCAAATATCAACCCCCTTTTTATATTACGGGTCTTCCCTCAGAATAAGAGGGGTTTGGCCATAGTCGATCACGCTCCCCGAGTGCGGGTTGGCTCCGCACAACTTTGAGAGTGTTATCAGGCACCTCAAGCCATAAAATGACATTTTGCGATACACCACTTGTAATGGATTTTGTTGCCTATCGAACGCAAAGACGTCGTTGTCGACCTCCGTGGTTGAGTGGGTAGCGTGCCGGTTTTCAAGGCGCCGCCATCTCTGAGGTTCCGGGTTCGATCCCCGGTCGGGGCATTGTAGAAAAATAAGTTTTCTACATTGTCTCGGTTCTGGGTGTTGTGGTACCTTCGTTGTTTCTGATTTTCATAACACAAGTGCATAAGCTACTTACTAAGGGATCGGAGCAATGTATGTGATGTTGTCCACTATTAATTTATTTATTTAACGAAAGATCTACAAAGGGAATAATTTTTTCCGGTATTCCAACATTTTTCTTTGATGCCCCGCTCCTATTAGTCATATAGCTTGATTTTATATAGCCTTTTACGCCTTCCTCGAAAAATAGACTTTCTAACACAAAAAAAATTCAAATCGGACCTGTAGTTGCAGAGATTTGCGCGTGCAAACAAATAAACAAACTCTTCAACTTTAAAACTTTTTATATTATTATTAGATATTATTATTATTACTAGAAAGTAATAACATTTAAATATAATGATTAATTTGATTATTAGCAACAATATAGTTTTCGTTATCAAGAAATATTAAATTACTTGATAGCGGGTTCATTGTAGTCGAAACTACTAATATAGATATACCGTTGCCAAGTACTTTATTGTTGACACATAATAATTTAATACTCTCTAAAGTAGTTTACAGATGCGCTGTCGTAAATAAATTAAAGAGTAATAAAACAGTAAACTTTAGTAATAAAACTTTGCTATATTTATCAGAATACAAATAGACTTTATTTCATAATATAGATAGATTAAGCTTACAAGGCACTTATGACGAGTCATTTTATTTTACGAGTACAATAGGTATCTCTAGAATGATGATTAACGACTAAAAAAATTATAACTAAGATTACGAAGGTTCGCAAATATGAACTAGTGGGCGCCCGCGGCTGCGCACTTTTGAATTTAGGTTTGAAACAAATCTTGCGGGGACTAGGGATTTTTTCAAGATGAAAAGTAGCTTACGTATTATTTAGATTCGTATTATGTAAATATATTATGTTGTGATGTATTAATCTAGGCTATATGCCATCTATATTCCAAATTTCAGTCAAATCGTCACCGTAGTATCTCTACATCCACACACACTTTCGTGTTTTTACTTTTTTAGATATTATGTTTTTATTAATTGTATTTGAATTATATTTCATACATTTTATTCTTCAATAATAATAAACACAATCAGGTACACTTTCATTGTACTGGCAATTTCGCACTTTTATTTATTTTGTTTTTTAAAACTGACCACCCTGATGGACACGCTCTCCCAGCCTACGTCCGCGCCATGCTTCATTCTTTTATTGTGCGCGGCAATGAGCACTCGACTACAAAAACACGTCTCGTTTTTGTTAATTTAGGTTCAAAGTAAAAAAAAATAAATTAAGTGTTCAGTGTTAAAACTTGCTTAATTTTCTATACTGATAATGCTTAGACGCTAGTAAAATTTATTATTATAACAAAAATAAAATCAAATCAAATCATATAATTGTGCATTCATCTTCGTCAGACTCCGAGGAAAGAGGGTAAGTGAAAATTAACCTTTTTTCCCAGATATCACATCAACTCAAATATCAATGCTGACGAAAGTGTGTCCAAAAATTGAAATCCTAAGGCATCTCTAAGCTAACTTGGAGGGTATCACATTGAGGTTATCACGAAAGTATAGCATGATGCGCGAAATAGTCCAGGCATCTCTAAGCTAGCTTGGAGGGTATCACGTTGAGGATACCACGAAAGCATAGCATGATGCGTCAATGCTCCTGGAGGTTGACTGCGGGTCAACACGAAGGATTTTAAAAAACCTCAAAGGACTTTGCGGATACCAACGGGGGACGATGTCGGTGCGGCGCTGTTCTCGGCTTCACTACAAGTGGCTCCGCATGACCTCCCGGACTTTGTTCCCGAATTGCTATCGGCGCTCAGTCACAAGAACTATATTAATGGTTAGTCCCGACAGTTGTAAAATTCTAGCCGACCTTCATTGCAAAGAATCAAATAGTTTATTTGATATACTTGCCTGGCTTATGAATAGCCAGTTAAACGTTATAGCCTTTTATCAGTGATAACTATTTCACGACTTAAAAACTAATTCCACGAGGGTACCAACGCGTCGAACTTTTCTAACTATGTACCTACAACAATAATGTTTAGATTTCGTGGTGGAAAATAATTTTACTTACTTTCGAAAATTAATGTTCAGATTGTGTAATGGGATGATAATTTAACTATTAGCTCAAAACTCAATAAGTTAACAATATTATGTATAATGTACCATTAGTCTGAAATTTTCATTGAAGTGAATTGTTAAATTCTTTCTGAAACTAATAAAAATCTTAAACCACAACGCGTCCTGAACTGAGAAGAAGCTTAAGTATTGACAAATGACATTTTGTTTCGACAAATGACAAGTAATTAAAGTTCACGAACGGGACCAGATGTTTTTTCGGAGAAATAGTTTCGGGCATTATACTAGTTTCAATGGTTACTGATCGTCAGGTGTTGTAAATAAAGAAACCAGCAGGGCGCGGCGGGCGACTTTGCTATCGACACCCACCGCTGGGACAGCGCAATCTCGTTTCTCGAGAAACTAGCTGGCCCCCTCTCGTTACGGCTCGGCCAGCAGGGGGGGGCGTGACACACTTGAGTATTGGCGATCAGCCGCGAGGAAGATGCGACGTGGCAGCGAGTCTTCAGCATCAGCCACAACAAGGAACAGGTTCACCGACGACGCTAGACATTAAGGTACCTATATGCCAGTTGTCTTCAACATTTTGAAGTTTATTGGTTACATATCACTGACAAGGAATCCGTCACGATCTATAACATGATCTAGAATTTCGGGAGTTATAATAAGTGAAGACTATTTTTTGACTTTCACTAGGTGTACAAATGTACGTACATTCAATAAAATATTTTAATGAATTGAACAAATTAAGGAACTAGCTCCAAAAAATTATTATTACATAATACCATTTTAAAAATCGTACACTAACACAGTGTACCGCCTTACACGTTCACAACAAAGAAAAAGCGACAAATGTCTTTGACAATCGACATTTCTTTTTTGGGTGAGATAATGTGGGAGTGAGTCACTGCATGTTCGATTATAGTTAAGATGTGTCTAACCTCAAAATCTTACGTGGTAAAAGATACATTCTAAATTTAAAGGCGTTGAATGAATTTGTAGTTCAAAATCCTTTGAAATTGATAGTTCATAGAACAGCTTACAAGCGAATACTTAAAAAGGATTTTATGCCTATGAACTGAAGAATCTTATTTTAAAGTACCGATTCATCCTTGCTAAAATACATAAAGAAGTTGTGACTCATCTCAGATACTTACCGCGGTTTTTTCATGAAGATTTGTTAGGTGTTAGAGTGTTAAAGTTATTTACTACCCTCAAAACATGCTCAGTTTCCTGGTTTTATTTTAATTTCTGACGATATGGCAGTATCGTTACCCAACCGCAAACTATGACGTGAATTATGTAACAATTCAAATTCTGTAAAAAAATTTATACGCTTAACTCGTTGTATCATCTAAGAGTTAAGCTTAATTCCGATTAAAAGTCCTAAAGTCCACTTCTCCAGCTATTAGGTATGGATGGGGTTACACAGAACGTCTGTAGAAACAAAAAATGTAGCCCGTAAGAAAAATTAGACTTTAGACGCAGCTGTTCGTCCACCATCGGTTATCCTATCAGATGGCCAGTGGTTATAAAACATTTTTTAAGTCATCTAACTCCCTTAAACCTAAAAGGTTGAACTAGTGATTCACACGATTTCCCGGTCTAGATGAAGACTAATTCTTTTCATTAGAGGGATTTTTGTTTTTGTAATAATTAACGTTAAGATGAATCGAAATACCTCTTTACAGAGTTGATGGCCATATTTTTCGATACATCTATTTTGATACACATGATTTACATCAGTTGCATAGAGGATATCAAATATCCTCATTTAAACGATTGGGTTAATTGTTTCTTATATGGAAATTAAAGATAATCAAAAGCTGACCAAGAGTTACATCCAGTTAATGGGATTAAGCTATCGCTGTAAAATTATATACTTCAAAGTTATTCAAAGAGTTCAATCCAGTTATTGAATTTATCGCTTCTTGCAATAATGCGAAATGTAATCAATATGAACCCAGACGTCTTAGAAACAGACGCATTCTGAACATTTTGGAACACCAAGTTTACCTTTGCTCTTCTATACATTCTTCTAGAGGTAGAATGCTTAAAAATACTATTATAGACAATGCTTTAGACATACATCGTCTAAGGACCTCTACAACTTTGGATTTCCTTCTTTTACATAAGGTGTCAAAAGACTTACTTCTTATAGTACATTTATTGATGATAAATAAATAAATATGGTCTTTCCCTAGAGAACCACAATTCATAGGAATTACTGGAGGAAGTTCTCTGAAGGCATTAAAAAAAAAAAAAAAAAAAAAAAAAAAAAAAAAAAAAAAAGGACATTTTGTTGGAATTTTTAATAATCTATATGTTTCAAAAATTTTGTGTTATTTACAAAGTTTTGTGGCAATACTGCTTTAATAACGACTGAGATCCGTACAATCCGTACATTATAAGTCAACCTCGTAATTTCCAACAGAACAACTTGTTAACGACGTAGCATATGGTACGATTACTAATGGTTATCATTCGGCATTGAGTTTAATTTCTGCTGATGATTTTGGGTCAAATAAAAAAAAAAAAAAAAAAATTATATATATATATATATTATATTGCGAAAATGAATAGATAAATTAACATCAAACACCACATAGTAGCACACAATATAGTATGCTAACACATTGCTCAATGGGCCTTAATAAGAGTTTATTCATTCCGTAACTTTGCTTTGCTGATCTTGTAACTTTTTTAGCTTTAGGCAGTAGACACAGCACAGAATGAAAACATTAGCATTAGTTAAAGTTAGTATTATTGTTTTTATATAATTCAAGGGAATTATTGAGTTTATACAACGCCAGCTACTACTCAGGGCGAACCAGTTTTAATTATACCATAATCAAAACTGAAGAGAAAGTATAAAAATTTGCCACAGCTTTGAAAAACAAATCGATATGTCGTTTACAAAATCTTAGACCAAGATATATAATAGACAACCTCCTGATAATGTTGAAGCGACCTCATAAGGTCGCCTGCAGGCAGACCACCGTGAGAACGTGTCTGCCGAGGAATATAATCTCTCACGAGAGAGGTCTGCGTTTCAGCGTACTCAGCACCAAGTACGCAACACTTCCTCGGCGAGCACGTAGTTTGTTGCTTGACCTCATCAGAAAAGCAGTCTGCTGGTAACAACCATTACGGACGTTACCTAAGTTTTATAACCTCTTATTGAGCGATGATGCTTCTGTCGCAATAGCTCTTTTGCTCTCTAATCATTAATCATTATAATCTATCTAAATATAAATTAAACCTATTTGTAATGTGACTGGTTTATTGATCCAGGAATTGAACGAAAAGATTGTGTTAATTAAATACTTCTGTGGTATAAAGAGGACCTATTTCCTATTATAATAGGAAACAATTTACTATCTGTTAATGTCCATAATTTAACAAAAATTTTCATCTCTAAACATCTACCTGATTGTGTTTATTATTATTGAAGAATAAAATGTATGAAATATAATTGATGATTAAACGAACTTACCTGTAAGTGAAGTTCTATCACAATTATGTGAATACATTTTATTCGAAAATAATAATATAAGGTCCCTCCCATACCCAAAACCCATGAGTATAATACGAAAATTTTGTTAAATATTCTCTAAAGAATGAAGCATGGCGCGGACGTAGGCTGGGAGAGCGTGTCCATCAGGGTGGTCAGTTTTAAAAAACAAAATAAATAAAAGTGCGAAATTGCCAGTACAATGAAAGTGTACCTGATTGTGTTTATTATTATTTTCGAATAAAATGTATTCACATAATTGTGATAGAACTTCACTTACAGGTAAGTTCGTTTAATCATCAATTGATAATAAATAAATAATAATAAGTTTATAAGAGTAAGTAAGAGGTCACGTAAGTTAATAATACTCAAAAATTACAAAATCCCTAATTCAATAAACTCATCAACTATCCCCTGCATTCTGTCGTAAAATCGCTCATCGACTTGTATAGACATTTCTAGAAGTTCGTCTTTCGCGAGATCAGGAACGTTCTCCTTAATGAAAAACATGGGCAGCATATACAAGGTGTACATTAGCGCGTAGTCCAAACTATCTTCGAAGCACTTTTCGAAGTCTTCTCTCGAGAAAACCAAGTCGATATCGAAGTAGTTGAGAAAGCTCGTTAAAGTGTTGAAGTAGACATCTCTGAGATAGTACAAGTGCTGTTTTCTGAACTCCCAGTCGCTGGCCGCGTAGAGGAAGTATATGAGGTCGATGACCGGGCAGCCGTAGTATATCTGCTGATAGTCGAGAGCTATCACTTCTAATACGCGACCGTGCTAGAAAGGAAGATTATTTATAGATAAAATGTTTATTGCACAAAAGAGAAATATTTTTTACAAAATAACTAATTAAACTAAACATTTAAAAATCCTCTGAAACACTTAATCGAGGAATCATACGCCAAAAATTACATGGCTAAAAACCACCGCAATGACAGTGAATTTCAAATGAAAAAAACAGCATCCAAATCGGTATATCCGTTTGAGATTTATGATGCCACAGACCGTCACACCGGGACATCGACGTCAAACTTATAACACCCCTCTTTTTGCATCGGAGGTTAATAAAAACACTTTTAACTTCATTCATAAAAAGGAAGTTATTAATTTGAATGATGTGCCGGTAGTGATGTGATGTTCATTTACTTACAAAGCATTTTAGCAGTTGTAGTCTCAAAAAAAGATTCCAACGAATTGAGAACCTCCTCATTTTTTTGAAGTCGGTTAAAGAGTAAAAATTCAAACGGTCTCTACCATTTAAGTATAAAAAAAATGGAACTTACTTCTTCCTTCAGTAAAACGTTGTTCATTTTAAAATCACCATGCACCAAACATTTTATCGACGAATTCAGTCCGTTCATATACTTTGGGTACTTTTCAAGGGAAACCAAAAAGAATTTGTCTATCTTCTCCTTCGTCAATGCATCCATTCTGGCTGTTGATACATCGCACATTTTTCTAACTAACTCATTCCAATAACTATCGTAAACGAATGATTGTTTGATCGTTTTTATTTTAGTGTCGAAGTAGAAAGGATCTCTTTTTTGCAGAACGTAAGATAAACCGTGAAATTTAGCAAGTTGTTGAACCGATAATTCAGCAAACTCTATCGACATCACATCTAATCTCGGCACAGTAGTGTATCCATTTTTAGTTAGATTTTCTAAAATTATCACTTTGTCATTCGTTTGTTCGTAACTTTTAACCATTTTGAATCGATCCTCTGTAGGAATTCTTACTTTTTCTTGTAATTCCTCATACAATTTCCAGAGTTCATTATAAACGAACGCCTCTTTAGCATAAACCTCGGGTATTGAATACACTTGAAAATCATCATTATTAATTATATGCTTTAGAAATAAACTTGTTTCTTTGTGTCCTGTAAATGTTTTACCAGTTATGTTAATTTCGTATAGTTCTCCCAAGAAATTGTTGCCGCCTGTAGATATTTTCGTGCAATCTATCTCATAATCGAGATAACCTTCTTGGTTTACGATTTCATAGATACGATTTCGTATATCTTGTGAAAATTCTTCGTTTATTACAATCTTATCACGTTTATAGTTATTATTGCACCCATCACGTTGGTTATTTTCCATTTTTTACGACGATAGGTAATTAATTTAAGTAACTGGTCTGGAGAGTCGGCAATACTATAAACAAAACTGTATTTACGATAACCTGTTGATAACTCTATGATGATAAGGCAGTCTGAGTCTGACGTGTTCTGACTGTCCGACCTTCTCACTTTTATCGAGACCTATGCAGTGAAGTTGGCGTTTTTTCTCTTGAATAATATTACGCAATACAAGGTTCGACTCTTTACCAAACTTTGCACTGAATCGGTGTTTATTTAATGTCAACTATTATTTACTATCTTAAATTCAAATAAAAAATAATATACAGGTATTTATAATCTGTTGTATTCATGCGCAAATCAATTTTTTATCTGTGTTTATATTTAAACTGGTCGCTGTCTGAGTACTCTGAGACTGTGGCCTTCAGTTTATTGAACCGATAAAAATCATATATATGTTGAATGTAGGTACTAGTGCAAGTCGGACAATAAATATCTAATACATATAATGTACTTGTAGTAGGTATTGAGTAGACAGATATTATATTGTCGACATTCCCACGTGAATTCACGCGAGAAGGCCTTCTAACAAAAACCTGAGAAGTGTGTCGCAGTAATGGATACATGATTTAAAACAACGAACTCGTAAAATACTCGTATATTTAGTACTTCTTTCTAATGTACCTTACATTGATTAATTACTAATTTATCATTACCTATCTACACATTAAGCTAATTATCTATTTTTAATGTAAATTTAACTTAAATCTATGGGTCACTTTGTCTATCTTAAGTCTCTAATTCTCTGTTTTGGTCACTGCTTAGAATTAAAATAGCAAAGAACAGCCAAGTGCGAGTTTAACTCGCTCACCGAGGGTTCCATACTACAAAAGAAGAAAAACTTAAAATAAAATCACTTTTGTTCATTTGAAGTACTTTCGATAACGAACCGCAAACCTAACTTTGTTTTTAGAGATTTATTGTTAATATCAAAAAAATATTTAAATATTAAAAAATATATATTTTTCTGTAAAACAATTAGTACAAAACTAAAATGGTTTAAAACCCACTAAGTCATGATTAATTTGTCACTAAATAAATGGTCTATGTGAGTAAGTAATATAAACGTAATAGTGTATAGGTAAAGTTACATAAAAACTATACATAAAACTCATATTCAAGCACATAACACATGTAGATTGGGAGGTTATGTTGTAATTCAGTGACTAAGAAATTGTAAAATACCGAACTCATTTGTAAGATATTTTTCATCCAAAGATTAGCCATACAAACAAAGATATCAGAGCATAAGAAAGATATCAGAGCCAAACAAAGATACACTTGAAAAACCCTCTTTTTGGCACAGTCGGGTAAAAAATGTCTTTATTTTGAACTTAAAGAAAGAAATTACCTACGTAAGTTGTAACTGGTTTATAAACGACGAATAGTAACGAAAAAATGGAATATTACTCACTTATCTCACTACAAAATAAACTACTTTTATGCTAACCATTTCTTTGATTTAAATAAAAAATAGAAATCTTCTAAATCTCCTTGATTCCAGGGCTGTACTTCCAAAGTTATAGCAAAACGCTCCTTTTCGACTTAGACACGGGTAAAGCCAAGGTTATAATACTACAATATTATTCTACCTATACAATATTATTCTACATATACTAACTATTTCAAGATTCCCCTCGCCATAAATTCTTCAACAATTTCAGTAATCCATTCTTTGTGTTTGTCATGCAGTTTGTACGATATAGAATCTATATTTCCTTTACCAAAATCCGGCGCTTGCTCTGCTACTGTGAATATAATTGGAGATACTTGCAATGCTATCATCAGTCCAAACTCTAAGGAATCGTGAAATTCTTTCTCGTAGACTTTCTTAGGATATACTTCGTTTATGTCCAAGTTAAAGTGCGTGAGAAATTTGGTCAATTCTTCATGGTAGTGATCTCTAAGATGGGTCAAATGCGCTTTTCTGAATTTGCCGTCGGTACCGGTGTATATAAAATGGAAGAAATCTGTTACTGGAGATCCGAAGGACAGCATTTGGTAGTCAATTAGAAAAACTTCGGATATTCCTTCATCCTGTAAATAAAAAAATCTTTATAAATAAAGATACATTTTAAAAACATTTAAAAAAATTGGTCAAACCCTTACTGTGTACTGCCAGATTGGATTAAGAATCATACAAGTAACCATGCATTGTCATCCTAACTAAACTTGTGGAAAAATACAGCTCAATCGGTCAAAGTTATCTTCAAAATTGTGTTGCAAGGTCCACCCACACATACATATTGTAAGCTAGTAATAAAGAAAAGCTTTAGAATGACGTCACACAGTTAACCACGGATCGTCACCTAAAGTAAATGTGTACGTAACATTTTAAATTAAAGATAATTGCTGCAAAATTGAGCTGTAAAATTCCACCCGAACAAATATACATTCCAAGTTAAATACAAAAATATTGAATAAAAATTAATAAAACTGTCATTTTCTGGCTGACTCAGCATCGTCCAACCCAAATCCTTGGGCCTAGAAAACTGAAATTTTGGAGAAAGCTTCCGTTCATGATGTGAACGGAGAGAGAGAAAGGAACACGACATCTCGTAGATTTCGAATTTTCAAAAACTGCTCAGTGACCAAACTTTTGATTGGATTCACTTAGCGGCATGAGTTTTTATAATTCTACCACTTTCTGAGCAAAAAAAGATTTGCGGACAGACGGACAGCAACGTAATATAAAAAAGACAGCAAAATCTTTCATTTTCCTCATTTGAGGTACGGAATCCTAAGAAAGAGAACTTACATCATCTTTGAACATCACGTTATTGATCCTCAGATCTCCGTGACACAAACACTTCACTGAATTCGATTCACAGTCGTTGTCAGTCACACCTAAATAATATTTTATGAATCTTTCGTGAAAAGATTTTTTCTTGAAATTTTCTATTTTCATTTGAATGTCTTTATCGAAATATTTTATAGAAGTTTCAAACTGTTTTGCAACCAATGCTTCCCAAACGAGTAAATCATTACGGTGCAGTGCACTTTTCAAGGTTTTTATTTTCTTCTCAAAATAATCTCTCTTTTTATGTTTTAAAACGAAACTTAGGCCGTGTAGTTTAGCAAGTTGTGAGATCGCTAACTCAGCAAACTTCAGAGGCATGACATCCATTCTGTGTAAAGTTTTGAATCCTTTTCTTGTTAGATTCTCGAGAATAATCGCATGCTGATTGCATTCATAACTTTTGGCAATTTTAAATCTCTCTTTTTCCTCTATATTCGCATCTTCCTCTAGTGTATTAAAAACATGACTTAATTCATTGTAAAATAATATCTCGTGTAGATAACAAGTGTTGATATCGAAAATTGGTTTTAAAGCTTCATCTGAGGTAGATTTTTTTAGAAATAAATGAATTTTTTTATACCCATCTTTAGTTTTACCACTTATATCAATTTCATATAGATCACCAAAATAACTATTGCCACTGGTAGGTATTATTTTACTCGATATTTTGTATGTAATGAAATCTTCTCTTTCGGCAACATTTTTTAATGATTGTTGGATACTAGGGTTAAACTTTGCTTCTGTGATATCATCGTAGATATAATTTTTATCGTCTTGCATTTTTTTTACAAAATATATTTTTTTACAATTATTTTACGATACAAGATTTGATACACGCTCGAGCACTGTTAGAAAAAGACTATGAAGTCTCTTAGATTAATCACATATTTTTTCCACAGAGCAATGGATTGAACGCTATTATCTCTAGTGACAATGTTGCGTATACTAATATAAAAAACCGGCCAAATGCGAGTCGGACTCGCGCACCCAGGGGTTCCATACCATAAAAGAAGTAAAACAGTGAAAGAATCACTTTTGTTAATGAATTTACGAGTATAATTTACATGTAGGTACTTTTGTTGGCAAACCGCAAACGTAACTTTGTTTTTGGCGGATTATTGTTATTATCAAAAAAATTATATTAGTCAGCGAGTTGATTTTATTTTTCCTGTAAAATATACGTTAACTTCTATTGATCATAATTATTTCAGATTTTTCGATTGGTAAACTTCGGAGATAAGGGGGGGGGGGGGAACGGTATTTTTTTCGACAGTTTTCCCAATAAATCAAAAACTATCAGGCATAAAAATAAATAAAAATTAGTTTTAGAATACACAAGTAACGCTTTTCTTTCATATGATACCCCAATCAATATTTTTATCTCATTTTGAAATTTTATCGACCCGGTTTTCCCCCCTTTTTAAATAAAAATAAAAACAATTTTCAAATTTTTACGATTGTTATGACGTCGGGTCACTATTACCTAAAACTATTCTAAATTTCAAGTCTCTAGCTTGAATAGTTACTGAAATAATCGAGTGTGACAGACGGACGGACGGACGGACGGACGGACGGACGGACGGAGAAAGTCTCACTATAAGGGTTCTATTTTTACCATTTTGGTATGGAACCCTAATATCATCATTTTTCTGAGTAACTGGCACTGAGAAAGAAAAATAAACCATTATAAGTAATAAATTCAAGTCAAAATTGAAATCCGCTCGGGCGAAGCCGGGTGTTACATTGTTTGTATGAATTTGTCATTTATACTCCTTTACATATTATTTACATTTATATTATTTAAATCAATGACCTATAACCGGAAATCTTAATATTGTTTGTACATTGGCTTTTTCTCAACAGTTTTATCGTCAGCGTGCAACTTCGTGCTTATTATCGTCGTCGTCGAAGTTTTTCGCTATTACATCGCTTATGTGTATGTTTATATATGTGTCTATTTCCTAGTTTCTAAGGTTATTATCATGTATCAATGTATTCCTGTTATGATTGTGTTGGTGGTGCTTTGAATAAATGAATAATAACACTTCATCGTCATGACTAAGTATCGGAAAATAACCACTGACGATAAACTCAAGAGCGAGATCTAAATGCTTCCTTACTTATGTTGTAAACAACTATTAAAGTGAAACCTATATTATTCTATCATTATTATATAAATGTCACAGTTTATCTTCTCCTCCACGCTTCAACTACTAAACTTCGAATTACTAGTTATATTTTTATACCGGAAAAAAATCTCGATTTCCATTTCCATCCACAGGATTTTAAAATACGCGGTGGTCCCAATTGAACGTCGCAACTTACAATTTTGTCATAAACAACAATTAAGGTCATGATGGATGTGTATAATATTAATTTTCCTATACCAGTACTCTAGCCATATGGGATTTTGCAATACGCTAGAAACATAGAAATGCAACATATTATAAAATGTATGAAAATGATTTCTAAATGATCACTAAATTAGTCACGTGTCACCGCGCATTCTTCATTTTTAGGGTTCCGTTCCCAAATGGTAAAAAAGGAACCCTTTTACTAAGATTTCACTGTCCGTCCGTCTGTCACCAGGCCGTATCTACAACCTGCATGATAGCTACAGACTTGACATTTTCACAGATGATGTTATTTCTGTTGCCGCAATAACAAGAAATATGAAAAAATAGGATAAATCAAATATTTAAGGGGGCTCCCCTCCCATAGGCAGTGGTGTTTAGCGCTACTTTAATACTTGGAGAATGCAAAGTCTTAACAGTACGGAACCCTCTGTGCGCGAGCCCGATTCGCACTTGACCAATTTTTTCGTTTTTATTAAAAACTAGTGGACCCGACAGACTTCGTCCTGTCAAAAAGATTTTTATTGTGGCAGTTGTTTGCTCCTACCTATTTTATAGTTTAGGCAAAAAATTCTCCTAAACAGAACCGTCACCCTGCTGATACGAGTAGGTGTTTTGATAATAATTTTGAAAATTTTCAATTTGACTTTTTGACGTTAGGAACACACCTACATTGCTTAGACAACAATGAGTGCTTGTAATTTAATACGAGTATGAACTTTATCTACGCTCATTGCTTAAGGTTCGAATTATGAAATCAAAATGTGTCACATATTGATCTACTTTATTCACAGCCTTCTATAATTATTAAAAAGTTATTCATTATAACATCGCTGTACTATGGAAATATCTCAAGATAGTTAAATAATTTCCATTACGATACTGGGCTCTGGGTTCCTGTATTTTTATGTGTCGTCATAGCCAAAAGAGAGTGTAGAGCCTCCTTAATTTGGTTTTTTTTTTATATATGGAGTCCACAGACAACATTTAGTTGGTAGTCGTCTTTGGTTGGTAGTCATGGGATGGGTCATGGGCCATGATCGACCATAGACAACAACAAGAATGTTCTGCGCGCACATACAGTCCGTCAAAAAAGTCATGAAATTAATTCACGGAAACAATTATTTTTCCCTGCCTTATATTATGACTGATTAAAAAGTGTGTTCTCAATCTCCTTTGGCCCACATGTCGACACAATGTGCGTGAAGCTTACAGAGCTATATAAAAACTTAGAGCGAGCCGCAAGATGCACATGGGGGCTGAATCCAGACATAATTAGATTAATATATGTATCGGTCATCGAACCGATTGCACTATATGCCAAGTGTTTGGGCTCCAGCACTGCAAGCCAAGTCCGTTAGAAAAAGACTGCTAGCAACGCAACGAGGATTTGTCCAAAAAATAGCTAAGGCCTACAGAACGGTTTCACTTACATCAGCATTAGCAATAGCAGGAGTATTGCCACTGGACATACGCATAACAGAGACAGCCCACTTTTATGAAATCAAAAAAGGAATAAGACCTCTAGATTGTTATCCAGACAGACAAGTTGAAAGCTGTATTACATATAGTGAGTTGCCGCATCCTGCTACACTGAGCCCGAAAGAATTCATTATTTTGGGAGAAGAGGATGTAGATAACATCGCAGGAACTCACATTTATACTGATGGGAGTAAAATAGACGGCAAGGTGCGCAGCCTTATCCATTTGGAGAGATGGAAAAGAGATAAAGTACAGAACTCTCAAGCTAGAACCCTACTGTTCCGTCCAAGCTGAACTACTTGCAATCTGGAAAGCGACCGAGGTAGCAGAGAGTTTAAAGGCAACTGAAATTAACATTTTCTCAGACAGTAGAGCAGCTCTGGAAACCGTAAAAGACGTTACATTTCTTCATGCGATCGCTTTCCAGACTAGTGCGCAGATCAGTAGACTTAAAAACAAAGGTATGGATGTGCGTCTGCACTAGCTACGGGTCCACGTAGGCACCAAAGGAAATGATTGAGCTGATGAACTCGCCAAGCGCGCTGCCAAGTTTAAAAGAACTGCGCCCGATTACGACTTATATCCGGTATCGTATGCGAAGAGCATCATCAGGAAGCAATCTATAGAGAAATGTAGTGAGTTATACACTGAACAAATAAGGAACAAACCGCTGGAACTTTTTCTTCCTGATGCTACCTTGGCATATCGGTTATCCAAAAAAGATAAGATCAAGGGGTCTTTTAACTCAAATCCTCACAGGCCACGGTGGTTTTGGGCAATATCTACACCGTTTAAAGCTACGGGAAAATCCCTGGTGTGCGTGCGAGCCCGATGTGATCGAAGACGTGGTGCATATCATTACAGAATGCCCACGTTTTGGACCGCAAAGGCTGGATATTGCAGCTGAACTAGAAATAGATATAACGAGAAGCAATCTAAAGTCTCTTATTTCAGATGAAAAATACAGAAAGAGTTTCATAAGATTTTGCGAGTCTGTAACCAAAGCAGTTGGTAAATCAAATGGCAGCACTGCAAAATGGCAGCCTACGCTAATAGCTTAATAAACTACTAACTGGATATAACAATAAAACTTGCAATGCTGCTATTTTATACTAAATAAACAATAAAAAAAAATAACATAAATCTTTAATAAATTACCTTACTAATTTGTTAAACTATTGAAAGTAATTCTAATAAAAGATTGAATCTAACAAAATTGACATATAGCATTTATTTTATTCTATGACATATAACTATTATTTACTAACGATTGACATTAATATTATACATACTATTTAAATTACTTATATTAATACTAACATCTACTTATTAATAATTTATTATAATTTTGAAGGAGCACTTTAGATGCTCTGATGAGTGTTGCTCACAATCGTAAGGCGCGAAAGCTACCACAGAAATTTTGCAGTAACCAACCAGGTCACGACCATCGTGAGTTGGTCCTTCTTCAGAGCAAAGTTCGCATTAAAAGGTCTCTGCCTATAGCAGAGAATAACTAAGTGCGATACATTTATAAATCCAAAAAAAATCCTCTTTCTGGCACAGTCGGGTAAAAAATGTCTTTATTTTTAACTTAAAGAAAGAAATTAGGTAAGTTGTAACTGGTTTATAAACGGTGAATAGTACCAAAAAAATTGAACAATACTCGCTTATTACTACAAAATTGACTACTTTTATGGTAGCCATAATATCTTTTAATTACATAAAAAACAAAAAACTTCTAACATCTGCTTGATTCCAGGGCTATACTTCCAAGGTTATAGCAAAACGCTCCTTTTCGACTTAGACACGGGTAAAACCAAGGAAATAATACTACAATAAAAAACTATTTCAGGATTCCACTCGCCATAAATTCTTCAACAATTTCAGTAATCCATTCTTTGTGTTTGTCATGCAGTTTGTACGATATAGAATCTATATTTCCTTTACCAAAATCCGGCGCTTGCTCTGCTACTGTGAATATAATTGGGGATACTAGAAATGCTACCATCAGTCCAAACTCTAAGGAATCGTGAAATTCTTTTTCGTAGACTTTCTTAGGATATACTTCGTCTATGTCCAAGTTAAAGTGCGTGAGAAATTTGGTCAATTCTTCATGGTAGTGATCTCTAAGATGGGTCAAATGCGCTTTTCTGAATTTGCCGTCGGTACCGGTGTATATAAAATGGAAGAAATCTGTTACTGGAGATCCGAAGGACAGCATTTGGTAGTCAATTATAACGACTTCGGATATTCCTTCATCCTGTAAATAATAACAACCTGTATAAATCAAGATTATAAAATTTAAAAACATTAAAAAAAATTTGGTCAATCTCTTCGTGTTCTGCCAGAATAGATTTAGAATCATACAAGTAACCATGCATTGTCATCCAAACTAAGCTTGTGGTAAAATACAGTTCAATCAGTCAAAGTTATCTTCAAAATTGAGTTGCAATTACGGTTGCAATGTACCCACACAAACATATTGTAAGTTAAAGAAAAGCTTTAGAATGACATCACACAGTTAGCCACGGATCATCAACCAAAGTAAATGTGTACGTAAAATTTTAAATTTAATCGTTTAAAGATAACTACTTCAAAATTGAGTTGTAAAATTTCACCCAAACAAATATACGTTCCAAGTTAAATACAAAAACATTGAATAAAAATTAATAAAACTGTAATTTTCTGGCTGACTCAGCATCGTCCAACCCAAATCCTTGGGCCTAGAAAACTGAAATTTTGGAGAAAGCTTCCGTTCATGATGTGAACGAGAGGCGCTGGAGAAAGGAACACGACATCTCGTAGATTTCGAATTTTCAAAAATTGCTTAGTGACCAAACTTTTGATGTGATTCACTTAGCGGCATGAGTTTTTATACTTTGAAGGGATCAAAGACCTCAATGTCAATGTCAATTTCATACCAGTCTGTCTCTACCAGTTTCTGAGCAAAAAAAGATTTGCGGACAGACGGACAGCAGAGTGATATAAAAAGGACAGCAAAATCTTTCATTTTCCTCATTTGAGGTCCGAAATCCTAAAAAAGAAAACTTACATCATCTTTGAACATCGCGTTATTGATCCTCAGATCTCCGTGACACAAACACTTCACTGAATTCGATTCACAGTCGTTGTCAGTCACACCCGAATAGTATTTTATGAATCTTTCGAGAAAAGATTTTTTCTTGAAATTTTCTATTTTCATTTGAATGTCTTTATCGAAATATTTTATAGAAGTTTCAAAGTGTTTTGTAACCAATGCTTCCCAAACGAGTAAATCATTACAGTGCAGTGCAGTTTTTAAGGATTTTAATTTCCTCTCAAAAAAATCTCTCTTTTTGTATTTTAAAACGAAACTTAGGCCGTGTAATTTAGCAAGTTGCGCGATTGCTAACTCAGCAAATTTCAGTGGCATGACATCCATTCTGTGTAAAGTTTTGAATCCTTTTGTTGTAAGATTCTCGAGTATTATCGCATCCTGATTGCATTCATAGCTTTTGGCAATTTTGAATCTCTCTTTTTCCTCTATATTCGCATCTTCCTGTAGCATATTGAAAACGTGACTTAATTCATTGTAAAATAATATCTCGTGTAGATAACAAGTCCTGATATCGAGAATTGGTTTTAAAGCTTCATCTGAAGGACAGTTTTTTAGAAATAAATGTATTTTTTTATACCCTTCTTTGGTTTTACCACTTACATAAATTTCATATAGATCACCAAAATAACTATTGCCACTGGTAGGTATTATTTTATTCGATATTTTGTATGTAATGAAATCTTCTTTTTCGGCAATATTCTTTAATGATTGTTGGATACTAGGGTTAAACTCTGCTTCTGTGTTATCATCGTAGATATAATTTTTATTGTCTTGCATTTTTTACAAAAAATATTTTATTACAATTATTTTACGATACAAGATTTGATACACGCTCGAGCACTGTTAGAATAAGACTATGAAGTCTGTTAGATTAATCACATA
This sequence comes from Coenonympha glycerion, assembly GCA_963855885.1. Taxonomy (NCBI): domain Eukaryota; kingdom Metazoa; phylum Arthropoda; class Insecta; order Lepidoptera; family Nymphalidae; genus Coenonympha; species Coenonympha glycerion. Next base: position 15,083,658 of record OY979636.1, on the reverse strand, counting down.
TTTTTTTCCATAGAGCAATGGATTGAACGCTATTATCTTAATTAACAATGTTGCGTACTAATATAAAAAAACGTGAGATTGTACGTTTGTGTATTCACGCCAAAATGCTACACAAATTGGCTGTTGCATAGAGATAGTTTGCAGACTGGATTAACACATATGCTTCATTTTATCTTGAAAACATAAAATTTCCATGGGGTTTTAAAACGAATGTTGGCGTGTCATGGACATGAAACGTTTAGCGTGGATATGCCTAATGAATTCTTTGATCCTTATAAGCAATCGCGTAAATTAAATGAATTTTATATGTGGATGATACTCGTAAATATGTAGCGGCGTCAGCACACCGTCTCTCCCGATTTTGTTATCATCCGTTTTCTGAGTAGCTGCCACTGTGAAAGAAAAATAAAACAATTATCAATACATATAATAAATCTGTAGAGGTCGAATTTCTGTACAAATAAAAAAAATGCTAAAAACGGAGTCAGGGGGATGTAAGAAGTGAAATAGAACTAATTTAATTTTTTTTCAAATTTTTTGTTTGTCTGTTTGTACGGGCTAATCTTTGGAACGGCTGGACCAATTCCAATGAAATTTTGTGTGGTAGTAGCTTATGTCCCTGGTCAACATATAGGATACTTTTCATCCCGGTAAAAAAAAGAATTCCCGTGGGATAGTTAAAAAACTGCAATTAATTTAACAGCTTTGTAAACAACAACTAATGAACTTAATTTAGTAAAATTTGTTATGCTGATACCTTATGTTGCCTCTTTAACAAAATATATGTATAGTAAAACTTATTAATCCAATTGAGTTCCCGCGGGAAAGAAAACATTACAAAAACAGTTAGCAGGCGTCTTTCAAGTAACGGATTTAAACGAAATTTTATGATTCGCCTTTATAAATATGCCCGGTCAACATTAAAGATACTTTTCATCCTAAAAAATTTGAGAGCACTCGTGGGATGTTTAAAAAAACCTATAGCTACTTATCTACGTAGCACAATCAAAACGGGGTCGAAATATCGACAGTTTAAATCGTCCTTTTGATCGTGCAACTAGGTATAACTATACAAGATAACCCGTACGTAGCAGGAACGGGTTGCTACGTACACAGCAGCGCATCAGAATGCTTAATTACAATATCTGGGCGTTGGTATCATCTCAGAATAAGATAAGTTTGGTTAGTATAGATATTACAATCCACGATGACATGCCCCAGTCTGTCTTACTAATTGAGTCTTGCGAATTGAGTAACATAAGCGATTTCGACAGAGTGTATAAGTAGAGGAAGACCAAAGAAGATATAGGTATATTGTGTGAAAGAAGATAGCACGTTGACAGGAGAGATTGGAAGAAGACTCCTTTACGGGTCCATCGAACCCAGGGACCACTCATTTATCTTGGGAAAAATTAAGAAATTCCACGGGAAACATTTTTGTAAAAAAAACGAACTGCACGCGGGCGGAGCCGCGGGCAACAGCTAGTAAGTAATAAATTCAAGTCAAAATTGAAATCCGCTCGGGCGAAGCCGGGTGTTACATTGTTTGTATGAAATAATTTGTCATTTTTACTCCTTTACATATAATTTACATTATACATTAATATTTTATTTAAATCAATGGCCTATAACCGGAAATCACAATATTGTTTGTACATTGGCTTGGATTTCTCAACAGTTTTATCGTCAGCGTTCAACTTCGTGCTAATAATCGACTGACTTAACTAAACCTAGACAGTATTAAGGTATACTATCCGGGCGCGAAAATTCAAATCTTATTTTATCCCAATCCTAATCCTAATAATATTATAAAGGCGAAAGTTTGTTTGTGTGTATGTTTGTTACTCCTTCACGGCTCAACTACTGAACCGATTTAGCTGAAATTTGGAACATAGGTAGCATTAAAACATAGGCTACTTTTTATCCCGGAAAATTCCTACGGATTCCCGTGGGATACTCAAAATACCAATTTTTCTAGAGCAATCTATAGCTGCATCTATAGATAGATTGTTCAAGCGAACTTGCTTGAAAGCATGTTTAAAGGTTGGAATAGGGAACGATAACGGGAAAATGACGTTTCCCTTAGGATTCATGAAAAAGCGAATTTGACACGGGCGGAGCCGCGGGAAAAAACTGATGATATTATCACTTTAAATGTGAATATGGCCACTATGTAGGTTCTGAACATAGCACTGTACGCATTTAACAAGTATGTTTTAGTTGAACAAGGGGATATGGGATAATAATGCTATAAATAATAATGCTATAATGCTATAAATAATGCATCCTAATCCTAATCCTAATCACACTTCACACTAATATTATAAAGGCGAAAGTTTGTGTGTGTGTATGTTTGTTACTCTTTCACGCCGCAACTACTGAACCGATTTGGCTGAAATTTGGAACATAGATAGCTTATAACCCGGATTAAAACAAAGGCTACTTTTTATCCCGGAAAAATCCATAGCTCTCATGGGATATTTAGAAAACCCAAATTTCTGCAGCTATCCATAGCTACATCTATATCTAGATTGCTTAAGAAAACTTCTTTGATAGTAGGTATTAGATATGAATAGGAAATGGGTACGGAAAATTTACGTTTCCCTCAGGATTTGTGAAAAAGTGAATTAGACGCGCGCGGGCCGCGGGCAAAAGCTAATGATATTATCACTATAAATGTGAAAATGGACACTATGTAGGTTCTGAACTTAGCACTGTACCTACGCTTTATTACAATGTGTGTTTTAGTTGAGCTATGGGATATGGGTTAGTAATATTATAACTGTGAAAATGGTAACCTACCTACATAGGTTTGTTGCATTGTTTTAGTTGAGTAATGGGATTTGGGTTAGTAATATCGTAACTGTAATACTAGGTACTTATACAGGTTATGAACTAAACACTGTTTAACTGTCAGCATTTTTTGTTTTAGCTGAGCAATGAGATACAGTTTAATATAAGATTATAATTGTGAAAACGGGTACCTATATAATGTAGGTTATGAACTAACAACTGTTTCGCTACTGACAATGTATGTTTTAGTTGAGTTATGGATATGTTTTAGTTGAGGTAGGGATATGGGATGTGGGAAAGTAATAATATTAATGTGAAAATGGGTACCTACGTAGGTTCTGAAATTGCAACAACTCCAGGTTAAGTAACATTGGGATAGGTTATTATAAAGCGTCGCAGAAGAATATATCAGGATAACGACGTTTACCTAATTACTAAAATACTAAGCCAGTCATCAAAAATTCGTTCTGAACTTACAAATGTTGCGCTTTTAAAAAAAGGTGTTTTAGATGAGCAATGTGATATGAGATAGTAAATAGTAATGCTGTAAATGTGAAAATAGGTACCTTTACAGGTTCTGAAATTACAATTGTTTCGCTATTTACTGTCTGTATTTACAATGTGACAATACACCTTCCGAGCGAACATGTTATTCATGAGTAAACAGCGAATGTACATAAAAAGTACTTTTAAATATCAGGTATTTTAGGTCTTCAGTATAAATTCGCTCTAAGTTATTGTCTTTGTAGTTCTTAAACTGCAGGTCACTAATAAGTAACGTTTACAATGTGTGTTTTAGTTGAAACCCGTAGTTGAACCTATACTGATTAAGGAAGGGAGCGGGAAGAGAAAATACTAAGCCGATGTGTGATTTATTGAGCCCCGTAGTTGACTGTTTAGAACAGAGTAAGGTTAGGTTAGATTAGGTTACATATGCTACTCTTTATCCCACGGTATTTGTAAAAGCCCGAAATTCACGCGGGCGAAGCCGCGGGCAAAAGCAAGTTTTTCATAAATAGTTGCCTCATTTATACATCGTACGTACGCTTATGGCAAAGTATTTTGCGAGCACAACGTTTATGCATCTACAAGCTTTTCCTAAGAACTCTGGTCACAACACAAATACTCTTTTGCTTCATGTTGCCTCCAAATCTGGGAAACTGCAGTAAATAAATCTTTCGGGAACCAATATGAAATGGGAATTTTTAAGAAAAGTTTATATTAAAAACAACTAGATGCATAAACCTTATGCTCGCAAAACTCATTGCTTACAATGTATAATTGGACTGCTATTAGCGAAAAACTAAATCAAATTTGAATTCAATTTTCAAGATTCAGATCCTTTATTTCACATAGGCGTAACTGACAGGCAACATCGAATGATGATGTTGGTCGAAGTTTTTCGCTATTACATCGCTTTATATTTTATATTATATATGTCTATTTCCTAGTTTCTAAGGTTATTATCATGTATCAATGTATTCCAGTTATGATTCCGTTGTTGGTGCTTTGAATAAATAAATAATAAGACTTCATTGACATGTCTAAGTATCGGAAAATAACCACTGACGATAAACTCAAGAGCGAGGTCTAAATGCTTTGTTACTTATTTTTAATGTTGTAAACAACTATTAAACTGAACCCTATATTATTCTATCATTATTAGGGTTCTTTTTTAAATGTCACAGTTTATCTACTCCTCCACGCTTCAACTACTAAACTTCGAATAACAAAGTTATATTTTTATACCGGAAAAAAAAAACACGATTTCCATTTCCGACGACCTCCGTGGTTGAGTGATTAGCGTGCCGGTTTTCAAGGCGCCGCCATCTCTGAGGTTCAGGGTTCGATCCCCGGTCGGGGCAATGTAGAAAAATAAGTTTTCTACATTCTCTCGGGTCTGGATGTTGTGGTACCTTCGTTGTTTCTGATTTCCTTAACACAAGTGAATAAGCTACTTACTAAAGGATCGGAGCAATGTATGTGATGTTGTCCACTATTTATTTGTTATTTATTATTATTATTTCAATCCCCAGAATTTTAAAATACGCGGTGGCTTCCGCCGGCAAAGCGTAGTCAACGATACAAAATAACAGCGTCAATTGCGCCCAATTGATCGTCGCAACTTACAATTTTGTTACAACCAACAATTATAGCTAGACCGCTATAAACTTGGCCCTCCCATGGTCTGCGGGACGCGGGGCGGGAGGTACTAAACCACTGATCTCTATTCTATGGATTAAACATTCTATACAATTCAGGCTAGGTTCACTGTGGATCCATAGTCAATCAGTGCGCTCAACTAATCAGCTGTCAGTGACTGACAATATTGACGCTACACACGATAATATTAATTTTGCGACGTGGATAATGATACATACTCAAGAAAATACCACAAGAAAATACCACAGGCGAATTCTCAAGATGCGAGTCATTACATCGTATCGTGTATAGCCCACCGCACACCCGCCCCGCGTCCCGCAAACCATGAGAGGGCCAAGTTTATAGCGGTCAAGCTATAAGGTCATGATAGATGTGTATAATATTAATTTTCCTATATCACAGTACTCTAGCCAACTCTGGCCATGTGACATTTTGCAATGCGCCAAAAACATAGAAATGGAACGATACTCGAAAATGTATGAAAATTATTTCTAAATTTCTTCATTTTTAGGGTTCCGTTCCCAAAGGGTGAAAAAGAAACCCTATTACTAGGACTTCACTGTCCGTCCGTCCGTCCGTCTGTCACCAGGCCGTATCTTCAACCGTGATAGCTACAGACTTGAAATTTTCACAGATGATGTTATTTTTGTTGCCGCTATAACAAGAAATACGGAAAAATAGAATAAATCGAATATTTAAGAGGGCTCCCCTTCCATAAAACAAACGTGATTTTTTGCTCGTTTTTTAAATTTGTGGGCAGGGGTGTTTAGCGCTACTTTAATACTTGGAGATTAGAGTCTTCATAGTACGGAACCTTCTGTGCGCGAGCTTGACTCGCACTTGACCAATTTTTTCGTTTTTATTAAAAACTAGTGGACCCGACAGACTTCGTCCTGTCAAAAAGATTTTTATTGTGGCAGTTGTTTGCTCCTAATACCTTATTTTATAGTCGAGGCAAAAAATTCTCCTGCCGTGCTATTCTGCAAAACAGCGACGAGCGTACATCTATACATCTATGAATTTGTCAGTTGTAATAGAGTACAATTTTGCATGCCATATTCGGGTTGGCAGCTGTCTGGCAGCTATTTCATTTTGTAGAATAGCACAGCTGAACAGAACCGTCAACCTGCTGATACGAGTAGGTGCTTTGATAATAATTTTGAAAAATTTTAAATAGATTTTTTGACGTTAGGAACACACCTATACATTGCTTAGACAACATTATGAGTACTTGTAATTTAATATGAATACGCAATAGCAATAAAGCTCAAATCGACTCTACGTTTTAATTAGAAGACGTTTGTATGGGAAATAGAAAAGGGCTGTCTTTAGGGGTTTTCCGGCAATTATTCGAATTATTCTCGATGTGAAAACCTTGAACTTCAATGGACATTTAAAAAAAGAATTGGCCAAATGAGTCCAGGTGTTGTTGAGTTATGCGCTTACCAACACATTTTGCGATTCATTTTTATATATAAGAAGATTTATATAGGAATTTTCTGGGTTCAAAGAAGTCTCAATCTGACCTTTTAGCGGTAGAGGTATTATAGAGTGCCTAAAGTGGTTCGGTAGGGCTTAACGAGCAGTTTGCGTGTGCGCGAAGCTTTATGTGGACTAATCACGGCATTATTTACAGAATCTTGTAGCAGTTCACTACTTTCTCGGAACACACAAATTACTTTTAAATCGAGTCTAGTCTGATGGGGTTGATGTGCTATGTCAGTTTGTAAAACGTAGGTGCCTCTACATATATCTAAGGGCATTGGCATATCAATCTATGGACCCCGGGTGTAATACAAAATTCACGAATAAAGTGTCCCCAGAAAACCTAAATAAACGAGGGTTCATGTGTATTTCTATGAACAACTACTACACTAACTAAAACATTGTAATTTATGTCTTAAACTATTATTATACCTACATCCTAATTTTGCTTAAGTGCGATTGGAACTCTTTACGCGTTTTGGAATTCATTTAGTTCGGACACTTTTTAGCGCTGACCCGAAATCCACGAATAAAGTGTCCCGACAAAACCTATATAAAAACGAGGGTGCATGTGTATTTTTATAAACAACTACTACACTAAGAAACATTTTAATTTATGTCTTAAACTATTCTATACAACCTAATTTTGCTTAAGTGCTATACGAACTCTTTTCGCGTTTTGGATTTCATTTAGTTCGGACACTTTTTAGCGCTGACCCGAAATCCACGAATAAAGTGTTCCGAGAAAATCTATATAAAAACGAGGGTACATGTGTATTTTTATAAACAACTACTACACTAACTAAAACATTTTAATTTATGTCTTAAACTATTATTATACAGCCTAATTTTGCTTAAGTGCTATACGAACTCTTTTCGCGTTTTGGATTTCATTTAGTTCGGACACTTTTTAGCGCTGACCCGAAATCCTTAGTTTATAAATCAATGCCTAAGGGTCAACTTTCATCGCGGCGGAATAGAATGCAAGCGACTTATTTTTATTTATTTATTTATTTAATCAAATACAAATACATATTTTTGCAATTTGTTGCTTGGCACCCTTAAGCCTCGGCGGCTTGTCGGGGCGCTGGCGCTATTTACATAGCATAATGAAATTTAAGTCAATTTTATAATATACTAGCTGATGCCCGCGACTTCGTCCACGTGGGATAAAAACTATTCTATCTTTTAAGTTGGACCAAATGACAGATATTCACGAAGTTTGAACTAAATCGGTTCAGTAGTTTAGGAGTCCATTGAGGACAAACATTGTGACACGAGATTTATATATCGAAAAATAGGAGCAAAAAAAGGTCGCGCGTGTTCCAGGGAATCCTGGCGCATTCCCAAGAATTATTTATTTTGTATGTTATACAATTGACATAGAGTTCATTTGCTATGTAAAAAAAGTAGCTTCCACTCCATTTTGCCGCGGTGTAAATTGACACTGTTATTATTATTTAAAATGTATATCAAACCACATTTAATGACCTCCCCGGTGCAGTGGTGTGCACTCGGATTCGAGTGGAAGGTCGCGGGTTCGATTCCCGCCACGTCGTATTATGTGTGCTAGTTCTAAAGGCTGTAGACGGTTTGTTATTTTTGTCCTCTTGCTCGTAAGAATACGTTGGTGGGTGCGACAGGCAGCAATGTAGGAAAATACGACCGAAAAACGATATTTTAACTAATTACAAAAAAAACTGCGTTTTGGAAGTTATCACTACCGACACAATCTAAAAAATACATAAAAATCCAATGCAATTTCGGATAAAATTAAAAAAATAGAGGTTTCGGAGCAACTTTTGGGACAACTTTCTGACGAGTTTTTTCCATTCGTGCTTTTGCTTCTGAGCGAATTTTAGATTAAGGACACAAAATACATGACGTTTAAATCTGAAATTGATTGCCTTTATAGTATTTTGCAGATCATTAAAATGAGCTTTAAATGTTTAACCTGTTAGTAATATATTAATAACAGAACAATGATGTCGAATTACGAGTATAGGACCAATATTATGTCAATAGTTGACAAACTTGTTTGAATCTTGAATCTTAAAAATCATAAAATCCGCCCTAGTGTGCAGTACAGTGGTTTAAAATTAACACTATAAACAGAATTCATCTAGTGCATATTAATATAATTAAATTATTTAAAGTATACTTACGGTTTACATTATTCTGCAAAATATATAAGAACTGCAGAGACGGAAAACACACTGATGACATTGTCTTTTGCCAACGCATTTTATGTGAAACTGTACGTAATCGTTATTAATTAATATTGCAATTTAAAATACCTTGTAGGTATGTAAAGCACCGGTTTTGTAATGACCCACTACCGTGTTCAGATCACAGTCAAATTATAAAGGTGAAAGTTTGTGTGTAAGAAATGTGTGTATGTACGTCGCAACTACACTGGCCTGCAAAAGTAAGTAAGTATCACACTTTTAAAAAAATTAATTTGAAAAGTGTGATACTTACTTTTAAAGGCCAGTTTAGTTAACCAATTTGGCTAAGATCATACCCCCGAATCCCGATTAACATATAATAAATAAATAAATAAAAAATAAAAAGAGCCTTTATTCAAACTTGGTTTACACAATTATTGACACTAAACTTGCAATTTTCTAAGATACTAACATACAGAGTAACAAAGAACAATATTTGAACAGTATAAAGTACATTTTTAAACAATATAAGTATTATATAGTATTATAACAATTTCTCTGCCTCGACAACCTAGTTTGTTTGCCCCTTTAAGGCAAATGCCTCCTCCAATTTCCTCCACATCTGTCTGTCACAAGCTTTTCTTGTCCAAGTGTTGCCACTTTTATTATATAGGCAACCTTTTATCCCGAATAATAATCTATAGTTCCCCCGGAAAACCCTAAACTCACACAGTCGGAGCCGCGGGCAATAGCTAGTATTTTTATAAACGCGAAATTTTGATGGATATATGGATGTTTGTATTTCACCGAATAATTTAATCTTACTGAACCGATAGGGCTGAAAGGATAATGCCGATTCTTGTATGAAAATTGGGCTATAGGTAGATAGATAGATAGATAGATAAACTCTTTATTGCACACCACAGAATAAAAATATAAAAAAGAAAGAAATTAATTAAATACAAACAAACTTAGGAGTACAATTTGGCGGCCTTATCGCTACATAGCGATTTCTACCAGGCAACCAATAATGTGAAGGAATATTTGAAACTGGATACGCGGTTGGTGGTGCCAGAATAAATAAATAAAATAAACTACTTACAATAATATTATATATACTTGTACATATCTACATAATATATTATATACACACATATATATATATATATATTTATATATATACATAAAATAATATATAAGTAATACAAATTCAATAAAAATAAAAAAACCTTAGGTACCTTGCGTCTTAACCAAATCATCGGTAAAACATTAGAAATACTCTCAAAATTATGTAAAAAAAAGATTATTAAGATATTAACAGGGAATTTTTAATAATCTGATTTTCTATGTGGTTAATTTTCTAAGGTTTATAAGTGGCATGGCGGTTCCACATATTTCGAAACATTTGTTTACTTTTTTATAACACTTTTAAATCCCTGTTCACATTTCAATAAAATAAATATAAGCGTGACGACTTCCGTGGTTGAGTGGTTAGCGTGCCGGTTTTCAAGGCGCCGCCATCTTTGAGGTTCCGGGTTCGATCACCGGCCGGGGCAATGTAGAAAAATAACTTCGTCTCGGGTCTGGGTGTTGTGGTACCTTCGTTGTTTCTGATTTCCATAACACAAGTGCATAAGCAACTTACTATGGGATCGGAGCAATGTATGTGATGTTGTCCTCTATATATTTATTTATTTATTTATGCGAAATTAAAAGTTGAAAGAATTCACGTATACGTGCTTCAGACGCAGAGTGACGCAATTATAGCCCATTTTCTGGCATTCTCCTTTGGAATATAGATAGCTCATAGCTCCCGAAGAAGTAGTGAAAAACCGAAATTCAAACGATACAGTAAAAACCGGATTCCATACCCGCACAAAAAACGTAACCCCGCATAAAAATGAGATGATTCATCGCCTACAAAGCAAAGATTTTAAGTTCACAAGATTAACCTTGGTAATACTTTTTATTATAACTTTTCGGAGTCTGTTTTGTGATTTTATCTACATGAAACAGGCTTTCGGTAAAAATATGTGGTTATTAAGGTATGCTTAGCCTCAGACGTGTTAACTCTTTAGGTACTGGTGATTAAATCTGTCGCGGTCTCACAGACCTCACAGATTATTTCAGCTCTACTGGAACTCTACAAAGAGGTCGCACATGTTTGATGCTGGCTTCAAATATCACCTGGCTTCGGCACGTCAGTTTAAATTGAGTATGACACTACTTTTTAATTTGATATGGAAATAATAATAATAAATAATTTATTTGCTTAAAACACGTACAGGGTTATTACATTCATGTTTGGTCTCAGTGCTTTGCCGATTTATAGGCCATAAAAATAAAAATTATAACTTTATAATAAACTAGAATAAAAATAATAACGTACACTAAAAAAATATAACAATCCAACGAAGATTTACAAAGTTACAGACATTTTAATTTTGGAGTGGGAGGGATAGCCCTTTCTCGCAAAACGAAAATATGAAGTCGCACGACGCTACTTTTGCATTTGTAAGGTGTGACGTCACAATTTAATAACTCTGACTCTGTCTAATCAGAAATATTTACTTATAACTTTTTTGTTATTAGATCGATTTAATTATTATTATTTTTTTCAGTTTCTGTCATTATTTTATCCTAGTTTATAATAAAGGAATAAAAAATTGGAGTCAAACAAAGATTTCAAATACCCATTTGTGATTGTTGTGTTGTCTTTCCGTAATCCGAACCACTAAATATATGTAACTGTGGCCATAACAACTCATTTCTTCGATTTCTAGGTTTGCTTACGCAATGCTTTCCAACGAATTGGGTATTTGACTCCAATTTTTTTATTACTTTCTTATAAAGTAGAATTAAAATAATGACGTGCACTGAAAGAACTAATTAAATCGATCAAATAACAAAAAAGTTATAAGCATTTAAAGATTTGTGATTAGACAGATATAGCAACATGAAATTGTGACGTCACACCTTACCAATGCCATAGTAGCTTCGTGCGGCTTCATACAAATTTTCGTTTTGCGAGAAAGGGATAGAAGATCCCCCCACTCCAAAGTTTAAACGCCTGTAACTTTGTAAATCTTCGTTGGATTTTAATATTTCTTTCACTGCACGTTATTATTTTTATCCTATAATAAATAATAAAGCCCTTTTATTCCGAATTTGCTACAAGTTTAACAATACATATTTTACATTCTAATTTATTATAGTATGTCTCGCAATTCGGCGTGCCTTCTGGCATAGGCCTCCTCCAGCTCTCTCCACTGAGCTCTGTCTTCTGCAACTCTGGTCCAGTAAGGCCCCAGGGTTAGGCGGATATCGTCTCTCCATCTTATTTTCGGGCGCCCCTTACTTCTTGTATCCTCTCTTGGGTACCATAAGGTTACCTGTTTGCTCCATTTGTTTATTTTGCAGCGTAACATATGTCCAGTCCAACTCCTAAAATTTTTATCCTAGTTTATAATAAAGTTATATTTTTTATCAAATTCAAAAGTAGTGTAAGACCCAATTATGGAGTTTCGTTTTGTTCGGTGACCGGTCTTTTATACCACGCGTTACCAGTTATGGTACACAAAATATAATGATGCAGGTACATGTTAATAATATATATACCTACATCACAGATTTTACCTGCATAATTTAATTTTCATTATGTTATTAATCATTATTATTACCATAGGTAGTCTGCATACTTTTAAATCAAGATTTGGTTTTCCTGCTTCTATACAAAAACGCTAATACCTACTCATTATATCGTACTTGATATTAAATGCCAGAGGTCAAGGCATACCTAACATATTTGGCGCTTGAATGATATATTCTTGTTCTATTTTCTTTAATCTTTAAACTATTAGAAACTTATTATGGTTGTTCTGTCAATAAAATACCAGAAATCTACTATATAAAAATAAGTCGGGTTTTCCTTCCTGACGCTATAACTTCAGAACGCACGAACCGAATTCCATAGTTTTGCATTCTTTGGAAAGGTCTCGGGCTCCGTGAGCTTTATAGCAAAGAAAATTCAGGAAAAATGAAAAAAAAAATACATAAAACGAAGTCATCTGGTGGCGAAACGGAGTTCGCCGGGTTTGCTAGTTAATCATAAAATAGGTAAGCATTGCCAGGCCTCAACCCTAAGGGTAGTGAAAGAATATCCATATATATATTTTAAAACGTAGAATTAAAATCTAGGCCATCGCATTTCGACCTAGATCTTTTCATTGAAAGTGATTAATCGTGATAACTTGGGCACGTTTTGACGACCTCCGTGGCGCAGTTGACGCACGCTCGGATTCGAGTGGGAGGTCACGGGTTCGATTCCCGCCACGGGTCACTTTGGAATTTTATAATTTCTAATTTGGCCAAAGCCTCCCACCAGACCAGACCGGTCTGGTGGGAGGCTTTGGCCGTGGCTAGTTACCACCCTACAAGCAAAGACGTACCGCAAAGCGATTTAGCGTTCCGGTTCGATGCTGTGTAGAAACCGTTGGGGTGACATAACTTACCCCTTCCAAGTTAGTCCGCTAACATCTTCGGCTGCATCATCACTTACCATCAGGTGAGATCGCCGTCAAGTACTAACTTGTATAGTGTAAAAAAAAACGTGTGTAAATCACACTGTCTCTTACTCCCGGCTTCACACATTTACGATAATGAAAGCTACGTCGATAAATTGAAACTAATAATTAAGAATTTTAAACCCGTCAGTAGAGAAGTTAAAACTCGCGAAAATGGTTCGTACACCAAGACTTACTAACACGTATTTTTTTTGTAAGAAGTGTCGTGATGAACCTTATAGAGTTTTAAATTATAGGAGGAAGAAAATATACATACGAGTATAATATCCAGTTGCCCGAACTGGAAGCAAACTATATATATTTATATTTTTAATTTGCATGCCAATAAGGCGTGATATATGTAAGCAATTCTTCCCAGTCTTCTCCAAATTATTGAAATTCCTTTTCGTTTACAGGTCCAGGATGGTGAATAAAAGATTCTTTCCACTTATTTATCTTTTTGTATTTTTTCATAAATCAATAATTCAATTAGTAACATTTTTTCGACATATCTTTTTCAATCACAGACAGAACTAACTACATTTCTATTTTCAAATTCCATAAAAAATAATATTAATCGTAAAGAGGTTTGTTTTCCAAAAATTATACATATTAAATACTTCACGGTGACGCAAAATATTAATGAAAACTAAACATAAATCTTCAGCACGCTAACAACTCGTCCATCCTGATATACATTTCGCGTCCCCGCGAAATACTGAACACTGTTACAAACAAACATCAAATAACCTAAGAATCATATTATCAAAACCGTATGATATCATTTAAAATTATTTTTTATAAAGAAAGCTTTTATAAATTTTATTAATATCCTTCTCAGCACCAGATCCAGGTTACCATCTAGCACCAAAGTACTTGTCAAAACGGATCAAACGAGTCTAAACTCGATGGGGTTGTGTCATTTAACTACCGAGTTCCTATAACAACTTTCCTGTTCATAATCAGATCAGCTCCAAGTCATAATTGTTATCCAATTACACATGTATACAAAATTTAAGTTCAATCGGTAACCGGGACGTGGATCTTTAACTTGCAAAATTTGATTACAAACAAACAAACATTAAAATTGGTCAAACTAGTAACAATTACAAAACATTTCAGGGTAACCCATAAGTATTAATTGTCATCATCTGAATTACTAATTTTTGACTTTATAAATTATGAATTTTCAATTATTGACATCTTGAATTATAGCGAACAATATTATGAAAAAATGATAGTTACAAATTGAGATTCTGAATTACTAATTTTTGTCTTTATAAATTATCAATTTACAGTCATCGACATCCTGACTTATATCTATTATAAAATTATGAAAAATATAATTTCTAATTTAATCAAACAAATATTTACATTTAGTTTTTTTTTAAATTCATACGCCATAAGGCAGAATATATAAGGATAATAATTGTTATTGCTGACCACCTAATGTACCTGCATTCATATGAATAATTGACATTTATTTATTTATTTATTATAATCATTAATTTAAACAAATAACATTGAACACACAATACACTTTATGCACTTTCTATATTATTAATTAACAAAATTAAACAAATCAAATTATTGTATTGCGTTTAAAGTCTTTAAGTACGTGCACCTTGCACTTCCAGGTCTTCCACACTATCGTGCTACCTTAGCAGTGTGGGCATAATGATCTTCTACACTATCATGCTACCTTAGCAGTGTAGGAATAATGGTCGTCCACACTATCATGCTACCTTAGCAGTGCGGAATTAATGGTATTTTTACACTATCATGCTACTTTAGCAGTGTAGGGGGTAAGAACTAAGTATACGTGCACATTGCACTTCAAATGGTCTGTTACACTATCATGCTACTTTAACAGTGTAGAAACAAGGTGCATATTGCACTACAATTAAACATTTACAATTTTAACTTCATGAGGAACAATCCTTGTTTGCATCAAAACATCAAACAAAAATTACTTTACACTAATTGAAATACAAACTTCCAGTTTGTACTAATACACAATGAGGCAGAATTAATATACGATGTTTCATCTCAATACATTATCTCGCTGTTACTAATTAATACTCCATTCCATGCATTAGATCCTATAACGTCAACAAATATTTTTAAAGTGAAACTTTTATTACATCGTCTCAAACTTTTTCGTCTGTGTTGCAAGTCGCGTGACGGTCGGCCGCCGAGTAGGAACAAAGTGAAAGGCGCTCGTCAGAGCAGCCAAGACCACAAAAGTTTGACTGTGGTTTCATAAAACCACACAATAAAAAAATTAATTATAATCTCTCTGAAACACATATCTAAATCACAAAATTTTATTTTTAACCATCAGTATATCCTCGCAAAGGATTACTCACTACCCTCTCCATTAAAACAGGACCAAGGATGTGCTTCATCAATCGTGTATAATGATAATAATATTATGTTGTTAGTCCTTTTTTTTTGTAACAAAATTATCCTCCAATCCTCATGATACAATATTTTAGTTACACTATATATAATATAAACATAAACATTTCGGTCTTAATTTTATACTTTTATCGCAACCTTGTTTATACATTATGTTCTTTCAATTCTCACTAGATCTCTCATTTTAATATCAAACGGTTTTTTTTTTCTATATCAAATCTATTGAACTCTTTTTTTTATGACTTTTGCATACCATTACCACTCATGATACTAATAATTACATGGCGTTTTCATTTATTTTTTAGCTCGTGAAATGGCTTCACAATATTTGTTTTTTACATCTGTGTTTTTTAACACGCGGTAAAAAAAAATAACAGTGCTAACCAATTTTTCCTTAAGTCACCAGTGGGACATGTGAGGTCACAATATCTAAATCGACCGCCAGAAAAATTAAAATAAAGTGCTGAATTTAATCTAATTACGAAGTCTCACAATTTTGTGAATACGTATCAAATTTAAGTGAAATAAATACGAATATTCCTATAATGACATATTTTTAAAGAAATAGATGACAACCATTTTTATTTCCCTTTTCGTCTTTCTCAAGCTCTTTGTTACTAACCTAACAAATGGATTGGACATAATTATTAATATTCGATATGGTATGGGATGACTTTCGTATTTAAAAAGACTATTTGTTTTTTTTTTTTAAATATTGCTAAGGTTTTGCCGTCTGCAACACATTGGCACTACCGTATCTTAATCCATCCTTAGTCACCTTATACTCCCAGATGCGCTTAAACACAAAATTCTTAGGTACATAAATCCATCAATCATCTGCTTCTAAACTGGAAGATTTTTTATATATTCTTGTGTTTTCAAGTTTCTGGTGAACAATCATGTGTCTACCGTTTCAATTAAATATAGACATTAATCAGAATTTTCTTAGTAATTTCTACTGCTGGGCTTTTACTCGTTATAAAATGGTATAAGTAAGTACTTATAGCTTTCTCAAGACGAAATTAATAGTTCGTTAAAAAAAACTGAATCCTATTGTCAAATCTCAATAGTTAGGTTGACCGAACTACTATAGGTATTAGGTATATATAATTCATACTGCCCATCAGGTGTTAGGATCTTTTCTTTTTACTCTTAGTGTCTTGAACAATATTCAGTTATATGGTTATAATATAATTCAACAGGTTTTATACAAAATTTCCAACCGAACGATCACTCTATTCCTCAATACGTAGCAACGGAAAATCTTACTATATTTCCTTTCTGTCAAAGCAAATCAAAAAAATCTATCACCCGTTCTAAAATAATTTAACCCATACAGTCTTTAAGCGATTGCTTCTATATTTGCAACTTGACTAGTTATTTCTGTAATCATTTTCGATTTTTAAATCATCTTGCCGAGTGAGCCTTCTGTACCTTTAGTACTATTATGTACTCCGTGACCTAGCTCAACGAAATTCTTAGTAAGTAAACAATCACAGTACCAATTCATAATAATAGATATCGAGCAACTTTGTCTTTTGTCCAAACTTGCGTAATTATGAAGTTAATTCGAAAAAATGAATGCTTATCGCCATAATTTTAAACTATTTGTAAACTTATACCACAGATTTTAACTTATACTGTCAACACTACTTCATATCATAATTAAAATAAGTTATACAATGATTACCGTTTTTGATGTGCCCATTACTATAATATCGTTTAATCATAGATCGTTACGAAAACAATTTCGACTGGTAAAACTTTTACTATCGTTTCGCTGTAAGCTTTCATACAAAAACCAATAACGTTTTCCTACTCGTAAATATGTATAATCCGGTTTTCATAGCTTTTAGAAATGTTTAACTTTTTAAGAAGTATTGCTTATGTTAAAAGTTAAAGTAAGAGTCTAAATATCCATATTTTTGACCTTTAAACTTACTCGAGTATTTTTTTGAAATAAAACGTACGAGCCTAGATTAAAATGTACTGAATCTAATAAAACCAAAATTGTCCAATTCAGTAGGTAACGTTTACTGGGTGGATGGGTAAAAACTCAAGCAATATTTCAAGAATAAAATTTAGGTTCTGGACTTGCAACCCTCTCTATACGAGCATACGAAGTATTTTTCAACCGCGTTTATAAATCGTATTTAGGTGAAGTTAATAAAATATTTATTTCAGTTAACAAAATCACAATTTTTTTAGTAAAGCCAAATTATTCAGTTAGCCATTTTACGTATGACACAATTTCCTTCTCAAAAAAATTATTTATTTTATTACATTGACTGCCAATAGAACAATGACGACTTCCCATTCATAATTTTAGTTGAGAATATTTTCTATTAATATATATATAACAAATATCTTTTAATTTCATTCTGCCTATATTCCTTAACTCATTATTTTTAAATTTTTTTTTAACATATAAATGTAAAATAAACTCATTTTTAGTTTCATCTATTTAGTTTATCTAAGTAGATATATCTATCAAGAAAAAAACGACTCTATCCAAGAAATATCCAAAGATAATAGGTATTCAATATACGCTATGGTTAACATAAGTCACTTGTCCTAGGATTTGTTACTATCATTAATTGTGATTTATCCTTTATAACTATAGTTGTGAGTCTTGAGCAATGTTGCGAGGTACACAATTGTAAATAAATCCGTAGTCAATTAAAGAAAACCCTATTGAGTTGATAAAATAATATCAGATTATGTAAATATGAATAATTCGAAAATGCAGAACTACCAAAACAGAATATTAGAAATGAACGTTAGAAATAGTTTTGTCTGAATCAATAACCGAATAGTTGTGTTGATAACTATATAACAAAATAATTCAATAAAAATAACATCAAGTGCACATACTGCACTAACGTTTCCTACAAGTGCTTACTCTTTATCTAAGTTGATTATAACGTTATTGTAATGCTTCTTTAATAACTTTTTATTTTAGTACCAAAATTTACCCACCTATGTGATTGTGATGTGTTTCTCTATCACATTATCGACATTTAAAATTTGTTACAACTTGCCACTTACAAGCAACGTTGCCGATTACTTTTTGAGTAAACAATAACAAGTATTTACTAATAACTGCCAAATAACATAAACGTCCAAAGAAACTGTTTAAGCAGAACTGACTTGAATTATAATATGTGTAGTCAATATGTCTTCATCTAAAACAATTCAGTCATCTAGTCACAATAATATCAATGAGCAGTTTGTTTGCTGATCCAACAATAAATTTCAGCGCTTTCTCTTACTTTATTTCAAGTTATAAATGATTATAATTATTCGATATTTAGATAGCAAATTACAATTATACTGTGAGATTAGTACGAGTTGGATCAATTTAAATTCAAAATTCGATTCAATTCAAACTGACTTTTTTTACAAAATTAAATTGTATTGAATGTTTATGAAAACATTAATTTTTCTCTACTTATTTATAGTTGTTTGATTATAAAACCTCTTTGATATATATTAATTAATAATAATCAATAATCATAAACCATTATCAGTTATCACCAAACAACATAGTTTGCAGCGATGCAGGTATAATAGCGCAAGTACAAACGAGAATACGCGACCCATTAAGCTCAAGTCTCGATAACATCTGCAATGTATGACGCCTGTGCAATCTATGACTATCTCTAAATCTATTTGCCGCTTATCGGTACGGGGTGTGCGTCGCTGTACCGCAGGCCGTCTTGCCTGCCATCCAGCTGCCAGCACTGCTAAGAGCGACATCCACCGACGTACTCGACTCTCGTAGCACGTTGCCGCCAGCGACGATTTCGCCTGCACCTTGAAACACCAACTGCTCCACCACCAAGCTGCACCTTGAAACAGCAACTGCTCCACCACCAAGCTGCACCGTAGACTCCAACTGCTGCCACCACCAGGCTGCACCATGGGACACCAGGCTGCACCGTAAGACACCAACTGCTGCTACCACCAGGCTGCATCGTGAGACACCAACTGCTGCTACCACCAGGCCGCACCGTGAGACACCAACTGCTGCTACCACCAGGCTGCACCGTGAGACACCGACTGCTGCTACCACCAGACTGCACCGTGAGACACCAACTGCTGCTACCGCCAGGCTGCACCGCGGGACATCCATTCACGCCGGGAACGATCACATGGCATCTTGAGTCACTTACCTGAAACCATTTAAACAACGAGTATCTCTCTCCTTTACACATTATGTACCTACACACAATAATATGTAGTACATTCAATCTCCTACCATAAACTTATGAAACATGAATCTCTTAGAATCCAAAATTACTTTACATTTAGTACACACACTGTGGTAACTGGTAAAGATTTGTAAATCAATCAATCAATCAAACAATTTATTTGCATACATGTGTCAGGTATAAAGATTATAGAGAAGTTGTACAATCTCTTATCTCTTTTGGCAATTTATTGTATATTTTACAAAGATTTAAATCTTTGATATTTTAACAGCCATCACGCAAACACCCTTATAAAAGAATGCGGAATTGTGAATGTCTTGTACATTCTAAAACACAAATACATTAACATGTACCTTCTCGTGGGCGTAGAATTGCACCAGGGTAACGGTAGTACGTTATAGTCCCTGATGTCATCCCACTTCTGATCTGTAAGCAATTCTTCCCAGTCTTCTCCAAATTATTGAAATTCCTTTTCGTTTACAGGTCCAGGATGGTGAATAAAAGATTCTTTCCACTTATTTATCTTTTTGTATTTTTTCATAAATCAATAATTCAATTAGTAACATTTTTTCGACATATCTTTTTCAATCACAGACAGAACTAACTACATTTCTATTTTCAAATTCCATAAAAAATAATATTAATCGTAAAGAGGTTTGTTTTCCAAAAATTATACATATTAAATACTTCACGGTGACGCAAAATATTAATGAAAACTAAACATAAATCTTCAGCACGCTAACATATAGCATGAACTTATATACAAGGTGAAAAATTTATGGTTTTTGATGTTAAGCAGGGTGAATCAGTATCAGCAGTACTATCGAATTACCTACACTGTTTCGGAAAAGTAAGCATTTTTATTTTTATTGCAAAAAAAAATAATCGAGATAAACTCGAAAATGTGATAACCAATAGTAGTGACTAAGCGGTACGTGGCGTGTAGAGTAGTAAAACTCACGCCGCGAGCGCGGCGTGCGGTACTTGTGCGGTACCTACTACTACTGGTTTGCGAATTTTTGAAAACAAAATTTCTCGAAAAATAAATTTTTTATTTTACTATTGGGGTCAAAATAAATTGCAAAAATTAAAAGTACTGCGAATAGCGATTCACCTCGCCTCACATCTAAAACCATTTATTTTTCACCGTGTATATTACATAATATGATTACCAACTTTGTAGCTATATCAGCAAACAAATAAATGAATTGAATTGAATTGAACAATATTATCTATTGACTGGTTTAAATCTACAATTATATTTTGGAAGCAATGATAAGTACAATAAATAAGAGACTTCAACACTTTAAATAGTTACACTAAGTATCAACCGCACGTTGAATTGCAAACGAGGCGATCGGCAAAGGTATTTCGCAATGGTAGAATAAGCAAAATGTCTATACGGTACAATTAATATACTTATCAGCATATTTAGTATGTTTATTTTAACCTACTTTAAAAGACTTTATGTAAAATCTTATGTATTTATAATTTTTGAATTGTTATAACATATTAAAGTAAAACCGAAAACGATATACATCATTAGCAATCGTCACTCGAGAGAGTTTTCGTTATATTGTATTCAACATTACATTTTGAAAATTTCAAAGGTTTGGATTGGGAAACAATGTGTGTCCCCAGATCGACTTGCGATGTCGAACGTTGTTTATGAACTTTCTCTGTAAAATAACTATTATGTAAAGATTTAAATCGCTAGATGGGCCCTAAGCCTACATTGCGCACATCAAAATCGTCCACAAATATGTTGAGTGAGTGCTCTCAACATGCTATAGTTTCACTTGTGTCAAAGAGAGTGACAACGTGTCACACAAGACAAAAACGTGGACGTCTATTATGTACCTATTTCTCTGTAAAATAAAATAATTATCTTTCCGATAGCACAACTATCGGCGAAGGAACTACGGGCGAGGAAGGTACACTCGTGATCACCGACCCCGTATTATCAGTCCATTGATAAATACGGGGTCAATGGGATACTTGACGCTTGTCAATAGAGCAGATAACGTCATTCAGAAGTACAGTCCGACAAGGCTCTCTTGGCACTTGAAGGAGGGCGCTGTTGCACAACAAAGGCAGCCATAAAATAAAATCTCCTCAATTTTACTTCAATTTTAGTTTAAAATAGTTAATAGTAAGCAAAAACAACACGACATACAATAGTGATATACCGACAAAGCGAACTATCAAACAGTAGCACAAGATAGCGGCATTAGTTCAGACTTTGGCCACGCGCCAAAATAGCCTTGTCGCACTGTACTAGGTATGTTGCCATTTGTTTGCTGTACGCATCGACAGATGTGACAGAAGACCCTGACAGTACCTACCTATACAGTCAGACATTGATAACGTGATCATATGGGCACACGACAATGGTTTTATCGTTATGTAATTGAAATGAATTGAAATTATTTATTTTTTCACATAGGCCTAAATAATAGGCGCCCATCAAAAGTCAAAAACTCTACCGCCAAGTTCGGAATGCAGGTTTGCACCGAGAAGAACTGGCAAGAAACTCGGTACTTGCTCTTTTCAAAAAACATGGAAATAATTGGTCAGGTGCGAGTCGGGCTCGCGCACTGAGGGTTCCGTATAGAAAAAGTAAAACTTTTTTATAGAACCGCAAACTTAACTTTGTTTTTTGAGGTTAATTGTTAATACCAAAAGTATGATTAGCACAGAATTGATTTTATTATTCCCGTAAAATATAGTAAAATCCATATTATTAATAATTATTTCATATTTTGCGATCGGTAAACTTCGGAGATAAGAACGGTATGTTTTTCAACAGTTTGCCCAATAAATCAAAAACTATCAAACACACAATTTAGTAATAATAATTGGTTTTAGAATACACAAGTATCGCTCTTTTATATGATAGGTACCTCGCTCAATATTGATATCTCATTTGAAGTTTTGACGCCCCGGTCCCCCCCTTTTAAATAAAATCGTTTTTCGATTATTATTATCGAGCGGTACATATTATTAGTTTTAGGTGTTATCGAGCGGTACACGTGGAAGGCCAGTGTACGGATAAACCGTAAGGTTTTTGTGACACTGTACGAAATTTGTAAAATTGTAATTTGTACATGTATAATTATTTTAAAAAAAATTATAATTGCAATGACTGTTTTTTATTATTGCACTATTACCTACAACAACTCCAAATGCCATGTCGATAGCTTTAATAGCTACTAAATAGTACACACAGACAGACGGTCAAGCGGACATAAGTGATCTTAATATAAGGTTTCCGTTTTTTAGGGTTCCATACCAATTTGGTAAAAATGGAACCCTTATGGTGAGACTTTCTCTGTCCGTCCGTCCGTCCGTCCGTCTGTCACACTCGATTATTTCAGTAACTATTCAAGCTATCGACTTGAAATTTAGAATAGTTATAGGTTATAGTGACGCGACGTCATAACAATCGTAAAAATTTGAAAATTATTTTTATTTTTATTTAAAAAGGGGGGAAAACCGGGTCGACAAATTTTCAAAATGAGATAACAATATTAAGTGGGGCATTACTAGTGTATACTAAAACTAATTTTTATTTATTTTTATGCCTGATAGTTTTTGTTTTATTGGGCAAACTGTCGAAAAAAATACCGTTCCCCCCCCCTTATCTCCGAAGTTTACCAATCGAAAAATCTGAAATAATTATGATCAATAGAAGTTAATGTATATTTTACAGGAAAAATAAAATCAACTCACTGACTAATATACTTTTTTTGATAATAACAATAATCCGCCAAAAACAAAGTTACGTTTGCGGTTGCCAACAAAAGTACCTACATGTAAATTATACTCGTAAATTCATGAACAAAAGTGATTCTTTCAATGTTTTACTTCTTTTATGGTATGGAACCCTCGGTGCGCGAGTCCGACTCGCACTTGGCCGGTTTTTTTATTCTTCTTTTGAAGTTTGGAACCCTAAAAACGAGATTAATATATACATAGGTACTTATAATATCTTCGCCATATAACATACGGATTAAGGTAGTCCAACTAAAATAAAGATATCGGTATATTGGGTCACTGTGACGACTGCCTGCACAAAGATAAGCACTCGTGTACTATGTACAATGTACATGCCAGCAACTCACAGACTTGTATACTAAAGACAGGGCGAACAGCGCGAAAAAATGTCGCCAGTTTATGGGAGCAAGAATGACTATTTTGCACCCTCCCCCGTCAGTAGTCAGTATAGGGAGATAGGTAAAGACCTTTTTCTTTTTTTTGAATTAATATTAAATAATGCTGGCAAGGTGACCACAGATACATATCGTATTTCGCAAGAGTTTCGACAGATGGCGCTACATTTTCTTGTATGAAGAACGTTTACGTAAAATGTTCGGATGGGCCTATCTTGACTATTTTTCATCTATTCAGCAACTGCAATATTTAGATACTTATAATTATGAGTATTTTAGCAAAGCAAATGAGCATTGTAAAGTGTTTGTTGCAAATGCTTTGTAGGCGCCTAAAAATTTGATTATTAATATTAAATATTGAATGGAAGCAGGCGTTAGTCGAAGAAAGTGATAGAAAATTGTGTGTGGTGTTTCATGTGGATGGTGTTCCTGCATATTGCACCATACAGAATCCTTTCAAGTAGCGGATAATAGCAAAACAAATTAATCAGTCCTGGTAGTTATTAATATTAATCCTTTATTTTTTAATAGTATTTATGAGCTTGTTAAACAGATGCCTCCAGCAACCTCAGCTATTCGATTGATATAAAAAAAGATTCCGACGAATTGAGAACCTCCTCCTTTTTTTGAAGTCGGTTAAAAATGAGTACTTGTCACTGAAGGCATTTGTCATTCTCATATATTTTGTGAGTTCCGTTTCATTTTTAGATACGTATCTATGCTATGACAATCAGAGATCTAACCATCCCTCTTCGTTTCTTAGTGCAATGGATAAAATATCTCGATTCTAGCAAAATTTGTATACGTGGGACACTCAGAAAGTTTTGAGAAACTAAAAAACTAACTTCTATGGATATTACATATTTTAATTAAATCGTTTTGAAAAACTCTCCACTAGCCCCTATACAAAGTTTCATGCGTCTGAAGCAATTTTTGAAAAAAAAATTCCATGTCCGTCGCAGACACCTCTTCCTCGCCTTTCTAGAAAGCTGCAAGCGCGTCTTCCGGCGATGAAAACTGTCCTTTTCAGCTGATTTTTTATTTTAGGGAGTTAAAAGAAGTCACACGGTGCCAGATCAGGACTTTAAGGAGGGTAACCCAAGACTGCCCGCTGGTGTGGTGTCCAGGAAGTCCTCGTTATGAGCGCTGAGTGCGCGGGTTCCAAATCATCGCACTAAAATGTTCTCGATGCAGATGCATGTTTAAATGAGACACGACAATTATTGATTTGGACTCGAAAAAATGTGGAGGGAAATTCGAATATCGAACAGTGGTATTTTTACTTTTAAATGACCAAATTTTTCAAAATAATTACAAGTGGCCAATGCCATATACATATTCCAGATGATTCCAGAGACCAAAGATGGACAGTAACTGTTACAAATTGGAGAGGACCACAAGGCAAAAGAAAAGCAGGAAGGCCATAGAAAAGATGGTCAGATGACATTACAGAAGTAGCCGGAAACAATTGGATGCATGTGGCCAAGGACCGTGAAATATGGAAGGGGATGGAGGAGGCTTTCACCCAGGCAATGGGATCCATCTGTGAATAAAATACTAACAAAACTAACACCTACATTAATTAACTACATCCTTAACTAACCCGACTAACATAACTAACACATAATGGAAAAATGAAACAATGTAAATGATGGAAATAAAAAAGCTTTATTATTATTTATTATTATTATAATGCCACATACAAAAAAGTTTTTTTCGCAGAACTTTTTGAGTGGCCTGGTATTTTATTGTCTTTTTTACAAACGTCGCCTCTCTTGTCAAACGTAATGTAATCCACGTTTTTCGTAAATATTCAATCCCACCAAAAACATTCTGTAAAAAACTAGCCAAAGTCAAAATGGAGCTGCTTGTTTATCTCTAAAAAGTACTGAAATCTAGACAAAGTCGTGCCAAGTCTAAGGTTCCTTACTGCGATTTCTTTATTATTATAGTTAATGTTGCGTGACTTGGCCGTTGAAGGGTACACAAGGGTTCAAACCAGGTGCTCCATGACACCATTGCACCAATCTGTCGCCAGAATTCATCGTCAATGAGTAGCGGTTCTTGGTCTTCAACGGCCAAGTCACACAACATTAACTATAATAATAAAGAAATCGCAGTAAGGAACCTTAGACTTGGCACGACTTTGTCTAGATTTCAGTACTTTTTAGAGATAAACAAGCAGCTCCATTTTGACTTTGGCTAGTTTTTTACAGAATGTTTTTGGTGGGATTTCACTTCTTTTTGTAGAAACTTCAAAATATTACAAAATATTTCTGTCCGTTTTTCTAGATACATTAACTGCATAAATAACTTTGTAATCTCATATAATTTATATGGAATTACAAAGTTATTAATGCAGTGATCACCAGGTACTCCAGATCTTCGATTATCCTAGTTTTTATAGTTTTCCCTTTATGTGGCCATTAAACCCTAACTCTGTACCAAATTTCAGCTCTCTGAGTTTATGGGAAGTACTAGTTCTATTTTGATGATCATGAGTCAGTCAGTCAGTCAGTCAGTGTCGAAAATGCGAAACTTTGCTTTCGCATAACTTCGGAACTATATGACCTACAGACTTGAAATTTTGGGTTTTAAGTATGTGATTATAGCTTACTGGATAGCGAAAATTTCAGCGTTCTGGTCTTATCCAGAGGTTCTCAAATAGGAGCCCGAAAATGCGGCGAAATGGTTCCTGTAAAGATGGTACGGCAGTTTTGCTTCGCGCTTTGACTTTGGCGGGGGCACTACCGTGCCCCCTGATTCGGGTAAAGCGGCTTTCGAGAGCTCTAAGCTTGTTGTTGGAAGAAAATGAGTTATTTTCTGCTCCATTGGAAATTCAAATCAAATTAAAGTGTGTCAGCATTTCTGCGCGGTACCCCACAAATCTATTAGGAGAAAAGAAAATCTCCTGTATTTATGCAGGTTTCGAATATATGACCCACTTTTGAGAGGCAGAGTTCTAAACTAATGGGCTGGCACCATTGACAGCGCTAAAAAGTGTCCGAACCTAATTAATGCCAAAACGCGAAAAGAGTTCCAATCGCACTTAAGCAAAATTAGGCTGTATAATAATGGTTTAAGATATAAATTACAATGTTTTAGTTTGCTTATAAAAATACACATGTACCCTCGTTTATATAGGTTTTCTCGGGACACTTTTTTCGTGAATTTTGTATTACACCCGGGCTCTATAGATGTACATATGCTGTGGATCTGTGTGATATAGGTATATTTATTGGCTGGTACTGTTTTTTTTTGCGATGTTACGACATACGATTTTAGTAGGGTAGCTCGTAAACAAGATGAGTTACAGACCTGAAATTCAGATAGTTTCCAGAACTCATTGAGTAGAGTTTGCACTCTACTCAATGAGTACTGTACTACACAGTGCAAAAATATCATCCGAAAGTTTCTCGCCCGCATGCCGTCAAAACTATCTGCAATTTTATATTTCTACTTTTGGAACTTTGAAAACATACATAATAATATATAGTGCTGAATGCCTTGATTAGCACGGGGAGAGGGTTTAGGATTATTTAATATTAATTTTATTACTCTTTTATTTATTTAGGTTTATCAGCGAATTAACATTGATTCTTAAAATAAATACATAAAAAATTAAAAAAATCATTTACATATGTAAATCCATTTAAGGTGGTACGATTCACAAGGCCGTGAAAATTCTATTTAGTTTTTCGAAAATAGTTATACATCATAGGCTTATGGATGAACTGATTTTGATGATTCTTCTTTATTTAAAATCAGGTGCTTTCCGTGTTATTTCATTTCAATTACTTAGCTCCAGTTTTGATGAGAGTTGAAGTAGTTTGTTAAAATTTTGTATTACGAGAATGTTGTCATCACTTTTCTAAATCGCTTAGGACGGTAGTGGCGTTATTAAAATAAAAACTGTAGAGTTAGTACAAGTTGTTGGATTTTCGATTCGAATCTCAATTTGGTTTCACCATACAATCTACATACGGGGAGTAACATAACTGTAACTTGTAGCCTTGCAGATAAGAAGGTAGAGTTCCCGTCGGGACCTTGGCTCGATCGACCGGCGGGCTTGGCTAACATAACGACCATTCACCGTTTTGTCTTACTCCATGTTTCGATTCGCTGATACCAAAATACCCTATTTTGCTTTGCATATTGGCCCCTTGTGTGTAAACTTTGGTAAGGTTAGGGTAGCTCAGCTATATATAAGGAAAAAATATTTTAAGTTAAGTTTAAAAAAATTACTAAATTGATCACGCGTTCATTGAATACTTTCGCGCATTCTTATATTCTTTTGATTTTTCCCAGATCTATTTATTACAATTATCTACACGAAAAATATGAGTTTAGTATGTAATTTATTTCTATTTATTAGCAATGATTTTTTATTAAAAAATAATGCGTATTGGTTATGAACTCATTATTTTTTCATATTCATTTCATTTTGCTATTAAAAATAGTTAGGCGCATTTTGTTGCAAGTTGTTATGCTGATATGTCTCCCGCAGGTTTTCAGATCATAAAAATTAAACGATCGTAAAGACATAATGATAAGCTTTAATATGACATACTGTTTGTCAGTGGCCATGAATATTTTTTTCCGAGGGCAGAATCCGGCCATGTCATTTCCAAGCATGTTTGCGAAAAAGTTCTTTTCAGAAACAACGCACTTCGATGATAGCGCGGGGGATCTTGGCCAAACATCAAAACATCGTAAAGTAGGCTCAATACACGAGCTTTATTTTTTATTACCGCGATAATGCGATGCCGGATCTCGGAGCGGGAATTTTTTAAATTGGATAGCCCTAACTCGATTTTTTCTGGAATATTCTTTCAGCGAAATCATGTTCTGTTTGCACTCGCAGATTTTTTGAAACGACATTCCTTAATAACGCAAAGCTCGCCCAAAGGTGCCAAAAAATACATATGCAGACCATAGATAAATATGTATGTTGATGCAGACTAAATAATGTGCAGAATAATGTTTTCAGTCATAGGCAGACTGGATGGGAACGGTTTTCTCAATCCAATTTCAAAGGCCCATATTTCGAATGGAGCAAGCTTTGAAGGAGGCCACCTTACAATTTATATTTTTGTTACAGTGTTTTAATACACGAGGAATTCTTATAAATTATAAGTGTATCAAATTCATCGCTGCCAACGGGACTTGTACCCGTATCCCCAGCTATCGCGGCTGGGCGCTCTACCAATTGAGGTATGGGAAATTCAAATACATAAAATTCCCCTATTACTTGTATTTCGAATAAAACTCCTCTAAAACGACTAGCTGCAACAGAGAGCATAAAAGGTGATCTGTTTCCTCATTTTACTGCACCGCGGGCAGCGAGACAAAACGTATTTATTATTCCGTCTTGTAACGACCGTCATTATTGGCAGTAAAGTTATTTATTTGACTCGGAACAAGGCTGCCGTCGTTACAGTAGGCACGGCTCGCGAGCCATATAATTTATTCAGGGAGCTATTTTCTATTTTAGTCGAACATTGCCATAATTTCCTGACGATTGTGTGCCTTTTATCCCGATGTCATGGCCTCCGCGGATGAATGGGGAATAATAAAAATGGAATAACAGCAATAACATAAAAAAAGAATACTGATTTTCGTATTGTTTTTTATTGCGTAGATATTCATCGACGAATATCTTATACTAAGGCAATGTAATAATCGAACATATTAAATAACTGTTTTCATACCAAAACACAGTACCTAAGTATAAGCTTCGCAATCATTGCTCACGACAGTTACAATAAAATTAACAATGTTTATTCTTTCACATAGGTCTAACTTACTTATAAAATGTTAGACTTTGCCGCCACGTTCGGCAAGATGTTTTGCACCGAGAAAAACTGGCAAGAAACTCGGCACTTGCTCTTTTTTTCAAAAATAGTTTTTACAATTTTGATTTAAATATAATTTACCAAATTATGTCTTATTATATCTTGTGAGCAGACGAAATATAATACTTACTTCCTTACACGGTTCTTTAACCGACTTCAAAAAAAGGAGGTTCTCAATTCGTCGGAATCTTTTTAGGGTTCCATACCAAAATGGTAAAAATGGAACCCTTATGGTGAGACTTTCTCCGTCCGTCCGTCCGTCCGTCCGTCCGTCCGTCTGTCACACTCGATTATTTCAGTAACTATCGAAGCTATCGGACTGAAATTTGAAATAGTTGTAGGTAATTGCGGCGCGCCGCCATTGCAATCATAAAAAATTGAAAATCTATTTTATTTTTATTTAAAAAGGGGGGAAAACCGGGTCGTCAAAATTTCAAAATGAGATAAAAATATTGAGTGGGGTATCATATGAAAGGGCGTTACTTGTGTATTCTAAAACCAATTTTTATTTATTTTTATGCCTAATAGTTTTTGAGTTATTGAGCAAACTGTCGAAAAAAATACCGTTCCCCCCTCCTTATCTCTGAAGTTTACCAATCGAAAAATCTGAAATAATTATGATCAATAGACATTAATGTACATTTTACAGGAAAAATAAAATCAACTCTCTAACTATTATACTTTTTTTTATAATAACAATAAACCGCCAAAAACAAAGTTACGTTTGCGGTTTGCTAACAAAAGTATCTACATGTAATTTATACTCGTAAATTTATGAACAAAAGTGATTCTTTGAATGTTTTACTTCTTTTATGGTATGGAACCCTCGGTGCGCGAGTCCGACTCGCACTTGGCCGGTTTTTTTTTATGTATGTTCACCGATTACTCGAAGACGCGTGAACCGATTGGGAAAATTCTTATTTGGTTTGAAAGGTTATACTACCCGGATGGTCCCATTTTTTCAGGTCAGGATCTGATGATGGGATTCTGGAGAAGTCGAGGGAACTCTTCAAATTTGATATAGATACTTGAAACAATTTGGGTACCGTTTGAAAGAGTAATATTTTCCAGGTTGTCCTATGGTCATCAGGTCATATGGTCATCTGATCATGGGATCTTGGTGAAATCGAGGGAACTCTTCAAATTTTGCTAATATACTTGAAGTGATTTGGGTATTTTTTATAGTTACCAGTGCATTTGCTTGCAAATGCTGACTTAATGACCAAAGTCATCAAGTCAGGTTCTGACGATAGGATCTCGGAAAAATTGAGGGAACTCTTCAGATTTTATAAGCACACTTCAAGCGATTTAGGCATTTTTTTCAATGCCCTGTGCATGTGTTGTTTTCCACTAAAAAGTAAAAAATAAAATGGAAAATTATTTTCAAAAAAACCGACTTCAAATGCCACTACAATGAGTTTTGAATTCAAATGAATTTTTCAATTTAGGTACACAAATTCGAAGTCGGGCAATCCGCAATTCGTACAATCATAGTCCTTCGTATTAATCGCCCGACTTCGAATTGGTGTGCCTTCATTGAAAAATTATTTCACTCATTGTAGTGGCATTTGAAGTCGGTTTTTTTACAGAATTTTCCATTTTTTATCCTTTAAAATTTAATTTATTGCTAAGTAACCCTTATTACATTTGTACACAATAATACTTCTAAAAAAATTTGTATAAAGTAGATAATAATATATCATGACGAACAAAACAAAATAAAAGTACCGTTATTATACCGTTGTTTCTGAGGTATTTTTATAATGTAACGTTATTTTTTCAGCATCTAATGTCGTGCTAGAGTGATGGATAGGAACATTCATTAAGTTTCCATGACATTAGGAAGGAAAACTTCCGAATTGTTTCTAGTGTAATACATTATATTGTATACAGTATAACAGCTATGATTATATTTCATACATTTTATTCTTCAATAATAATAAACACAATCAGGTATACTTTCATTGTACTGGCAATTTCGCACTTTTATTTATTTTGTTTTTTAAAACTGACCACCCTGGTGGACACGCTGTCTCAGCTTACGTCCGCGCCATGCTTCATTCTTTTATTGTGCGCGGCAATGAGCACTCGACTACAAAAACACGTCTCGTTTTTGTTAATTTAGGTTCAAAGTAAAAAAAATTAAGTGTTCAGTGTTAAAACTTGCTTAATTTTCTATACTGATAATGCTTAGACGCTAGTAAAATTTATTATTATAACAAAAATAAAATCAAATCAAATCATATAATTGTGCATTCATCTTCGTCAGACTCCGAGGAAAGAGGGTAAGTGAAAATTAACCTTTTTTCCCAGATATCACATCAACTCAAATATCAATGCTGACGAAAGTGTGTCCAAAAATTGAAATCCTAAGGCATCTCTAAGCTAACTTGGAGGGTATCACATTGAGGTTATCACGAAAGTATAGCATGATGCGCGAAATAGTCCAGGCATCTCTAAGCTAGCTTGGAGGGTATCACGTTGAGGATACCACGAAAGCATAGCATGATGCGTCAATGCTCCTGGAGGTTGACTGCGGGTCAACACGAAGGATTTTAAAAAACCTCAAAGGACTTTGCGGATACCAACGGGGGACGATGTCGGTGTGGCGCTGTTCTCGGCTTCACTACAAGTGGCTCCGCATGACCTCCCGGACTTTGATCCCGAATTGCTATCGGCGCTCAGTCACAAGAACTATATTAATGGTTAGTCCCGACAGTTGTAAAATTCTAGCCGACCTTCATTGCAAAGAATCAAATAGTTTATTTGATATACTTGCCTGGCTTATGAATAGCCAGTTAAACGTTATAGCCTTTTATCAGTGATAACTATTTCACGACTTAAAAACTAATTCCACGAGGGTACCAACGCGTCGAACTTTTCTAACTATGTACCTACAACAATGATGTTTAGATTTTGTGGTGGAAAATAATTTTACTTACTTTCGAAAATTAATGTTCAGATTGTGTAATGGGATGATAATTTAACTATTAGCTCAAAACTCAATAAGTTAACAATATTATGTATAATGTACCATTAGTCTGAAAGTTTCATTGAAGTGAATTGTTAAATTCTTTCTGAAACTAATAAAAATCTTAAACCACAACGCGTCCTGAACTGAGAAGAAGCTTAAGTATTGACAAATGACATTTTGTTTCGACAAATGACAAGTAATTAAAGTTCACGAACGGGACCAGATGTTTTTTCGGAGAAATAGTTTCGGGCATTATACTAGTTTCAATGGTTACTGATCGTCAGGTGTTGTAAATAAAGAAACCAGCAGGGCGCGGCGGGCGACTTTGCTATCGACACCCACCGCTGGGACAGCGCAATCTCGTTTCTCGAGAAACTAGCTGGCCCCCTCTCGTTACGGCTCGGCCAGCAGGGGGGGGCGTGACACACTTGAGTATTGGCGATCAGCCGCGAGGAAGATGCGACGTGGCAGCGAGTCTCCAGCATCAGCCACAACAAGGACGAGGTTCATCGACGACGCTAGACATTAAGGTAGCCTATATGCCAGTTGTCTTCAACATTTTGAAGTTTATTGGTTACATATCACTGACAAGGAATCCGTCACGATCTATAACATGATCTAGAATTTCGGGAGTTATAATAAGTGAAGACTATTTTTTGACTTTCACTAGGTGTACAAATGTACGTACATTCAATAAAATATTTTAATGAATTGAACAAATTAAGGAACTAGCTCCAAAAAATTATTATTACATAATACCATTTTAAAAATCGTACACTAACACAGTGTACCGCCTTACATGTTCACAACAAAGAAAAAGCGACAAATGTCTTCGACAATCGACATTTCTTTTTTGGGTGAGATAATGTGGGAGTGAGTCAAGTATGTTCGATTATAGTTAAGATGTGTCTAACCTCAAAATCTTACGTGGTAAAAGATACATTCTAAATTTAAAGGCGTTGAATGAATTTGTAGTTCAAAATCCTTTGAAATCGATAGTTCATAGAACAGCTTACAAGCGAATACTTAAAAAGGGTTTTATGCCTATGAACTGAAGAATCTTATTTTAAAGTACCGATTCATCCTTGGTAAAATACATAAAGAAGTTGTGACTCATCTCAGATACTTACCGCGGTTTTTTCATGAAGATTTGTTAGGTGTTAGAGTGTTAAAGTTATTTACTACCCTCAAAACATGCTCAGTTTCCTGGTTTTATTTTAATTTCTGACGATATGGCAGTATCGTTACCCAACCGCAAACTATGACGTGAATTATGTAACAATTCTAATTCTGTAAAAAAAAAAAAAATTATACGCTTAACTCGTTGTATCATCTAAGAGTTAAGCTTAATTCCGATTAAAAGTCCTAAAGTCCACTTCTCCAGCTATTAGGTATGGATGGGGTTACACAGAACGTCTGTAGAAACAAAAAATGTAGCCCGTAAGAAAAATTAGACTTTAGACGCAGCTGTTCGTCCATCATCGGTTATCCTATCAGATGGCCAGTGGTTACAAAACATTTTTTAAGTCATCTAACTCCCTTAAACCTAAAAGGTTGAACTAGTGATTCACACGATTTCCCGGTCTAGATGAAGACTAATTCTTTTCATTAGAGGGATTTTTGTTTTTGTAATAGTTAACGTTAAGATGAATCGAAATACCTCTTTACAGAGTTGATGGCCATATTTTTCGATACATCTATTTTGATACACATGATTTACATCAGTTGCATAGAGGATATCAAATATCCTCATTTAAACGATTGGGTTAATTGTTTCTTATATGGAAATTAAAGATAATCAAAAGCTGACCAAGAGTTACATCCAGTTAATGAGATTAAGCTATCGCTGTAAAGTTATATACTTCAAAGTTATTCAAAGAGTTCAATCCAGTTATTGAATTTATCGCTTCTTGCAATAATGCGAAATGTAATCAATATGAACCCAGACGTCTTAGAAACAGACGCATTCTGAACATTTTGGAACACCAAGTTTACCTTTGCTCTTCTATACATTCTTCTAGAGGTAGAATGCTTTAAAATACTATTATAGACAATGCTTTAGACATACATCGTCTAAGGACCTCTACAACTTTGGATTTCCTTCTTTTACATAAGGTGTCAAAAGACTTACTTCTTATAGTACATTTATTGATGATAAATAAATAAATATGGTCTTTCCCTAGAGAACCACAATTCATAGGAATTACTGGAGGAAGTTCTCTGAAGGCATTAAAAAAAAAAAAAAAAAAGGACATTTTGTTGGAATTTTTAATAATCTATATGTTTCAAAAATTTTGTGTTATTTACAAAGTTTTGTGGCAATACTGCTTTAAATAACGACTGAGATCCGTACAATCCGTACATTATAAGTCAACCTCGTAATTTTCCAACAGAACAACTTGTTAACGACGTAGCATATGGTACGATTACTTGTTATCATTCGGCATTGAGTTTAATTTCTGCTGATGATTTTGGGTCAAATAAAAAAAAAAAAAAAAAATATATATATATATATATTATATTGCGAAAATGAATAGATAAATTAACATCAAACACCACATAGTAGCACACAATATAGTATGCTAACACATTGCTCAATGGGCCTTAATAAGAGTTTATTCATTCCGTAACTTTGCTTTGCTGATCTTGTAACTTTTTTAGCTTTAGGCAGTAGACACAGCACAGAATGAAAACATTAGCATTAGTTAAAGTTAGTATTATTGTTTTTATATAATTCAAGGGAATTATTGAGTTTATACAACGCCAGCTACTACTCAGGGCGAACCAGTTTTAATTATACCATAATCAAAACTGAAGAGAAAGTATAAAAATTTGCCACAGCTTTGAAAAACAAATCGATATGTCGTTTACAAAATCTTAGACCAAGATATATAATAGACAACCTCCTGATAATGTTGAAGCGACCTCATAAGGTCGCCTGCAGGCAGACCACCGTGAGAACGTGTCTGCCGAGGAATATAATCTCTCACGAGAGAGGTCTGCGTTTCAGTGTACTCAGCACCAAGTACGCAACAATTCCTCGGCGAGCACGTAGTTTGTTGCTTGACCTCATCAGAAAAGCAGTCTGCTGGTAACAACCATTACGGACGTTACCTAAGTTTTATAACCTCTTATTGAGCGATGATGCTTCTGTCGCAATAGCTCTTTTGCTCTCTAATCATTAATCATTATAATCTATCTAAATATAAATTAAACCTATTTGTAATGTGACGGGTTTATTGATCCAGGAATTGAACGAAAAGATTGTGTTAATTAAATACTTCTGTGGTATAAAGAGGACCTATTTCCTATTATAATAGGAAACAATTTACTATCTGTTAATGTCCATAATTTAACAAAAATTTTCATCTCTAAACATCTACCTGATTGTGTTTATTATTATTGAAGAATAAAATGTATGAAATATAATTGATGATTAAACGAACTTACCTGTAAGTGAAGTTCTATCACAATTATGTGAATACATTTTATTCGAAAATAATAATATAAGGTCCCTCCCATACCCAAAACCCATGAGTATAATACGAAAATTTTGTTAAATATTCTCTAAAGAATGAAGCATGGCGCGGACGTAAGCTGAGACAGCGTGTCCACCAGGGTGGTCAGTTTTAAAAAACAAAATAAATAAAAGTGCGAAATTGCCAGTACAATGAAAGTATACCTGATTGTGTTTATTATTATTTTCGAATAAAATGTATTCACATAATTGTGATAGAACTTCACTTACAGGTAAGTTCGTTTAATCATCAAATATATCAAATCACATGTACTAGCAAATGGTTGAAATTCTTAAGCGAAAATATTAGAGTTTGTTACAAGTTTTCATTGAACTTTCAAAGTATTTTTGGTCGCTGGAACTTGCAATTCAATTTTGAAGGTATCTTTAATCGACTGAGATGAAATTTCGTACATTTTTTATAATTAACGCAAGTAAACAAGTTTAAAAAAAATCAAATATGACTTTTTCTCTATATGTATTTTTTGTTTTTACAATATTATGTTTAAGTGCAGGAACAGGATACATAATCATAATTTAAATCAATCTTAATATACGTTAATGTATATTTTGCGGTACTATAAGGTTACCTACATATTATTAGATTATACGACATCTGATAAAGTACAAGTTTTGAATTCATATTTGAAATGATAAAAGTTAATATTTAAAAGGCGCATAGAGACATCCCGAGTGAAACCTTTTCATACGCCGAGCCAAACATAATATTTTCCATCTCGGAATACTTGTTTGCGAAAACAATAAGTTTGGTGTTATTGCCGGAAATAAAAGTGGGCCGCTGAATTATTGATATATCAATTTTCGCCGGATTCAAGGTTCCTTTAGTACCTCAAAAGCTTTAGAGCCCATCGGCTTATCATATTAAGTAGCTAAAGTCACGTCAAATTACATTATTCATGATATCACAAAATCTGCGCTTAGTTGTTTTGACTTCTCTACAATCCTAATAGAATCCTGTTGAAAGCTCATTCCATATCTTAATGGAACGAAATTCAAATTACATATCCTGTCAACAAATAGACGTGATCAATTTGTCGATCAGATTCTTCAGACTCGACAGGTTTCTACTACGATCGTAGAGAAGTCAAAGTGACTAAGACTCTACGATTTCACATCGGTTGAGAATGTCCCGGTGTCGGGTCGAAACATGCGTCGAAGAAAGTGTTGGAAGAATTGAGTGTGTTTCATTTGGGCTATATTCCTGACTCCTGTATTTTGGACCATAAATATTCTTTTCTAGTAGTGGATTATAGCAAAGCAAATTATTCTGTCCTGCTAATTATGAATTTCGGCAAAATAACGCCTGCTTCCATTCAAAATTCAATAAACATAATCAACAATTTTATTTATTCAATAAGTTACACGATAACGCACAATTTCACATATTTTGACCAACAAATGTGTCTTTAAAATCGATTTAAATATAAATATATCGATATTTGCCCCTTTATTGAATGGATAATTTATGGAAACTAAGTGCTTTCAGTTTTATAACATGTTTTTATGAGCGCCGCTGAAAAAAGATTGAGCCATTTGCATAGTATTTGCATTTGACACTTCGCAAGTTTAAACATTCGGTTTTTGGTTTCGAATAAATTTGCGTTTAATGCCTGGAAAGTTTTCAGTAGTGGAAACTTGAAGTGCCGTGTTCCTTTTGAAATTACCCTAAATGTCATGAAAATCTTAAAAGTTAGCCTTCTCGTTTTTGACCGACTTCGAAGAACAAATAAGTAGATTACAATTCGCAAGATAAAACCAATGTGGAGATAACAATGTTCGTCTCTATTCTCTAACCTCAATAATTCTGACTTATCTAAAATTTTACAAAAAAGGTAATCGGAAGCAATAAAAAAAAAATTTAAGTTATGAATTAGTCGCTTCATAATGTTAACAGAACTTTGACGTGATAGCTGGGAGATGCGGATTAAAATTCCGCCGAGACAAATTTTATGCGTTTTAAAATTTTATAGGAATAAACTTCCTTTGTGTAGAAAAGACTAACCTAATGAAAAAATATAATAATGATAATACATTATTTTGTTACAGAGACCAGCAATGGAAGACCAAACAACTATCCACACTCGTGAACAAGTGAAATAACATGACCGCGACCAATCCGTTGCTGACTATGCACCAACCGACCAAACACCAGAACCGGACCAAGTTAAAGATGAACAGTATCCCAACCAGCGTCATAGCAGCAGTGGTCATACTCGCCTCGTTGCCTTATACCACCACACTTAACCTGCCGAGTGGGGACCCCGCGCCCGGACGGTCTCCGGGACCGCCTTTCGACGAATCTAACCCCAATATAGATGTGCCAGATGAAGTCTTCGACGAGATCACGACGACTGACGAAATTCCGACGACTGAACTCGTCAGTGAGCCGAGTGTCGAAAGGACGGTGGATGCTTGTGAGTACGCGAGGCTCCCGAGTGACAGTGACGGGATAGTCACGTTGAGTGAACGGGATAGTGATGTGAATTTGACGGTCAGTCATTCAGTGTTCGATAGTGACGAGCTGGTGAAGGGAGTTGTTTATGATGGTAAGTTTTTAATTTTTTTTTAAACACACTAGTTAATATAGCAATGAGTCGAAGATGTTGAGGTGCTTAATTATACGGGGTGGGGAACCCGACTAACCCCTAACGCTTAGAAACCACACTACCAGCAAAGAAGCACTGCCAAGCGATTAAGCGTTCCAGCGCGATGCTGTGTAGAAAGTGAAAGCCTTAGGGGTTACTCCTTCTTAGTTAGTACGATACCATCTTAAGCATCGTTATTTTCCATCATGAGATCGCATGGTTAAGTACTAAATACTTAATAGTATATAAAAAAAGTAATTCGATGAATGTTCACAAATACCTAAAACGTAAAACACGATTGTTTCACAACTATTGCAAAACATTGCTGCTTTTGTTGTTGAACTTACCGAACACGGTTTTCCAATACAGAACAAATCAAAATAGTACATTACCTCGTATTGCGGCAATACAATACAATTTGCGATTCAAAGCCCAGATAGGAGCACTGATTAATAATTCCCTTTGGATCATGTCGCTCGTTGACAACTAGTTAATTCTAGCTAAAGAGACCACCGGGAAATGTCTTGATGAGCGTGAGATCTTGAGAAGGGTTTAAAAAAGAAAGACCAAAGGTGGTACCATGGTTTCCAAAAAATCAAAACTAAAATATTCAAGGCAAAAATGTACATCCATGAAGGTCAATGACTTTAAAGTCATTCGAGTAAGTACCTGATTTCCCTGGCGTAGCATAGCAATTTGGTCGAGAGATCCTGTGTATTTGAGACTGTGTAAGAGTTACTGACCACTTTGAAGTACGAAAACAACATTGGCTGTATCATCACTTACCATCTGGTGAAATCGCAGTCAAGTACTAACTTGAAGACCGTAAAATAACATCTGTCGGCATTCCCCATGGATAAATTAAAAATATTTGAAAACTCCGACAACTACAATTCGCCATTTTTAGATGACGGCCATCTTGAAATTAACATAGTATAGCATTGTACTAGTAATTCGTTTGACGGAGTTGGGAAAAAATGCCTTACTTACACTATTTTGGAAAAGAGCTCTCTTATACTGCTGGACCAATACTAACCAAAAATAGCAAACCAAAAATATACAACCGCAAAAAAAAAATCAAAAGAGAATGACCAAAGGTGGTATCAAGTTTTCTCATGAATTAAAACCAAAATAGTCTAGGAAAATAAAATAGGGTTTTTTAAGAACTATTGGCACTAAACTAAAGATTTGTTTTTCATATCCGGAATTTAATTTTCCATACAAAAAGTTACTTTCTTTTCGATGCACATTTTGTGTCACACTGATTTTACTTAGGAGTTACTACTTGTTTGTTTGCCTATAACTTTAGAATCCGGATGTTAATTAAAAAAGTAAAAACTAGGAGTTAATGTGGAGACCGTAGTGTATAAAAATAAAGTTTGGGTTTGATTCAGCTTGATACGGGAATCCATACATTCATGGTCATTTATCTTTAAACGCATCGAATTCGGTCCATCCGTTTGAGAGCTACGATACCACAGACAGACAGACATCGACGTCAAACTTATAACATTCCTCTTTTTGCATCGGGGGGTTAAAAATAACAACCGTCTCTCAGACTAGTGCTAATTTGCAGCGCAGACTCTGATTATAGTGTTAACAACGTTAGTCTCATGTTTATTCACAGCTTAGCTCACACTCTGACGCGCATCCACACACATACGGCTTCCCAGACATTGCAAACACCTCTAACACACAGCATAATCCCATAAAAATACACTTTTTAGAGTCAATATCTTTTGATGACGCTCCGGTGCCAGCGCGAAATGTAGTCCAAACTAAATATTTATTATTTCAATAACATCTATGACGCCTAAATAAAATTATCTTTCCAGAACTAAAAAAGGGTTACAAAGTTGAGACACAAACATTTGTAGGTACCTCAATTTATCCGTATATTTCACAAAAAACGCTTTCATTTGATACCCATATCGTAAGAGTGCATTAAAAATAATGTGTCCGCCATCTTGGGTGCTCCGCCATATTGGTTTTAGAATGAAGTAATACAGTCAACCATGCATTGTTATCCAAATTAATATAGTACGTGGGGCGCAACTAAATCACAACTCAATCGGTTGCAAAATTGAGTTGTAAGCTGAACAAACGCTTGTAAAAGAAAATATTAAAGTTTTCAGTTTTCACATTAAGGGCGATGGGTACCAACCGGGCGCGAAAATTCAAATTTTATTTAGTTTTTCGCTCATAGTGGGCTAATTATACATGAAAGGCTAATGGCAATGAGTTTTGCGGGCACAACATTTATGCAACTACATGTTTTTAATAAAAACTCTGCTCAACAATACTCATTGACTTCATATTGGTTCCCGATAGCTCGAAATCTGGGAAACTGCAAAAATTTATCTTTCGGGAACCAATATGAGATGAGTGGGAACTTTCGAGCAAAGTTTCTATTAAAAACATGTAGATGCATAAAAAGT
Organism: Coenonympha glycerion; assembly: GCA_963855885.1. NCBI lineage: Eukaryota > Metazoa > Arthropoda > Insecta > Lepidoptera > Nymphalidae > Coenonympha > Coenonympha glycerion. Next base: position 15,042,290 of record OY979636.1, on the reverse strand, counting down.
AGGCCCGCAAAATGCATTGCCATAAATCCACAATGTGTAGTTAGTCTAATATTTGCGAAAAATTAAATAAAATTTGAATTTCGCGGGCTGGTAGGGCCGCAACACCTTAACATAAGTTACCTAACTCAACTTCACTAAGCGGTATAATCGGCGCCACGAAGTCTGCTAAGTTCCTCGGATTAGCCCTCCTATTACAGATGGCTTGACGCGTCCGAATGTTCGACGAATATTCCTCCACCGAATGTTTTATTTCCGAACGATTTCGTCGAAAACTCTGCATTAATCGCGTGAAAGATTACAGAAGAAAACTTTTTACTCTTTACTTTTTTTTTTTTTTTCTCTTTATTAGGGAAACAAACAGCTTGAAATTACACATATAGACTTATTCTAAATATAGTTTTCACTTGAGCCAGTGAAGTTTCCACTGCATTGCATTGAACATTTATATTTTCTAGGGAGTAGTATGAAAAGAGGAAAAATTAAATTAAAATTAAACTACGACTAAGGTTACATTATTAGCATTTGCGGATGGCAGAAATGAAACCTGCATACTTATGTTGGAAATGGTCTATGTGTTTGTATTTCTTATTGTAAATATCGCATGAACGTACAATAAATCGATTACGGCTATAATTAGTCTTAGTAATAGCAAGATCAAACACGTTGAATTTGCGTGCTTTGCGTATATTTGGTTTTGGGATACAAAATTTTATTTTATGCAACAAATAAGGGCTGTCAATGATACCATTAATAATTTTGTATAAAAATATCTGATCTTTATGTTCCCTTCTCGTTTGCAATGTTTTTAATTTTGTGGTATCGAATGAACTAAATCTTTTATTTACGCACTTGATAAATTTTCGCTGAATACTTTCTAGCATTTCTACGTAGACAGTATATTTTACTCTTATAATATGAAAAAGAAAAAATGAGTAACCTTATAAAACCAAATATTTTATTTATTTATCCATTAATGGGAAGTGGAAAACTCATATATAAACAACTCTGCAAACTTTTTATTTAAAGTAAAAGTATAATTTAATTAGAAAATTTCAATTTTTTTTTTCAGAAAGCTTTCGCGAACAACTAAAGCGCCCACTATAATACATTTTATAGAAAAAAGATATTAGAAAAGAAAATGGAAAACATGCAAAGCACAGATTTATATCCAAGTTATTTCGCCGAAAACTCACGCCATTCGCGGGCCGATTACCGGAATGAGTCAATTTAGCTTTGATGTTCAATAAAATGTTACGTTTGTTTCCAAAGAAAACACGTATTGTGACCTTTGAAATAACTCGTTAGCTCGTTGATATGCAAAGAAAAGAAAGAAAGAAAATATTTCATAATATTATGCCACACATAAAATTTTATTGTACACACTTATGCACTAAAACGTTGATTGAAGCTTCCATCACCTAGGCAACAAATACCAGCAGTGCTAGTCTACAAAATGTTCATCTCTGAAACAGCTGCCAGACAGCTGCCAAGCCAAAGATGGCATGCAAAATTGTACTCTATTGCAACTGACAAATTCATAGATGCAAAAATGTACGCTCGTCGCTGCTTTAAATATTTTTGCAGAATAGCCCGGCAGAAATAGCAAATCGCTCTCGGCTTGTAGTTGTTTACATTAACACTAACAACTTTTATTCTTGTTAATTGTTACTTAATTGTTAGTTTTAATGTAAACAAATGCAGGCAATCCTATAGTGTAGCAACATATTAGCGTAACCAGTTGCGGCCAAAGCCTTCTACTAGACCAGACTTACGACAGTTTAAAAATTTGAAAATACTGAATTAGTACAATTTCGGAATCAAACCAGAGAAATCTTTGCTTTAAAACCACAGAGTGCCAATTATACTGTAGAGATCCTCAAAGCTAATTTTGCCAACCAACGGTAGTTGGAAATTGTAATACAATTTAATGGTTAGGGTCATAAGGATTATAATTGCCAAGATAATTCACATCGGCTTCAAAGGATTCACATAGTCACGGCCTAACTCTATCTCGTTTTATCCATTTGAAACATTCAATAAAGCATCTACAGATGTACCAACGTAGTTGCTGACAGGTCAAGTGCTTTTTAAATATAACACAATTTTTATCGAGTTTTCCGGTGGTCAACCTTCACATGGAACACTGAATTATAAGCAAGACATAGTGTATGGGCGATGCCCCCAGTCACAATCCGATGGGACAACAATAAAATTTTACAAAAATATTAATCTGCTTACGACCAAGGCAAGCTCTGGGACCCTGTAAATTATAAGTGACATACAAATAGAGAGCATTCTCAACTTTCTGGTTTAGCCTGATCTCAAAAATGTGTGATACCAGATAACTGGCAACGCCATTCAATCCCACCCTTACTAGAGAAAAATCTAAGACCTATATAGACTTTCGACACAGTTAAAGTATGTGTTCAAAAAATCGGCATGTCTATATTTGCTTATTAGTTAACCCTTATCACTCTTCATGGCGTGTATATCTTGTAATCCTGAAGGGCGGGACTATCTCATAATCTTTGGAGATCTATTAATTCTGGGGTAACTTAATTTTGGATCTTTATTGCCCCCTGCAGAGACATTTGCGTGCTCTGTGGCATGGTAGATCAGATATTCTATTTACTGCTAGATATAACTTTTTAGTCATAAATTAGAATAACGTACTACAAAACTAAATTAATTATATTCTCTACATTTTAACGCAAGCTTTATTATTTTAAGGTTTTGCCTGCCCGCGTGTATTTGGGTTTTCACTGATTCCGTGGATGTAAGTAGTAAAAATTATATTTATTCGGTGACAAAAGGTTGTCTTGTTCCCATTCCATTTCTTAAAGCTTATACTGGTATAGAAAACTAAGTATTACTATAATATATTTTAATATAAACCTACTTATTAAAATGCTCACGACTGCTCATTTGTATTAAAATAAATTAAAATTATTACATGAATTTTTGCAGCCTACTGCCGTTGCGCACGAAAGCGTGAAACAGCACATATAATATGTACCCTTTACTGCACACGAAAATTAATTCCCGCTCCCGCTTTTGGTATGAAATTGCCTCTGGAATATATTTTTAAACCTCAACCACACACTTACTTGTAAGCTGGTAATTTGCGAGTTGTATTTTTACCAGCTTAATTGTGTACATATTAGTTTTTGCCTTGGAATTACTCTAGGCGTATGAAGGTAAAATATGTCCCTTATAATTTCTGACTTTCAGGAACAAGAGGAATCCAATCGTCACTAATGGCTCGTACGGTTTAGACCCATTGGGTCTAAAAAAATTCTTTTTTGTATGTTTAAAAAAAATTGGGTTGCAAAAAATGGGTCATTAGACTCAAATTTGAAAATAGAAATGCAGGTTTTTTACTGGCAATTCTGGTTAATTTTACAAAAATTATACGAAGAGCCAGTCAAAAATGGGTCAGTATAAGATCTCTTTCTTATTTATTTATTTATTTGCATATAAATGACCACATAACACATAAAATATAGTCAAAATGCCCTGTCAGGGCGTAGCAAAAATGTCCTTAATCTAACAATTTTGTCTATCTATAACTAAATGTCTTATTTATGATCGAGTTGACTGCTGTGAAATTGAGGTCAATTTAAACTTACTCATCCAAAAATTCGTTTATACTGTAAAAACATTTTTTAATCAACCAGTCTTTCAATTTGCTTTTAAATACTGTCTCTTTTACTTCGTCTGTAATGGTTCTTGGTAGTTTATTATATATTAATTACTAGCTGACCTGGCAAACGTTGTTTTGCCCTTAAGGATATAAAAAATAGATAAATTGAGATTTAAGCTATCCTATCTTTTAAGTTAAAGCAAACTGCACCCTGTGTGCGAATTTTATTATAATCGGTTAAGTGGTTTAGGAGTCCATAAAGGACAAACATTGTGACACGAGATTTATATATATTAAGATTATTGTTCTGTTATATGGACTAATTTTCGCTACTGTTTCCGATTTATAATATGGCAGGACTAACTTTTTATTCTTCCTAGTTTCTCTATGGTTTGTGTTATCTATCAGTTTAAATAATTGTATATTTTTTCTAACAAAAAGGGCTGCCTCCAAAATATATATACAGGGTAGAGTTAGGATTTTCTTCTCGACAAAATGCGGTCTGCAAGTTTCGCGTCGTTTTATGTTTGCAAGTATCCGAACACATTTTTTTTGCGACACGAATAAATTACCAATGTCGGTACTTTGACCCCACAAGATTATACCATACTTAAGCCAAGAGTAAGCATATTATGCATAATATGCAGACAGCGCTGTTTCGTAATTTGTATTCGCCTTAAGAATGCTGAGGGCGAATACAAACCGCGAGAGCTTCGTCTTCACACTCTGCACATGCTGCTTCCAGTTCAGGCAGGTGTCTATGGTGAAACCAAGGAGCTTAAATTCATTCACCTCCCCTATTGATATGTTTGTTGACAGGCAATTTAAGTGTAGGGGTGCTTTCTGAAATGGTCTGAACTGAATAAGTTTTGTTTTTTTTGTATTTATTTCTAAATTATGTTGTTTAAGCCAGTTTTGAATGTTTTGAAGATTTTTTGTTATACGGAATCTTACACAGGGATGTTGTGATTAATTTATTAGATAACGGCTTTGCGGAAGGCGGAGCGCGCGGCGAGGGCGGGCGAGGCAGGGCGGCGCAACGAAAACAGAATCTTTAATCCACAGTTAATGCAACCTACTGAAATTGTACTACTCTGGCTGCGCTTCTACCCGTAACGGAGACAGTGTAGATATATTTCCTACGTTTTAACGTTTGTTCAATCATTTGCTAACCTGCCGTGCTATTCTGCAAAAATACTTCAAGGAGCGACGAGCGTACATCTATGCATCTATGAATTTGTCTTTTGCATGCCATCTTCGGCTTGGCAGCTGTCTGGCAGCTGTTTCAGAGATGGGCATTTTGTAGAATAACACTGCTGGAAAGTTTTTAGGAGTTTTAGCACTGGTAATTTAATAGATTTCGAGGTTTTTTTTTTGCTAACTAACGAATAGTATAGAAAACGTGATTTCAGATTTGATATGGTTTGTCCTGGTATTTTGAAGAATTTTGAGAAAAAGTTTTAAAGAGTGATAATAGTATTTTTTCGAGTCTTTGCGAGTCCGACCTTTAAAGTATTAGTGCTTTTATAAGTTTCTATCTACTTGATATTAGTTTCAATCTATTTTGCATAAGCTGCCCAAGGATCATTCAAAAACGTAGTATAAATCTCTATAGCTGAGTTTTAAAATGTGATGGTTGATTTGATTCAATTGGCTTAGTTGCTGATGATGGTTCCTGGTTTCTGATAGCATGCATCTACAACTAGCGGTTGTTATATGTGTATGCTATTAGCTTTCTGACCTGCTCCTCCTAATAAATTTCATGCATCCATGCATGCAAAATCTTGAATAGGAATACCTACAAAGTTTTCTTTTCATGTATTGATAAATGTAACTATTATTTAACAGGGCCTACTTTTGTCCGACTTATAAAAAACAATGTAAAAAGCTCGTTAAAAAGTTAGAAGACAGGATCCTGTAGTGATCTATTGTTGTCTCTCGCAACCCTCCCCTCAGTTCATACAACTTTTATATCAAAAGTTACAACTTTTATACGTCCCCGGGTGGATCGGGAAGACTTTTACTTTTATCATGAATGAGAATGTATTTTTGAATTATTATCACTGTTTCTTCGTTTATGGGGAAGTAACTTTTACTATATCTCTGTACGTAAAAACAAAAATTCTGACTCACGCTTTCACTAAATAACTTAACGTCTAACAGCCCAGATGCTTAGTGATTTGTCTTATATTGTAGACAAGGGATTAGAAACTAGTCTTAATGCCCACAGAAACACCAAGAAAGTATAAGTAATTGATCACCTAATGAGTGACGATGCAGCTGGAGACTACTATACTATAGTAACGTGGAATGGATAAGTAACCCGTACGCTTGCTAAACAGAATCGTACCGGAATGCTAAATCGCTTGGCGGTAGCCATTAGGTAGGGTGATAACCAGCCGTAGCTGAAACTTCCCAGTCTGATCCAAATCTGTCCAGACCTAAGCCAATTTTGAAATTATAACTTCGTGCTTAAATCCTTATCCTATAATATTATTTATCTACGCTCATTGCTTAAAGTTCGAATTATGAAATCAAAATGTGTCACATATTGACCTACTTTATCTATAATTATTAAAAAGTTATTCATTATAACATCGCTGTACTATGGAAATATAGTTAGATAGTCTAGATAGTTGAATAATTTCCATTACGATACTCGGCCCTGGGTTCCTGTATTTTTATGTGTCGTCATCACAGACCAGGGAATAACTTAATAATAATGTATATTTTTTGATTATTTAATTATCCACTAAAAATATACTTTATCTGACTTCTATAAATATTTTTCTACTCTTTTTTTGTTTCATGACTTTTGTAACAGACTATAGTCTATACGCAGTTTACAACTGAATTTTGGCGCCATACCTAACTTTTAACATTTCAATGTGTTATTCAAAACTTAGCGCGGAAAAATGTCTAGCAGTGAAACCTACTAAAGAAAATTTAACTCCACCTGACAATTTAGTAATTGCAACAAAAATTACCCATAATCTTTTACCAACAAAGTGAAGGATTTACGACAAACGTTAGCAAGATTTTATGGTTTGGATTTATGATAATATGAGCGTAGATAAAGTAGTGTATGAAACTCTACATAATTAGGTATTAAAACACTCGTGTGATACTATTAAAAAACTCGCCTGCGGCTCGTTTTTTAAACTCACACTCATGTTTTAATACCCCCTATTATGCATCCGTTTCATAAACTACTAATCTCGCACCGACTGCGTCATGTTTCCAGTACCTAAGCCATGGATGTACTTAGAAGCGTATTTCGTCATTGACCTAAGCTAATAGCTTTATTGACTTGTTCAATGTTCATTCGTTCGACAATCGATGATGTTCACGTTTCGTTTCCCATCAACAATTCATTAATTAACAAATTAAATAATGTTCTTAATTGAACAGTTATCGTTAAAAACATAAAGGCGCATTTGACTGTTGAAAATCGAATATTAATTATCACAAACGTGCGGTAAAGTTGGCCACACATTAGTTAGTTTGGAGTTAGTTATTTTGTTCAATATAACATATAACATAATCCGATAAAATATTGATTAATTTATTTATTTATACAACGTCTTAAATATATCTTCAAAGGTTGCCCTACTGGATAGGAAATACTAACCCACTACCTCAACTAACTACTCTACCTTATATTACTAAAACTCAATACTTGAGCAGTGATTTTTGTGAATTCGTTCAGCAAGCAACTGTATAAGTCCACCATTATAATTTACAGTATAAAAACCTTGTTATATGAGCAGAAAAAGCATAAACTTACATTTAAAAATAGGTAGATCGATATAGCGATACATTCTTTATTTGCACTGAGTTACGTGCGTCCAGATATTTCTGGCGGACATACGTCTTAGTTTATATTTTTGTGTAGTTCTGAGGCACAGCGAAAAAGAAAACCTGGGCTTTTAAAACCTCAGCCTTCTTTGAAAGATTCCACGGTGCGATTATTTTGATGGATCCTTACATATTCCGTGCGCTTCGTGCTACGGCTTCGTGCGTGCTAATTAATATATGTGTGTGAAGCTTAATGATAAAATTAAGCAAGCATTGTATTGTTGCAGTAATGAAGCAAAATTTTAACGTTGTGTAGGTAATTGAGTTTCGAGTTTAACGAATAACGAAGTTATTTGTCAAAATGTTTGTGTTACATGACCAATTACATTTTTTAATTAATTGGGTACTCTACATGGCTCACTGCATGACTATTTAATTACAATATACTATATATACTATTATATAACCTATTATCGTTTGTATGTTTGTAATAAATAGCCTTTGTCTGTCTTATTCAGTGGATCGGGGGTTCGAAATCAAGTCATGCATCTCCAACTTTTCAGAGGTGCGTTTGTGGAAACTAAAACACTAGTTTAGCAGTAAAGGAAACTCACAAGCAAAAGATTTAAATATAATGTTTATTAAGGAAGTGCGAAGTTTGCCAAACCCGCACTTCCACTTTTACCATTTATTTATAGATTTTTTATGGTTAAATTAATTCATATTCAACATAAGGAACCAGCCCGTTTGTTACGACTGAATTAAGTATTTTGCGATGTAAATCATAGCGCAAATTCCATCAAAATCGATTCAGTACATTTCAAGGTCTGGATTCAAGGTCTTTCAAAACTTCATAATAATTAATCTGCTCTCGAATGCAAAGAAAATATTATTTTACGAGAAACTGTGGAATCGTTAGCTCTAGAATTGATTCAGAGCTAACGATTTCACAGTTTCTCGTTGTTAACTCAATGTAATATGTATTTAATTGTTTAAATAAAATGCGACTGAATATTAATATTTTACCACTGGAAATGTACAATTGAATTATTAAATTCGCTCGGAACGTGGTTTGAAATTATCTTAAGCATGGGATACACGAAGACGGGGGCGGGGGCGGACTGGCAGAATTTAAGAGCCAAATTATTCAAATTTTTGTAACGCGATATATTTATTCATGTGGTAAACATAACAAAAACTGACATGAGAAATTTTTATTTATTATTCATTAAGAATAAAAGAAAAATTACAAAATTCAGAAACAATTAAATCAGAATAAGAGACGTTGTAATCAATACTACATACGTAGCAAGGGTGTTACATAGGGCAAGGGTGGAGCAAAAATTAGGTACCAATTTTTACACACATCAGCGGAGTGATATCTCTGCTAGGCTAATAACATAATAAGGATTTAGTAGTATAATTTGATTCTCGTTTTTGGCCCCGGAACGCTTTCAGCCCGTTCGCTGAATATTATCTGTGTAAAATAGCCTTAGTTATAATTTATTCAAAGTTTGTCGTCGAAACTAATAGCGCGATGGGGCGTGAAAGGAATATTAATCGTTAACCAGTGAAGATAACATAATAATTTTAAAAGCAGAGACAAATTGTACAGAAGTAATAATATTGAGAAATGTTTCGGTTACTTTTACTTTACCAAAATTATATTCAAAGTATTTAGCTATTTTGATCAAAGTTATTGACTTTTTGTGCTCTTTTAGTAGATAAAAAGTTTATTGAATTTAGTATTTTAGGACTTAAAGATACTAAGAATTTTTAGATAATTTATGATACCCCACTCAATATTACTATCTCATTTTGAAATTTCAACAAAAAATTACGACTGCAATGTCGTCAGGTCACTATTACCTATAACTGTTCCAAATTTCAGATCGATAGCTTTAATAGTCACTGAAATAATTGAGTGTGACAAACGGACGGACGGACGGAGAAAGTCTCACCATAAGGGTTCCATTTTTACCATTTTGGTATGGAACCCTAAAAATGAATAAGTATGTCCGTGAAATCTTTAAGATTATCCCTTTTCTGAAACAAAGTTAGCCATCCTTTCATACAAGTAGAAAGCTTGTTGATTTATTCGTCCCAATGTTTTCTTAAGTTGTTTGTTCGATCATCGTTCGGGACTGTCTCCAACGTTGGGTCTATGTTAGTTTTGGTGAAGTTTAATTAAATTACGTGCTTACACCCGAACTACTATGGATTTTAGAAGACAAAAGCCTTCATGCCTTGTTTGTAATTTTGTATAGAAGTAAGGTCGGCGTAAAGTTGTCGTGTTTTTGTTGTGTTTAATAGCTTCTTTCTGGTGGTACGAAACTGCTTGTATCTTCTTTCATTTCATTTTAGTTATTGTCAGGTTTTATGCACAATATATTATTCTTAATAATTATACATGAGAACCTCTGTTAGGGCGTTGCTGTTTTTTAATGAATGGTCGGGGGACCGATTTTACTATCTTTCCTATACTCATCAATCGAGTACCTACCTAGTCACATTTTTTAATGTGTTTATTACTGTGTGTCAAGTTGTAAGGTGTTTCGGCTTGAAACTATTTAATCTGGTTTCCCCGTCACCTTTTGACCATAGAAGGCAAGGCACTATGCCTTTCTGGCATTTCACCCCTACGTAGTAGACGTACCAAAGACACGTACGAAGCAGTTTGATTCCTTCTTCCTGATGCGCACTGTAAAGGTCTGGAATACTCTACCAGGCACTGTCTTTCCCACCACCTGCAACTTCGGCGCCTCCAAATCAAGAGTGAATAGGCATCTCCTATCTGTATCGTCACTTTCCATCAGGAGTGATCACGGTCAAGCGCTAGCCTACATAGATAAAAAAAACAATGGCACTGTACGCCTACTAGGCAAAATCATACCTAAGAACTGATGTAAAATGGAGATGAACGCAGTGTAGTGTATATGATTTTGCAATGCGATATTACTATATATATAGCTGCTTGTGCTGATTGGCCACTGATTGATCACCTCTCCTGAACAATTTTGTATGAAACATTTTTTTTTCAATGACCATTCCGTATAGAAGGGAAAAATTCATTAAGAACAAAAATATGGAGAGAGCTGATGATTGAGGATTTCGAAGACGGGTGAAGAGCACGGGGAGGGTATCGAAGATAGGTGGGGGGTGCTCGACCAAATGTCATTTGAAATGTCATCCAATTGGCAGTAAGCTGAAAAAAAATTCAAAATGGCGGATTCAAAATGGCCGCCGTACGAATTTCGTCGATATCTCGGAAAGTATAAAAGATGGAAGAGTGGTTTCTTGACAAGAACTGATCAGGACAAAAAGGTCTATTCGATGGCTAGAAAAAAAAATCCAATATTGCGGAATTTTTTTTCCATAGAAAATGTATGGGAAATTTTTAAAGGATTTTTTAAGGGCGGGAAGAAAGCACGCGGGCCACATGTGGCCCGCGCATCCACGCAACCTACTAGTTAATATATATATAGCTACTCGTGCTGATTCACTCACTGACTCATTGATCACCTCTCCTGAATAATTTTGTATGAAAAATTTTTTTTTCAATGACCATTTCGTATAGAAGAGAAAAATTCATTCGGAGGAAAAATACGGAGAGAGCTGATGATTGAGGATTTCGGAGACGGATGAAGAGCACAGCCAAGGGTATTGGAGATAGGTGGGGGGTGCTCGACCAAATGTCATTTGAAATGTCATCCAATTGGCAGTTAGCTGAAAAAAAATTCAAAATGGCGGATTCAAAATGGCCGCCATACGCATTTCGTCGATTTCTCGGAAAGTATAAAAGATGGAAGAATGGTTTCTTGACAAGAACTGATCAGGACCGAAAGGTCTATTAGATGGATTGAAAAAAAATCAAAATGGCGGAATTTTTTTTTTCGATAGAAAATGTAGGGGGATGATTGTTGGCTAATATAGGCGGGAAGACAGCACGCGGGCCACATGTGGCCCGCGACCCCACGCAACCTACTAGTTATATAAATTCATATGCATCTGACATAGATACCCATTTCGGTATCACCTTACATCAGGTAACGCCTTGAAAGTGTCATTATTATTGTTTGTAGTTTCATTATGAAACGAGCGTTGTGCAGTTTTCTATAAGTCTTTATTATAATATATGTAAGCTTTTCTTATGACAACTTTGCATAAATAGCTTGGCTAGAAAGATGAAATTGTCTTGACTCGACATTCAACGCACGTTTTGTCCCGACACCGGAACATCAGTCGATACATCTTTCTAGCTAATTATGGTTCCACTAAGTGACATTTGCTTCTATACTAAAGAGCTTGATTTGTACAAGCATAACAAATACTTAAACATATATTATGTTCAACAATGTACATTGTACATAGTATTAACGCTTTTTAATGCTGTCGTGAAAAATGCATATTTTCATTTATTTACAACATCAGTATAGATATTTTATTGAATACATACAAATATCTTAATAACAAAATGTGGCCAGATAGCGTCGCGCCTTGGCCCCAATGCATTCCGACAAAAATAAACATTTATTTTCACATTCAACGGAGCTCCGCGGGAATCACTAAAAAGGCCTCTCGGAGCTTCCAGTTCTATGGAATACGAATATTTTTTTTACTTCAGGTACTATATTTAGAATCAGAGTTACAATGTTTTATAACTAGAGATATTTCTGAGAGCGCAAGCTTTATGTTATGAAACTTTCGACCTCTCTCTATGAAAATATGTTGCTGTGGGATTATTACAAATGCTGGAAAAATTTCAACTCGAATCTCAATTTGGTTTCGCCATATATGCGGGGAGTAACCGAAAATGTACGAGTATATTACCTAACCTTGTACCATACCAATACTCTCTCATTTTGTCACTTTTTGGAGACGCTCTAGGCGAGATACTCGTAATTTATTTTTCCTTATATAGAACTAGCCGATGCCCGCGACTTCGTCCACGTGGGATAAAAATTATTCTATCTTTTAAGTTGGACCAAATGACAGATATTCACGAAGTTTGAACTAAATCGGTTCAGTAGTTTAGGAGTCCATTGAGGACAAACATTGTGACACGAGATTTATATATATTAAGAAGATTTGTAATATTTTAATTGACATCTACCTTAACCGGTGGCAAAAATGCGAGTTTTGTCGCCAACAGTAAAACCACGATGGCACGTTCTGTTTGCTTGTACGAAAAAGGTTTAATTTATATTATGTAAATCATTCATATGTCCTTATCCTAGAGCTTCTTATCGGTGAATCCCGTCGAACTTTAACAAAATTAGTGGTAGTTAATCAATAGAGCAGGCAATTAGAATTTCAACTAAAAATTATTTATTTTAAAGTCAATCAATCAATTATAATGTTTTCTACTTATATAACTATAATAAGCCCGTTGATCTTAAGTAGTACATTTTGTTAATGTAACTCGTAAAGTTATACATGACCGGATTTGTAGCCCCACTCTACCTAGAAAGAGTAAAGTTCGGAACCTTTGGACTATTCCTTAGGGTAGGCAATATTCCAACCCTTGCAACTGTACCTGTTGTTTTATGGGCGCTATCGGAGGGTTAAATTAAATACATATTTAACCAGCACCCTACCTTAATATGCAGAATAAATTGGTTAGTTCTGAAGGTCATGACCTACTTAGACTTTGGATGTATTATGCATAGCGGACATCTATTACTAAGACTTCACTTTCTGTCCGTCCGCCTGCCTGTTATCAGGCAGTATCTCTTGAACCGTGATATTTAGACACTTGAAATTTTCACAGATGATGTATTTCTGTTGCAGCTATATAATTTACAGCAAACACAATAAAATAAAATAATATTTAAGGGGTTTCCATACAACAAACATGGTATATTGCTCTTTTTAGGGTTCCATACCAATTTGGTAAAAATGTAACCCTTATGGTGAGACTTTCTCCGTCCGTCCGTCTGTCACACTCGATTATTTCAGTAACTATTCAAGTTATCGTCCTGAAATTTAGAATAGTTATAGATAATAGTGACGCGACGTCATAGCAATCGTAAAAATTTGAAAATTGTTTTTATTTTTATTTAAAAAGGGGGGAAAACCGGGTCGTCAAAATTTCAAAATAAGATAACAATATTGAGTGGGGTATCATATAAAAGGGCATTACTTGTGTATTCTAAAACCAATTTTTATTTATTTTTATGCCTTATAGTTTTTGAGTTATTGAGCAAACTGTTGAAAAAAATACCGTTCCCCCCCCCTTATCTCCGAAGTTTACCAATCAAAAAATCTGAAATAATTATGATCAATAGAAATAAACGTATATTTTACAGGAAAAATAAAATCAACTCTCTAACTATTATACTTTTTTGATAATAACAATAAACCGCCAAAAACAAAGTTACGTTTGCCAACAAAAGTGCCTACATGTAAATTATACTCGTAAATTTATGAACAAAAGTGATTCTATGAATGTTTTACTTTTTTTATGGTATGGAACCCTCGGTGCGCGAGTCCGACTCGCACTTGGCCGGTTTTTTAATTCGTAACTACTTACAACATGACATTAAAGAAAATTAATCTAGTAGGTATAAGTAATAAGAACAATTTGCTTTCACTCCGAAAGTTTTACAAATTGTAGATTATTTATTTAAAGTAAATTAATATAGATTTATTAAATAATATTTCAGACTGATGAAAAGAGACAAGCCATTAGGACGCTCTCTAGATATTTAATTAAATCCAGTCTATTATTTATTGCTAATTATAATCCTGAGACGGCAAAGCCTCGTATTTCATGATTAATTGCGATGCTCAGAGCGAAGCTCTTTTGTAACTATTCTAAATTCCGTAATCAATCATATTTCAGCTGCGATGCAGAACTGAAAATTATTATAATAATATTATCATGATGAATTATTGAACCATTAAATTATTTTGCTTACTCTGCAATATCGGAAAATAAGTACTTATGGCAGTATCTACCACAGAAATGTCTCAAAAACTTTATGACGTACATACATATTTTTAACCGACTTCAAAAAAGGAGGTTCTGTATTCGACCCGTACGTTTGTATGTATGTATGCATATTTGTCCGCGATTAATTTTATTTTTCTTCATAGTTTGGCGCAATTCAATGTCCATATATTTTCTACGATTTTTAAGAAACGATATTATAGAAAAAGAAGAAATAAAAGAAACGCAACGTTTGTTATGTCCTAACAAATAATGCAATTGTTAAATACAATCGAAAGATAAAATAAAATGTGATAACAAAAAGAGAAAGTGCCGAGTTACTTGCCCGTTCTTCTCGGTGCAAAACTGCTCTCCGAACGTGGCGGTAGAGCTTGACATTAGTTGAGCCTGTGTGAAAAGAAAAATAAATCACAATTTTCATTTTTGGACTCAGTAATGTACGAGTATAAGTACGATGTAGTAGCTGTATGGTTAATACCACAGAATAATACAACTTACTTCTCTAATCTGTGATTAACTAAGACGATGATGGATTGACTATAAGACCATAAACGACGATGACAGATGTTGTCGGCAGCGAAAAAATATCGCTGTGAGCATTGAAAAAGATACTAAAAACTATTGTTTTTTCAATTCCCAACCATCCATTTTTCCCTCCTATTCCCTCACAAGCGTGTGTGAAATGCCGAGCCAATGGCAACGGTATTTCTATTTACTTTTAACGTGAAATCAACGGGTCTGCCCGCGAAATTCAAAATTTTCGTCGTTTTTTGCAATTTGTACGCTAATTAGACATGATAGGCTTATGGCAATCAATTTGCGAGAATGGCAGTATCATCTTTACATGATTATATCAAAATCTTTGCATAAAAATGTGTATCCTAGGAAATTAGTCCGAGTATCGAGTTTTATGTGAGTAACTCGCAAATCTTGGACTAATTTCTTTAACTCGACACTTTCGAGCAGAGATTTTTATATAAACACGTGAAGCAGATATTGGGATTATCGCAATTCGACGGCCAAGAGCCTATTATGTCTTATTAGCTTAAAAATCGCGAAAAACCACGAAAAATTTGAATTTCGCGGGCACAGCCGTGGTGTGCTCCTTAATTACCGTCGTTGGCTCTCGGTGGAAGCCAGAGGGGCTAGTACAAGTTATTGTACGAATTTCAATCGCAAAAACGAATCGAATGCCTCCAAAAATTTACAGCCAGCGCCATCTATTGTGCGCATGTCAGTGACTGCCCATAGATGGCGTTGACTGTAAATGTATGGAGGACTTCGATTCGTTTGTCCGATGCGAGTCGACTCAAAATCCATACAAAAATCTGTACTAACACTGTTTGATTTCAAAGGTAGCCAGCCGCCAGAGAATTTCTGCCTGCGTCAAACGAATTTCCCCACACCAATATGTCCTGTCCGGACTTTAGAGCCTGTGACGCTTTGGGATTGGTTACTGTTGATGAAATTTTCCTTGATCCGCGCATGTGCAAGAACTCCTTAATTGCTTGGCGGGTATATCTTTGAAGGGATTGCGGTGACAGACGATTCTGGAATATAGAAGCCTCCTACCAGACAAAACATGATCCAATTTATGCAAGTGAAAATGAAGATTTTTAACTTATAGGCCCAACTTATAGGCTCTCATGAAAAGTAAAAACTCTACCGCCAAGTTCAGAAATCAGGGGGCCTGCCACCGTGACCTAAAGTAATATTATTGTAATATTGTTTTAAAATTTCTAATAAACAAAAACAAATAAAAAATTTAAAACTGGCAAGAAGCTTGGCACTTGCTCTTTTCAAGCTGTCATATTATTCCCGGGATGTCCCGGTTTCAGGACGAAACGTGCGTCGAAGAAAGTGTTAGAAAATTGTGTGTGGTGTTTCATGTGGGTAGTGTTCCTACTATACAGAATCTTTTCAAGTAGCGGATTATAGCAAAACATTGATATCCATTCCAGGACCAAACCAGGGACTTCCTGCTAAGTTGTCAACTGCGTCAACAAATATATGTCAAATCGGATCTTGCGTTATAGTGCCATGTGTAAAAAAGAACACAAGAATAACCCGTCAGACCGTCCATAGAAAAATCTTTATTCACGAGCTCAGCACGAGCTTGACTCAAAACGTCCATGATCGTGACAGCTTTTCCGTCAAAAGTGTGAAACACATTGCGGCAGAAGCCAATTTTCTGTGAAATCCTTTGTGCTGTTTCACTTTACCAGCCTTCGACATTTTGGTTCAACCAATATGCAATAAAAGACTAGAAAAATTGCTATCCTTTATGAAAAAGAATAAGGGTAGGCCTTCCACTTTGTCAAAATCGCTTATGTTTCATTCGAATTATATGGAGTTTGATAGAGTGCCGGGGCGCGCCATCGTGGATTGAACTATCTATACATTGCCCGCATCGTCTGTATTAGCAACGCCATCAACAGCAATCGTTACCTACGCTGCACAAACGATGCAGACATTAACCAATCGGTGTCCAAGATTTTACTTCATCGATGCTATAATATTATGTTTAGTGGCAACTTCCTTATTGCGTGTCCTCTTCCTTTAAATTGAAGTTTGGCGGTCAACAATCTTAAAGCCTTACTATTACGAGGCCCGTGAACTACGATGTCTCCATTAATGCAAAATACTAAATAATTTGTTATTCGTATATATTTCGATCATGTTGTGGTGTTATTCGGATTCATATAGTAATAATCTATGCTCCTGGCCATTTTTGGTTCGGAAATACTTCTTTAAAACGAAATAATAATCAATTTTGATCAAAATTTTTATAACTTTGGTCGAGTTCCGTAATACCAAAAATTATGAATGAAAACTTGTAACTTTCTTTATTAACTGGTGTTTTTCTTTAGCTGGACAATAAAAACTGTGCTCCTGTACTTATGCGACGTGAGATAGTGTTGTTTTTATTACAAAACAAATAAGCAGAAAACACGTCCTCTTTGACATAAAAATAAGCAAAACTAAATTCGTTTACAATTTCGTTTAACAACAGTATTTCGGAACCAGATATGGCCAGGAGCATAGAATATTACTATACAAACCCGAATAACACCACAACATGATCGAAATATACACAAATTACAAATGATTTTGGTATTACGTTTGTATGGGAGACATGGTAGTTCACAGGCCTCTTAAGTGCCGTTTTCTTTAAATCTGGGTAAGTGAGTCCGGTCCCAATCCTTTATATTGTCCAATCATTTACATCTCTAGCGCCTGGAGACATCTTCCCAGCAATTTTTCCCTCTATGGACTCCTCTTTGCCGATGGCCAAAGAAAGCAACTTTTCTGGGTGTAGTGTATTGAATACGAACTCTACGCTATGGATTGTAACATTAATAATCACAACATGGTGGGTGAGCGTCATTGCAAACAACAAAAACTGTCCGCTATGGACAACAAAAGATCAATGGCGACCCACCCAACAAAGCTCACATCTGCGGAACTTTCCTGACGGAGAAATGAACAAAGTACGCTTGTTATTTTCCTTTCTTCGAATAATACTGCGGACATGGAAAGTCAATTTGTTAGAAACATGCTGATACTCTATGAAATAATAATATTCTTGTATTTTGTGGATATTTTACGTTGCTACGTGCTACTGTTTAACCGACTTCAAAAAAAGGAGGAGGTTCTCAATTCGTCGGAATCTTTTTTTTTTTTATCTATGTATGTTCACCGATTACTCGAAGACGCGTGGACCGATTTGAAAAATTATTTTTTTGTTTAAGAGGGTTTTGTTTCCAGATGGTCCCATTTTAATCAGGTCAGTATTTGATGATGGGATCCTGGAGAAATCGAGGGAACTCTTTAAATTTTATATCGACACATGAAACTATTTGAGTATTATCAGAAAGAGTAATATTTTCCAAGTTGTCCTATGGTCATTAGGTCAGGATCTGATCATGGGATCTTGGTGAAATCGAGGGAACTCTTCAAATTTTGTTAGTATACTTAAAGCGAGTTGGGTATTTTTTATAGTTACTGGTGCATATGCTAGCAGATACTGATTTGATGACTAAAGTCATCAAGTCAGGGTCTGATGACGGGATCTTGGTGAAATCGAGGGAACTCTTCAAATTTTGCTAGTATACTTGAAGCGAGTTGGGTATTTTTTTATAATTACTGGTGCTTTTGCTAGCAGATACTGATTTGATGACTAAAGTCATCAAGTCAGGGTCTGATGATGGGATCTTGGTGAATTTGAGGTATCTCTTCAGATTTTATGAACACACCTCAAGCGATTTGGGTATTTTTACAACGCCTTATGCATTTTATTGTTTTCCACTAAAAAGTATAAAATAAAAATGGGAAATGCTTTCCAAAAAACCAACTTCAAATGCCACTACAAAGAGTGAAATAATTTTTATTTAAATTTAAGGTACCTACACCAATTCGAAGTCGGGCGATTGTTTATGACTTTGTCATTTCTTTGCACATCAAGTAAGTAAGAAGGACTATTAGGGATTGTATGAAACATTGCCCGACTTCGAATTGATGTAGGTACCTTAAATTTAAATAAAAATTATTTCACTCTTTGTAGTGGCATTTGAAGTTGGTTTTTTGGAAAGCATTTCCCATTTTTTTTACGTGGTGCTGTAGATATTTTACGTTGGTATAATATAAACGTCTATTATCGTTACTATAAGGTATGAAGAAAGAAAATGCAATTCTTTTGGGGAAAATAAATTGCGTCATAGTTCAAAAACTAGTTTATGACCAAATACTAGTCAGTCTCACGCATCCAGAAGCAACTAAAATAATTATTGTCTTTTAGGTGTTTCTCGACCTAAGTTAACAAACTACCGCAAAACTAACTTTTTTTTTGGAGGTTTATTGATAATATAAAAAATGCTACTATTTGTATAGTATATATTAGTTTTATTTTTTGTAGCATACATTTTTTTATTAAATTTTTTGATTGAAAGTATGTACTAAGGTACATGAAAAGGATGCTAAATCAATTTATCAGGTCATTACGCACATCGTAATGTAGCCCCAAAGTAAGCGACATCTTGTGTTATAGCTAGGCTCACTTGGGCCTATAAATTACAATTTTACAATGTATTATTGTAACATTACATGAACAGAGTTCAAACTAGGGTACAGGTACTTTGAAATAGTTAACATTGGGGTTTTTGAAACTATGTTCTTTGTCCTACATGGGTCAAAACACGATCCTGCAGTAAGTTGTACTGATGTAACAAGACCTTAGATCATCATCTTTTAGAATATAATATGAATAACTTAATAAGCTACAGCCCTAACTATACTCGCGTAAAATTTGCGTTTTGTAAGCCTAGTAAGTAAAAGCTTTCAGTTTGACTCGGACTAATCCTAAAACTGTACTCTTTCTTTAAATGAAGACTAGCTGACCCGCAATTTTACTGCCATAAATATTTTTTTTTAGCTTAGAAATTACGAAAAACTAATTAAAATTTGTGTTTTTCGGGCAGACCGTTGCATTCAACATTAAAACCCATTACAAATAGCACGGGTGAGGTTAACGTCGTAGCAACTAACAATGTTTAGACACGCCATCCTATTGGACGGTGCTACTTAGCTACTTAGCCAGGAAAAGCTATTTCAGTAGCTTCATGCACTATGCAGTGTCTGCGACCCCATTTAGCTAATTGATGTCAGTTACCTCCAAAGTTAGTGGGAAATTTGTATGGGCAACTTGGAACTTTGACAACAAACATTTTTAATTAGAAAATTTGAATATATTGTACTGAGAATTTTGGTTATATTAATTAAATTTGTATTAAAAACTAATGTCAATTATTTTACATACTATATAGCTGACGCAGAAAATGTTGATTTGCCATATAAACTATTTTCCACACCACTAAGGTCCACTTGCGTCAACCCGGGTTAGGCTCGGTTGCTTGACTTGACTTTAACCGAAACGTTATAGTTAAATATGGCGGCCTGACTCTTATTTCGAAAGACATAACAGTCAGACCGCCATATTTAACTATAACGTTTTGGTTAAAGTCAAGTCAAGCAACCGAGCCTAAGTGTGTTAACTCAGAGTTAAGTTGTCAAAGATGTCCAATGAGCGACGTTGAATCTAGAGTTAAAAATGTAAATCTTTAACCCCATTTCGCGCAAGTAGACCTAAGTGAAGTAACTATAAATAAATAATTTTTCAGTGAAGTAACTATAAATAAAGTAGTTTACGTTAAATACGTTTGAACGTATCAAATAAACACAAAAAACGTCATAAAAATTGGTCAAGTTGTTTCGGATATGTTTTGTTAATTTGCGTTCTTAATTTCTCTTTTTCTCTCTCTTTGGCATGTTGTTTACCATATTCTGTCTACCATATTCAATAGATCCTCTTTACTCTATATAACGACGGTATAACGTATTATCCGAGACACGGAAGTAATCCGTATAGGAAATAGAAATTACTGCTTTTTAGTGACCTTTACTTTAAAAACTTAAAAGATAATAATTACTTTCTTTAAACGTCATGTATTTTGGGCCTTTAATCTGAATTCGTTCTGAAGCAGAAACACGATTGGATAGCATTTACTCGATAGAAAATTCTCCCAAAAGAAATCTCCATTTTTTTTCAAATATCCAGATCCGGTCAAAACTGATTTTTTGAAATGAAAATGAAAGATTAGAAAAAAACGAACGTTTTCCTGGTTTAATAAATTTATTGTCTCGTAAAAAGTATACAATCCTTACTTAAACGAAACTTAAGGCTAATTAAGTTTTTCTGTTATATTCCTCCGCAACGCTGCCCACCAACGTATTTGTAAGATTGAGAAGGACAAAAATAAAATCAGCTTAACTAGAAAACATCTTCTTTTAAACAAGGTTAAGAATTCTATCTAAAATCTGTCCCATTCCATTCCATTACAAGTTTGGCCTTTAGCGAATTAAGTCGTTCCGGCCAGAATAACTTTATTTCCCGTGGAAAATTTAACCTTACGTAAAAATTACACCGAGGGTCCTAGCCGGGCGAATTGTAAAATCTACAGCGATTTATATTGTCTTGCGACCGCAGACAGCTTAGGGTAATACGAATGAATATACTTACCCGTATTTTTAAAGAGTATTTCTTTTTGAATAATGTTTCCGGTCGAACACGTTTTCCTTGCTTTATTTTTGAATATTTATAAGGATAAGGAAAAATTGGTCAAGTGCGAGTCGGGCTTGGGCTCTAACGGTTCCGTACAATGGAGACCCATTCTCAATTGTATTAACGTGAAATCAACGGGTCTGCCCGCGAAATTCAAAATTTTCGTGGTTTTTTGCAATTTGTACGCTAATTAGACATGATAGGCTTATGGCAATCAATTTGCGAGAGTGGCAGTATCATCTTTACACGATTATATCAAAATCTTTGCATAAAAATGTGTATCCTAGGAAATTAGTCCGAGTATCGAGTTTTATGTGAGTAACTCGCAAATCTTGGACTAATTTCTTTAACTCGACACTTTCGAGCAGAGATTTTTATATAAACACGTGAAGCAGATATTGGGATTATCACAACTTGACGGCCATAAGCCTATTATGTCTTAATAGCTTAAAAATCGCGAAAAACCACGAAAAATTTGAATTTCGCGGGCACACCCGTGGTGTGCTCCTTAAAGTAAACTGAACATCCCTCCCCACCGAATTCAAATACGAGCAAAAAATCACGTTTGTTGTATAGGAGACCCCTTTAAATCCCATACCGTATTTACCCTTTGAGTGCGGAACCCTAAAAAGGCAATACGTTCACCTGATGTTGCCACGGAAGACAGTGTATCCCAGGCAATAGCATTGCAATATCGAAACAAATCAAATCAAAATAGTTTTGTTTCACATAGGTCCAATGTACAGGCTCTTGTTAAACGTCACATTTGTCACATATATATATGGTGATAATTACAAGTCGACTTAAAGCTAAGGTAAATTTGATAGGGGGCTAATTCATTCTCCCATGTGAAAAAAATCATTAAAATGTATTCAATAGATCCCTCTATCAACATTACTACTAAAAACCACTACTACAAAAAACTTTCACCACTTTCAAATATTAACGTGGATGTTAATACTACATTTCCATTTTTAGGGTTCCATACCAATTTGGTAAAAATGGAACCCTTATGGTGAGACTTTCTCCGTCCGTCCGTCCGTCCGTCCGTCCGTCCGTCCGTCTGTCACACTCGATTATTTCAGTAACTATTCAAGCTATCGACCTGAAATTTAGAATAGTTATAGATAATAGTGACGCGACGTTATAGCAATCGTAAAAATTTGAAAATCGTTTTTATTTTTATTTAAAAAGGGGGGAAAACCGGGTCACCAAAATTTCAAAATGAGATAACAATATTGAGTGGGGTATCATATGAAAGGGCGTTACTTGTATATTCTAAAACCAATTTTTATTTATTTTTATGCCTGATAGTTTTCGATTTATTGGGCAAACTGTCGAAAAAAATACCGTTCCCACCCCCCCCCTTATCTCCGAAGTTTACCATTCGAAAAATCTGAAATAAATATGATCAATAGAAGCTAACGTATATTTTACAGAAAAAATAAAATCAACCCTCTAACTATTATACTTTTTTGCTAATAACAATAATCCGCCGAAAACAAAGTTAGGTTTGCGGTTTGCCAACAAAAGTAAACCTATATGTAAATTATACTCGTAAAATCATGAACAAAAGTGATTCTTTTAATGTTTTACTTCTTTTATGGTATGGAACCCTCGGTGCGCGAGTCCGACTCGCACTTGGCCGGTTTTTTCGCTCTAATTATACCCAAAGTCCCCCGTACAATAACCACCATGTTGCTGAAAAAAGAGAAAAAAACACCCTTGAAAAGCAAGCTCCCGACGGTATACGCCCGATGTCTAAACCATCGACTCCAATATCCCCAAAGTGTTTTTAATCTATATTATTTTCACATAAAATTTCATTTTAAAACCGTTGGCCCGGCGCCAGTAAAGTTCTCAGCCGAACTCCTTTTATTTGACTTCACCGTAATTTTCTATATTGACCTTCGCAACGGACCCTTTAGTAAGTTGAATATAATTGGAAATCTTTCCGAAGAAAAGATTCGACGGACTACTAATAAGAAATATATTTAGTAGCTTTCGGATTTGGATTACAATAACCAAATTGGACGTCGATGATTAAAATTTTTTACCAAACTTCATAAAAAGGAGACTCTATTTTCGATCCATATTTTGAGACTTTTTATATTTCTCAAAATGGTTCGTCAGATCATCAACTCTTATATTTAACCCCTTCTAACTCAAACCCCTCTGGTTTTAATTTTTTGAATGGATAAACTTGTAGTTAGGAAAAACGTCGATTTTGTTTGTCGTTTGAAATGCCTGTTCCACCCACATAACGATTCGTAGAGTGAGAAGAGGAACTGCTTGGGTTGATGTTTTAGCCTGGAAGACTTCAAAACCAGCTGGTTAGTTCTGGCCAAGGTGGCAAGCTGTGTATTAAACCTGTTTTAAACTAAAATTACATATAAGCACGGAATACATAATAATACCTAACCGTACAGAATGCTAACTCCGCAAGATGATTTAACGAAATAGCGACTCCAGCGCTGACAGACACAAAAAGTACAATCAATTTGCAATAGCCCCTAGCCCAGCCTCCGTAAACAACACGCAACTTTAAGTTGTAGTCTCTTTCTATCGCGTATCTTTATCTCATTTGACGTACAGGTTGCCTCGCAATCGGGCGCACGCAGCGCGTGAAATAGACCGTACAAGAACTAACGCGAACATATAGTTAGTAACCAGCGTGCGGCGGCCGTCTGAAATGAGTACGTCTAGACGTCTACCTGTAGTATCTTCGATCACGTAATAAGTGAACCTGGCCTGATATTAGTAGATTCCAAACTGAACCGAACCATATCTAACCTCCCAATTTAATTCCACAGGATGTCAAGTTTGATACAGCAACTTTACAAGTAACAACCTAACTTACAAGTCCCTGCATAGACGAAATGCCCGCTGGCGTAACGAGTAAGGCGCTTGTCCTTAAAACTTCACGAACCAGTCACCCAGTGGGAATAGTTCGTTGCACCCATATCGACTGCACGGTTCTTCACCCCACCTGGGGGTGGGTGCACCCGCCTGCCCCCTTCCTGCACCTTACGTAGGTGTATTTGAGCTATCGTTGCGGGGAAAACGTGGTGGATAGTTTTCTATAGATAGTGGATACCAAATGAGGGAAAGATTGAAAAATTTTCTTTGCATAAGAGTGGATGAAGCGAGTATCATTTTAAAACCACTGTGAGTATATTTCTTTAGATTAATGGATATGAAATGAGGTATAACTCACGATATCAATTTTATGATTATTCAAAAATATGAAAGAATAAATTCTTTGCAGAGATGTTTTATTGACATCGTTTTAATCGTTATATAATGAATACCAGTATGTCTAGTATCTGAAGTGACCAACATTTGCACACTTTGCTAAATTTGCAACGCCAGTTAATTTCAGGAGTTTTGCCCGTAGCTCCATCCGCTTGGACTTCAGGTTGTTGAAAATCCTACAGGAACCAGGGATAAAAAGCAACAAACAGCCTTGCTACTTCAGTGGTTGTGGCGTAATTCACTCACAAACATCCAAACAAAACCACAAGCTTTCACATTGCCAATTTGAAATTCTTTCTATTTCAATGTTTAAACTATAAACTTAGTTTGGCTTCAATGACTTTTCCCCGAAATCCGACAAAACTGGGGTAGCAAAGTGAATCGAAAACCTAAATCTGGGTTAAGTTGAAACCTATTCGTATTTATTTGAATAGGAAACTCTTCGAACCAGCGGGAACTAAGTTCAATGACTGCTTTTGGTATTTAAGCGCAGCGCTCCAAACTGCGCCAATATTTTTAAAGCTCTTCAATGGCGTCGAGTTGGTGAAGAAAGTCTTTTTCGGCAACTTGCTCGCAAATTGCTTCATTTTTAAGGTTCCATACAAAAAGGATATAACGGGACCCTCTTACTAAGACTTCGCCTATATCTGGGTTAAGTTGAAACCTATTCGTATTTATGCGAATAGGAAACTCTTCGAACCAGCGGGAACTATGTCCAATGACTGCTTTGGGTATTTTAGCGCAGCGCTCCAAACTGCGCCAATATTTATAAGGCACTCGGGCGGTGTCGCATTGGTAAAAAAATATTTTTCGGCAACTTACTCACAAATTGCTTCATTTTCAGAGTTTGTATCCAAAGGGTAAAAATGGGACCCTATTACTGAGACTTCGTCGTCTGTCCGTCCGTCTGTCACCAGGCTGTATCTCTTGAACTGTGATACTTAGTTCTCTCACAGTAATACTTCATCAATAAGGGAAATTTTCGTATATAATAGAGCCCAAAATCGTTCATTGCAATCAAAGGGGGAAAAATAGAGGTTTTTAAATTTTAAAATGAGATACTTATGGAGCATTGTCTCATATTAAAGCGTAACTGTACATTCTGTTAGATATGTAAGCATTTTACTTCTTCCATGGAACCCTCGGTGTGCAAGTCTGACGTGCACTTGGCCAGTTTTAAATAAACAAACACTTTTGACTTAGTGTTCGACAAATTAAAACATTTTATGCAGGGCGAATAATACTAGAGTCTACACTAAATCTATTGGCTTAAATTAATAACCCAATCTATAGATTTGCCCTATTAGGGATATATATTTAACATAAGCAGCATACAAGTTTCTGTCTCAAGTAGAGAAAATTTGTAAAGAAAAGTACATTAATTTTGACCTGTAGTACACAAGGCTGTAAATTCCTATTTTGCCGTGACTTGTATAATGGAAATTGGGATCTTCTGCTTGAATACGTTCGCCAAGGAAATCAAAAGAAGTAGGTATGTAGATGAGTAGCGTTTTCTTTAGCAACAAAGAAAAACGTCATGCATGATTAATATCGCGCAGCCGGAATAAGCTGGCCCTCGTCCCTGATTCCATTTATCCTCGACAAATTGGCGCAAGTCCAGGTTATATCGATCGGGGGCTTTAAACCATGTAATGATACTCTTTATGGTCAACGCGCCCCAATTTGTTTGAGGCATTCCGGTTATTTATAGTTGATTCCGTGGAAATGATAGCGCATATCAAATTGTTGGTAATGGTGGGACGCTATCGAACTATGGTCATTTTACTGTGGTTTTAACTGACATTTTAGTTGGATAAACTACCCTTATGTATCGTTCTGTAATAGTAGTTGAGTTACTAGTTTCTTTCAGAACGTAAAGGGGAAATTTGTGGCACATAAAAAACTTCAAATGCCAGTACAAAGAGTGAAATAAATTTTAATGTACACCAATTCGAAGTCGGGCTATTGTCTATAACTTTATCGTTTCTTATTAGTGTTTGTACGAAACATTGCCCAACTTGGAATTGGTGTACATTAAAATTTATTTCACTCTTTGTAGTGGCATTTGAAGTTGGTTTTTTGGAAAGCATTTCCCATTTTTATTTTTTACTTTTTAGTGGAAAGAAACAAAATGCACAACGCGTTGTAAAAATACCCGAATCGCTTGAGGTGTGTTTATAAAATCTGAATAGGTCCCCTTAATTTCACCAAGATCCCATCATCTGATCCTGACTTGATGACTATAGTCATCAAATCAGTATCTGCTAGCAAATGCACTAGTAACTATAAAAAATACCCAAATCGCTTCAAGTATACTAGCAAAATTTGAAGAGTTCCCTCGATTTCACCAAGATCCCATGGTCAGATCCTGACCTGAGGACCATAGGACAACTTGGAAAATATTACTCTTTCAATTAATACCCAAATTGTTTCATATGTCCATATAAAATTTGAAGAGTTCCTTCTATTTCTCCAGGATCCCATCATCAGATCCTGACCTGATTAAAATGAGACCATATGGAAACAAAACCCTTGTAAATAAAAAAAGAATTTTTCAAATCGGTCCACGCGTCTTCGAGTAATCGGTGAACATACATAGATAAAAAAAAAAGATTCCGACGAATTGAGAACCTCCTCCTTTTTTTGAAGTCGGTTAAAAATATATTATAAAACGTGAATGAAAGAATAGAAAGTAGCTGTGAGGAACTAAGTAACTTGGGTAAAGACACCTTAATAGCTTGTAAGAGTTAAAAAATATAAAACTGCAAGAACTTGTTTCACGTTCCAACTTTTGTAGTACAAAAAAAAGTTAGTAGATTACAAGGCGTTGAAAACTTGAAGCGAGGTCGTAGTTTTGTTTTTTTTTAAAGCTGGTCGTCGGGTGAAGCTGTAGTTTAAAAATATTATGCTAGTTAAAAACTTTTGACTCAAGTCTCGTGTATGACGTGTTTGTATTTTATTTTAATTAAAAAAGAACTCAAGAAATTACTGGAGAGTCGAGGAAAATTAATAAATTAAAAAGTTTAGTTTAGAACGATTTTTCTAGTGCTAATAACGTTCTTTTACTGATTGTAAGTTTGAGGACGTGTTATATAAAATAGCTTGTACTCGTATACACTGCAGTAAAACCGTTCTTCATTTGCTCATAATGTAGCCTATATACCACCGTTTTAGAACTTCTTAGAACCGTTTTATTGCTGAAAGTATTTCATACTATGAAGAATGCAATTCTTCTAATATATAAAATTCTCGTGACAATTTTCAGTTCTTAGTTATCTTTGATGCTCAACAGACTATTTGACCGGAGAAGTGCGTTTGACCTGTTGTCCGGGAGTCTTGTTGAGTGAGTTGAAAGGCGATGACGGATCTTCGATCTGTGAGTAGGTCTTGCGGTTGCTTCTTCGATATTGTAGCGCGGTAAGTGCCGTTGTTGTTACTCGGTTGCTGCGGTTGTTGTTACTTGGTTGCTGCGGTTGTTGTTACTTGGTTGCTGCGGTTGCGTTTGTTGCATGCTTGATAGCGTCGGGGTCACCACTTTTCTGGTGGAGGATGCAAGAGGAAAATTTCCCTAATTGGAGACCATTAGTCATTTTTGCGCCTCGTTTTGAAACTTGTAACAAAGAACTTCGTTTCAACACAATTTCACATGCACACGTAAAGTAGTGAAAAATAACCCTCAATTTATCCCGCCAAGGTTCCCGTATATACCTGTAGTATGTACTTGTATGTGTGTAGTATGTGTGGTAGCGTACAGGTACAAAACCTGCATGCCATTGTTCTTACCAAACAATAAACTGAGGGGTTAGTACAGGATTTTGTGCGAATTTCGAGTCGACTCGCATCGCACAAACGGATCGAATGCCTCCATACATTTACAGCCAACGCCATCTATTGGCAGCCGCATGTGAGTAACTGTCCATAGATGGTTGCCTGCAAATGTATGGGAGAACCTCGATTTGTTTGTGCAATGCGAGTTGACTCGAAATTTGTAAAAAGAACTTGTACTAAACCTACTGTACGAACGTGAAGCTCGACCACCGCACTTGTTCACTGAGATAAAATGTATGCACTCGTATCAACAAATAACGCTGTGCGCACTCAACTGCACTTCGTTAAATATGTAGTTATATCGGAAACATTGTTTTTTCGGTACCTATAAAGAAGTAAAGAGAATGAACAAAAAAAATTTATATTTATTTATTGGGAGTTGGAATTAACGAACCTTTTCGTTCATCCAAATCTAATTAACCCAATCGATTGCATACACAATTACACACATTGTGGATCGCAGTAATTTTCAGTTAAATTCACCGCTTTAGCGGTTGACGTTTTAATTTGCCGATTACAGAGATATAGAACGAACACTCTAGAGCAGATAAATAATGTATGTTCCATTCCCAGCACAAACAGATTAGGCAACGATGGCTTTGACTGTCGTACGTATTTTTTAATTGCATCGTTAAATATATTCTGATCTCATTCAACATCGAGTTTCGAAATTTCTTTCCAACCAGGAGTTTATGTCTAGGGGAACACGCAACAAGTGCGCCGCAATAACTGCAACCGCAACAACCACAACCACAACAACTGCAACTGCAACCACGCAACCACAGCAACCACAGCAACCGCTACACTCATGACACAATCAAACTTTGTTTCCAAAAAATAAATAAAATAAGCTAATCAGTGTGTACATGTCATTTGAAAATAATCTACAATACAATTTGCGGTACAGCCGCGGGCTGAACTTTGGCTTTAAATAAAACCCGTGGAAACCGGTGACATTTCCAGATTGAGTAGCAATAAAGTGATATGCTTATCCAGAGTATATAATATAATCTATCTAATTTCCAAACTCTAAAATCGGGTCGGTAGGTGTGGCATAACATACACACAAACACACACACACACACACATATCGTGAAGTGTGATTTAAAGAACTGACTTCTTTGGTATTTATTTCCTTTTGTTCACCATAATATCATTAAAAATGAAATATCTTTTTAATTTGGAATTGTTCGATGTATTCAGTCGGCAAAACAATGTTTTTGATAACATTGATTTTACGGTTCAATACTTCACGCCGTCTTATTTACCAGGAAATATTCAGTACAAAACGTGCACAATCGAAAATTATGTTACGGTCATTTTCAATTATCATTTGCTACGCATTACTCTACCATTATGAAGAATCCAAAATCATTACCATAAAGAAATTGGATTTTAAAACCAACGCTAACGTAAAAGGATTTGGAAATATGACAAGTGAAAAAGAGCTAAATATCGAAAAACCGAAGATTATTCATCAAAATACTGAAAATATTAAAACATCAAAGGATGTTGTTGAAAATGCTACAACAAAAAATCTATTAAATATCCAATACTTAAAGATGTATCCAAAAAATAATATATCAAGTAAAGAAATACCTAAGATTTTAAACCATACTTCAACTGGAAAAGCTACGATTAATAAAGATGTGAATAATATTACTTTAAGAAATGAAACTCTTTCATTTGTTTACATGAATTTAAAAAATTATTCAAGTACGGAGAATCCTAAAGTATTCAATAAGACAGTACAAGAAAAAACAAGTAAGACAGTAAGTACAAATAATGAAATAAGAAGTATACCAAATAACGTCGTTGATACTACTTCCAGAAATAATATTATTCATGTACAATCAATTAAAGATAATGGTAATTATAAAGAAACAACAATGCTAGATAAAGCTATGGATGTAACTCCAAGAAACGTTAGTAAAGACGTTATACAAAATATAAAATATATCGAAGAAAAAATACTGAAAACTAAAGAGGTGTACAATAATCAAAAACTTAAAGAAATTTCATCGGATACTCTTTTAGCAATTGAGTCTTTGCTAAACGGTATAAAGACAATCCTAAAAAGAGAGGAAGCAAATCGTAAAGGACTCGACTCGTTTAAAGGCTACGTTCCGATAAACGAAGATATAGAAGTACCGGAATTCCTTCCTCAAGAACCGACTCGAAAGATATTTAGAGACGGATTAAATGTATTTAATTTGGCGTAGTGGTTAGTAAAATATTAATTATTCAGATAACCGTATTGTCGAAAAGTTTCTAAGGAATTGTTTTCTAAAGAATCTCCAACTACCAGAGTTCAGCGTCTCCATCTGGTGAGGTTACTGTACTGCTAACATTGCCAACCGATGTCCAGCTCATAGCCAATAATTCTGTTTAAAGACACGTTTAGCGAAATAAGTTACTCAAGATCTCTTCTTTTCTATATCCTAGAAGAGGTTTTGAACTTTGAAAATAAAAACATTAACAAAAACCACAAATACAAAGTTATTAGTTTGTTACAGCAGTGTTCTAAAATACCTTCATTGAAAGTTTTAATTAACAGTTGCAAGTTTCTTACTATGAGAAAATTTTCTATTCATAGTTTTTACAGCTGCGAATTTCTTTCTACAATACAATTTTCTAGTAGGTATAGTCAACTTTAAAGTTAGCCGACCATTTTGGGTACAATCCAAGTTTTTATCCAGATTAGTTGCATTGTTTTATTGAAGCTGAGCCAATCACGGGAGACAAAAAAGTTTGTAAAAAGTTGTATGAAATGAAATTCAGAGAGCTTTGTCCCTTTAAATGCGGTCACGTATAAATGCTTTGGACATTTTTTGCTTCAACGCAGTCCACAAATGGTTACATTATTTTAATTTTATTTTCTACATTTTACTAGGTT
Organism: Coenonympha glycerion; assembly: GCA_963855885.1. Classification (NCBI taxonomy): domain Eukaryota; kingdom Metazoa; phylum Arthropoda; class Insecta; order Lepidoptera; family Nymphalidae; genus Coenonympha; species Coenonympha glycerion. Next base: position 15,010,801 of record OY979636.1, on the reverse strand, counting down.
ATCCGTGATTACTTAAGCATTTCAACATTATGTACTATACTGGTTTCAAAGTTTAGTTTTGGCTTATTTCTGTTCAAAAATCTCGTTACTGTGTTCCAAAACAGTTTGATAGATTTTTATGATTATTTTTGTGCATTTTAAGCTTTCGTGTATGAAAAAATTTATACGGAAAGGGCAAAGGGATTTTTAACTATAAATTTTATACAAGTGTACACTGTACATGTCTATGTTTATGTTTGTTTCTTCTTTACAACGCAATTACTTTACGAATTCCACTGAATTGGGAACAGAGATAGACTAAACCTTGAATGAACACAGACTTCTTCTAATCCCAATAAATCCATGGCTCCTATGGGATTTGCAAGAACTCGAAATTCACGTGAGTATAGCCACGGAATACATAATAGTACTATGTAGAGCCGAGTGTAAAAGATAGTGTAAAATAAATGTGTACTAGATTCTACAATGCTCTAAGTAACTATTTCAGTTGGATACAAAAAGCAAGAACTGATTTTCATAGAGTCGGACGTTAACAAATTTAACTTCAAAAAGTTTACAAATTACTCATACTTTGCAACATTTGCACATTTCACAAGTTGATCGATGTTCGAACTTGTTCAAACTTTCCACCGTCGCTGGAGTTTGTTGCTAACATTGTATACCTTTAATCGATGAAACAAGAACTATAAGTGCAGAAGTTGGAATCCTTTTGCCAACCGCGTTCATATCGTTTAAGTTTCCAGGTATTAGCGTTACTTTATAATTAAACTAGCAGTGCCCGCGGACTCCGTTCCGCGTTAGAAATATTTTTGCCCCGGCCCGTTTGTACCGCGTAGGCTCGGTTTCCCAAAAGCGGAGTTGTTTGAATAACCAACTTGATTTCGACATCTCCTCTGCCCTCAGTTTCGGACTTCGGAGATGTCAAAATGACAAATCTGAATGGTTACTCAAATACAACTCCGCTCCGCTTCGCTTTGGTGGAAACCGGGCCTTATACCCACAGCCCACAGGACGCAACATTATTCAAGTTTAACTAAAGATGCGTTATTAATTTTGGAAATAATTATAGCCTATGACACTCCACGATAACGTAGCTTTCTATTGGTGAAAGAATTTTGAAAATCGGTTCGGTAGATCCAGAGATTACCCCTTACAACGTCACAAACTCACAAACATCGTTACGCTTCCTCTTTATAATATTAGTATAGAGTATAGATTAAAGTGGTGTAAATAAGTACCCAAAATTTTATAACAGACTGGCTGACCCACCAGCCGCCACAGCATCGTTTAAAATATGATCGCGTAACGCGTTGCAATTTCAAGAAATCTTCCCTCATCTCTTGTCTACATTATCTTTAAGAACCAACGGTTAGGGTTGTGTGTCTCAAGTGTTAAAGATGATCCTTTCTCCGAAACTCAAGCTTAAATTTTAAATAAAATGTTGGTTATTTGACGATTTCGTTATGTCAGCTTTACTTTAATTCATGAAAAAGAAAAACCAAATAGCTTAGCATTAAAATAATCTAACAAATTATTAAATGACGTGTGTTATAATATTTCTTCCAAATCACTAGTTGCTGCGAAAAACTGAGCGATTCGTTCATGGTTCGAAATTTCTTTCACGAGAAACGACGTTTTCTGTTTGTAATTAAGCAAAAGAAATACATACGAGTATATCAAATAATTTCTAACCTTTTGCACAATCATGATTATTATTTTTATACTCTTCACAATATTATGAAAGGCTGCGCAAAAGTAACGCATCACGTAAACTGAAAGAACAAATGTAAAGACGAGCGATGCGTGACGGCGAAACAAAAGTGCTTTGTAAACAAACCTTTGTTTTTTTCGTAAATATTTTTATGAATAATATGTAAAGGTAGCCCTTTGTACCCTTTTATGCAACTTTTATGTATATTGCATGCACGGATGAGTTTGAGATTTCACTCGGTGTATATGAAATAGGCCCCTTACTTATTCTGTAAAATTGACAATTGCAGTGATAATCACAGACACAGTTGTCTATAAATCATTAAACATTGCTGAAAGCTCAAAGTAAAAATCACGCTTGTTGTATGGGAACCCTCTTAAATATTTATTTTAATTGGTTTTTAAGTATTATTGTTGTTGAAGCGGCAACGGAAATACATAATCTGTGAACATTTCATTTGTCTTAACTATCACTGTTCAAGAGCTACGGCCTGGTGACAAACGGACGGACGGACAGACGGACGGCGGAGTCTTAGTAATAGGGTTACGTTTTTGACCCTTTGGGTACGGAACTCTAAGATACGCGGAAATCACGTGTTCATTTTAGCGATCATTTTCACACATACAGGTCACATTATAAGCAATTTGAAGCAAAATCTTTTTGTGTTAGCGAGACAGATGTCAACTATGAGGCCCAGCTTTCGGCGTTTTTGACTTTGAATTGAAGACCACAGAATTGTGGTGTTGAAGGTGGTGAATGATTATGAAGTTTTTAAGAACCAAGAAATACTTTACGCGAACGATTACAAGAACCTTACGTGAACCTACGTTCCATTTCCCGTGGCATGCATTTAATTATTCAGGAAAAACAAACTCGCCTCGCACCGGCCCTGTAACTTGATGACGTAAAAATAAATGAAAGCGCAAGTTTATTGTTCAACATACTTCCCATGATTAAAAGCAAGCACCCCTTAATTACTGTAGTCCCTTGGGGATGATGTGACCTTAGGGACTATTAACATTTGAAAAGTTAAGAGTCCTGTGAACTACGATGGCTCCATTCATTCAAAATACCAAATCATTTGTAATTCGTGCATAATTTGATCATGTTGTGGTGTTATTCGGATTCATATAGTAATAATAATCTATGCTCTTTCCCATATTTAGATCACAAATACTTCTTTAAAACGAAATAATAATCAATTTTGATCAATTTTTTTTATAACTGGTCGAGTTCCGTAATACCAAAAATTATGAATGAAAACTTTTAACTTTCTTTATTAACTGGTGTTTTTCTTTAGCTGGACAATAAAAACTGTGCTCCTGAACTAATGCGACGTGAGATAGTGTTGTTTTTATTACAAAACAAATAAGCAGAAAACATGTCCTTTTTGACATAAAAATAAGCAAAACTAAATTCGTTTACAATTTCGTTTAACAAAAGTATTTCGGAACCAAATATGGGCATGAGCATAGATTTTTACTATATGAACCCGAATAACACCACAACTTAATTAATTAATGATTTTGGTATCAAGAATGTATGGGAGACATCGTACTTCACAGGACTCTTAAGTTGTATTATCCGGGCACGAAAAGTCGAATTTTATTTAGTCTTTCGCAAATTATAGCGGTGAGTGGACTAATTATTATTTAAACAATATGCTTACGTCAACCAATGGGGGGACAGAATTTGCAACCGATCAAGATAAATATGAACACGTTTTTCTTTTGCAATCAGACCCTAGATTTGTGAAAACGTGTGCGTGATTCGTACTCGCACTTGACTGTATTCCTATTTAAGCCTTTGTTTATTCAGATAGTAGTTCAGACAGCTCGGATAGGCGTTCCAAGTTTGGGACAATCAGTAATAAAGCGTTCACATAACGAGAACAGGCTATTACTGAGAATGCATTTGGCATCGTGGCGCCCTCTGGCGGGGGTCCAGCTGGCAACTATGATATCATATCTCACTGCCTCTAGTTACAGTCCATGCCCTTGTCTACTTGTATACCTATTTAAGTTATGTCCTTGTCTTCTATTGTCCTTTGGATCCACGAAGACTCGCCCAACTCTTGAAAGAGTTTGGTACATCTTATATTTGATTCATTGCAGATATTTCATGGCAGTAGATAAACAAAAATTGACAAAAGAAAAGAAAAATCCACTGAGAATTGATTCATAATAGTTCGGAGGGAGTGAATTGCGTCTATCGTTTTTATTCTTATTTATAAAGGGGGGGAAACCGGGTTGTTGAAATGTCAAAATGAGATAACAATATTGAGTGAGTAACCCCCCTAAAGGGGTAAAATATGGGGGTTTCATGTGTGTAGTCGCGGTTCCTAATATACCTAAGAGCTTACTAGGATGATAGAGTATAGGTACTCACTATAGGATATCGTCACGTTTTAATATAATGTGGTGTGTATCAAATAATTTTCTACCTCCGTTGGGAAATGCGACCTTCGGGTTTTACGGCCATTTTCAGATAGCAAAACACTATTTGTAATTAGTAAACTGCGCACTATGGACGGTTAGTTTGAGTTAGTTTAAATAGTAACTAGTACAACGTATGACACACTCTGTATACCTAAATGTGAATGAATGTTTGTTTGTTTCACGCCTTAACCATTAAACTAATTGATGTAATTTGGCGGAGATATAGAGTGGAGCTTTACAAATGTTACAATTTCTATCCCGAAAATATCCATATCTCCATGGGATATGGAAAGAAAGAAAAAATTCCGTTTGTACTCCGGTCAACAGAGAACTCTTGTTATCATCAGCTTTTTAAGGGTTTCTAGTAATTAACTTTGCCCTACAGAGACGTAAGAGCTTTCTTTGGTAGCGTGGTGTGGCAATTGACATCTACTCTAGACGGGGCGAACCGCGCGAAAAAATGTCGCCAGTTTATAGGTGTCATTAGTACCAACAGTATAAGGCCACGCGGTAGTTCGCTCAGCGGCCAGCGGCGGCGGCGGGTATTTTGACAAAATATGGCGCTACTGTTTACTGGTATGAAAAAGGTTTACGCAAATCGTTCGGATGACCATATCTTGAGGTTAGTAATCAGTGGGTATGGCCCAAATGGATAACCAAAACAGTGGCTGATCGAATCAATAGCAATACAGCAGGGACAAAGTAACTAGGCGTTAAGGAGCACACCACGGGTGTGCCCGCGAAATTCAAATTTTTCGTGATTTTTCGCGATTTTTAAGCTAATAAGACATAATAGGCTTATGGCCGTCAAATTGCGATAATCCCAATATCTTCTTCACGTGTTTATATAAAATTTCTGCTCGAAAGTGTCGAGTTAAAGAAATTAGTCCCAAATTTGCGAGTTACTCACATAAAACTCGATACTCGGACTAATTTCCTAGAATACACATTTTTATGCAAAGATTTTGATATAATCATGTAAAGATGATACTGTCATTCTCGCAAATTGATTGCCATAAGCCTATCATGTCTAATAAGCGTAGAAATTGCAAAAAACCACGAAAATTTTGAATTTCGCGGGCAGAGCCGTTGATTTCACGTTAAATTGTCGTACTCGATTTTCAAAAACAGCGTGTTTTCCTCTATTTGGTCGTGATTTTTCTAAAATGACGTGGTTTGTCCATACATTTTTATCTACTATCGTGAACGCTAAACGACTGTTATTTTGTCTAGCCCCGCAGGTCAGGTGAAACGAGATGAAGTTACAATTTAGATCTAGCTATCACAGTTCAAGAGATACAGCCTGGTGACAGACGGATGGACGGACGGACAGATGGACGACGAAGTCTTAGTAGTAGGGTACCTTTGAGTATGAAACCCTAAAAAATAAGCGTTTCATATTTCTGCCTTGCAAGTTGCAATATGCCATCTAAACATACCAAGGTAACATGAAGCTACTGTAGGCTTCTAGTATTCAGAATCGATTAGGTAGTTTAACCGATGTTTTAGTAATCAATTCTAATGTAGCCGCGCCCTGCCGCACCCGTGGAGCACAAAGAAGGGCCGGTAATACATACGGGCTCTGCTAATTATAATTAAGGCCTTACATTGAAAAAAACTCATTTCAGTTTTTACGAGTACTTCGGAAAAAGGGGCGTGTCTTCAATATAGCACGCCGTTTGGCAATATGCGGCGAATTTCGGTACTTTTACGTACGAACACTAGCACAACGGCAGAAAGCGGTATTAATACGTAAAAAAAACTATCACTAATGCCTATAGATGGCGCGGAAAGAATACAATACTTTAAAAGTAGGTACCTGCGTGATTGAAGTTGAAGCTGATTGTGCAAATAATAATAAATTTGGTAGGTATATAGATATAATTTCACTCCACGAAGACGAATCGAATAAACACAAGCGATTTTGACAGACCGGGGCGCGTCGTAGGTACCTACTGATTTCCTTATTTTTAGGGTTCCATACCAAAATGGTAAAAATGGAACCCTTATGGTGAGACTTTCTCCATCCGTCCGTCCGTCCGTCCGTCCGTCCGTCCGTCCGTCCGTCCGTCTGTCACACTCGATTATTTCAGTAACTATTAAAGCTATGGACTTGAAATTTGGAATGGTTTTAATACTACTTACTAGTAGGTAGTGCGCGTGGTGGCGCGGGCCACATGTGGCCCGCGAGCGAATTTTTTTTCTATCTATAGCTATATGTAGGTACACGGTGACCTTTTGATCGTCTTACCATAATCCAAATATATATTTTATTTTATTCTTTAAAAAATTATATTCTTTAAAAAAAAATATTCTTTAAAAAATAATATTAAATTATTCTTTAAAAATATATATTTTATTTTATTCTTTAAAAGGAACACTACGACTTAGACTTCTACGATTTCGCATTGTGAAGTCAACATCTCCTGAGGATGTCCCGGTGTCGGGAAGAAACGTGCGTCGAAGAAAGTGATAGAAAATTGTGTGTTGTGTTTCATGTGGATAGTGTTCCTGCATATTGCACCATACAGAATTCTTTCAAGTAGCGGATAGTAGCAAAACAAATTAATCTGTCCTGCTAATTTTTTTCTGTTCAATAAAAAAATGGTAGCATTCAGCTCTTCAAAAATAGCGCTTTCGCTAACGCGCGAATGTCCTTGACTGAAATTAATATGTATTGGCTATTTCCACCACATTAATATTCGCCACGGTGGCTTACCCCGTTACCGGGTTGGATGGGACAATATTTCCCATAAGCCCCGGTACCGCGTAATAGTTGGTCGGGGTGGATGGGAATTTTTTTTGTTAATTTAAGTAGGTACGTTAAATTATGGAAAAATAAATAAGAAGATAAATATGAGAAGACCTTACCACTTGACCTGGTGGAGTGACCTGAAGGTATACTTCGAAGACTACTTCTTGATCTCCTAGACGTATAGAGCTAGCCATGTCGAGTTTGGGCTCGTTTTGTTAGTTATGAAAAGACCTTACCACTTAACCTGGTGGAGTGACCTGAAGGTATACTTCGAAGACTACTACTGGATCTCCTAGACTTATAGAGCTAGCCGTGTCAAGATTGGGCTCATATTGTTAGTTATGAGGAGACATCATCACTTGACCTGGTGGAGTGACCTGAAGGTATACTTCGAAGACTACTACTGAATTTCCTAGGCGTATAGAGCTAGCCATGTCGAGTTTCGGCTCGTTTTGTTAGTTATGAGAAGACCTTACCATAAGACCTGGTGGAGTGACCTGAAGGTATACTTCGAAGACGACTTCTGGATCTCCTAGAAGTATAGAGCTAGCCGTGTCGAGTTTGGGCTCGTTTTGTTAGTTATGAGAAGACCTTACCACTTGACCTGGTGGAGTGACCTGAAGGTATACTTTGAAGACTACTTCTGGATCTCCTAGACGTATAGAGCTAGCCGTGTCGAGTTTGGGCTCGTTTTGTTAGTTATGAGAAGACCTTACCGCTTGACCTGGTGGAGTGACCTGAAGGCATACTTCGAAGTCTACTACTGGATCTCCTAGACTTATAGAGCTAGCCATGTCGAGTTTGGGCTCGTTTTGTTAGTTCTTCTAAGGTAACAACTCAACAACTTGCTCTTCAGTATGGCCTCATAGATGTTGAGATACCGTACTATAGGTACGACCCTGCGTCAGTTCTGGAGAATAGTAGTGCATTGCTCTACTGGGATCGGTCGATTATAACTGACAGGTATATTGCTGCCAATAGACCTGACATAGTAATAGTCGACCGTTCGGCGCGCCGTGCAATAATTGTGGATATCACCATTCCACATGATGAGAATCTCATGAAAGCGGAGAAGGAAAAATTGTTAAAGTACTTAGACCTTGCTCATGAGATTACCGCCATGTGGAGTGTGAACTCGACGATTATTGTTCCGATAGTCGTTTCAGTTAACGGTCTTATAGCGAAAAACTTCGACCAAAATCTTAAGAAGCTTTCGCTCAACTGTTGGATCAAGGGCCGTATACAGAAAGCAGTGGTCCTGGAAACGGCACGCATTGTGAGGAGGTTCCTCACTCTTGAACCCTGACCACTGGTAGCTTGGGTCGTTAAGGCTTCGCGACCAGTGGTGGACTCAATTTTTTAATATTTTTAAACATGTTTTTTAATTTTTTTTAGGAACATTGTTAAAAATATTATTTAATTGTAAAAAAAATATCAACAATTATTAAACTCTATTTCTTTGCTTTATTGGATACCTATAACAATTGCTGTTATGTATTAAAAAATGTGAGATCTTAAAATAGGTTAGATTTGACTTGGCCAGTTTTCATTACATCAGTCATTTTATAAAGTTATACAACATTTTAATTCCGATAAAAACTCGCCAAGTCAAATCTAACCTATTTTAGGATCTCACATTTTTGAATAACAGCAATTGTTATAGGTATCCAATAAAGCAAAGAAATAGAGTTTAATAATTGTTCATATTGTTTTCTTGTTCCTATAAATACAAATTTCTATTTAACATAGAACTTGGCACTCATTTAGATCTCCATTCTTTTTGCGGCGAAGCCGACAGCTAAGCATAATTTTTCTATTGAACTTGACTCTCCTTTTTTTACATTTATGTTTTTGGTGGGATATCATTACTTTTTGTAAAGAAAACTAGGCAGGTATTGAGTTTAAAGCTTTTTCTTGCATTTCCGCTGCGTGGTTTTCTTTTTTATACTATTTTCTACACTCTCTTGAATGTTAGAGATAATAGTGATAGAAAAATAAAGTACCTAATGTTGCAATGTCTAAATTAAAGAATCGACTGTTAGACGGAACGAAGTTTGCCGGGTCAGCTAGTACAACATAAGTTTGCTGCTGTCAAATGATGTCAGTATAGCGTTTTCTCACTGGAACTAGAACTGAGTGGCTGAGACAACGCTAAACGCGTGACAGTTGACAGCGGCAAACTTATAGCGAACGGGTTGTATAAAGTATTTATTTATTCATTGAATCTCATATAATATATGTACTTCACTTTTATACTATTATTGGTTTAGGCACGTAGAACCTATGGTTGTTTAGCGCGTATTACAAGTTTTTTGTATGAGGACACCGTTTTTTTTTTTTTTGACTTTTTTATTTTTTGATTTTTTTCTTACGCTCACACATAATTACCGAGCTGGATTCCAAATTTTATCCTTCTAGGTCATCTGGAAGTAGGTTAGGTTTTTGTACTATATGTTAGTTTGTATGGGGACACCCCTTATTTTTTGACTTTTTTTTTATTTTCTGATTTTTTCCTAATCTTACACACAATCACCAAGCTGGATTTCAAATTTCATCTTTCTAGGTCATCTGGAAGTATAGGTTAGATTTAGGTACTATATTTCAGTTTGTATGGGAACACCCCTTATTTTTTGACTTTTCTTTATTTTTTGATTTTTTCCTACGCTTACACACAGTTACCGAGCTGGATTCCAAATTTCATCCTTCTAGGTCATCTGGAAGTAGGTTAGGTTTTTGTACTATATGTTAGTTTGTATGGGGACACCCCTTATTTTTTTAACTTTTTTTTTATTTTCTGATTTTTTCCTAAGCTTACACACAATCACCAAGCTGGATTTCAAATTTCATCTTTCTAGGTCATCTGGAAGTATAGGTTAGATTTAGGTACTATATTTCAGTTTGTATGGGAACACCCCTTATTTTTTGACTTTTCTTTATTTTTTGAATTTTTCCTACGCTTACACACAGTAACCAAGCTGGATTCAACATTTCATCCTTCTAGGTCATCTGGAAGTAGGTTAGGTTTTTGTACTATATGTCAGTCAGTATGCATTTTAACGACTTTTTGACCTTCATATCTTGTTTGAGCTAGCTTCATGAAATTTGGGCTTCTATATGTTCTTGGATATAATTAAACACACGTAGTTTTATGTGTTTACGTCAAAGAGGTTTTGAGTTATAGAAGGGTCAAAAGAGGCACCAAGTGGTTCGTGTAAACTTACACTTGGCGCTGGCTAGCCAGTTCCTTTGCTTGAACATGGCTTGACACGCTGCCGCGTGTCTTGATTGTAATCATATTTGGCCTTATTTCTAGCTTTAACTTAAACTGTATTTTATATTTTGTAACGCTGTTGATTACGTTCAAATAAATAAATAAATTTCCCATCTACCCCGGTAGCCTCCGCGTAATTGCTTACCGGGGCGGATGGGAAATTTATTGAAAAAAAAATCCTATTTACCCCGGTAACGTTAAATTATGAGAAAAGAATGCCCATAAATAAAAAATAATTGGTCAGGTGCGAGTCGGGCTCGCGCACTGAGGGTTCCGTACTATATTAGAAAAAGTTAAACCATAAGGCCCGCTTGCCACCAAAGGGGAGCGGAGCTGTGTTTGAGTAACCAATCAGATTTCGTCATTTCGACATCTCCTCAGTTTCGGAGATGTCAAAATGACGAAATCTGATTAGTTACTCAAACACAGCTCCGCTCCGCTCTGCTTTGGTGGAAACCGGGCCTAAGAATCACTTTTTTACCGAACCGCAAACTTAACTTTGTTTTATGAGGTTAATTGCTAATACCAAAAAAAGTATAATAGATACAGAGTTGATATTAATTTTCCCGTAAAATATACATTGATATCTAATCATAATTATTTCAGAATTTTCGATTGGTAAACTTCGGAGATAAGGAGGGTCAGCTTCACGTTTTTAGGGTTCCATACCAATTTGGTAAAATTGGAACCCTTATGGTGAGACTTTCTCCGTCCGTCCGTCCGTCCGTCCGTCCGTCCGTCCGTCCGTCCGTCTGTCACACTCGATTATTTCAGTAACTATCAAAGCTATCGACTTGAAATTTGGAATAGTTATAGGTAATAGTGACGCGACGTCATAACAATCGTAAAAATTTGAAAATTATTTTTATTTTTATTTAAAAAGGGGGGAAAACCGGGGCTTCGATTTTTCAAAATGAGATAACAATATTGAGTGGGGTATCATATGAAAGGGCGTTACTTGTGTAGTCTAAAACCGATTTTTATTTATTTTTATGTCCGATAGTTTTTGATTTATTGAGCAAACTGTCGAAAAAAATACCGTTCCCCCCCCTTATATCCGAAGTTTACCAATCGAAAAATCTGAAATAATTATGATCAATAGAAGTTAATGTATATTTTACAGGAAAAATAAAATCAACTCACTGACTAATATACTTTTTTTGATAATAACAATAATCCGCCAAAAACAAAGTTACGTTTGCGGTTTGCCAACAAAAGTACCTACATGTAAATTTTACTCGTAAATTCATGAATAAAAGTGATTCTTTCAATGTTTTACTTCTTTTATGGTATGGAACCCTCGGTGCGCGAGTCCGACTCGCACTTGGCCGGTTTTTTTTTACGCTATACAAGTTAGTACTTGACTGCGATCTCACCTGATGGTAAGTGATGATGCAGTCGAAGATGTTAGCGTACTAACTTGGACATAAAAAAGAAAAGTCACCCCAACAGTTTCTACACAGCATCGTACAGGAACGCTAAATCGCTTGGCGGTACGTCTTTGCTGGTAGGGTGGTAACTAGCCACGGCCGAAGCCTCCCACCAGACCAAACCTGAGCCAATTTAGAAAAACCGGCCAAGTGCGAGTCGGACTCGCGCACCGAGGGTTCCATACCATAGAAGAAGTAAAACATTGAAAGAATCACTTTTGTTCATGAATTTACGAGTATAATTTACATGTAGGTACTTTTGTTGGCAAACCGCAAACGTAACTTTGTTTTTGGCGGTTTATTGTTATTATCAAAAAAAGTATAATAGTTACGGAGTTGATTTTATTTTTCCTGTAAAATATACGTTTATTTTTATTGATCATAATTATTTCAGATTTTTCGATTGGTAATCTTCGGAGATAAGGGGGGGGGGAACGGTATTTTTTCGCCAGTTTGCCCAATAAATCAAAAACTATCAGGCATAAAAATAAATAAAAATCAATTTTAGAATACACAAGTAACGCCCTTTCATACGATACCCCACTCAATATTGTTATCTCATTTTGAAATTTTGCCGACCCGGTTTTCCCCCCTTTTTAAATAAAAATAAAAACAATTTTAAATTTTTACGATTGTTATGACGTCGGGTCACTATTTCCTATAACTATTCTAAATTTCAAGTCGATAGCTTGAATAGTTACTGAAATAATCGAGTGTGACAGACGGACGGACGGACGGACGGAGAAAGTCTCACCATAAGGGTTCCATTTTTACCATTTTGGTATGGAACCCTAAAAATATAAAATTCCAAACTGGCCCGTGGCGGGATCGAACCCGCGACCTCCCATTCGAATCCGAGCGTGCGTCCACTGCGCCACGGAGATCGTCGCATTGTCTTTATAATTTCGCATTGTCACTCGATTTACCGATTTATCGGTAGCCATGAAGTGGATTTTTGATTAGTTACAACAATTTGGCAAACAAACAAACATCGGGACATGTGAAACTAAATAAAAGCTTGTAATAATAATAATAAATTATCGTCTTCAACCTGCAGGGCAACAGGCGACGTCCTGTTTCCCCTTTTTATTGCATCGCGAGCAGCGAGGTATTTACTCATAGATCTTCGACCAACTAAATTTCTTAATTTTTATAATAATTAAAAATAATATTTCTTAATTTTCTCATTTTTTTATAAAATAATAAACCGAAGTTTTAATAAAATAGGTAAATGACAACATATAAAATTAAAATATTATCAAAGTACATATCAAAACCACGTGGGTTTCCTGCGCACATAATCGTTCAGCGACATACTAACAGATGGCGTGTTTGACAGTATATAATATAACCATTCAGCCGCTTAATAGAGGGCGTTATTTCAGCGGTTATTGCCACAGACCAAGGAATAACTTTCTATATTACGATCAGAAATCTACGGCTGCGAAATATACATTCACGCGCACGTCCGACTCTCGCATTAGCGCAGGACAGACTAACGCCTATGAGGCGTTTCAGAAAGACAATGATGTCAATATACATGCATCAAACGTCCGAAAGAGTTAACCATATGCTTATCACTTACGTAATTTGGGGGCGGAATAATGAGTTTTCACTTGAATAGGTTTTAATTGTATTGTGAATAATGTATAGTCCTGATTTCAAAAAAACTTCACGTCGATTTGAGTACTCATCAATAAGGACCCAAAAAAAAAAAAAGAACAGAAAACTGTTGAATCGTTTCCGATAAATCTGAATAAATATGAGAAGATTGGAGCAACTTTTGGGAAAACTTTCTATCGAGGAAAGTTTTTCCAATCGTGTTTCTGCGTCTTAACGTTTTGAGGTTAAAGATCCAAAATACATGACGTTCAAATTTGAAACTAATTGTCTCTATAGTTTTCAACTGAGAGGCCGGTCAAAATCGCATAAATAGGCCTTCTATGCCGCCGCGCCCTGCCGCACCCGTGGAGCACAAAGAAGGGCCGGTAATACATACGGGCTCTGCTAATTATAATTAATGGCTACAATTGTCTGTTACAATTAAGTTGAGCTATTAAACTAGCTTTCATACAATTTGCAATGTCTGTGTGCTTCGTATGTTTGGGAGATTGAGATCAAATCAAATCAAAATATCTTTATTTCACATAGGCCTAACAGCGAAGCGTCGGTAAGATATTTGTTGCATAACAATGGTGATAACTACAAGTCTACTTAAAACTAAGTTTACTAGGGTTCCAAACGCGCCCTGCCGCTGAGAAGAAGCCCACAACAAACTCAGCCGGGTATTTTTTTATGTTATGTTTATTTGTTTACGGTTTTTCGCATACAAGTTTGGTTTGGATGAACAATCCAAATCAAAACAAACAATCAACCTCCAATTCCTCATTTTTGTCCCCTTTTTAAATAAAAATAAAAATGATTTTCAACTTATTATCATTGCGATGACGTTGGGTCATTATTACCTACAAATATCTTTTATAGTTATTGAAATAAAGGGTCGTGACAGAAAGACAGACGAACAACAAAGTGGATCTTACAAGAGTTCCGTTTTTTCTTTTGAGGTATGGAACCCTAAAAATTAGCAGAATCCACAGCGAACTGAGCCAAGTATTCATCTTCCTGGGGCAATCGGAAAATGTAGTTGAGAATAAACTGAAAAGATAATTAATAAAGCACAAACGGAGGTTTTTTTTACGTTTTACAAGTTAGTACTTGACTGCGATCTCACCTGATGGTAAGTGATGATGCAGTCGAAGATGTTAGCGTACTAACTTGAAAGGGGTAAGTTATGTCACCCCAACGGTTTCTACACAGCATCGTACCGGAACGCTAAATCGCTTGGCGGTACGTCTTTGCTGGTAGGGTGGTAACTAGCCACGGCCGAAGCCTCCCACCAGACCAGACCTGAGCCAATTTAGAAATTATAAAATTCCAAAGTGGCCCGTGGCGGGAATCGAACCCGCGACCTCCCACTCGAATCCGAGCGCGCGTCCCCTGCGCCACGGAGGTCGTCGGGTGGCCTCATTATCGACACTTCAGCGGCTTATTTGTTTTGTAATAAACTCCCGTTTGCTTTGATCGAGCCTATTAATAGGGTATTTGACTCCAATTTTTTTATTACTTCATTATAAAGTAGAATTAAAATAATGACGTGCACTGAAAGAACTAATTAAATCGATCAAATAACAAAAAAGTTATAAGCATTTAAAGATTTGTGATTAGACAGAGATAGCAACATGAAATTGTGACGTCACACCTTACCAATCCCATTGTAGCTTCGTGTGGCTTCATACAAATTTTCGTTTTGCGAGAAAGGGATAGAAGATCCCCCCACTCTAAAGTTTAAACGCCTGTAACTTTGTAAATCTTCGTTGGATTTTAATATTTCTTTCAATGCACGTTATTATTTTTATCCTAGTTTATAATAAAGTAATATTTTTTATCAAATTCAAAAGTAGTGTAAGACCCAATTGAAAATGTTCATCTGTATAGCCATTATTTCACTGATTTTACTTAACATGTATACGAATACAGGGAAGTTTCACTCAAAAATCTAAAAGTTACATAGAAATGTCAGTTAAAATAATTAAGTATAAAGTAGGTACAGGAAATTTTACTAAAATAGAACTATAATAATTAAATCTAAATAGTACACTAAACTAAAAAAAACCGGCCAAGTGCGAGTCGGACTCGCGCACCGAGAGTTCCATACCATAAAAGAAGTAAAACATTGAAAGAATCACTTTTATTCATGAATTTACGAGTATATAATTTACATGTAAGTACTTTTGTTGGCAAACCGCAAACGTAACTTTGTTTTTGGCGGATTATTGTTATTATCAAAAAAAGTATATTAGTCAGTGAGTTGATTTTATTTTTCCTGTAAAATATACATTAACTTCTATTGATCATAATTATTTCAGATTTTTCGATTGGTAAACTTCGGAGATAAGGGGGAGGGAACGGTATTTTTTTCGACAGTTTGCTCAATAAATCAAAAACTATCGGACATAAAAATAAATAAAAATCGGTTTTAGACTACACAAGTAACGCCCTTTCATATGATACCCCACTCAATATTGTTATCTCATTTTGAAAAATCGAAGCCCCGGTTTTCCCCCCTTTTTAAAGAGAAATAAAAATAATTTTCAAATTTTTACGATTGTTATGACGTCGCGTCACTATTATCTATAACTATTTCAAATTTCAAGTCGATAGCTTTGATAGTTACTGAAATAATCGAGTGTGACAGACGGACGGACGGACGGACGGACGGACGGACGGACGGACGGACGGACGGACGGACGGACGGACGGACGGAGAAAGTCTCACCATAAGGGTTCCATTTTTACCAAATTGGTATGGAACCCTAAAAATAGTAAAGTGAAAAATATTTACAAAAAGTATGGTCAAAACACTGGCGCTATTGCCTCGATGTATAGCTAGACTTATAGCCGTTTTCACTAAACCTAGGAAACGCCTAAATCGAATGCTTAGCCCTAAGGTGACAGTTGTTGTAGGTGAAAACTGTCACTTATCGGCTAAGCATTCGATTTAGGCGTTTCCTAGGTTTAGTGAAAACGGCTGTTAGACTCTTTGCCTATCACATTCATCCTTTTCTATTTTCCTCACAATTTTTCGTACCATGTACCTATCTTATTCAAAACGAAATACTATAAATATAATGGGTACATTAGACATACCATACAAAAACCCTACATCCATCATTTGCAAGCAAGATTAATATTTTGGGTTGATTAATGATAGCGGAATGAAGCCGAGACGATTCGCCATAAATAACGCTCAATGGTACATATTATACGAAGAATGATGGAAAATATCATGGGAAAAAACCATGGCAATATATGAAAGTCCGTTATTCCTATTAAACATGGCTATTGTGTTATCCTTCCACAATGCGCAAAAAGTTCCATGTTTGTGTATTATTTGTAGGGTTCTGAATTTTGTTATACCACAAAGAAGCGGAACTCTTATAGGATCTATTTATTATCCGACTGTAGTTACTCATATTTTTGTTTATTTTATCGATAAATGCTAAAAAAGGAATTCAAAATGTATGAAAATTAGTCACAATATGATCTCCATGCATTTAATGTATTTGATTGAATTTTCTCTAAGAAGAGGAGATGAGTAGGGAAAAAGAAATGTGACATGTGCGTCATTACAATGACAAATTCATGCAAATTCGGGTGTGTGATGCGCGAGGAGGCGTAAGAGAGAAAGCCGTGCGAGGGTTAGCCAGGGACACCGTTCGACCGCTCTACTATACTCGTAGACATCTAGTCATAAGGTAAGTACCTACATGTTGAGACGAGCCAGTCCACGGTGAAAGTAAGACTTCCTTACCACAGGACTAGTTATCCTGTGGTAAGGAAGTCTTACTTTCACTTTAATAATTTAAAATATCTTAGACGTAAAGAACGAGGCAGCAATTTACGAAAATTAGCTAGCTATAAAAAGTTTATTGTACCTAATACTAATAATGCATATGGCAAAAGAAATTATAAATACATGCTTCCTAAAATCATTGAAAATTTTCCATTGTCCTTGCAAACTATTAAGGGGACTCCGAACGGTACTTGCTTCATACAAATGTAAAAGGGCGATTACTACATTATTTGATATTCGACAGACCCAAAGCTAAGCATTAAATCGTTGTGTCTCGTCATTATCTAGGTTTATTGATACATTAATAATTAAAAAAAATAATGATTTCCAACTTACGAGCCTCGAAATACTCATATTTTAACCCTAAATTAGTGTTAACTTTGGGCGTAAATCAATAAGATTAGGAGTGAGAAAAAAGTAAAAAATCATATCTTCCGACATAGTTTACTTATTAATCATCTGAAATAAGTTTCTTTGTAAGCATATTTTTAGTCGTTCTTTCTCAAAAATACTTTTCCCAAACGACTGTTCAACCTTTTTCGCGCGCTTGATTCGGTAAAGTTTATCTTGCCTCTCAAGTCGCATTCGACTCTGCGCGGGAGGGTGGCTAGTGGCGAGGGGGGGGGACAGTAACCCGGCGCGCGCCAAAACATTTCAACATAATTTCAGTCTACAGCTGTAGATACCTATTCCTATTATACATTGCAATTTACAACAAATCGCGTCTTTTATAGTTACTTGTAAGTGTTGTAGTAAGTATATCGTACTGTAGTGACTAGTGTTATTTATTGTATTTTGTGTTTTTAGGGCTCCATACCAATTTGGTAAAAATGGAACCCTTATGGTGAGACTTTCTCCGTCCGTCCGTCCGTCCGTCCGTCTGTCACACTCGATTATTTCAGTAACTGTTCAAGCTATCGACTTGAAATTTAGAATAGTTATAGGTAATAGTGACGCGACATCATAACAATCGTAAAAATTTGAAAATTGTTTTTATTTTTATTTAAAAAGGGGGGAAAACCGGGTCGACAAATTTTCAAAATGAGATAACAATATTGAGTGGGGTATCATATGAAAGGGTGTTACTTGTGTATACTAAAACTAATTTTTATTTATTTTTATGCCTGATAGTTTTTGATTTATTGGGCAAACTGTCGAAAAAAATACTGTATTTACGTTTTATTTAAGTATTGGACTTGCGTCAAAATAAAATATAAGTAAACCTACCTACTTGTGTTACCTCTCCTGAACAATGTCGTATGATTTTTTTTACTAATTGTTTCGTATAGAAGAAAAAAAACAAAAAACCGGCCAAGTGCGAGTCGGACTCGCGCACCGAGGGTTCCATACCATAAAAGAAAAACCATACCATAAAGAAGACTTTTGTTGGCAAACCGCAAACGTAACTTTGTTTTCGGCGGATTATTGTTATTATCAAAAAAAGTATATTAGTCAGCGAGTTGATTTTATTTTTCCTGTAAAATATACGTTAACTTCTATTGATCATAATTATTTCAGATTTTTCGATTGATAAACTTCGGAGATAAGGGGGGGGAACGGTATTTTTTTCGACAGTTTGCTCAATAAATCCAAAACTATCAGGCATAAAAATAAATAAAAATCGGTTTTAGAATACACAAGTAACGCTCTTTCATATGATACCCTACTCAATATTGTTATCTCATTTTGAAAATTCGAAGTCCCGGTTTTCCCCCCTTTTTAAATATAAATAAAAACAATTTTCAATATTTTATGAGTGCAATGGCGTTGGGTCACTATTACCTTAAACTATTCCAAATTTCAAGTCGATAGCTTTGATAGTTACTGAAATAATCGAGTGTGACAGACGGACGGACGGACGGACGGACGGAGAAAGTCTCACCATAAGGGTTCCATTTTTACCAAATTGGTATGGAACCCTAAAAATCAGTCACTGACCAAATGTCACTCCAAACGTCATCCAATTGACAGTTATCTGAAAAAAAATCCAAAATGGCGGATTCATTTATTCATTTGGCCGCCGTAGGAATATCGTTCTTATCTCGGAAAGTATAAAAGATGGAAGAACATTTTCTTGACAAGGGGTGATCAGGACCCGAAGGTGTATTTTTCCATAGAAAATGTGGTCGATTCTGTTATGTAAAATCGCTAAACTAATTTAAAATAATCCTATCCTTTTCCATACGGAGCAGTTTGAAAAGGATAGGACTTTTTTAAATTAGTTTAGTTTAGAAATTTTGTTCAACAGAATCAGCACAGTAACATGTGGCCCGCGCCTCCACGCGCCCTACTAGTTAAGAATTTAATAATATATATATAGCTGCTTGTGCTGATTCACTCACTGACTCATTGATCACCTCTCCTGAAAAATTTTGTATAAAAATTTTTTTTTCGCGGATGGGGTCGTATAGAAGAAAAAAATTCATTCGGATGAAAAATGCAAAGTTAGCTGATGATTGAGGATTTTGGAGACAGGTGAAGAGCACAGCCAGGGTATTGGAGATAGCTGGAGGGTGCTCGACAAAATGCCACTCGAAATGTCATCCAAATATCTCGCCCGCTCATTTGCTTAAAAAACTAGACAATTAATAAAAATATTACTTTGCAAAGTAACTAGTTTTTTTTTATCCCCAAATGACACATACCTACCTACATTTTTCATCACTAGGTGTCTATGAAAAAATCTCAACCCTATTGAATGGAAGCAGAAGTTATTTTGCGGCAATCCTGCATAATTAGCAGGAAGATTAATTTGTTTTGCTATAATCCGCTACTTGAAAATATTCTGTATGGTATAAAATGCAGGAACAATGCCCACATGGAACACCACACACAATTTTCCAACACTTTCTTCGACGCACGTTTCGTCCCGACACCGGGACATCCTCAGGAGATGAATCGTAGAGTCTACGATTTCGCATAGTGAAGTCAACATCGTAGACTCTACGATTTCGCATTGTGAACTCAACATCTCCTGAGGATGTCCCGATGTCGGGACGAAACGTGCGTCGAAGAAAATGTTGGAAAATTGTGTTCCATGTCGGCATTGTTCCTGCATTTTGTACCATCATACAGAATATTTTCAAGTAGCGGATTATAGCAAAACAAAATCTTCCTGCTAATCTCAACCCTCTTTTGCGTCCCACAGCTGGGCACGGGTCTCCTCTGAAAATAAAAGGGTTTTAAACAAATTAGGGTTTGCAGGCTTCACACACGTACCTATGAGCATACCTTTTTCTATATCCCACAGGTGTACTCTCAAAATAAGAGGGGTTTGGCCAAAGTTTAGGTATTATTAATTGTAGATAATAGGTACTACACAACAAAACAAAAATAATAATACAACTCACTGTAAACAATAACAGGGTAGGTACCCTAATTGCATACTAAACGAGTCAGAAAAGATTGTGGTCTAAAAAATATAATAATACCTAATACGGAATAATAGTAGTACGGAAGAAGGTAGGTGCATCCTCTAGACCGCTCATCAATGACCCTGTCTCTTTCTCACACAAGTAAGGTGAAACAGCAAACAACCCACCCACGTGCGCGTCGAGTTCGTTCGCGCGTTCGGCGCATTCTTAATGATAAAAAACATATCTATATCAGGAAATGTAAAAAATATTTATTAAGTAATTTATGATACTTACATTTACATAGATTTGTCATATTATATATATTGTATTTGTGAATAATTAGTTTTTATAACTTTTGTAAGTTTATATAGCGAACTCGCCATCCTCAAAATAAACGACAAGTTTCCTGAGGATGGCATATATAGAATTTATAAATTGTGATTTCATATTTTGACCAATAAACTAAAAAAAAAAAAAAAAACTTAGGGGTCTGATAGTCACCACAATATGGCACTTGGCTTAATGTAACTTCTAAGGTGGCAACTTAATTATTATAAATATTTCCATATTATTGTGTAACGTAACATACCTATACTATATTGTGAACACAATAAATAAATAAATAAATAAAAATAAAAATCTCCACTCTGGCGCGCAGCTATCGAGCGGCAGTCCGATTTGATCCATTTCCATCGAAGCCAGGCGGAGAGATGTGGAAATAACGCAATCTGATTGGTTATTCAAAACACAACTCTGTCCTCTCTACTTTAGCCGTGTGTCCACCGCACGCCCGTTACTTCAAATTGATCTCAGCCAGAAAAATCTCGTTCTTGATGACGGCAGTGATGAACATTTTACACTTTTCGGTGCATCATGCAAAGGCAGCCTTAATCATTCGCGTGTTGAATCTGCCCACGCAACACAACTGCGTGCAACAGCGAGTCCGTAACCAACGTAAAACAAATTAACGAGCCGAAAGTAAAACAGTCACAAGTCTCATTAAATTGGATGTTACAAACACGCTCATTCGTTTCATTGTTGGAACACTTGTGCACTCCATCAGATATGAATTCGATTAAAATACAAATTATTATTTTGCCGAAGACTATAAAAAAATCGAAATCAATAAAAAAAGGTTGTTGTTGTTGATTTCTTTTATGGCTTTTGTTTGTGCCAAAGCAGCACTGAGCACTTCGCCAATGTCACGTGGGAATAAGAAAAAGGTTAACATGAGTTTCCTAAAATTTCTTCTCACCTCACTTAAAAATTACACTTCTAATTTGTACATAGCATCGTAAACGAGTAGCTAATCGATTAACAAACACTTGTTTTTCCGTTTGCACAGTTTTAAATTTAATTTTATCGGTGATCGGCTGCATTCAGATGATTTACCTAATTTTTACTTGAACAAAAATAAAATTCGATCTTGACGGGGTCGTATACGGTCTACATGAGGTGGATGTTCATGAAGGTTTTTATCTTTTAGATATCGTGGTGTATTTTGTATGTAGATGAAACAATTTTATAGAACAGTAGTAAATGATTTTATGGTTTTATCGTCAGCTGTTCCATATTATGCCTCAACTACCTTTTTGACAGCAAAATATCGGCTTCAAGTCCGATACAGTGCACAAGCACTAGTAATAATAGGTTCCTTAAACGCAACCTTAGCATTTAGAAACAATGGAGCCACGAAACAACCGTAATATTTATCGCACGATAGCAATCTTAACTTTTGTGCCTGTAACCACGAACAGCCGTACATCCTTAGTAAAGGGTGTAAAGCATAAGCGGAAGCGGTTTCTGGAATATTGAGGAATTTGTAATTAGTTATAGTTAAAGATGTCTAGGTACTATATTAGTTTACTCTGAGTAGCACAGGTAGACGTCTCTCTCAATTCTTTTTTATGTCCCACGGCTGGGCACGGGTCTCCCCTCACTCAGAATGAGCATCGATAATAGCTCAACATACTCGCTGAGTGCGGCTTTCGCGTATCTTTGATAACATTATGGTAAAATGTCTGCTATATGGGTTTTTTAGAAGATGTTTTCCTTCACCACTAACTAATTTCTTTCACTACTAATTAATTTCCACAATCGTAGTGATAGTCCATTGATTTACACCCGAATCTCTTGGCAGGACGTCGGTAATTCAAGTCCTGGAGACTGATTGTCTAAGAAAAACGGTTTCATCATTATCGTAATCATTTGCAAATTCTGCCCCCCTCTGTCAGAAGTCAGTCAGTCTGTTGAGAGAAACCAGGGAACCAATCAGCGGGCAGAATTTATAAACGATTACGATAAATACGTTCTTCTTACACAATCTAGGGGCTGGCCCCGCATCTCTGACTGTTCGGAGTTACATAACCCCGAATAACCTAACCTCTTCGCAGTTTGGCAAAAACTTGAGTATTTTTATTTATTCAAATAAATAAATAAATAAATTATAGCAACACCGTGACGAAAAATTAAGGCGAAATCAACGCCAATGCCCACGTAAGATTTTGATATTGCCATAAACCTCTGATAATGCCATAAACCTTTGCATAAAAATGTCTATCCTAGGAAATTAGTCCGAGTATCGAGTTTTATGTGAGTAACTCTCAAATCTCGGACTAATTTCTTTAACTCGACACTTTCAAGCAGAGATTTTTATATAAACACGTGAAGATGATATTGGAATTGCCTCTCAATTGCTGTCTTATTAGCATAAAAATCGCGAAAGACCACAAAAAATTTGAATTTCGCGGGCACACCCGTGGTGTGCTCCTTAAGATTACAATAAACGGGATATTCTTGCAAACGTGTTTTTTAATTTTTAGCTTATAAAAATTATAATATGCAGAAGCTTGTAGATTGCGAAACACGTGGCTGACGCCTGACACGAGCCGAGTGTGTCGTAAAGCGGATTAGTTCGATGATCCTCCGTTTAGCGGCTGGCAGCACCGCAGCGCTGACCATAATGTTTACCGTATATCGCCCTTTGTTCACTTTTATAGCGCTATCAAAGCACTGAAGGCGCTATAAGTTAGCGCATGAACTCGAGTCTGAGCTAAGATGGATTGTACATGATCCAACTCCAATCCTCAAAATAAAAAAAGACGTGTGGCACTCGGAGACTGCTGCGGTAAAGCTATTGCATAGCATTTTTATCAACTTCTAAAAGTAAGGTTATTTTCGTTACGGAATTTTTTGATTCGGTCTTCACGCTCAAGGCCCGCTATAGGGCGGGCCGGTCGGAGTGGGGGGTGTTAGGTTATTTTTGTTACGGAATTTCTGGATTCGGCCTCCACGTTCAAGGCCCGCGATAGAAGTTATGCAATAGCTTAAAAAATTATTGATTTATTTGCATAAAAATCATTTATAACACGAAAATACAAGTGGAATACAAACAAAAAAGGAATCGATGTGTTTTTACCCAAAGACGGTTGTGCAAATATTAATTGTGTTTATACATAAACCTAGATTCAATAATAATAATAATAAAACAATTGATTTTTTTTGACTTAGTGAAAGTCTGGATAACGATAGTAAGGGAAATCCAAAGAAAATAATACAATTAAAAGCTCAGCGATCCTAATGGCACTGAAAGACTCGTGAAATCAAAGAAATGATATTTCAGTAATTGAGTCGAAGCCTTTTTTTTAATTGGGTATCAGGTATTAACGTTCTCTAGAAGGTACGTGCTCCCTTAAATAATAATATTAATAATAGATAAGATTATTATTCAACCCAAAGAAATGTAACAAAAGTGATACCACATTATATAATAGTTTAACTACGTGTCATACCATGTATCTCTTTCAAATTCATAAACAACAAACTTGCATAAGTACCGGACACAACTTCAAAGCGCTATCAAACAAGAATATCTGAGCTTTTATTGCTTCATAAACAAGAATATTTTACGGCTAATAATACCATACAAAGTAGCGGAACTCATATAATAAGCTATTATCATGAAAATCTATGAGTACTGTATCTCGTTCATATCCAATAGAAACCCAAAGGACCGGTAGATGACGCAACGATTCACTTTGAAAAACAAATCGTAAGATACAATAATCGAGTGTGACAGACGGACGGACGGACGGACGGAGAAAGTCTCACCATAAGGGTTCCATTTTTACCAAATTGGTATGGAACTCTAATATCTTTAATCTGTGAAAAACAACGCCTACGTAAGAAATACGTAAACATTGTCGACACAGACCACCTACCCATATTTACACAACTAAACACCACTTAACCCACATTTTACACAACATTTTGTGTAATCTATGGTATTCATTATTAACAACTTAATTAATTCATACGATTCTTTGAAAGTTAACTAGGGTTAAAATTAAACAATAAATAATAAAAATGAAGGAATTCTTTATACGTTAAGTACGAAGGTCTTTAATTGGTAGTTAATAACCAGGCCACTTACCTAAATTTTTTTATATTTCCATTTTGTATCAAATCTCATATTATGATCGTTTTACCTACATTTTAAGAGACGCCTAAGCCGTTAGGTGGCAGTTGTTTTAAGTGAAAATTTGTCGCCTATCGGCTTAGGCGTTTCTTAAAGTATTGGGGAAAACGAGCAATACTTTATTTTAGTAATTACTACAATACTGCAACTAAGCCAGGCGGACTGCAAAACTTATTTTTAATGCAAACCGTAAATTATGTCAATAATAAAAAATGTTCTAAAAGTGCAATAATAAAAAAAAAATATAAAGGAATATCGAATTTATATACTAAAACGATTGAAATAGTACAAACATAACGGTTGAGTTGAAAACGTCACCCTTCCTAAGTCGTTTAAAATATTAATAGGTTAAAGCTGAAACAATGACTGTAAATGTTTTTTTAATACAGTTGCTCAAAAAGTGGCGTATTGCAGGGACGTATAGCGTTCGGGATGTGGGCTATTACATACTCGTGCTTTTTTTTTTACCTTTCCCGAACTCGTGCGTTATCTTTCCCAACTGTCAAAATAATGTCTATTAAAAAGAAAAACCAACCATGAAGTTTTTACTAAAAAAATTCATAGAAGTTTTTATGATTCATGCAAATACGTATATTTCTAAAAAGAAGCTACTAATTTGTTTCAATATCAGATTTGATTGAATGAGTTTGGTTAGGTTTCATTTCATCTCATTAAATTTCATTTTCATTTCATATCAATAAAAAAAATCTACCGAAGACTTGGCTGTATGGGCATAGTTCCCTTTGCGTACCAGAATATTATTTAGTCTATGACCAAATTTTTTTTTTATTTTTTTTTAAATCACCAGAATGGGTGAAGAAAAAAAAACTGCTTATATTCTACGGTTGGCGCCATTTTTCAGAAATTTTCTTTGCGAGTTTAGTTGTTTGTTGCACAAAATGCTTCGGAGAACATTTTACCGGAAAAGTCAAAAAGTCGCTACACATCTACATACGACGAATTTATTGCGTGGAGAGAAGAGAAAAAAGCAAATAGTTTTTCAGAAAATGTGAAGTTAGTTGAGTTTATTGTGTTTTTATTATTTTATTAAATTGCTTCATTTTTTCGCAACTGTATTAAAAATAATCGTTCAGTACACGTGCGGAACCGTCATTGCAACTTGTTCCGACTGTCAACCCTCGCTTTCGGCTGCGCCTCGGCTCGGGTAGACATTTGTCGGAACTCTTTGCAATAACAGCCTTTCCGCACTTGTAATGAAACATACTATTAAGGCGAAGTTATTAAAGGCGTGCTGTTAAACATTTGCGTAACCTTTTACTCCACAAAGTTCGAACAATGGCTACGCGGAAAAAGGAAATCCAATTTTTTTTTTACCTTCCATAACCGCGAATCGTGTCAATATCAGCTTCGTGTGTGCTAAGACATAAGCGATAGCGTGTTCTAAGTTTTATAATAATGATAACAAGATTGTTAATCAAAGCAAGCTTTACGTGGATGCTGTTTTATAGCAAGCAAAAAAAAATTTTGTAGCAAGCAAAGCCCAATTTTTTTCTGAAAATTTCTTTTTAAAAATTAAAAGTGTGTTAATGTTTTTACCTTAGGTAAATTTTCGCTCAGTCGGACCTTTATATTATGCCAGATGATGCACTAAAATTGTAGTAAAGTTCTCTTACTGTTCGACAGCGACAGTTATTGATTAGAGAATGTTTTTTGATATTTAACCTTATAAATATTAGTCTATAAAAAGTCAATCACGTTTTTCTTTTACTAAGAGTAACTAAAAAGGTGGCAGGCTGAGTGATTGATGGCAAAACAAAAATCACTTGAATAATCGCATGGGGATTTTTAAATTCGTAACTAAAATTGTAAACCAAAGAGTCCCGTGAGCGAAGCTGCGAGCGCTAGATAGTAGTCGTAAATAAAATCAGCTTGTGACTTGAGCCACAGAAGTTTTGTGCTCTAGTGGCCTATTTCCCAGGAGGTTAGGAGGAAACTGCGTGATGTTGGAAATGAAAAGGAAAATTGTTAATAGGATGAAGGAAAATTCGGCGTTTTAATGAATTAATACAATAATCTCGTGCCCGCTGCCGCACGCTAATCTTCTTATAGCGTTCTTAATTAAGGTAATTGAGTACCAATATATTTAACTTTACTTATTAATTTTATTTAAGCACGCCCCCGCAACAGCCTGGCGGTAGAGTCTTGACATTTCATGAGAGCTTATATCTAAGCCTATGTGAAATAAAGAATTTAATTTAATTTCATTTCATTTCATTTCCTATGAAGTAAGGTCTTAATATAATATAAAGTAAAGCAAATTATGTCAATCCCACTGTTAAAATGTACGAATGTTAAATTATCATATTATGTAGCGTATCAGAATAAAGGCTTTTTATTTTATTTTTATTTATTTATTTTATAATTTCACTTCATTTCATTTCATTTCATTTCACAGCTTGTAAGTTGGTAAGCGGGTGGGGATCTAACTCACATGGCAAAACGACGTTTGCCTATGCGGTTGTTTAAGCGATTTTTAGGTTAGTGAACTTTAATTTTATAAAAAAATCCTGAATCTTTTAACTTTGGAGTTCCGGTCCAATGCCGTGTAGCAACAATGTGCGTTATCGTCATACTACCAGGTGAATTGCAGTCAAATTCCAACTTAAGTTTTCTGTTTTTATTTTTAATTAATACAAAAGTAAACACGTTCCAGTACGTTGTTTTCTTGAAATTGCATTTAAAGTAACAGATTATCCACATTAATAAATGTGGAGAGCGGAATTTAAATTCACAATATTGTAGTATTTGGAGTGTTGCCAGCGCAGACACGTTCGCAAATGAACTTTAATAGAATGCAATTATGGGGGTGCAATAGTTTCCGCTAGTAGTATTGTTGTCTATACTAAGAAATAATAATATATTTGTCTTCCCTTGTTTCATAATAATACAAATAATGCTGTATACTTGTTTCATAATAGTATTATGAAACAAGGGAAGACAAATATATTATTAATTATTTATTAGTATCCGTTAAAAAAGAAAAGTCTGGAGGTATCGTACAAAATGCTGTAGCTGTCCAATTGGCATATAAACCTATGGACCACGGGTATAATACAAAATTCACGAAAAAAAATTCCCGAGAAAACTTAAATAAACGGAGGGTACATGTGTATTTTATAAACAAACTTAAACATTGTAATTTATGTCTTAAATCATTATTATACAGCCTAATTTTGCTTAAGTGCAATTGGAACTCTTTTCGCGTTTTGGATTTCATTTGGTTCGAACACTTTTTAGCGCTGACCCGAAATCCTTAGTTTATAAATCAATGAGCTCTCCGGTTATATTTCGCCAAGTTCAAAAAGCGGGTTTGCACCGAGAATACCTGGAAGGAAACTAGGCACTTGCTTTTTTAATAAAGTCGATGTTATCTTGTGAGCAGATGTCTATATACAGTATACTTCCAAAAATCTCCACAACTTAGGGTTCTTCAATAGTAAAGTGACCATGACTCTCTAGATGTTTATTGACAGTTTTTTTAATCTGTGCAAAGGTAAGTCCAAAACGGACTTTTAGGATCATTTTGTAAAAGCGTTCACTCAACTCCACAAACTATGATTGTAATAGTCTTTGGAACTTGGTGCTCTATAAAACAGTCAAGTTAATCTAACCTCAGTCGTGAAAATGGCACCTAAATTTTAAATATTGCACTTTGTTGCCATTCCATTTGGCAAGTCGCCAATGCATGGCAAATTTGAGTAAATGTACGGGAACCGAGACCTTTCTGCTGTCGGCTACTGCACGCTACGTTTTTCACGTAATTTCTGGCAACACTGGAAACGGTCGGCCATTTTTGTTCATTGCGAGATGCTGAATGAATACTTCAATCACGTTTTTTTCCGCATAAAACCTATTGACATCTACTCTAGACACGGCGAACCGCGCGAAAAAATGTCGCCAGTTTATGGGTGTCATAACTACTCAGCGACGGCGGCGGTATTTTGACAGTTGGCGCTACTGTTTGCTTGTATGAAAAAGATTTACGCAAATTGTTCGGAAGCCCATATCTTGAGGTAAATCAGTGGTAAAACCGCTGTGAATAGCTTACGTATTCATATTTGCTGGCTGTTTTAATCGAATTCAGATAAATTTTGATTACTATCTGGGATTTCAGTTTAAATCCGTGGAACAGTAATGTAACTGGGCAAAAGTAGAGCATCCGTGGAACAGTAATGTAACTTGAGTCTCAGGATGATGATCGCACTGCAGTGTGTCGTATGACATTGCAATGCAAAATTATGCGACGCACTGTATCTGACATGGGCATGCGTATCACTTAACATCAAGTGAACATGTTACTCGTCTAATCATACTTTATTACAAAAAAAAATCCTATGTAAAAGTGAAGATCGCATATTGGTGTCAAATCCTTCCGTGGACCGTTGAAAAAAGGTTTGATTTCCGGCACGGGCTTTGGTATTTTATAATTTCGTTGTAATTTCTAAAATACTTCTCAACGCCATATATGGCACTCCTAGCCATATATGGCGTTTTGCGATCGGCCAAAAAGATGCGATTGGAATGAAATTCTAAAATGTATGAAAATTATCGCTATTAATTGATTGTTAAATTGGTCACGTGACTCCGCGCATTCTTATACATTTTTTGAATTTATTTATTTTATTTATTTATTTAATTTGCATGTCTGACCACATAAAATATAAAATAAAATCAAAATGCCCTGTCAGGGCGTAGCAAGATGTCCTTAATCTTAACAATTTTATCTATCTATAACTAAATGTCTTATTAATATTAGATTGAGTTGACTGCCGTGAAATTGAGGTCAATTTAAACTTACTCATCCAGATATTCGTTTATACTGTAAAAACATTTTTTAGTCAACCAGTCTTTCAATTTGCTTTCAATTTCATTCCAAAGCGGCGCAAAAGCACTTTTAGAAAAACTGCATGGATAGGATATTTTACTTTCCATTGGACATGCTGAAAAATAGTAATTTCATAAAAAAATAAAGGTCTCCTCCATGTATTTGGATTTTATATGCAGGAAGAAAACAAAAAGCACTAGAGCGTGAAATTGTAACTTTCTACGCTAAACTAACATGGAACAGTAGTTTTTGAGCCATTTGCTCAAAAACTACTGTGTGTGTGTAATGTACTAAAAAAAATCTTACCTATTCGATTCATTCATCGATATTTACGTTCGTGTTTCAGTTTCAATATGTAACTGTGGCTACCTAAAAAGTATGACGGCAATATTTCTAAAACACATTTCGTTTTACGGCTTACTGTATTGCTCGATGATGCTCATATTTACATCGGTTGAATATCGGAGGCTACAAATAACAAAGCCATCCTTTTGTTATTGAAACGAGGTTGTCTTCTGGACGGTAAAGCCGAGCGGCAAGGAAAAAGAAAATGGTTTTTTGTTGACGACAATCCCGACGTGAAGAAAATCCCATAATCTATATAAAAAAAAATAATAAAAAAAAATCGTTTTTATTCAGCCAAAAATAACTCAAAACAAAAGGTGGGCCATAGACCTCAGGGAACCAAGGAGTAAAACATCAATAATGAATCCCCTTGATTCTCCGAGTTCCGGGAACCCACCACTTAAATCTAATTATTTGGCTGAACAGGGCGCTGCCTCAGCTTGATGCTGCAGCCGGTGTGCTGCAGCGCTGATTTTCAGGCAGAACCCTCCTAGGTGACGTCACGGGCTGATCGGGAGTGCGGTAAACCGTGTAACTTATAGTCAATTAGAGACCGAGACAGAGTGCAAATTTCATCATTGCTGAAAACTATACATATAGATACATATAGATAAATTAATTTTGAGAACAAAGGGTAAATATGCGACAAAGTCTTATAATTTCTGTTTTTCATATGCGACAAAGTCTTATAATTTCTGTTTTTCTAATAAGTACTTTTTTGTTTCACTTTTAAAATAATAAATAGATTTAGATATTCGAGCTGGAGGAGGTAAATCATTCCAAATTCTACAGGAATATACTGATATTTAAATGAAACATTACCAATTCCGAAATTTAAAGGATATAGCACAATTTTTAGACGCGTCAAATTACAACAGAATTGGCACCATTAACACATCCGTTAAAACTCTCGTTTATTATGTTAACATCCAATCAGAGGGGTTAGTACAGGTTTTTGGATGACTTTCGAGTCGACTCGCATCGCACAAACGAATCGAATGCTTTCATACATTTACAACCAGCGCCATCTTTTGACAGCCGCATGTCAGTGACTGTCCATAGATGGCGTTGGCTGCAAATGTATGGAGAAATTCGATTCGATTGTGCGATGCGAGTCGACTCTCAATTCGTACAAAAACCTATACTAACCCTACAGTATCCGCCGATGCAAGCATGCAATTAGCTACCTGATTTGGTATGAGCAACTCGTTAGCGCGAATTAGTTCGTTATAGTGCCATCTATAAAGCAGTGGGTAAACATCGTTTTAACCGAATGATCCACGAAATTCACCTATTTTTTTTTGTTATTAGGGGGTCGGGGGTTTGAAGGGGGTTTGCTATGGCCGAACCTCTCTGAGAACCATTCTGAGAAGAGACTTGCTATTACATTGCTTTTGAACGAAAGTCAAGAACTTTATGAGAATGCGTGGAGGTCACTTCTTGCACCAATTTAGCAATGATTTTTATACTTTTTTTTATAATTTCGTTACATTTTCATCTTTTTAGCGCATTACAAAATCCATACCTAGGGCTTGTAATTGATGTATAAAAGCAAACTTAAATACACAAACAAATATGTCTCGTTTCTCAAGAAACTTACGATGTGCAACCGATGTAAGCATATTTTATTTATGAAAATCATCCCAGCTGCCTCGTATCGTCCGATACAAAACGGCTCTGCGGTATTCCGGAGTGTACTTATTTCACAGTTTTATGGACGACAGCTGTCTCCGGTTTATATTTCACACGTCCATTTTGTGCATTGAATATGTATGTGAAATTCCAATTTTTGGGAACGGTTAGCTTGAACGAATGGTGATAGGGGATAACTTACAAACCAGGAAGCGTCTTTGGGCGCGTTCGGCATTTTTGAGATGGGAAAAAACATCTGAACTCGCGGTATACCGTTACCACACACCCCTGTGACTGACTCCTCTAAATAAAAGTGTTTTTCAGGGTTTTAACTTCTGTTGGCACTTCCGGAGTATTTTTTGGGTTCCGTACCCAAAGGGTAAAAACGGATTCCTATTACTAAGACTTCGCCGTCCATCCATCCGTCTGTTACCAGGCTGTATATCTTGCACCGTGATAGACACTTGAAATTTTCACAGATGATGCATTTCTGTATCCGCTATAACAAATAAAACTAAAACATTGAATAATATAAATATTTAAGGAACTCCCATACAACAAACGTGTTGTTATTGCTTATTTTGTTATATGAATCTGTCTTGTAAGGTGACTGTTCAATTAGTTTAAGGCGATTTATTGAGTTTATTTTTGTCTTTGTCACTCTCACACATACGTTGATGGGTGCGACATGCAGCGTCGCGGAAGAATATAACAGAAAAACAACTTTTTACCTAATTACTCAAAAACTAAGCCAGTTATCAAAAATCTGTTTCTCAACGTTTTTAGATATTATTATTACCGATACATTCAAACTAAAATTACAATTACATCCATTATAGTTTCCGATAAAACTGAGAAAAACTGAGATTTTGGAGCAACTTTTGGGAGAACTTTCTATCGAGAAAATTTTATCCAATCGTGTTTCTGCTACTCAACGATTTTAGATTAAAGACCCAAAATACATGACGTTTAAATTTAAAACTAATTGTCTTTATAGTTTTTTAACAAAACTTCACTAAAGATAGCAATACGGCTTCTATGCCGTTAACAGCCGCTTTACCGACACGCCTTTGTCAGTTTCGGCAGCGGCCAGGCTGTCGACGGCGATAGGACCTACTTCTGATGGTGGTCGAGACCAGCAGGGCGATCGGCTAAAAATGTATCAATCATTAAAGAACTGTATCAATGTCAAATCGTGATTTTTCGAGCGTTGTGATTGGTCAACACCAAGATCTTTTGACATTGATACAGTAATTTAATGATTGATATATTTTTAGCCGATCGCCCTGCTGGCTGGAGTGCGATGAATACGATTATGAATTCCATACTCCCGCTAGCGAGGACATCGTGATAACAGTTTATAGTGTGTACAAGCCCAACAAACCCCTTCGTTTCTCTTGATCGAGGGGTTAGGTATGCGTTAAGCATTTTCTGTCAAAAAATAAGACTGACGACTCAATATTATGCATAACGCCATCAGAAGTGGGCACCGTTAATCAAATAGTTAACTTCGTTAATCGTTAATCCGCTACAAAAAAAGTTAGCTTCGTTAATCGTTAAAGCGTTTCCTTTCGGAAGAATTAACGCAAGTTAACTTTAATCGTTAATCCGTTAATATATTAAATGTAAAATTGCATTTTTATATCGTTGCGTTAGTGAACTAATAAAATCTGTTGGTCTAACAAAACAAAATATCTACTTGTATAATTCAAATGTTCATCTGAAAGCGAGGCTCGTTTTGGTGTTAAAATATATCTTTACCCGTGGAAAACAAACGTGGAATAGATTTATGAATATCTGGGGTCTGATTGCGTAAGAAAAACGTATTCATCGTTATCGTGATCACTAGTGAATTATGCCCCACGATTGGCTGACCCAAATAAGGAACCCAATAAGCGGGCAGAATTTGTAAACAATTACGATAACGATGAATACATTTTTCTAAGACAATCCAGGGGTTCCCCAAGTAGGGCAGCATCGTTGAACGAGACTTGTCGTTTCATACTTGTCTGAACCTGTTTTAAGCGTCGCGCCGCGGTGCTGTGCGGTAAATAATAGGCATTGGATTAACGATTTACGGACTTTTGCATATTAACGGAAGTTAACGTGTCCGTTAACATTTTTAGAAGTTAACTTAAAAGTTAATCCGTTAATCAAAATGTTAACTTCGTTAATTAACGGTTAACGGATTAACGAGTTAATGCCCAGCTATGACCGCCATAATGAAAGCACAGATAAAAGTGATGTGTGTTGTTTTATCTTGTCACGAACTTAATCTGCAGCTTTATAGCACCCTAAAGCGGTTTTAGCAAGTAGAGCCTATGTTCCTGTTGTAAAACCCGACAGGAAAAAGGCGGGGTCGCGCTACATTGTACTGAACCACTAAACTAGACTAATCAAACCTGTTGTGTCCTTTGACTTTTACGCTTTCCTTTTTAAACAGTTTCAATCAAGTAATCTTTTTTTAAACAATACAAGTTAGCATTTGACTGCAGTCTTACTTGATGCAACCGAAGATGTTGTTGTACAAACTCGAAAGGAATGTGTGGCTCCTAACGGTCAGCATCGCACCGGAAAACTTGTTGAAGCGTCCAAAATAAATAAAAAGATTTCAACGCAACATACAATTCATATTCAGAAAATAAGCAAGATGAAAGATATAGCCCGACTTCAATTTTAGTTTCAAAATAGTTGATAGTAAGCAAAAAAACACAACATACAATAGCGATATACTGACAGAGCGGACTATCAAACAGTATCACAAGATAGCGGTGTTAGTACCGATTTTGGCCACGCGCCAAGATAGCTTTGTCGCACTGTACCTTCATGTAACCATGATAAAATAGTTAATATTGCTATACAGATAATGGCTTCCAAGAAGATATGAGTAGGTAGTCTTTTGTGTAGGATAAGTAAAAACATAACCATTCCTGCAGTCAGGTAAAAAACAAACAAACTTTGCATTAAATTTAAAACAGTAGCTTACTTTAATAAACTAGAAATAAATTAACCGCCATAGTCGATGTCGCGATCATTCGTTGTAGTCGTAGTTGCCTTGATGATTGCCAACCTCCTATTATGCAACGTCATGATGTACCTACAATAAAAAACATTTATATTTGTACTAGCTGACCTTCCAAACGTATATTTCTCACTTAGGGATAGGTATGTAAAATAGACGTCTTTATTCTCTGATCTACCGAATATACACAAAAAAAATCGCTCAAGTTCTACGAGTATTAAAAACACTGAGATACAAACATTTGATGTTAAAATAAGCTGAACGGGCAAGCTGTGTTTTACCATTGCTGCTCAAACCTACCGAAATTTAAATAAAAATTTTCAAAAAATCGGTCAAGCCGTTTTGGAAAAGTTTTAATGGTACCGCGCGTGCTCATTGGTCAAATTAAATAGGACGCGTCTCCTTTCCTCTCGTTACATAATTTCGTCCCATAGAGTCTATGATTTCGCATTGTGAAGTCAATGTCTCCTGAGGATTTCGCGGTATCGGAACGAAACGTGCGTCGAAGAAAGTGTTGGAAGAACTGTGTGTGTTAATTCATGTCGGCGGTGTTCCTGCATATTGGACCATACAGATTCTTTTTAAGTAGTGGATTATAGCAAAACAAATTAATCCGTCCTGCTAAATAGTGATTTCCCCAAATTGACACCTACTTCAAATTCGATATTTTAAGGCAATCTTTGCCTGATGTCATGATACGTGTCCAAATGACATTTTTTTTTCTAAGAGGAAAATCCTCATGGGCACTAGCCACTGCCTGCTATACTTATATGCTGGTTTTCACTGACATTTTAAGTGAAACCTAAGCCCATAGCTGACAGTTTTCACATACAACAACTGTCACCTAAGTGCTTAAGTGTCCCTTAAAATGTCGGTGAAAAAGTCCCCTCCTCGATTGCTCACCACTCTAGGCCTTCCCGGAACCGCGAAAAGTTACATATTAAGAGATGTCCAAATGTACATTCTATATGACATACCTGACCAAATCCTTAATGTCCACATCGAGCCGGACGACTTTTTCATACAGCTTGAGATGCGAGTACAGATGAATGTATTTCTTGTGCATGAACTTCAGTGTCGAAAACATCACCATCTGCTGCCGTTTCAGCGTCTTTATTAGAGCGAAACAATATCCTACAAAAAAATATAGAATAAGGTTTGTTTTCCCACTTGGAGTTTCAATCACGCCGTTTGAAACCCCCCGTGGTAAAACATACCTATTTGATACTTGATGTTATTCCTATACTTGTTCCGCAGGAGCTGCGCGTGCGGCAGCTGGTACCGCGTCTCGTACACGAACTGCTCCATCAGTGCGATCGCGCGGGGCTTCCCCTCTTTGATCTCCTCCTCGTTGCAGTAGTACAGCTCTCTTAGCACTTCCGTTTGCTATTCAATCACGCCGTTTGAAACCCCCCGTGGTAAAACATACCTATTTGGTACTTGATGTTATTCCTATACTTGTTCCGCAGGAGCTGCGCGTGCGGCAGCTGGTACCGGGTCTCGTACACGAACTGCTTTATCAGTGCGATTGCGCGGGGCTTCCCCTCTTTGATCTCCTCCACGTTGAAGTAGTAGAGCTCTCTTAGCACTTCTATTTGCTATTCAATCACGCCGCTTGAAACCCCCCGTGGTAAAACATACCTATTTGGTACTTGATGTTATTCCTATACTTGTTCCGCAGGAGCTGCGCGTGCGGCAGCTGGTACCGCGTCTCGTACACGAACTGCTCCATCAGCGCGATCGCGTGGGGCTTCCCCTCTTTGATCTCCTCCTCGTTAAAGTAGTACAGCTCTCTTAGCACTTCCGTTTGCTATTCAATCACGCCGTTTGAAACCCCCCCGTGGTAAAACATACCTATTTGATACTTGATGCTATTCCTATACTTGTTCCGCAGGAGCTGCGCGTGCGGCAGCTGGTACCGCGTCTCGTACACGAACTGCTCCATCAGCGCGATCGCGCGAGGCTTCCCCTTCTTGATCTCTTCCTCGTTGCAGTAGTACAGCTCTCTTAGCACTTCCGTTTGCTATTCAATCACGCCGTTTGAAACCCCCCGTGGTAAAACATACCTATTTGATACTTGATGCTATTCCTATACTTGTTCCGCAGGAGTTGCGCGTGCGGCAGCTGGTACCGCGTCTCGTACACGAACTGCTCCATCAGCGCGATCGCGTGGGGCTTCCCCTCTTTGATCTCCTCCTCGTTAAAGTAGTACAGCTCTCTTAGCACTTCCGTTTGCTATTCAATCACGCCGTTTGAAACCCCCCCGTGGTAAAACATACCTATTTGGTACTTGACGTTATTCCTATACTTGTTCCGGAGGAGCTGCGCGTGCGGCAGCTGGTACCGCGTCTCGTACACAAACTGCTCCATCAGCGCGATCGCGCGGGGCTTCCCCTTCTTGATCTCCTCCTCGTTGGAGTAGTAGAGCTTTCTTAGCGCTTCCGTTTGCTATTCAATCACGCCGTTTGAAATCCCCCATGGTAATACATACCTATTTGGTACTTGATGTTATTCCTATACTTGTTCCGGAGCAGCTGCGCATGCGGCAGCTGGTACCGCATCTCGTACACGAACTGCTCCATCAGCTTGATCGAACGGGGCTTCCCCTCTTTGATCTCCTCCTCGTTGAAGTAGTAGAGCTCTCTTAGCACTTCCGTTTGCTATTTTTTTTTTTAAATAAATTGTTTATTTGTGAACAGAAAATGATTCAATCACGCCGTTTAAAATCCCCCATGGTAATACATACCTATTTGGTACTTGATGTTATTCCTATACTTGTTCCGGAGCAGCTGCACATGCGGCAGCTGGTACCGCGTCTCGTACACGAACTGCTCCATCAGGGCGATCGCGCGGGGCTTCCCCTTCTTGATCTCTTCCTCGTTGCAGTAGTACAGCTCTCTTAGCACTTCCGTTTGCTATTCAATCACGCCGTTTGAAACCCCCCGTGGTAAAACATACCTATTTGGTACTTGATGTTATTCCTATACTTGTTCCGCAAGAGCTGCGCGTGCGGCAGCTGGTACCGCGTCTCGTACACGAACTGCTCCATCAGGGCGATCGCGCGGGGCTTCCCCTTCTTGATCTCTTCCTCGTTGCAGTAGTACAGCTCTCTTAGCACTTCCGTTTGCTATTCAATCACGCCGTTTGAAACCCCCCGTGGTAAAACATACCTATTTGGTACTTGATGTTATTCCTATACTTGTTCCGCAAGAGCTGCGCGTGCGGCAGCTGGTACCGCGTCTCGTACACGAACTGCTCCATCAGGGCGATCGCGCGGGGCTTCCCCTTCTTGATCTCTTCCTCGTTGCAGTAGTACAGCTCTCTTAGCACTTCCGTTTGCTATTCAATCACGCCGTTTGAAACCCCCCGTGGTAAAACATACCTATTTGGTACTTGATGTTATTCCTATACTTGTTCCGCAGGAGTTGCGCGTGCGGCAGCTGGTACCGGGTTTCGTACACGAACTGCTCCATCAGTGCGATCGCGCGGGGCTTCCCCTCTTTGATCTCCTCCTCGTTAAAGTAGTACAGCTCTCTTAGCACTTCCGTTTGCTATTCAATCACGCCGTTTGAAACCCCCCCGTGGAAAAACATACCTTTTTGGTACTTGACGTTATTCCTATACTTGTTCCGGAGGAGCTGCGCGTGCGGCAGCTGGTACCGCGTCTCGTACACAAACTGCTCCATCAGCGCGATCGCGCGGGGCTTCCCCTTCTTGATCTCCTCCTCGTTGGAGTAGTACAGCTCTCTTAGCACTTCCGTTTGCTATTCAATCACGCCGTTTGAAACCCCCCGTGGTAAAACATACCTATTTGGTACTTGATGTTATTCCTATACTTGTTCCGCAGGAGCTGCGCGTGCGGCAGCTGGTACCGCGTCTCGTACACGAACTGCTCCATCAGCGCGATCGCGCGGGGCTTCCCCTTCTTGATCTCCTCCTCGTTGGAGTAGTACAGCTCTCTTAGCGTTTCTGGTTCCGATTGTTTTATTTTGTTGAACCTTGAATTTCCAACAAAAAAATGTACGGCCAGCAAGAAAAGCCATCTCAAAACCTTCCCGACGCAGTAAAAACTCCCTGGTACTCTTAGCTGTACAGTCGGATTTGAGCAAGAGGTCCCAGGTTTGATTAAGAAGTAACAAAACTTAAAAGAGAGACTCAAAAGAGAAAAGAAAAATCTGACCAATTTTGCTTTTCTCGAAGAACGAGTCGGGCGCCCGCTCTAAGGCTTCCATGCTAACAAATTACTAAACTAAAGTCTAAGTAAGCACTTCTGCCCGCCAAATTTAAAAATCAAGTTTTTATATGGAAGAAGCCCTTTTAAAAAGGTAAAGACTAGAGAATAAAACAAAAACCTTCTCGTCTGCAAAGAGATTTCGTCATCTTGTTTGAAATGGGGCTGTCTATATTCTTCATCTATCAACATTTTGAGGTCAAAATAGCGTTTTCTCATAAAAAATTCCTCACGAGTTATATTCTTCGCATACTTCCTCGGTAAAAGTGTAGTTGCTACTCGTAATGTTGAATTAGTTTTGGTTCTTCTGGTAACGGATTCTGTGGTGCTTTTGTACTCATATGTCGGGAACCTGTGCTGATATTTGCCTTTGTAAGAATCTTTGAGGAAGGTCTCCATTAAATCATCCACTCTTGCGTCGTATCGAAACTGCGTTTTAACGATAGTTATAGTATAAAAACCTGCAAAAAGCAAGCGGTTCCATAGGATGTTTTTTAATAAATTCAACGTAGCTAGTTTTAACGTTGTTTTGCTATGTAATTTTTTATCGCTTTTACCACAGATAACTCAAACACGGGAGATATCGTACATGCTTTATTTTGTTCGGGACCACAGATAACTCAAACACTGAGTTATCTGTGGCTTATAACAGGCCACGTTCACTTAACACGTGATCGAAGACGTCTCGATGAACTAATTTTAGACTGCCGTAAAGTTACGCGATAGAAAGAGACCACAACTTTGCGTTTGTTGCGTTTTGTTTGCGGAGGCGGAGGCGCTATTGCGAACTGAATTGCACTTTTTGTGTCAGAGCTAAGAGTCGCTATTTTTTTAAATCATTTTACGGAGTGAGCCTTCTGTAGCGTTAGGTACTAGTATGTCTTCCGTGCAAACCGCACCCAACCCGCACTTGGCCAACGTAGTGAGCTTTGGTCGTACCCTCTCATGTTGAAAGACATCCATGCCTAGCGTAAGGGGTCAAGGAGAAGCTCAGATATAGATAAAAAATACCTCCTTACATAACACAACGTAATATCTATGGTAGGTGTGAAAAATCGGCAACATTTCACCAACATTATTAATTATTATTATTATCGCTCGTGAATAGGTACGAGAATGTACTTAGCAGTAAAAAGTAATCAGAAGTGGCATTGAAAATGATTATGAAGCCATTTAATTTAATACACAGTTTTATGCTCCTATTGCTATTAAAACTCTACGTAAAACATACCTTACTGTATGTTATGTCAATTCAATAAGTATACTCTTAACATACTCACTAGTAACTCTTAGTAATGCAAGTAATATTTTAAATAGAGGGCAAAAAAAACGTTTTGTCGGCAAACTTCGGAAACTATAAATAAGAAAGTGTTTAGTCTATTCATAAGATAAATAAAATTAAACAATTAAATAAAAAAAATTAAATAAAAATTACTTTGTTATCGAGCTCCTCCGAAACGGCTCGACCGATTGTGATGAAATTTCAGATGTCTGATTACTGGATCTGAGAGCAGGTTGTAATCTATTTTTTATATCCCTGATGCTAAAACAACGTTTGCCGGGTCAGCTAGTAATATACAAAAAAAAACATAAATACCTGCTTCGTACCTTAGCGTCTGTGACCAAACTCCTCCAAAACGGTTAGATTTTGACGATTTTTTTTTGTGTAGGTATATTCTCTACGTCTGAGAATATACGTAAACTATTCTTCATATCCCTTAGGTTATACAGCTTATGTGGCAGAACAACGTTTTCTAGGTAGTCTAATACAGAAAAACATTCATTCACTGAAAACTTTTTTTTTTACGATATACAAGTTAGTACTTGACTGCGATCTCACCTGATGTGATGATGCAGCCGAAGATGTTAGCGTACTAGCTTGGAAGGGGTAAGTTATGTCACCCCAACGGTTTCCACACAGCATCGTACCGGAACGCTAAATCGCTTGGTGGTACGTCTTTGCTGGTAGGGTGGTAACTAGCCACGGCCAAAGCCTCCCACCAGACCAGACCTAAGCCAAATTAGAAATTATAAAATTCCAAAGTGGCCCGTGGCGGGAATCGAACCCGCGACCTCCCACTCGAATCCGAGCGTGCGTCCCTTGCGCCACGGAGGTCATCAAAACATAGAAATCCGTATAAATTTACATTTGTTCAAAGCTGAAACGCTTGTCTCCATTTTTCCCGGGGCGGGCGGCGACTCGGCCGTTATTTATTCATCCCCTAACCGTTCGCCCGATGACGTCACACGAAGTGTCGCTGACCCACAATCGATGCAGGCTCCGCGTATACCTCACCGGCGGGCCGGGCATAATTCGTGACGTTTATCGACTTTTAAGCAGGGCTAACATTGCGAAATTAGTGGCATAATAGTAGTTTATGAAACGGATGCATAATGGGGGGTATTAAAACATGAGTGTGAGTTTAAAAAACGAGCCGCAGGCGAGTTTTTTAATAGTATCACACGAGTGTTTTAATACCTAATTATGTAAAGTTTCATACACTACTTTATCTACGCTCAAATTATCATAAATCCAAACCATAAAATCTTGCTAACGTTTGTCGTAAATCCTTCACTTTGTTGGTAAAAGATTGTGGGTCATTTTTGTTGCAATTACTAAAATGTCAGGTGGAGTTAAATTTTCTTTAGTAGGTTTCACTGCTAGTCATTTTTCCGCGCTAAGTTTTGACTAAGTAACAAAAATAACACATTGAAATGTTAAAAGTTAGGTATGGCGCCAAAATTCAGTTGTAAACTGCGTATAGTCTGTTA
The DNA here is from genome assembly GCA_963855885.1 of Coenonympha glycerion. NCBI lineage: Eukaryota > Metazoa > Arthropoda > Insecta > Lepidoptera > Nymphalidae > Coenonympha > Coenonympha glycerion. The sequence goes on along the minus strand of OY979636.1, from coordinate 14,969,103 downwards.
AAAAAGTCATGAAACAAAAAAGAGTAGAAAAATATTTATACAAATTAAAAAATATATTTGGTAAAACTAATGTCATGCAACTAATTACAAAACATAAATGAGACGAAACTAGTGTTGCGAAAATAGTTTTCATAGCTTTCAGGATGTTTATCAGTCAATCCCGAGATAAACTGCGTTGCTCCTAGCTGTTTTCTTGATATTCTCGAATCCACATTAGTCTTTTCTTTCGGGAAAGCCTTATCTTTATTTTGTACAAAATAATGTGTTTAACAACATTATGAATTGCGGAAACGCTTCGATGCCAATGGTACCATGGTTACAGTGATACTGAAGGTTTCGCGACACTACGAAACCAGTTTCACAAGTCCTACAACTAGATTCACGAAATTAAATTTATCATGCATGTCACTAATTTCGCAATGAAATTTCGGCTTTAGGCCGTGTGTCCATCAGGCAGCGTAACGTACAATCCTGGTTTCTCTATGCTCATCTGTTACGCGTAGATGATAGCTAGATAGAAAACTATATTGCACACCACAGAAAAAAATGAAAACAACACATACGGAAATACTCTTCTTTCTTAGAAGAGGTATTATCATGATCAAGTTTTTCAACAAATTTCGAGGGCTCGGAATCTACTGGTATAACAAACCAGGCTTTACACTCTTGATTCAGACCTATCATTTAATTTCCATTACTTCCGTTGCCGTTTTCATGTTACCAGTCAAGGAGGTATAATCTAGGTGAAATTAACAGGGAAATGAATAGGCGTTTTCTAGTCAAGCGCGCTCCAATCCAAAATTCCATCAGCCATTATTGCCGTCAAGCGCAAGCCTATCTGCTACAGCTAGTCTATAATAGGCTATCTGCTATAGCTAGTCTATAAGGGTTACTATACAATAAATGAATTTTTAAATGACAAAGACCCTTGGATCTTAGTGTATATTCCGTCTGCTCACAAGATGCTTATTATATAAATGTGATATATTGTTTAAAACCAAATTGTAAACAATTATTTTAAAAAAAAGCAAGTGCCGAGTTTCTTGCCCGTTCTTCTCGGTGCAGTGCTACTTTCCGAACGAGACGGTAGAGTCTTAACGTTTCGCAAGTGCCTGTAAGTTAGGCCTATGTGAAAGAATAAAATTTTTGATTTTTTTTTTAATAAAAAGGTGTCTGAATAAAATTCTTTTTTATCACTGATAATTAAGGTGAAATAATCGTAAGCAAATGATCTCACTAATTGGCCAAATACTTACGCTGTTAAATTTTTTCTCAGCCAATCATAGGGCAGAATTTGTTTACAATTACAATAGCGTTGATTATGTTTCTCTTGCACAATTGCTTAACAAGCTAGCGCGCATTGGTGGGCAGAAAAAATTCTAAAATGTTTATCTAGAAAACCTGGTATTTTCCGCGCTATCTGATACTGTGGGGCTATAAGAAAATATTAATCAAGTAAAGCGTGCTTGAGGTTTAATAACAACTGCTATATTTCATTAGAACCGAGGATCCGAGATGCTGTTATTCATTACCAAGGTTTTTCCGACATCCGTCAACGCCGAGGTTTTCGATTTCGGCGATAAAATAAATTGCTACCAAGAAGTACTAATTTGTTGGTTAAGACGTAATTTTCTTAACCAAAGCGTACTTCTTAGTTTAGCAATTTATTTGCAATAAAGTGACAATTAATTTATTAAAAAATTTATAAATTTATCTGGAAATAATTTTTTATAATGGTATTTTTCTGAAATTACACTTTAGAAGAAAGGGTGGATATTCAGCATTTGCTTATTTTAAAAGAAAATTGTACTTACTATTTTGTTTTAAATTACTGATAAAAAGTATCATCTTGTGAGCATATGGAATATACACTAACTTCCGAGTTAGTTGTTTTTTATTAGTTGGTTAATTAAACTACTAACCTATTTAAAAGGAAATAAATAAAACAGGCCAAGTGCGAGTCGGACTCGCGCACCGAGGGTTACATACCATCAAGGAGTAAAACGTAAGAATAACTATTGTCACTAGAATTCACGAGTATAATTTACAAGGTGGTACTTTTGTCGGCGAACCGCAAACCTAACTTTGTTTTTGGCCGTTAATTGTTATTAACAAAAAAGTATACTAGTTAAGAGAGTTGATTTTATTTTTTCTGCAAATTTTAATTCATTCCTGTATGAAGATATTAACATGTATACTTATTAGGTATTTACGCCAAGTGATAGCCATTCAGACACTAAAGTTGAGAGAAAAAATAAAAAATTTCAACATTTTTCATATATCTCACGCTAGCAACACTGTGTCTGTCCTTCCATTAGCGTTCTAGTGCTCGGCCGTTCAACACAACATTATTAAACTCGTATAAAAAAAAGTGAGTGATTATAAGTATTTCTTGCGGAAATCAAAGTATCCGAAAAGAAATATTCAAAATAATCGGATTCATCGTCAAAACGAATTGTGAAATCTACGGAATTGTTATTATTGGTTCAGAAAATCCATATTGCTCCAGTGTTGGGTACACCTCTTAGAGGGTGTTACGTTCACAGCAGTATACATTGAGGGTAGTTGGAAGGACTATCGCCTTTGTTTTAATTACTGCAAGAGGAGCTAATCAGGATGCATTCTTCGGTGATGGGTACACTTCATTTAGAGGGTGTGACCTTCACGACAACATACATTGAGGGTAGTTGGTAGGTGAAAAACCTGAGGACTATCGCCTTTGTATTAATAATTGCAAAAAATAATTGCAAAGCATCTATGTTGAGGACACTGCATAAAAGGGATGTGATCATCACGACGACATACATGAGGGTGAGTTAATAAGATTATCGTCTCTATATTAGGTAATAATTGCAAAAAAGTCAATCAACATAATATATTCTGCAGTCTATGCTTCAGTGTTGGGTACACTTCATTAGAGAGTGTGACCTTCACGACAATATACATTGAGGATGGTTATTAAGACAACGCCTATGGATTAATCATTCCCAAAAATGACAAGATTATCTTGTAAGCAACTTCCAAAATAGCAAATTGTTGCTTAAACGCCCCCATACCATGTTGAAAACACCGGTTGACGGTTCTCGTCCGATCACCGAAATCAAGCAACATCGGGCGCAGTTAATACTTGGATGGGTGACCACCTGGGAACACCGCGCGATGCTGTTTTTTTTATCACCAACCGCATTGGAATGATATAAAGGATAAAAACGATTACCTTTAGAAACTATTTCGATATACCCTCATATCAATATTTTCTTTTACTGTCTGCTAATTTAAATGAACCAAGATTACTTTACTAGACCAGGTCTGAAAAGTACCCGCAATCAAATGCACTATTTACAATTATTTTAGTCTTCCACACGAATCGTTTATTGTTGTGGTCATTATTTATAGATACATCAATAAAAAGTCCATTGACAACGTCTTACAAAATCAACTAGTAATACTACTCAAAATTTGAAATGTACGAGTGAGACACAAAAATTTTATTTGATAATATAATATTCTAATAACTTCTGTGTATATTGTCTTTTATCAATAATATGAAATACAGTTAATCAAGATCCAATATTAACTGGCACTGGAGGAATATCTGAGCAATCCACCTGTCGGTCCATGGTGGACCCACGGGCCAAATCGCAGGACAGCACTCGTCTCTTGCGACGACTTTTCTCGAAGATTTACCCAGGACAGAAGAGTCTTGATTTCCCCACAAGAGCAGCACCAGGAGCAAAACAGCCTTGCAAGTACTTATCGATGTCCTCTTTTGACATTTCCGTCGACCTGTCATGTCAGGCGCCGCGCGGCCGCCGATCGGAGTGCTGGCGGAGCGTTGCGCTGTTTCGAACCTCGTGCGGACTCGCGCATGTTCGCATATAGTCGGGTCGGGGTAAGAAGGCAACCCGTGGTACCCCGGGGGGACCATCGGGGGTACCACCGGCAATAAACGACACCTACTTACTCGTACGTTTGCCGTTTAGCTTATAGAATAACCGCATTCATAAAATATTCGAGCCTGATGATATTATTTTATCATGCTTAAATATGAGTGGAAAATTTATTTATTTTCTCTCTTTATGTTCTCAAAACTATGAACAGAATTTAATGTGTATTTTTTTTTCTCTTCTTTAGTTCGCATGTAGTGCAATGACACTTTAGATATCTAGGTACTATCCTAGTTTCATTCATAATAATTTACTTTTATACAAAAGGTTTTATATTATGAAGATTTATAAACTATTGAACCACTAATATTACAATTAATTTTCATGTTTAAGTAATTAAAAATGAAAATGATTTTTTTCAAATGGGCTTGATTTACAGGCTTTTATGAAAGCTTGAATCTGAAAAACGGGTTTGCGCTGAGAAGGTCTGGCAAAAAACTCGGCTATTATATTCTGTTCACATACAATTGAATATGAGACAACCTATTCGATAACATACTTAATATTTTTTTTGTTATTCCATTACAAATACATGTTTTTAATACAACCATTCTTTCATCGTAACTCGATGTATTAGATATTACATCAAATTTATCAATGCTTTAACTGAGTTAGGATGCATGCTTTTAAAAGAATGCAATATTTTTGAATATCAAAGTTATTTATAGTTTCTAAAATTGACTATTTCTTAAATTTCTTAAATGAATATTAAATATGGAAACTGTAGAGTCCTTATAAAACAATCGATGATATGTTTATTTAAATTTATTTTAGGTATCCTTGTACCTGTATCTACAGGAATATCGGTATCCATACCTAGGAATAACGTAACGCAATGGAAAATATATTTAAAGACCAAAATTAATTTTTGCTAGATCAAATATTTTTATTTTCAGGCGATCGCGCCGCTAATTAACTAATGGTTATCTATGCATGAAATGTTAAAGGATTTGGAAATTACCAATAATTATAAGATCATAGAATCATTAAATACTTCATTGGATTTATGATAATATGAACAATGATGGTTCATAATTTTGGCTTGCATGTATCATATTTTTTTTTGTTCTTTTAGAGTTGATACATAGCCTACATTTTATTTTTTCTGTAGGTATTTAATCATTATTAAATAAGTCTAATATTTTGTTTAACTTTCATGCCGATGGATGACGCCGCTGCAAGGATTTAGCTCTCGATGATGACTGACCAAGGTCAAATGATAATTGAAAATTGGGTCATCACTGCTTCACTAGGAACTTGAATACCAGTACAGTAGTACTTCAGCTGTGGTATGTAATTAACTGATTATTATTAAACGAAGATTCAAGACTTTTATCTTCTGTGATGACAGTGGAATTATTGGGTAAGTGACAAAAAAAAAAAAAAAAAAAAAAATTTTTTTTTTTCATCGTCGCAACAAGTCAACAAAGCATTAATCGCGAACAATCGCGAATAACATTTCGACATGTCTACCTATTAACATGTTATATTTGCTCGTTGATTTTTGCGATTATCAACTTGGAAAAATCAGATCACATTTTTCAACTGAAAGACTGCTAAATTAAAAAATGGTCTTGATGCAGAAACTGAAGAACTTAAAAAGTATTGTCTAATATTTGTATTCCAATTGTATATATGTGGTTTTTTGTTTACAACTAACCAGTACAACAGCGATAGTAGTGTTGGGGTGACTGTTAAAATAACAATTAATGATATTAAACAACATTATTATAACATGAATAAGAATAACAATTATGCCTTCAGTTAAAATTTTAATATTATGTGAAATGATAAACTCAACACGATTTTACATACTATAATATTGTATAAGAAGTTTACTGTCTGACAATATTAGAAAACATGCTTTTTTCAGACTATCTTAAGTTTCTATTATTATCACTTTATTAGAACTCAGGAATAAACAGTAGATACAGTTACTTCATCAGCCTTTGTCTCAGAATCAACTTTAAAATAGGCTTATAAGATGATTTATCTATGGTTTTTTTTTAAATCTCTTGAGAATATTCTTACTTCACCATATTCAGTTAAAAATATAATTTAAGGTCACTTTAAATCTTAATGACCTTATTAAAGCTGTACCTACACCAAAACCCAAATAACAATATTATTATGGAAATTAAATAAAAATATCATTGTTAACTCCTTCAACAGAAATAACTCTAAAGAGCTATGAATAAAATTAAACAACACTTTACAAAAATACTAATGCCTACTCCTGTATTTTCGTAAAGTGAAGTCAAGATGAACAAAAATTTACGAACTAGTTCTCTGCAACCCATAGATTTATTAATCTTATATATTAATAAATTGATCTTATTTTTTTTTTCTTTCCAAAAATATGTCTCGGTAATATTTATTCTACTCAAGTTTATAAAAATATATTCGTGATAAATTTACTGTTTAAAATATATATTTCATGGTTGCATATTAACAGCTCAATTTATTACGATTAATCAAGTGTTGCATTTAAAAGTTTAAACTGATACAAATATTTTCAAGCTTGTTGAAAGAGGTTTAAAACCTCTTTTAATCGTCAAGACTACATACGAGCAGTACTGCTAGAATATAGTCTTAATATACCCTTGGTATTCGCACATATAAAAATATATGTTTTTGTACATATATTATTATTAATATATTATACTAATAATATTGATTTACTATCTATCACAGTTTTAATATTTCTACAAAATTATGCCATTAATTATTAATTTGCTTTGAATATCAACTTAAGTTGTTATTTTTATTTTTTTGCTCAATATTAAGCGATTATGCTTATTATTCTATTAATTAAAAAGCATTTCTTATTTACAAATGTCATGGCTCTAAACATCTACCTAATAAGTATACATGTTAATATAGAATACAGGAATGAATTAAAATTGATGATTAAACGAACTTACCTTAAGTGAAGTTCTATCATAATTTTATGAATTCCTGTATGAAGATATTAACACCCTCCCGCCCCTGTTTTGTGGAAAAACCCATGTATGAATTTGTAAATAAAAAATGTACATATTACAATAATAATAAATATTTATTGAAGACAACATAACCCATATATATATATTATTATATTTACATATATAATATTGTGTGGTTATGTATAATATTGTGTAGTTATGTATATATTATGTATATGATACATAATATTTGGGTGCTCTGTAGTGCTTCCTACCAAGACGAGCTTATCGAAGCACTAAGGCACTCTTATAATAATTACTCTGAACTAAATGAAAGGACAGACACAGTGTTGCTAGCGTGAGATATATGAAAAATGTTGAAATTTTTTATTTTTTCTCTCAACTTTAGTGTCTGAATGGCTATCACTTGGCGTAAATACCTAATAAGTATACATGTTAATATCTTCATACAGGAATTCATAAAATTATGATAGAACTTCACTTAAGGTAAGTTCGTTTAATCATCAAATATACGTTAATTCCTATTGATCGTAATTATTTCAGATTTTTCTGTCGATAAACTTCGAAGATAAGGGGGGGGGAGAGTTAACGGTACTTTTTGACAGTTTGCCTAGTAAATCAAAAACGGGTTTAAAAAAAATTGAAGGGTTTTGGTGAGACAAACAAATTGGCTCGATATAATAACGTAGGTAGTCGCTATGAAATAATTCATGAAAAAAAAAATATTATTTATTTGCTACAACAAACATCAAAAACATAAATTTCCACACTCACAGCAGGTTCGACAACTAAATCGTAAAACTACAGCTATACATCACTTTGTACTACTGAATCAACGACGATTTATTTAGATGCCCGAAAAATAATTGCCTATATGTTTGTGTTACATAAACTCGACGAGATTTATTAGATTTAACATACATATAAACATGACGAATTTTATCAATACTGTAGAATCACTGTATAACACTCTGTACATTTAATTTATAATGAAAGCATTCATTTTGATGACCTGCTAGGCTCGGAGTTTAGCGGGAGGTCGTAGGGTCGAATCCCGCCTCGACGCCTTTAGAATTGACATATGGAGAGAGATGAGCACAAATTGGCTCAGAAGTTCTTGCTATATATTCTGTAATAAAACGCTATTACTTACGTGCACATTCATCATGGGAGAGCGGTAGAAACGACGTAGAATCTTTACGTCGCGACCTAGAATGTAATATGGAAACTCATCATTCTTGCGGCTGTAGGTAGGCTAAATGTATCAAATATTATTTAACTTAGGTACAAGCTTCTGTCCTCGGCTTCGCCTACATATATTTTGATTTTTTTATACCCACCATATTTTCCAGGGTAAGTAAAAGTGTTGTTTCAACCATTCAACAGGCTAAGCAATAATCCTTATCACAGAAGACCATAAATAAGCTTTGTCTGCGACCGTTATAGCAATCCGTCGATCGCTGATCATGGAAAGAAATTCTAAAAATGGATCAGAATATCAGTAACGATAAGTCACGTGCGCAGGACCGAAAACTATCTTCATTCATTGAAATATCAGCAAATTATAGTAGTGTCGTGATCGAGCAACAAACACGTGACACCTTTTTTAGGGAGTTTTTCCACGAAATTATGGATTTTCCGATATAATGTGGACTCAAATAATATATAATATGCACACATAGGTACCTACATTCAAACTTCGGCCTTTAGAAAATTAGTATGATAGGTATTATTTGATATTATAAGAATTTTATGGAATATAAAACATAGAGGTCTGCCAGCGACGACGGTTATAAATCTATGATATATGGAATATGGAATATGCCTATCATATACGAGTATCTAAAGGAGTATCTATCATAACACCAAATTCAAATTACGAACAATTTCCCAGTGTTGCAATCATTTATCACGCAATATTCGCGCAAATTAATGGTAGGAATGAAATTATCACGGATATTAAACGGGTGGAGGGGACATGAAATTATTCGAGTCATTAGTCTAAGAACCTGAAATATTCATAATATTCATATTTGTACGAATGCCTTATGCCTGAGTACTAAACTTAGTTATAAAGGAGAGGAATTTACCACTAATAAATAAAATAAATTAATGACAAAAAATAATAATCAAGAGGGCCCTTCGGTCATATTTTACATTAATAAGGCCCACTTGCGTCAACTTAGGTTAGTGTGTTAACTCAGAGTTTGGCCAATGAGAGACGTTGACTCTAAGGTTAAAAATGGAAATATTTAATCTTCGTTTCGCACAAGTGGACCTTAGTGTAATGAATTCTTTTAAATCCTTTACTGCCAAGCGATGTGATTTAATTTTAGATGTAATTGTCACCAAACTCTTCCCCTGATTTTGATGACATCATATTTTAGAACTGTCTTCAACTGTGAAAGTAAAAAAGAGATATTCACGCCAAATCCAAAGGCCGAAATTCGGGTCACGGGCGCAGTGAACGTTTGAAACAGTTTTGAGTGACCAGTGTGACTTTCCACTCTTAGTTTTATCTTTTTGGTTGAGAGGCATCTTCGACTTTTTCACTCCTGTTGACCTTGTTGAGTACTTAATGGATCGCGCCTAATGTTATTTTAAGTGTAACGGGGTACACATTTGTTACGAGTAAGTCGTTTGGTACAATTTTCGGTCGAATTGTTAACACGTAGTATTCCGTTTTTTGGGAAATCTCAGAAAAACCTTTCCTGGATAAAATACCTTTACCTGCCCCTAGACCGTGTAAGAAAAACGTATTCATCGTTATCGTAATCGTCTGCCCGCTGATTGGGTCCCTGATTTTGAGCCCAATGAATGAATCAGCAATTTTCGTATATTTACGAGTACGTCGACTGTACGTTTTTTGATAAAACGTACAGTCGACGATACTTAGTCGCTCCCTCGCTGACTGTGAGACAAAACCCTATTTGATCGCCTCAACAAAATAGATACACCTATATTTGTCTTAGCAGAAAGCGTGCCGTAAAGTTCAAGGTTGCGGCACAATGCTTGTCATTTACGAGCGAGGCTACCCGCACCCGGTGACAATAACCGACCGCGAGCCTTATTCCATTAGCTTTTACGACTCTTATGTGAGTTATAGCGGTATAGCAGTCATTATAGGGGCTTTGGTTCACCCTTCCGCATCCCAATCGAATAGATGGTACTTAACTTAATAGTTTAATTTTTTTTTTTTTAATTTTTAGCTGCATGACAGCGTGTTCGTCTAGTATAAATTGAAAAGATACACGCGCACTTCTAGCCTTCTACGTAACTACGTTATGAACTATACGCGAGTAGATAATAGACAATAAACTCGAGTATACATTGTAATCTTTTTAGGGTTCCGTAGCCAAATGGCAAAAAACGGAACCCTTACAGATTCGTCATGTCTGTCTGTCTGTCTGTCCGTCCGTATGTCACAGCCACTTTTTATAATTCTGTTAGCGAAGTTGCGAATAGAATGCCGAAAGTGTACGGGATTGACGTTGACTAGCGCCATGCTATAGCGTAAGCTAATGTAAATCCCATACATTTTGGACTTTTCTATTCGAAACTTCGCTAATAGATTGTCACTTTGTCTACAGGCACAGAGCCGATAAGAAATCTCAGGATATGGGCATTCGAACGATTTGTGTAAACCTTTGTCGTACAAACAAACAGTAGCGCTATAATACTTTTATAGGGGGCTGCTGAGCAAACTACAGAGTGTCCAAGTTATACTGTTGGTGGCATAACAAGAAATTTTGACACCGATAAACTGGCGGCATTTTGTCGCGCTGTCCAGACTGTCCAGGTTATATGCTTATTAATCACAGATTTACAAATTGCATTACAATGTATAACCGAGCAGTTTCCTATGGCTGTTTTTTGGCCTTGTATATAATGGAAATACGTACGCTCGATAGGTTTGCTTAGTTTTTTTTACTAAAGACTTATAGTGCCAAAAATGGGTCCAAAAGAAGTGACACGGGGTTTTAAAGTTAGTATGGTAAATATACTCCTTCACGCCGCAACTACTGAACTGATTTGGCTGAAATTTGAAATGTAGATAATATATTATATACTGGGTTTGCACACAAGCTTTTTATCCCAAAACCATAGTTCTATTAGTTCGGGATTTGCGAAATTCACGCTGGTGGAGCCGTAGACATCCGCTAGTATTGATATATTTATTCAGTATGTTTATTCACAAAATATACACAAACAAATACCTATTCATACAAACGTTCGTCAATAAATAACAAAAAAGTTAAACATGAGTGTGATAATATTTGCATTTTGTTTTTGCTCAATGTTTGTACATTGAAATTTGCTCGCAATTTCATTGATGTTTCACTCTTTCGTTGATTGAAAGTGGATTTTCTGTAAAAACATTATATCTATTATATTTCGAAAATAAATATCTGGGATCAAAGAGATATGATAACTCAGTGCAAATAAGGAAAATTGGTAAAATGTATTCTTTTCAGTGATTTTTACATAAAATAATTGGTGTGTTGTAGAAGTATGTTTTAATTGATTTTATAAGAGCGTTCCGACTACAAAAGAAATGCATAAGGGCTATATGTAATGTTGGGCCATTAGAAAGCTGTAGGCCACTTTTTAAAAACTTACGCATCCTTCCACTACCTTGTATGTATATCAGGGATATGTGTATATTCGTAAAAAGACATTTAAAATATTTCAAACGTAACTGTGAAATTAATATGAATAGGTCTGTAAGATATCCCGAAAGACTCTGTATAGGGAAACTGTGCTGCAGTACATTTATGAAAAGCCCTTATTGTATGGCAGTAAAAATCTATAATAAGTTACCAAGAGACTGAAAAATTGACGCTAAATACATTTAGAAGGAAACTTGACGAATATCTAATTGAAAAAGGTTATTATGATATTAAAGAATATTTAATTTAAGTAATTTAGCGATATAATTCAGTGGAACTTTTAATAATTCATTCATTATTGTTTATTAGGACTAAAATTCAATGTGTTGTAAATTTATTATTGTTAAATTAATTATGTTTATATTTGTATAGATCACTTCCTACTCAATTGTAACTTTTGCATGCCTTAAAATGGTAGAAACATTGAAACGCTTATATTATTGTAATTACATCTGTATTTGACATGTTTTTAGCAAATAAACTTGATTGATTGATTGATTGATTGATTGATTGAAAAAAGACCTTACACCAATTAAATTTTTTTCCTCGTCACTTATACGAATACGTCAACTGATGCGATATACAATTATTATGTAAGAATATGAAATAAAAATTACGATTCACCTTATAACTAAAATATAGGCGAGTTATAAAAAAATATTTTTCAGCCATTTTGGAATTATTATTACCAACACGAAGTTTCCGATAAAATTAAAAAAAAAATCAAGATTTCAGAGCAAATTCTTTTCGAATTGTATTTCTGCCTCAAAACTAATTTAGTAGATCCAAAACACATGACGTTTTTGTGTTTATGTATAGTTTTAAACTTGCAAGTCATTACAATCGCTTAAATAAGCGTTTTATCCTGTCAAAGGTGCGTATAAGTTAGGATGTGCTCTGAAGTTTACTTTAAATAATTCAGTCCCATAAAAATATCTGATGAAGTATGAGTCGAAGTGAGTACCCTTTAATGTTTGCTACACAGCATCGCACCCTAATCCTAGATCCAAAACACATGACATTTATGTCTTTAGGTAGAGTTTTTAACTTGCAAGTCATTACAATCGCTTAAATAAGCGTTTTATCCTGTTAAAGGTGCGTAGGTATAAGTTAAGATGTGCTCTGAAGTTTACTTTAAATATTTCAGTCCCATATTCAGTCCCATAAAAAATCTGATGAAGTGTGAGTCGAAGTAAGTACCCTTTAATGATTCTACACAGCATCGCACCCTAGTATCACTCTCGGTATTATAGTTACTTGTGCGCCATTACGTAATTTGCACTAAATCCTATTGTTTGCACTAAAACAGTTAACGCGATTAAGTGACGCTTGTTTGTTCAAACATAAAATTGAACAATTTCGAATTGAATGAAAGCCAATATAAATCTTGTTAGTTTGACGCGTTATTTACTTTGCCAAAGTTTTAGCAAGCGCTGGAATATAGCTACGTTTTCCAATATGACAAAAGCTTGGTTCTTTTATTATCTTTTTACTATTTTTAACCGACTTCAAAAAAGGCGTTCTATATTCAACCCATATGTTTGTATGTTTGTCCGTGATTATACAATACACTGGTCAAACCAGTGTGTCTCAAAATTAAGCATTTAACTGCTTTTGCTTGCAAAGAGAAGAGAGTCAATTTGATGCTGCAAAGCTAAGCAATATCCAATAATCTCATTGGTTACAATGCTCTTCAAACCGAAGCACATCACTATTCATTCACTTTTGAGTAATAAACAGTTAAGTCATTGAATGAGTGAAGAAACTCCAAACAACAAGCAAATGCGTTTATTTCGTAAGGGTATACTTAGTAACGTATCCGTGAGAGTGACAAAGACAAAAATAAATTCAATAAATCCCCTTAATGTAATTGATTGCGGACGAACCCAAAAACCGAAAGATTAATGTTACAATCGGACCGCTGTCAAACTTTCGAATGGTAGGAATTGTTTAAATTAAGCTGGCAACATTATGTGCCAAATAAGCGGGAAATTAAACGTCACCCGGACAAAATGGCGGTATTTTACCGGGTTTTTGTTACAAATCCGCTACTGTCATTTAGGTATAGGATAATATTTCTTTATCATAATGTTTGAGCGAGCCTGTGGGGTAATTTATAATCCCACTTAGCCGTAAATAATGGAAAGTAATAAAGTATGATAAGAACGTTTCATTTTGAATAATTTGTGCGCATTGCGGGCGTGACTTGGCTGTTTTACCGATATCCACTGAATAGATAAAGCAAAAAAACTTACAAATTGTCTTTCGAGAATCATAGATACTAGATAAAGTAACGTAAATCGCAAATGAATCCAACTAGTAAATAGAAAAGTATACAGTATTTTTCTCAAATAAGTATACAGTAAATAAAATTATGCTCTTACTTATTCTGTAAAATGCCCCATATTAAATATGCAACGCAACAGATTGCTAAAGGCAACCAATAGAAAGAGTTTTGCGATTTAGTTACGTGTGACATTCTCCAAAGACAATTTGCAAGAAACGGCGACTACTAGTTCACTGGTAATAAAAAAGGCGTGTGGCACTCGGAGACTTTAAATTCTATGCAATAGCTTTGCCGCGGCGGTAAAGCTATTGCATAGAATTTAAAGTTATTTTTAGTTTTGCCATCAATCGAAAAGTAGAACTTTTGGTACCAGGCTGCCATGAAAGCAGGGAGTGCAACTTCACAAACTTTTTAGTTTCATGTCGTCGTTTGAGTTATCACGTGCGTGTTATTTCAAAAAATCATTAAAAAGTTCTGCTATTTTTCGATAGATGGCAAACTAAAAACTAAAAAGTTTGTGGAGTTGCGCTCCCTGCTTTCATGCTAGCCTAGTACCAAAAGCTCTACTTTAGGAGTGCCAGGTTACGGAATTTCAGGATTCGGTCTGCACCGTCAAAGCCCGCGATAAAAGCTATGCAATAGCTTAATAATCCAGCCCCTAGATTGTGTAAAAAAAACGTATTCATGGTTATCGTCATCCTTTACAAATTCTGCCCTCTAATTGGTTTCCTGATTTATGTCAGCCAATCGGGGAGCAGAATTTGCTAACAATTACAATAATGATGAATACGCAATCAGACCCCAGATCTGAGATCGAGTTCGAGCTCTATAGACTATAACTTTTTTTTATAAATAGGCAGTTAATGTACAACATAACATACATTGCTCCGATCCCTTAGTAAGTAGCTCATGCACTTGCGTTAAGGAAATCAGAAACAACGAAGGTACCACAACACCCAGACTCGAGACAATGTGGAAAACTTATTTTTCTACATTGCCCCGAACCTCAAAGATGGCGACGCCTTGAAAACCCGCACGCTAACCACTCAACCACGGAGATCGTTATTCAAAGGTAGCTCACGGTTAACATTTACAAAAAGTCAAAAGATACATACAAAAGTAAGTACTAATCCTAGTTGTTGGATTTATTTTTGTCTTCGCCACATTCATTACGATTCCCCTCGCAAACGCCAATTGACGACAATCGGCCAGCAGACGTCCACTGTTAGACATACGCCTTCCCACCACACCCTGGTAGGGCGTGCTGTGCTTACGTGCTGAGGTTTCCGTACTATCAAAACCAATTCTCAATAGTATTAAAGTAAACTAAACACCCTCCACCAAATTAAAAAACGAGCATAAATTCACGTTCGTAAGTTATGGAAGCCCCCTTTAATATTTATTTTATTCTATTTTTTAGAATTTTTGTTGTTATAGCTATCACGGTTCAAGAGATACAGCCTGGTGACAAAATGACGGACCGCGAAGTTTTAGTGTCGTTTTTTACCCTTTGGGTACGGAACTCTAAAAAGCTGAATTAAGCTTTATATATCTATCTTATCACCCAATCACCCAACTTATCCTGTCTCGTTAAACACGTACTTAGCAAAAGGATAAAAAGGAAAAAAAATGTGCCAGCGGTCAGGCGTTATCCGATCCAATGTCGAGGGTCTGAAACTTGTTAGGTTGGAGGATTAGAGGGAAGATATACTACCCGCAAATCTCAGATAACTAGTAACCTAATGATAACTTGGGAAAACTGTTGAAGCTTTCTGTGAAGGATTGTTTTTACAGGATTTCGTTTAATCTGCTTTTGTCGTCGTTCCTGTTTACTTGTAATCCAATTTATAGAACTACGTTTTAGGTTTCAATTTAACTCGGCAAAATCCATGCCTCCTGCGATTGATATTGACAAGGTGGAATGTAGATATTATTACATACATACATCCTGAATACGTATTTTATTTTTTATTTCGGAAAAATCATTGTTATCAAAGAATCGAAATCTACACGAGAGAAATACTCTCACGCTGGAGCTACAAAACCAATGTGGCTGAAATTTGGTTACGAGATAGATATGGATTAACATATAAGTTACTTTTTATACCCGAAAAATCCAGGTATACTTCCCGTACAATATTTTAAAAGCTCGAATCTTTTTTACAGTAATGTAATTGCGCTAGCTATATAGTTTTATTTAGGTAGATCGCTTTAGTAAACTTCTTTGAAAGTGGTTATAAAGGTCCGAAAAGGGAGGAGGAACGAGAAAATCACGTCTCCATTGTAAGTTATAAAAAAAAAAACGAAATTCACGCAGGCGGAGCCGCGGATAACAACTAGTACCTATCTAGATATGAGTACCTGACGTAAGATCGAATTTCCTGTAGATTCATAATATGTTTGCTTTAAATCGCGTTAAACAAAGGTATACAGGGAAAGAGATAAAGCTTACAGCATTTAGCATCTCTTCATTAACTTTAACTGGT
This sequence comes from Coenonympha glycerion, assembly GCA_963855885.1. NCBI lineage: Eukaryota > Metazoa > Arthropoda > Insecta > Lepidoptera > Nymphalidae > Coenonympha > Coenonympha glycerion. The sequence continues at coordinate 14,952,768 of OY979636.1, read as the reverse complement.
TAACGAAGGGATGTGAAATACTTTAAGGGATGAATTTATTGTATAAAAGGGCTGAAGTTATTTTCTCTCGCATAATTTAAATAGTACACACACGCAAACGATCTTTCTAATTGTCTCGGGTGTTGGGTGATTTATGGGAGAGCGTTAAAAGGGTTAACACTTACTTGCATTAATTTTATCATTTATTTTATTTCTTTTAAAAGTTACAATATACAATTTTTAACTCCTCTACTGAGTTCATTGGTTTATTAACATTTTTTTTTCTTAACACACGTCGCTATCTAACCTTAAATTAAATATACATAAATACAATTTTATAGACAAACACTCAGACACTGACTACATATTTTAATACCCCGCTTCATATATTTGTTTTTTTTATTTATTTAAAAAAAATCATCTAGGCGTTTTAAAGATAGACAAACATACATACAAGATACGCGCGAGAGCAAACGCTCCTTGGCAGTCGGGTAAAACATAAAGAAAATGAACAATTCAGTCTGGTTGCAACACTTTTTTGAGATATAACAATATTGTCTAGACAGAACGCTCTTTGATTCAAATAAAGTCTTTCAAAATTTCAGACTCGAAAATTGGGACTAGTCTTTATTATCCTTGAACCACAAAGGTTTTTACAACTTCGACCGGATTGTGTGCAAAGCTTCAAATATTTAATCCGAAAGGTTTCTTTATACGTTTTGAGAGAAGAGCACTTTGTAGAAATTCGAAGTTTAACCTCTTGGTGAAAATTCGTGTTGATTCTTGGGTTTGATCTAGCATAGTATTTTTTTTTAATTTCTTTATTTTATTTTAGCCTAGCATACAGATGATCTTCTGACAAGACATTTAATTTTACACGGTCTCTTTAATGGTGATAACCATTTCACGATTTAAAACATAAGTAACTTAGTTTACGAGGGTTCACAAACGCGCCAGCTGCCGTTGAAAAGAAGCCCACAACAAACTCCGGCAAGACTTTCATGTATTTTGGGTCTTGAATCGAAATTAGTTACAAAGCAGATTCGCGATTGAATAAAATTGTCAAAGTTGTCCCAAAAGTTGTTTTAAAATATCCATATTTCTAATTTTTATTGGAAACTACAATAGATGCAGTAATTGTAATATTTGTTTTAATGTGTCAGTACGGTAATAACAATATTTAAAAACGCTCCGAAACTGATGATTGTGGAAGTAGGCGTAATAAACAAGCTTGGCAGTATCAAAGTCTGTAAATTATCTGATTTTTCTCACAGCATAGGCAGTTAAACTAAGTTTTAATATGAGCGCCCCATTGTAGTTTATTGTCTAAAAATACCCCCGGAAATACTGTAGAGTTTTCCATTTTTACTGTTACTCCACTAACAGTTAAACATCACTTTTTTGTTATTAACTACATTTTTATCAAACGTAAAAAATTTAGCTAGTGACAAAAAAGTGATATGGAAAACTCTCTCTACCATCAACTAAGTGATATTTTTTATCTACAAACGCACCTAGAAACGTCAGAGGCGTATATTGGGATTCAAACCGACAACTGAAAGACAGACGTTAAAAAAACCGTTCATTTTTCGCAAAATTAATCATTGAAAAACCGTATTAAACTCATTAAAGTGCATTTGCTTATATGCTGCCGGTGGCGGCGAGGCAATATCCTCAAATTATTTAGTGTTCCGCTTCCGGTATGATGGAGCAAAAGCCATTTCCCCTTGTTTAACATTGATGAATCAATCAGGATCCCTTTCCACAGCAACTATCTCTGCTCTGTTTACTCATCTAACTCTCTCTGTCTAACATAAGTACTAAATAGAACGATTGTGTGTGTGCGTCCGTGCTTGCGTATGTGGATGCAAATCCTAGATTACATTTAATACGGAGTCTACTTTTATCCTGGAAAAATCCATGGTTAAAGCGGGATAGTTGTAAAAGCGAACATTTCGTGGGTCGATAAAAATTTATAATTATATAATCTCGGGAAATGATCATTATTAGGGTATCTCCGTTAAATATTGAATATTTGATATACCTCAAAATATCGAGTTAAAAAAAGTCGTAGAACAAAAGTTGTTAGTTTTAATGGTAACAACTACAAGCTGAGTGCGATATGGTATTTTTTATATAACCCTCTATATATTATTATTACTATCGTAAATTATTTCACATATCCTAATAACCACACATAACCATTAAGCTGGCAGAAGAACACTTGACTCTGCAACTATCACGGTTCAAGAGATACAGCCTGGTGACAGACGCATGGACAGACAGCAAAGTCTCAGTAATAGGGACCCGTTTTTGCCCTTTGGATACGGAACCCTAAAAATAAGCGTTATTATTTCTGCCTTGCAAGTTGCAAATGTTTATTTAAACATTATTTTTCACAAAGGATCTCTGAATCGAAAAATGGTATTCTCACACCCACAATATTTTTAAGATCTATTGAACGTTACGTAAAAGGGTAACCCTTTACCTACTACGAAACCCTAAAAATAAAATTCACGGTGACAAAATGCCACAAAAATCTTATTATACCACAAAGATATAATTATAACAGTATTTTCAACTTTATTTACTTAAATATTAAATAAAGGACAAGGTTACATAGACGCTATTGAGATCGCGCACACAAGACGCGAGCCGCGCGGAGCAAGGAAGCGTGTGTCTGCGTCGGGACTCTGTGGCTCACTAAAATTCGGCTGCGCCGGCCGCAGCGCGGTAGATGCGAGGGGTGGCGGCGCGCGGGCATCGGCGGGACGCGCGACGCACCGGTGCCCCCCTCCCCGCGGGTACCGTGCGACAGTACTCGCACAGGCAAAACGATGGAGAGCCGCTGGCGTAGTAGGTAGAAGTGAGGGAATAAGGATAAATGGGTCGGGATACGATCCTAGCGTTATATCCTCCCCCTAAAATTCACGTGAGCGCCCTCGCGACTGAATTTTCCTGTCCTTACAAGGTGGTTTTCCTCGGTCTGCCCCTCCTCTTCTTTTCCTTAAGGGGCGGCTGCACCTCGCCAACAAATGGCGTCAACTGGGATGCATGGTATCTTCCAATAGGCTCGGCGTCACCCGTTTTCTCCAAAACGTATGTTGTTGGGCTACTAATCTCTCTGACCCGGTAGGGACCGTCTCTCCTCGGAATGAATTTAGGTGTTTGCCCTCGCTTAGCATCATTGGCCCCTTGCGTCTTCAGCAACACTAGATCACCTACACCATAGTCAGGTGGTGGTCGCCGTCCTTCGTCAGCGTTTCTTTTGCTGGCAGCCTGCAATTTTTCATGGGTGTCGCGAGCATCTACAAGTATCATTGAAAGTTTCTTCAGGTGTGGCGTCATGCTCGTCACCGTATTTTCATTTTCTACGATTGCCCTCATCTCAGTGAGAACGTCTGCTGGGGCTCGCAACTCGCGTCCGAATGTTAAATACGCCGGTGAATAGCCAGTACTGTAAGTTACCGCTGAGTTCATCGCGAACCGGATCGCAGCCAAATACTTATCCCATGTATCGTGATCTTGCTTCACCAAAATGGATAGCTGCGGCTTAAGATCGCGGTTTTTCCGCTCGACCGGGTTCGCCTCCGGGTGATAACGGGGGGTGAGCGTTTGATTTATGCCAAATGCATAACACACCTGCTGCATGACCGCACTCACGAATTGCACGCCGTTATCACTTTGGACCCGCCGTGGGACATTAAATCTAAGAAAGACCTCGTCTACTAACACTCTGGCGCATTCCTCGCTTGTGGCCTCTCGCAATGCGAAGAGCTCCACCCATCGCGTGCAAGTATCCTCGACAATCAGGATCCACTTATTCCCAGTCGCAGTCTCAGGTAAAGGCCCAAAAAGGTCTATGGCGATAACTTCAAATCTCCGCGTCATGGCTGGGGTCTGCAACAAGCCAGCGGGCTTCCTCGTGTCCACTTTATACCTCTGGCACGGTACACACCTCTTTATATAATCGGCCACAAACTGCCTCATTCCTGGCCAGTAATACTTGGCGCTCAGTCGTTGGAGCGTACGGTCAACTCCAAAATGGCCAGCCGTGGGGGCGTCGTGGTAATCGGCGAGAACCTTCTCTCTCTCCTGTTCAGGTACCACCAAGCACGCTGTTTCCTCATCGTCGGCTTCGGGTCCGTACCGGTAAAGGACTCCATCGGACATTACGAATCCTCGGTCTGACCAAACTCTCCCCCTAAACGGTTCGTCGGATCTCTCCAGATCTTGGATAATCTTCAAAAGCATGGGGTCCTTGAGCTGGTTCTGCCGGACATCGCGGGGACTTCTCGATGGCATATCAACTTCAGCGAAACAGAGGTCGCATTCCGACTCTTCTGTGCACGGAGGCCGAGATAGTGTGTCCGCAATGGCGTTCGACCTTCCGGGTGTATATTCAATCCGGAGGTCAAATTCTTGAAGAGTTAAGGCCCACCGTGCTAAGCGACCACTGGGAGACTTTATGCTCATCAACCATTTCAGAGGTTGATGGTCGGACTTGACCACAACTTGGGATCCTTCAATGTATCCTCTAAACTTATTTACCGCCCACACAATACTGAGCGCCTCGCGCTCCGTGGTCGAGTAGTTCCTTTCAGCAGGCGTGAGCAGGCGGCTCGCGTATTCGACCGGTCGCTCATCTGCTCCAACTCCTTGCATAAGCACGGCACCCAAACAATAACCGCTGCTATCAGTCCTCAGGGTGAAAGGTTTTGACTCATCTGCTTGTCGCAGAATCGGCGCTGAGATCAGCAACCCCTTGATCCTATCAAAAGCTTCTTGCTGGCTGGAAGTCCAGGTCCAAGTAGCATCCTTCTTGAGAAGATCTGTGAGAGGCTTGGCCACTTGAGCGTAGTTCGGGATGTACCGTCTAAACCAACTGGACGTCTGCAAAAACGTTTTCAAGTGCTTCACATTTCGTGGTGCTGTCATCTCTGAAATCGCCCGAGTCTTCTCCGGATCTGCTTGTAGTCCTCCTGGCACTATTAAATGGCCGAGAAATTTTACGGAATCTCGAGCAAAATGACTCTTCTCACGATTAATGCGGAGGTTGTACATTGTTAGCCTGTCAAATACGGCTTCCAGGTCTTGAAGGTGTTTCTCGAAAGTATCGCTCAAAATTATGAGATCATCCAGATATGCCAGAATAGTTACTCCAGACAAGCTCTTCCCCGACTTAAACCTGTCTACTAGCCGTTGGAAGGTAGCGCCGGAATTCCTTAATCCCATAGGCATCCGCTTGAACCTGAATGTTCCCAGTGGTGTGACAAACGCTGTTAAATCGCGGTCCGGCGGCGCGACTCCAACCTGGAAATACCCCGACCTCAAGTCACAGGTGGTCATATAATTCGCTGTTTTAGCCGCGTGGAGGACGTCTTCGATTCTCGGTAGGGGGTAGCGATCAGGCTCGGTCACCGCGTTCAGCTTGCGATAGTCTACGCAGAGTCTGACGCCCCCATTCTTCTTCGCTACTAGCACCACGTTCGCAGCCCATGGAGATTCGCACTCTTCTATGATGTCCGCTTCTAGAAGCTTCTTCAATTCTTGCTCCAATATTATCCTCTTATTCTCTGAAAGCCGGTAAGGTGGTGAAGCTATTGGTTCCTGCTTCTCGCTTACCTTAATGTGATGTTCGGCGTAGTCGGTCGGCGGGCCTTCGGTAGCGAAGCGGTCTGCTTTCTTCATCAACAATGCGTTCAGCTGCATCCTTTCGTCAGCTGTTAATCTCGAACCTTCATCATCACGTAAGGCGATTTGCGAAGTGTCGACCTTCATCAGTTCCGCGGCAATTGGAGACTGCAAGTCGTAAGCCTTCGTAAACGCATATGTTTCCTCGGGTTTATCGGCAAAGTTCCATATTCCTCGGGGTAAGTCCAGCACTATGTTAGCCTGAATAATAAAATCTCTCCCAAGTAGGGTCCTCGTATCCGCATCAGGAAACACAATAAATGACGTAGGTATGTCCCGACCTCTAAGATTCACAACCGTTCTACACGTAAGCGCCGGTCGCACTTGCTGCGTTCCATCAGCCAGACCTACGGTGCGGTGTGTCTCATTAAAAACCACTCCCTCTTGCACTAACAACTTGTGTAATCCGAAACTCGCAATCGAGTGGGAAGCGCCGCTGTCAAAGGCCGCCGTGCCTTTATGAGTCGCAACCTCTATCATAACAACGGGGCGAGTATCTACAATGTTGTCGATTTGCAAAGTGTGAAACTCTACTTTATCAGTAGGTGCGCTCCTGCAATTTCTGCACCGGGAGCGGATAACACCTCTTTCTCCACATCCATAGCAACGGATTTCGGCCGCCTCAGCCTTATCCGGCTTTTCCGTAGTCCGTCCATCCGACTTAGCAACAGACTGGGACTTGTTTCTACAATTTTCACTCGTGTGACCAAAAAATCGGCAAAACCCACATCTAGGCCTAGCGCGTCTCGCTGTACGCTCGTCGCTTGATTTTCCGGCCATATTCGACCCGGTGGCGCCGGCCGCGTTCGAGTCGGATTTACCAGTGGTAGGGGACTTTCCAGTAGTAACGCTAGGATTCGTGACTGTCGGATTTGACGCGGGTTTAGGTTTGGAATTGGGATCAGAAGAAGAAAGGGTACTCACCTCCGCCAGCGACTCTTCCACTAACCTGGCCTTCTCCAGCAGGCGATCGACCGTGTCCACCGCTTCGCGAGGCACGTGCTTCCTTATTCTTCTGTCCAATAACCCGTATATAATGTCCGTTTTCATCACTTCATCTAGTTGGTAGGGTAACTTAGCTAAGAGCGCGCGAATTCGGGACACGAATTTATCCGCGCGTTCGGTCGAATGAACTTGTGAAAACACTTCTCGAAAGATCTTATACGCGGGCCGCGATACACCGTACATTCCACGTAACCGTTTTAACGCATCGTCCCACGACTTCGTACTGTCTTTTACACCTCTGTACCATATGGCCGCTTCTCCGGTTAGTAACATCGGCAGTCCTCTGAGAGCGTGTTCATCGCTCACGTTTGCACATTCTTTATACGTCTGAACGGCGTCCAGAAACGCTTCCAACACGTCGGCCTCGTCGGATGTCCCCGCTGCCGCCTGTCCGTCGAAGCGCGCCGTGCACTTGGCGAAGCTCCCACCTGGTAGCACCTGCACTGTACACGGCGACGGCGACGCGCTCGTGCTGGGTTCTGATGAGTGAACCGGTCCCCGGTATGTCGCCATAATGTTCTCGATGAGAAGCCGACTAGTCTCAGCTTGGGTCTTCGCAATCTCTGAGACTAGGGAGGAGAGCTGATCTTCCGTCATGACGACGTTGGTCCTGGCTTCCGCTTCGTCAGCGCTATCCTCGTCGCTCTTCTTTCCCGCTGTCCTATCTCTCCGCGGTGGCATGCTCGTCGTCGTGCGCCCACTATTGGGTACTCGTTGTACGTGTCCGCTGCTGGATTGCACCGCGCTACGTGCCCACTGCTGGGTATTCACCGTAGTACGTGTCCACTGCTGGATTGCACCGCGCTACGTGCCCACAGCTGGGTACTTGCCGTAACACGCGTCCACTGCTGGATCGTGCCGTAAACGCACCCAATGTTCCGGCCCACCGTTGGGACGCCACTTATAACAGTATTTTCAACTTTATTTACTTAAATATTAAATAAAGGACAAGGTTACATAGACGCTATTGAGATCGCGCACACAAGACGCGAGCCGCGCGGAGCAAGGAAGCGTGTGTCTGCGTCGGGACTCTGTGGCTCACTAAAATTCGGCTGCGCCGGCCGCAGCGCGGTAGATGCGAGGGGTGGCGGCGCGCGGGCATCGGCGGGACGCGCGACGCACCGGTGCCCCCCTCCCCGCGGGTACCGTGCGACAGTACTCGCACAGGCAAAACGATGGAGAGCCGCTGGCGTAGTAGGTAGAAGTGAGGGAATAAGGATAAATGGGTCGGGATACGATCCTAGCGTTATATAATTTATAACCATAAAGAAAACCTAGTTTTGTTACAAAGATATCGACAGAAAGGTCGTAATTTAAATTCCGTATCGTGTCGCATTGGAATTTTTATTTCCTGCTGCCTGCGACCGCGCGTTCCGAGCGTTAAATTGAGCTAGAAACTTTTTTTATTCATTTTTCTTCTTCCCCCTTACCCCTGAAGTTTAGCAATAGAAAAATCAGAAATAAAATCATTATCCTCAACAAAATTCTATTTAAATTACACAGAAAACATTAAACAAACACCGTAACAAGTACTAGTTTTTTTATAAAATTAATTATCAATAATTTGTGGAGGGGAGGACAAAGTTAGTATTGAGATTCGTTAACAAGAGTGATTTTTGGCGTTTTTCTATTTCTGTAGTAGGTACTTTATACAGGACCTTCGCTGCATGAGTCTGACTCGCACCTAACCGATTTTTCTGTTTATTCTCAGAATAAAAGATGATTTCTGTTACACCGTGACAGAGCCGGGGCGTGACAGTTCTCTCGTTTTCTATGTTTATACTACAGAATTATAGATTTAAGTATGAATCATATATTTTGCCTGTATTGCCCCGACCGGCCGTGCTATTCTGCAAAACAGCGACGAGCGTACATCTATGCATCTATGATTTTGTCAGTTGTAATAGAGTACAATTTTGCATGCCATATTCGGGTTGGCAGTTGTCTGGCAGCTATTTCATTTTGTAGAATAGCACGGCGGGACGCGACCTGGCTCGGCGCGGTGTTTGAATCATCCTTTATACGTCAATCTTTAGTGAGGTAGATATTTTGTCACGCCACATTGGAAATTGTTCTCGATCGTCGATCTAACGAGACTTATTGGCGCCGGGCTTCAATTTCCTGAATGACGTGACACTATTTCTGAGACAGCGTGTCCTTTTGCCAATCAAGATCTACTTTAGCAAAAGTACATCATATACAGATTAGATAATAGTTACTACTATAAAATACTATTTTAACTGTTACTTTACTACTTATCTTCAAAACTCAAAACATTAGGAAGGTTACATGTTTAATACTCTTTCATGCCGTGACTAACAATTCGGCTGAAGTTTGGAATGAAGATAGATTACACTTATGAATAAACACAAAGAGTGCTTTTATTTTAGAACAATGTCTACTTCCTGCGGGATTAGTAAAAAAATAAACACGTGGTTAGATCTCATTAACAAATAACTATGATATAACAAGAAAAAAAGAGCATATATAATCTAAAGCCATAAATAAAAAAATCCTAACATTGGAACAGTGACTGAATCTACTTGTCACTGATCAGCTCAAGCTCTCGAAACTAAAAAGTTGAAACTTTACACAGAACACGTCAAGATTTAGAAAGGCATGTAGAGATTTTGTCACGCCTCGCCGCACGGAAATTGATCGGTGATTGGACTGACGAGGTGTGTTGGGGCCGGACCTCAATTTCCTGGAACGCGTGACACCGGTTCCGAGACAGCGTGCCCTTTTGACTATCAAGATCTACTCTCAAGGCGAATTAATTTGATAAATGAATAAATATCATGATACGTACGTATGTATTATGATATTCATTCATTTATTAAATTAATTCCACGTCAAGTTTCTATTCTATTATATCAACGTCAAGATTTGGTCACTCGTGTAGAGATTTGCCGCGCCGCAAGGATGGATCTGAGATCAGACTGAACTTTGTAAGATGTCCTGTACAATCTTCCGCCTTCTTCAATTGTCTCTACTGAGCGTAATTTTTTTCTCAGTATGAAAAAGTCGACCTACAGAAATGCGCGGGCAAAAACTGGCTACAAATAGCCAATGATAGGGATAGGTGGTCTTCTCTGGAGGAGGCTTTTACTCTCAACTAGAGGGGTTCTTGCTTTTATTTTGCTTTTATTTAGGTAAAATTTTAAACTATGTAAAATAGGTTTATTTATGTATGTATCTTATTTTCTAATTAAGTGTTTTCTACATAAGTGTTATACCTACGTACCTACTTTGTTATTGTGAGCAAGAAATAAAAAGCTTTTTTATTTTATTTATTTTATTTATGAAAAAGTCGGCCTCAGGCGTCGAATCCTATAGTATTATATTATCTGTGCCGGAGCGTAAAAATGAGCTTGGAGTAATCTGACCTTGTGTCCCGAATAGACCACTTCTTTGATAGATTGGTCTTTAAGAACATCAGGATGAATACTCCAGACAAACTGGTATTCTCACGATAAATCCCTTCACCCTTACGAAAATTATATTTAGTTTCCACAAACCCATAAAACTAAGTCAGAGGTGCGGCCCGATTCAAACCCACATTCCCCTAATAAGAGGCAGAGATCTGAACCAATGGACTACCACTGCTGCTGGAATACCTTATCATAAATCTAACATCCAATTTCCTCTTCTTTGCAGTTCACCTCCAATTCGAAGACCCGTCACTACGGGACTTCGTTCTGTACTCCATCGTGGGTAACTACATCCGAGGCAACTTCACGCCCACCAGCTTCTCCGAAAGGCCGTGCAGAGATGAAGAACCACTGCCATTCTTCGTGCCGAAGCGTGAGAAGAAGCACAAAGTGTCGTGGGACGAGGACTACAGTAGTGGTTTTAGGACAAACAGTGATGGTTACCTGGCGTATTACTTTAGGCCGAAGTTCCGTGTCCAACGCTCGGTGTTCAAGGCCCGTCGGTATAGGTACGTGCCAGCGCGGGTAGTGCGCGGCCCGTTGGTCGGCCGCGCTGGCGTGTTGCTGCGTTGGTCACTGACCGACGCCTCGCTGTTGGACGCTGTGGAGACTAGTGTTGTTTTTAGGTGAGTTTCCTCACTTGTTTTGTTATCTTCTGCTCTTCTAAAATAACGTCAGGTTTAGCAACCGAAAATTATTTATTAAAATATTTTTTTTAGTTTAGTTGTACTTTTAGATTTAATTATTTTTACTTGTAATAATTGTGTAAATAACTATATTCATGTCAATAATTTCGGATAATTAACTGTCATGTAATTTACTGTTTCATGACTTTATATTTTTAGGGTGTTTTACCGAAAATAAAATTTAACCAAAACTTATTTTACTAAAATTTTATTTGGTTTCTCGCAATTTGTAAACTGTAAGGCATATATGGCAGTAAAGTTGTAGCCGTAGGAATAGTATTATCTTTACATTGTGTGCAATATCAAAATCTTTGCGAAGAGTTTTCGTTTATCTGCTTTCCTTCACCGCAAGGAAAACCGAAAACGTACATAACTCCAAAAGTCATTGTTTCAAGCGCGAGATTTGGTCATATTTTGAACTCCGGACCTCCACATTAGGAGGCAGTCGTATTCAATACGAATTTAGTATTTTAAGTAAACGCTAGCAAGGAAATATTAATCAAACTCATTTACCTAATCCAACTCTTCATCTTCATTTTTTAATGAACAATTTGCTGGGGCGTTCTGAGATTAACCTAAAGGAGGAACTAATAAAGCTAATTATCTAATTGGTTAGTTAAGCCTAAGAGCCTAGGCAGAGACTAATTACTTGTTTAAAGCAATGTAGGTGGTGTGAATTAGTTATAATAATATGATTAGGTTTCAATCATTCAGTACTGAGTTTAGGTCATCTTTCTTATGAGTGATATAGAAAAAGGGTTTAAGGGTGAACGTTTTAATAAGCTCTACAAAAACACCTACACCTTAAATGGGCTGCATTAGTTTGATGTACGGGTAGGGTCAAAAGTCCATAAGTACTTATATAATTTACAAACAAGATCCCTTGCGTGCATGTATTACATACAAATATTTTGAACTTTTGTCATTGACTTATGTTTGATATTGTTCTCAACAGTTTGTTACTTTCACACGATTTTAGCCTCTAAGCTATGTATGGACTTTTGTCTTCGAGTGTACCTTAATTGATTGCCCATGTTGATGTAAATACCTTAGTAGGTAAACATTTTACGTGATTGCGATATTATTTACTCAAAATGGCTACAAACGTAATTTGGCGCGCGCAAATTCCAACCAATGATAACAAAGGATGATTAGGGGCGTGTAATTAATGCTGTTGGCGCGATCAAAAGGTTCATAGGTCGCCAATAAACATCAATTACGTAACGGGACGATTTTAACGCGCTAACACGCAAAACTAAGAATATTATTCGGCTACTTACTCGTATATGTATGTATCTCTGCTACACAGCCTGGGAAGAATATGGAAGTCGAGCATCATAATTTTCCTGTAAAATGCAAAGATTTAAATCGCTAGATGGGCCCTAAACCTCCAAAAACGTCCACGTTTTTGTCTTGTGTGATACGTTGTCACTCTCTATGACACAAGTGAAACTATAGCATGTTGAGAGCACTCACTCAACATATTTGTGGACGTTTTTGATGTGCGCAATGTAGGCTTAGGGCTCATCTAGCGATTTAAATCTTTGGTAAAATGTACATTTATCTCTATGGACCAGATTTTATTACAGATTATTCATTTTGTTGTAAGTTTCGGATATATAAATATGAGTGCACCGAGGCAATCATTTTTCAACATTTTTGTTAGATAAATCAAAACCTTTTGCACGTAAAAATACATTCATCATATTTATTATTTAATGAATACATTTTATTCATTTACTTAATTTACCAACATTAAAATAAATAAGCCCCAAGTTTTCCCATTTTTCGAAATTAAACTAAAAATAATTTTCAATTTCTAATTATTCCAATGACGTTTGACCACTGTTATTAACAATCATTCCAAATAAGTTGTTACAACGTTCAAGTTTCAAGCTAGGATTTGAGCACTATTCCCGACACACAATTTCATCATCAAATCAAAGATATTGAGCAAGATCTAGTGTATACCTATGACTTACCTTACTTGATGTGTATGGCGATGATTTCGTTCTTCGGCTCCAGAAGATGGTAGTGTAGTTCGTCGAACCGTCACCTCACTGTCCCGATTGCTAGACTTAGAATTAGGTCACTGACGACACATATTATTAACGTTTTTTAATTATATGCAATTAATTGGAATAGGTGTTGAGCGATCGCCTTTTCACACTCGTTCGAGTCGGACCGACGTGAAAGTGGTTGTATGAGCACTCGCGGCAACTTCATATCGTGTGTTACCGACGAAGTCTTGATTTTGGAGACCGTAGGCGCCATCTCTGGACATATAAGATAAGCCATAGGCTACGATCCATTCCTTGCTCAATTTATTTCTTTAATTTAATAAAGAAAAAGTGAAAAAGGGACAGTGCTCATAATCCGGTACGGAACATAAGTCGATAGCTTTAATAGTTGCTGTAATAATTGACAGTGACACACAGACAGACGGAAGTCTGAGGTTCAACGATATATTTTAACTATTTTGGTATGGAACCCTCAAAATAAAATAAAGTAAAGTTGGTACCATTCTCCAGAAACAACTCATGTGAAACGGAATGGAAGCCATCCATCATTGACTTATACTCTAGACGGGGCGGACCGCGCGAAAAAATGTCGCCAGTTTATGGGAGCAAAACCCCCCCCGGCGTCAGTAGTAAGCTGTAAGCCTACGCAGTATTTCGCTGGAGTTTCGACACATGGCGCTACATTTTCTTGTATAAAGAAGGTTTACGTAAAATGTTCGGATGGGCCTATCTTGACTATTATTATCAATGCCATCCATGCTTTAATATTTTGATGGTTGAGCCCTGAAAATAAACATAAAGATGTGGCAGACACTCGCAGACAGAGCATAGCATACAGTAGGGTTAGTATAAGTTTTTTTTTTTATAAAGGTAATATAATGTCCATGAATGTATACAATCCCGTACCAAACTGATTTTTTTATTTAATTTTTTATTTAAATAAATAGTGGACAACATCACATACATTGCTCCGATCCCTTAGTAAGTAGGTTATGCACTTGTGTTAAGGAAATCAGAAACAACGAAGGTACCACAACACCCAGACCCGAGACAATGTAGAAAACCAATCCTAATACTAAAACTAACAGATTTAAATCCAAACTTTATTTTTATAAGCTAAGGTCTCCACATTAACTCCTTCAATTATTAATTTTTGAATAAACATCCGGATTTCAAATAAACAAGTTGTACTTCTCAATAAATTTTGTACTGCAAGTAAATAATGTTTATTAAAAACTAGCTGTTGCCCGCGGCTCCGCCCGCGTGCAGTTCGTTTTTTTTACAAAAATGTTTCCCGTGGAATTTCTTAATTTTTCCCAAGATTTCCCGTACAAAATGAGTGGTCCTTGGGTTCGATGGACCCGTAAAGGAGTCTTCTTCCAATCTCTCCTGTCAACGTGCTATCTTCTTTTACACAATTTACCTATATCTTCTTTGGTCTTCCTCTACTTATACACTCTGTCGAAATCGCTTATGTTACTCAATTCGCATGGAGTAAGATAGAGTGGGGCGTGTCATCGTGGATTGTAATATCTATACTATAACCAAACTTATCTTATTCTGAGATGATACCAACGCCCAGATATTGTAATTAAGCATTCTGATGCGCTACTGTGTACGTAGCAACCCGTTCCTGCTACGTACGGGTTATCTTGTATAGTTATACCTAGTTGCACGATCAAAAGGACGATTTAAACTGTCGATATTTCGACCCCGTTTTGATTGTGCTACGGAGAGAAGTAGCTATAGGTTTTTTTAAACATCCCATGGGTGCTCTCAAATTTTTCAGGATGAAAAGTATCTTAAATGTTGACCGGGCATATATATAAAGTAGGATCATAAAATTTCATTAAAATCCGTTACTTGAAAGACGCCTGCTAACTGTTTTTCTAATGTTTTCTTTCCCGCGGGAACTCGATTGGATTAATAAGTTTTACTATATATATATTTTGTTAAAAAGGCAACATAAGGTATCAGCATAACCAATTTTACTAAATTAAGTTCATTAGTTGTTGTTTACAAAGCTGTTAAATTAATTGCAGTTTTTTAACTATCCCACGGGAACTCTTTATTTTACCGGGATGAAAAGTATCCTATATGTTGACCAGGGACATAGGCTACCACCACACAAAATTTCATTGGAATCGGTCCAGCCGTTCCAAAGATTAGCCCGTACAAACAGACAGACAAACAGACAAACAACAGATTTATTATATGTATTGTTAAAAATTAAAATAAAGTAACTTTTTGTATGTTAAATGAAATTCTGGATATGAAAAACAAATTCCTTGTGCTGTGTTATGTTGGTTATTTTTTTACACTAGGTATACAAGTTAGTACTTGATAGAGATCTCACCTGATGGTAAGTGATGATGCAGCCGAAGATGTTTCAAATCAAATCAATTCATTTATTTTGTTGCATGAATATATATATGTTATCGTACTTGGAAGGGTAAACTCACCCCCAACGGTTTCTCTACACAGCATCGCACCGGAACGCTAAATCGCTTGGCGGTGCGTCTTTGCTGGTAGGGTGGTAACTAGCCACGGCCGAAGCCTCCCACCAGACCAGACCTGAGCCAATTTAGAAAATATATTATTAATGGCGGGAATCGAACCCGCGACCTTCCACTCGGAACCCGAGCGCGCGCCCCTGCGTCAAAAAACATTCATGCGAAAACTTCATACCATCTTTCGTCACTTTTTTTTCTAGTCGACGCGCTTCGAATAAACCGATCGGATTTCTCCGTTCATCTCCAGCCAGCGCCCCAAGCAAACACATTGGGAACTAAGCTTTCGGCGATTGTCCGCTTGGGCCCTGACTGTTTTATGGACAAATTCGATCCTTTTATTCAAAGCGAATCAACCCGAAAGGGCATGGCCGAAACTTGTATGGAGCTGTGCCCTGGAAAAAAAAAATTCATGGCCATCGACAAACAGTACGTCATATTAAAGCTTATAATTATGTCTTTACAATCGTTAAATTTTTATGATCTGAAAACATGCGAGAGACATAATAGAGCATAACAACTTGCAACAAAATGCGCCTAAATAATTTTAATAGCAATGATTTTTTATTAAAAAATGATGCGTATTGGTTATGAACTCATTATTTTTTCATATTAAAAAGCTTAGAAAATGCGAGTAAACATTTTGAACAGCATTTATTTAATAAAAAAATCATTGCTACTAAAATTATTTAGGCGCATTTTGTTGCAAATTGTTATGTTGATATTATGTCTCTCGCATGTTTTCAGATCTTAAAAATAAAACAATTGTAAAGACATAATTATAAGCTTTAATATGACGTACTGTTTGTCAATGGCCATGAATATTTTTTTCCGAGGGCAGAATCCGGCCATGTCATTTGTACAGAAAGCTACTCATCCTAGAGTATAATCCACGACTGACAAGGCTTATAAATTCAACATGCAGGAACCCGTGTGAACGCGACAGAAGGTTCACATATTCATGGCATGCACCGCGAGGCGAGTCGCGGAATACCAAATATACTTGCACGCTAACTGAGGGGTGGGCGAGACACTAACTTTATGCATGGACAGTTTTTATTGCTCGTAATTTCATCGTGCAAATATACTGCGGAAAAAGTTCATTTTAACCAAACAGACAAACAGCTTCAAAAAGATAGTCAATTTATATATATTTTTAATACGGATTGTGACCATTTTTTTAACATTGACTTTGAGCAAGTTTTAATGAAAATCGGTTTAATAGTTTTCAAGATTTGGACTGTTAATAAGTCAGATAACTTTCAATCTTTACACTACCTTTTCATAAAATAATAACTATAAGACTTTCAGGACTTTTTTCACTAGGTGGTAGGCCTACTAAGGCAGCCATCTTTGAAGGCAGCAGATTCTTATAAATACCTAGATAGAGTTCTTCAGAGTAGTTTAAAAGAAACACTTTTAAACTTACAATAACTATATTGAAAAAAATTAACAATAGGTGTAAGATTGGTACGAGTATTTACTATAGCGAGTTTATATTTTGTGGTCTGGAGATATATTTTTTGAGAGCATACGAATAAGTTCTAGAATATTAAATACCATATTTGGTGAAATAGCGCCGAAAAGTCGAGCCTCTTCTATAAAGTAAAACCCCTTTTATAATATTAGTTATTAAATCTTGAGAAAAATTACAATTTCAAATAGAGGAATAGCAAACTTCCATGCTACCCATGTCTCATGAGTCATGAAAAACAAGATGTAATAAAATGTAGGGTAATTTCGCTTGTTTGAATCGCTGAAAACTCGTGAACTCATTTTAAACGAAGGTAATCTGGCGTTACTAACGACGTGAATGCGTCATTTGGCCCATTCAGCGGAGAATGTCATACCCATCGACTAAAACTCCGTTAGACCCTATGATAATAACATCAAGATGATCCCATCCGAACAATTTACGTAAACCTTCTTCATACAAGAAAATGTAGAGCCATGTGTCGAAACTCCTGCGAAATACTGCGTAGGCTTACAGCGTACTACTGACGCCGGAGGGGGTTTCGCTCCCATAAACTGGCGAAATTTTTTCGCACGGTCCGCCGGATCTATAGTATAGGTGACTTTGGTTAGACCACTAACTACTACACATTAACGTACCATGGCCGGGCACAGACATCCTCGTATTATTTACAATTGACAGAAGTAAACTTCACCTTGTTAGTCGAAAATAAACACTACACCTGTAGAAAACAGGCTCTGTTGCTACAGAAATGTGGAAACAGGACTGCCCGGTAAGTCTGCCATAAAGCCCGTAAGTGCGTCAGAGATCGCAATCGGCGATTTGTTTGAAGAAGAGAGATTATAACACAGACTTGTATACTAAAGACAGGGCGAACAGCGCGAAAAAATGTCGCTAGTTTAAGGGAGCAAGAATGACTATATTGCAGGCAAGGTGACCACAGACACATAGATAAAAAAAATATAAAATAAAGATGTATTTCGCAGGAGTTTCGACAGATGGCGCTACATTTTCTTGTATGAAGAACGTTTACGTAAAATGTTCGGATGGGCCTATCTTGACTATTTTTATCTATTGATTACAATCAATATTTTAACATCTATTGGATACGTGGTCTATGACAATAACATAGACAGGACTTGATGAAGATAAATTAACTTTTTTACGAAAAATAGCGATTTATTCAAAGCATGGCTTTCATTTACCGACACTAAATGCAGCAGCTTCGTCGACTTTTCCGGTATACTCGTAAGAATACCCGGAATAACTCCTGGCACAGGCCATATTTATAGGTGCAATAGCCTATCGGTAGATATAGATTTATTAGTTGGTGCTCCATGATTGCCGGTAGACTGTAGAGTTGTATCTCTATCCAGCCGCGGTTGAGGCGATTATTAAATCCGAACCTAACTCGTGACAGGAATCGATCCCGGGAAATGAAGTCAATTTAATAGCCCAAGAATTCTTACACTAAAATTTACGGCGCTGATATTGCTGAACCCTGGCTCTATATTAGAGAGTTACATTTATTTGTCCTGTTTGCGGTAGAGACACTGAGGCCTGGACAGTGGACATGATGCTAGAAAAACCTCCGAAACCTTAGTTCGATAACTTTTTGCGCAACGAATCAGCCTAGGTTTTCAGCGTGGAAATGCAGCCAGTATTTTAGCAGTATTTAGAATAGGTAGAGATAAGTTTTATTCAAATACACTAGCTGACCCGGTAAACGTTGTTTTGCCATTAAGGATATTAAAAACAAAGATAAATTGAGATTTAAGCTATCTTATCTTTTAAGTTAGATCAAACAGCATACCGTCTGAAAATTTGATTAAAATCGGTTAATTAGTTTAGGAGTAAATCGCGGACAAACAACGTGACGAGAAGATTTTCACATAAAATTCGTGTCAAAAAATTGCAAATTTAAAAATCAGAACACGTTTTACCTCTTGAAACTGTTAAAAACTTCTTACCGCAGCATAAATCATACCCGTGCCCGTATTCTGTATCTCGGGGCCTACCAAAGAATGATAGCCACTGGCATATTATGTTTTTTATCCATTGAAAGTTTGCTTTGAAATAAAAATAACATTTCCTTAGCAAAACTTCAATGGATGAAAAACATTTGCTAGTGGCTATCATTCTTTGGCACCGAGTTACAGAATAGGTACGCCGGAAGGCTTACGAAGTTTGAGGTTGGCCCAAACTTCAGCTCGATACCAATAGCTCGATAAAAGATATTGCTGTCTGCCTGAGCTTTAACGAATTTTCCGTTATATTCTAAAAGGTGTGTGAGGCCTGTCTCTCCGCTTTATCTTACTCAATGTTAGAGGAAAGTTAGCCCCAAAGATTTAAATCGTTAGATGAGCCCTAAACCTCCAAAAACGTCCACGTTTTTGTCTTGTGTGACACGTTGTCACTCTCTTTGACACAAGTGAAACTATAGCATGTTGAGAGCACTCACTCGACATGTTTGTGGACGTTTTTGATGTGCGCAATGTAGGCTTAGGGCCCATCTAGCGATTTAAATCTTTGGTCAGCCCCTATTTTTTCATACAAAGTTAACCAAGATTTACTTTGACATTATATGTCTCCTTTCTGAAAATTCATAAATTATAACACCTGCCAAAATGGCTACTTTGCTTCCATTGATCTACTTACCTCGTTGCTTTGCTTCTCTCCTTTCTGAGAATCCCATAAATTATGTCATCTGTCAAAAAGAATGAGCATTAAAATGGTTAAATAAACGTAGGTTATAAATCATGCTTGGTGAACTTATAATAATTTAAAAACTTGTTTATAACAGGCAGCTGAGTTGGTTATAATAATAAATCAAAAAAATTTGAACTACCTCACGTATAATAAACAAAATTCAAAAAAAAAATCAATATTCAAAATATCTTTATTTCACATAGGCCTAATATACAGGCGCTTGTAAAAGGTCCTTATGATATTTGTCACATTTGTATGGCGATAACTCCAAGTCGACTTAAAACTAAGTTTACGAGGGTTCCAACGCGCCCTGCACTGAGAAGAAGTCCCTGCACTGATTTGTGTAATTGATTTGTAAATTACTGCATAATTATTATTTTCCTCTTAGTATATATTAGCGTACTATCATTTAATTGTGTCATTTCCTTCATAAGTAACGACCCCGCCTAGAAGCTTTTAAGTTGTTGCTGGTAATCTTGTCGAGAATAAACATGACTATAAACAGATTTAATTAACAAAAAAAATGACCTCCACGGCTGAGGAATAAAGGAAATTCTTTTTCGCTCCGATACTGCATCATCACAGCTTCACTCGAGAAATTATTATATATTTCTATAGATACCCAAAAAAGATTTTTTTGTGGTTCCTTAGTGTGGCGTTAGTATAACTACGTTAGTAGGTAATATTATATATTCGTTGGTATAACGCTTGTTTCTACGAGTACAATAAGAGCATAAAGAAAGCAATCTATTCTAAGAACGAAGTATACACAAAGCTTTTTATATCGATTGCAAAAAAAAGTTCAAAATTCTTGGAAACCAAGCAAAATATTTTAAGTCTAGGTTCGTTTCCAAGATCTTGTGAAAATTTGAAAAAATCCGTTCTATGATCACGTAGTTACTGCTTTTAACTTCAATTGTGAGACAATTCGATCCCTTGATCGAATCGAAATCGAGAATCGAATCCTTATTCGATTCTCGATTAGGCCACAAGAAAATAGGAATTTAATATTACAAAACCTGCAGTGTTTTATGGTAGTCGTAAATCCTGTCTAGAGAAACTAATTTGTGTAGATATTAGATCGCTTCAACTTTGTATCCAGTTTGTATAGGCTGCAAAAGGTCATATGTGGTAGGAATTGTATACGGCTAGGTCACCTAGGTTTCATATTTCTTACCTCTTAAGACCCGTACTCGAGTGGTTCGGGCCACTTGAGGTCAAATTACTTACACCAGTGCGACTCCAGTGATTCTATGTTCCATCCTGAAGATGCAGACTGTAAAATGATACTATTTGATCTAATTTCTTTTTTTTCATTTCTATTTTAGGTATAGTTCAAATCCTATGTATATTAAAATAAAACCGGCCAAGTGTGAGTCAGACTCGCGTACCGAGGGTTTTTATATTTTTTGTATAGCGGCAACAGAATTACATCCTGGCTGTGAAAATTTCAAGTGTGTAACTATCATGGCTCTAGAGTTACAGTCTGGTGACAGACGGACGGACGGACGGACGGCGAAGTCTTACTAAACAAGGGTCCCGTATTTTGCCTGTTGCGTATGGAACCCTAAAATACAACCTTAAAATATTAAATGTCACTGACAGTGTCTCCGCGGAAGTCATGTGATCAATTTAGCGATCATTGTCATACATTTTTGAATTTTAACTATCTTGATGTACATTGTATTTGATTTGATTCCTTTCTATTCCATCCATCGAATCGAATTGTGACATGGCTACGGCTGCATTAGCTCTTAACAGTTTTAGTTTTCACGTCACATGATTAACTGTCACATTCTCGTAGATGAAACATTTCCAAATAAACTTTAATCAAGAATTCCAAATAATGTCCTGATAATATTTTATGAAAATGTTCAAAAAAGCGAAATAAAAACTTGGAACAGAAAAATTAAATTAATTTCACTCATTCGGAAAAATATGATGTTGTGAATTTTTCATAGAATATAAAATTGTCAAAGTGCGAGTTGTCTCTGAGCGGTGAGGGTTCCGTAATGCTTAGTGTGGTGTAACCGAAAATATACCAAAACGCCAGAACTACAGCATCACATAACCCAAACCTATTTCTTTCGAATTTAATTTTAAACCACTATTTACCGATTTTTTTAAATACAAGATGTCTTTAATTACAGTCCTAGTATTGAGATACTTTTCCTTGGTTATCGTATCAAGTTCATTTTAAAGCATTTATACTGCGCATATACATCCTACTTTCATCTACGTAGTTCCAAGAGCCTCCAAGTAAATATAAAACGTATCGTAAGTAAATTATTCTGAGAAATATGCAACGAATTTACATGTGGGAACTGGGAGGACTCTTCTTACGGAGTTCTTCCGGATAGGTACAACGGCAGCGTTAGCTATTCTACAGTGAAGCAGTAATATGTACCAGTATTTCGGTTTAAAAGGCGATGTATGTCGACAAGATTGCTGGACAAAACGAGACTTAAGAACTGTAAGATGTTTCAGGAAAATGAACGGAATGCAACGTGTTCTATTATATTGCAATGCAAAATTATGGGACGCTCTGCATCTGGGCATACGTATCACTTAAACATTCTTTGTTATAAAAAATATAAGAGGACCATTGTACAATTTTTTTACGGTACCCTAAAAACACCTACCCATCTCGGGGACTCGGGGAGCAACTACGCAAAAGCTAAATGAATTTTCACTGTCGCACTTAACTATACAGAACCTCCGTAGGTCGGTGGAAATTCCAGCTCCGAAAACGCGACTCGCAAGTCCCCTGATAATTGCCTCAATTGGTAACCTTTTCAACGGCTGCGAATTACCAACGAAAATTCGGCTAACATTTTTTGTTTTTCTTTACAAGACGAACGTAAGGGCCTTTTGAATGGGAATTGATATTTTTTTGCTATACCGTTGGGACTGGTTATATGTATTTTTCCTCTTTCTGTAAGGCAAAAAATACTGACTATAGTGCTTCTATGAGAACAAAGGCCTGACTTACCTTATACGCTCAGCCACAATGACGGCCTCAATTTTTCCCTGCAACCAATACAAGATTCTTTCGCTTTGTAGTTAATGATATAAATCCATCTCTTAAACTCTAACGCTTCTAAGTATCTTTTTACTATAGTGCTTCTAACACTTAGGATAGGATAGGAAAGGATAAGCCTTTATTAATTTAAAACATGGTTTACAATTTCGATAAATAACAGCCACCTTCCGTGGAAGTTTTAAGTTTGCCGCCACTAAGTGTTGGAATGATTTGCCACCTCCAATACGTGCTATTCAAACTCTTAGTTTATTCAAAGTCAAACTCAAAATTCATCTACTCACACAGCAAAAAGAGAATTATGCACCTGGTTGATATAGAATTTTAGAAAATTTTAGAAAATATTTATTTTTATTTTTACCTTGTTTTTATTTTTATCTTATTTATACGTAATCTATCTGAATTTTAGCCATTTTACAATCTTATCTTTCATAAATATCATTTTAAATTGTTTTGTATAAAATTCCCTGCTTGCAAGTACGTTCCACTACGTACGTTCCATGTTAGTAATATTATATATTCGTTGGTTCCACACTTGAGTGAGGTGACAAAGAGCACTGCTTTGTTGTGCAGGTTTTAGTAATAAGTTATAATAATATAATAAATAGCAACATATTATATAGTAATGTGTTATATAGTTACACAATTAAATTTTATATTATTTAGTTTAATATATTTTATTAATAATATTAGATTAATTAGAAGGCGGGTAATAGTAATAATTACTCACTGTCAGTACAGTAATTAAGTATAGTAGTTGTTAGGTAATTAGTGTTATATTATAGCATAGTGATATTTGATAAGAGGATAATTGGTCGGAATCACGTCTATGGACACTTTAAGGTTCCTCCTGAAAACCAGCGCTGCAGCTTGCTGTGGCTTTGTGCTGAGTGAGGAGCCTTATTTGTTCACGTATAGCTGAATTAGTAATAGAATCATTTACTTTTGTAAGCATGCAATATTGTAATGTTTCGTGAACAAATAAAACTTCTATCTATCTATCTATCTATCTAAATAAATACTACGCATTTATTAGTAATGCAAGATTAGGTTATGCCAATAAGGGAGGTTCGCTCTCTCTTCTGATCCTCATGACTGAGGATCGTGACTATCAATCACGGCGATCCTTCGGTGAATGATCTCCTTCCACCGTGTTCATGTGGACTGCTTCGTAAAATGTAATTAATAATAATTAATAAGTATTAAGTAATGTTCTTTCTTTAATTAATTTATGCTATAAAAAATAATAAAGTATTACAGTCAGTTTTCGTAGAGAAAAATATCATAATGTTTTCAAAAAAAAAATACAAATACCGGCTAGTTATAATTGATATTTTCTTAACTTGTTTGAGAGCAAACTCATTGTTGCGGCGAAAACCAGCAGAAAAGAAAATACAAACTCGTTGCGAGCGGTCCAAAGAAAGTTTACAGAGAGCGCCGCGCCGGTCAGGATTCGCCACGATCCATGTAATACGAGCTTGGTAAAAAGAAAAGTGATTTTGTTTGAAAAGTGACTTGCACTTTAGCCTTTATTACATTTGGAGAATGGTCCCGATCTGCGAAAAGGGTGTTTTTGTTATAAACTATTATGCTTTTACGTACTCCTTTTGAATACTTTCACTAAGTATAGGAACCGTTAGGATCAATATCAAACTGGAACCTTTAGAACACCAGAGAGGCGTCTGCTCTATATGTGTGTTCTATCGGTTCTTCAATGAGGAGTGCTCTGAATAGCTGTTTGAAGTGATTCCTCCTTCCGCTTTCTCTGTACATACACTCCGGCGTAAAAGCATGTTCCATCCACAGGTTCCATCCATACCACCTGTATGGCTGGCAATCCACGACAACCCGGTACGCCAGATCCTTCTTTCCAAGCACATGCAAACTACGGAACCAGCTACCAGCAACAGTGTTCCCTCAAAACTATAAAATGGGGTTATTCAAGGGGTGGATATACACATTTCGTATAAGAGCCGACAACGCACTTACAGTTCCTCTGGTTCTGCAAATGTTCTTGGGCAGCGGTGATCGCTTACCATCAGGTGACCCGCCCGCTCGTTTGCTCGCGTTAACAATGAAAAAATTAGTGATGTAACGAATATACGCATTCGCGAATATTCGCATATTTCTTGACATTCGTATTCGCATTCGCATTCGTGAATTTTACGCGGATATTTTGCGAATATGAACCTCGGAAAAGTAAATTAAATTTCACGAACAAAAAGACAAAATATAATATTTTCTTGTGATATTTATAACAAAACCATTATATACTGTAATATAATTTACTTTTACAGTCTACTCGTGCATTTAAAATAACTAAGTATCTGCATTGGCATTCGCGAATTCTTAAAATATTCCATTAGGAATTATTAAGAGTATTTATGGGTAGAGTAACTTTGAGTCAGTATTTATCACACTCACACACTAATAAAGGCGGTATTTTTAGTACGTATGGTCTTTGTATTTCTCGTCACGTATAAATTAATATTATATATATTGAAAATCCTTGTTTGTTTGTTACAGGTTACGTTATAGAAAAACATCGAGTGCCACCATATACCAAGTGTTCTTTACTAAAACTTTAAGACTAGGTAAGCAAAACACAAATTTATCTGTTCCTCTTTCCTAATGTTCTTTTATAAAAAAACTACAAGATACCTGCTACTTTAAAAAATGGTCGTTCTTGTTTCGAGTTTATGCAAGACTTATTGATTGTTATTGCAATTTTTATGGACGAGAAAAACGAAACGAGCATGACTGTTGCCTACAGAAATTGGATGGCTGTGTCGTAATGCAATGCTAAGCGTGGTATTGATCGTCTCATCTGAAAATAAATGCCCCACCACGTGTTAACCGCTTATACACATTGAAAGAATAACGTAGTGGCGGTCTGTCCTTTTTAAATTTGACGATCTGAACCTATTTGTTGTTTGTTCGAGATAATTGTATTTTATGTCATTTTGTTTTAACCCACAATTCGTGCAAATATTTTTTATTTTTATTTTTATACTTAAACGGACTGCAACAAAAGACTCATCAACGGGGAAATTTGAAAAATGTATTGAAACAACGAGGATTAGTTTTGTTCAGAGCTCTCGACCTGCGGTAAAAGTACTGTAGTTCGAAATTTCGGTGCACTTACAACTAAAGTTGAATTCAATCTGTATCTGATCCAATTAAAGTTGGATACACGGGACCACTCGACAACAGCCGATGCATGCCCACGCTCCGAATTGAAGAGCCCTTAGACACACTACTGAATCGTTTTACTTAAGTACCTACCTAGTTACAATCCAGAAGATGGGAATGCTAGACTTTTATGGAGAGCTAGTAGGAATAATAAATATATAAATAGTTTAAAAATTTAAATAAAGTTTTTGGATGATATCGCACAACGGGCTAGGCAAGTGAAAAGAAACCAAATTTTTTGCGTAACGAAATTCCTGTCACGCAAAGCCTAATAAACTTCGAAAATCTAGAATGAAAGCTTCTCTTACTTGTCAACAGAATGGGCACGCATGCAATCACGTACAGAGTTTTGGTATGACCAACTCGTAAGCGCGAGATATTGAAGACTCAAAGTCTTCAAATTTATCGAGCGAGGTGAAATAGCACATGAAAATATAAAATTGACTTTTGTTTTAGGTGTTATTCCAAAATTTGTTTCTACCGACTATTGCACGAAACTTACGTCTTTTTATTGTGTTCCAAGGAGCCAAAGTGAAATTTTAAGGCGTTATCTTGAATTCAGAGCAAAGTAAAGAATTGTGAACCACACTTTTAGTAGATAACCAGCAGCGGCCGAAGCCTCCCACCAGACAAAAGTGACAACAGCATTATGATAACAATAAATATAGCAATATCTTTCACAGAATCCGATATCGCGATGATATGAGGCCCTCGAGGAATAGTTTGAAGGAAGGAACAAAACAAACAGTGCTCTAGGGGATTTCCTCTTTCCTATCTGACGATTTAACCTTATCTTACTTCGTACTTTTACTTTGTTGTGCGCTTTGTCTTACGTTTCTTGATAAGTTTTATCCTCACTCAATGCTTTGCATAATAGCCGAAAAAAAATTTTCCAGTTATTAAGTACCAGGAGCGAAGGGTAAAGATGGATGGCAGCTGGAAGGAGCAGACACTCTCAATAAATTAAATCTTCATACTCTATACAGTAAACTTGTACGGAACCCTTCTTTTGAAAGTCTTCCGACAAGGCTCCCGTTGTCCTTATTGAGGTACGAACCCACAAAGAAAACAAATAAGTTAAATACATGTCCATTGTACATACGTCATTTTACATCGATAAATGCGTAGTTACTTCAACCCTGAAAACATTAATTACATTGGGGATTCGTGCAATTAGGAGCTTTATTATAAAAATGAGTCATTAAGTTTATGAGAAACGTCCATTAGCTGAACAGTGTACTCGTATTGTTCTAGCTGTGGCTTTTACATTACGCGGTAGGTATGCTATAGGTAGATATACTTCTGTACGCAGACGGTAATGGATTGTATATAGCCTAAAGGTCAAAAGCCACGTTATTGTCATGGTTAGACTGAAATAAAAAAAAAACAATGAAAGTACGACCGTATCAGAACTGAAAAATTCTTAAACCGAAGAGATAAGATTCCGAACATCAGTTTAGAGATCCGTTATAATGCTGTGTTGCAACCGTTAGAAATTATTTATCGCTTTTAAATTCATAATATCTGGGTGACCAAGCTTTGCTCGGTAGTATATCTATCGACAAATAGATGGCAGCAGGAGTCATATTCTTTTTTGGTAAATTCGACATTTTCTAAAAATGAATCCTAGCTAGATCGATTTATCGCCCCCAAAACCTCCTGTATACTAAATTTCATGAAAATCGTTGGAGCCGTTTCCGAGAGTCGGATTATATAGAAATATATATATACAAGAATTGCTCGTTTAAAGGTATAGGATGTCTCTATTCTACGTAGGTCTTTTAAAAAAGACATGTACCTATGATAAGTCAGTAAACAGAAATAGTTTAAAGCGATTTTTCCCTAAGATCTTTCCCTAATACAACTGCCCAAAAAAGGAGTGTAATGTTTTTATAATACATAATAATATGTATGTATGTATGTAATGTTTCTTTATTCCAACATAACTTCTGAACGGCTGAAGAGATTTGGACATATGGTATCATTAGAATCCTTAGATCCTTCCAAGTAACAAAGGCTATATTTTTTTTAAATCGTTTTACTATAGGGCAGTCGTGTGTTTTAATTTTTAAATGATTTACTTGTTTTAATAACCCTTTATTAGAGCAGCTCCATACCAAAATGGCAAAAATGGAATCCATATGGTGAGACTTTCTCCCTCTGTCCGTCTGTCCATCACGTCGATTATATTGTTATATGGTATGACTTTTTCATGAGTTCAATCATTGACAAAAGCTTTGAACTTATTGAGAGAAATGTGGAATAGATATCTATACTATTATGCAGCTTCTTATAAAATCACAACTGCTATCAAAACATTTACTGATTTCTTAGTTAGTTTACGAAAATGTCTTTGGAGACGTCACTATCGACGAAATAAAAATTGCAAAGTCAAACGCTAACTTGAAATAAGTTAACAAAAAAATATCTTGATCATATTATTTAAAAAATATCTTGATCATATTATTTAAAAAATATCTTGATCATATTATTTTTTTCTAAGTATAGTGTTTGACACACAGGATTTTATTTCTATGAATTCCTGATGGTTCTTTTCTCATGATAAATCTCGTGCAAAGGAATATTTTAAACTCAGAACGTCTGTCGCTATACAATTCATACAACTACAACACGGCCCTACATAGAACGATGTATGGAAATCATACTTTATTGTGCATTTCACTCAATGTCTGCACATCTGAGTGTATCATAAAGAGCCTTCATATATTGCGAGGGCGTATAGAGGTACAGCGCACAGGTATCTTGGCTTTGTCGAGTTCGTACAAAGCTCAAAGCACTTTGCGGTTGCCCTCAACTAATGACATTCCTAAAGTAGATTGTCGCTTGTACGAGTAATATTGTGTGATGTGTCTTGGTGTTAACTTGTTATATTAATTTGTATTTTAGTACCTACAATTTGACTTTACCTTTGACAAAATGTCTATAATATTAGCGATTTTAGAACTTCTTTCTGTTTTTTGTTGTCGGATGCAATTGAGGCTATTGTTACTGACTGCCATTACGTGTTTAATTACCCCATTAAAGTATTGGTAAAAAAACATTTTCCACACAAACGTTGATCTAAAGTAGATAAGAAAACTTTGCTCTACCGAAGCTCGCTAGGCAAGTTATTAGAAAATAGAAAATAGAAAAATTCTTTATTTCATATAGGCCTAGCATACAAAGGCTCCTATGACAGGTCGTTTTGTTTACATGGTCACTTTAATGGTGATAACCATTCACGACTTAAAACTAACTTAACGAGGGTTCCAAACGCGCCCTGCCGCTGAGAAGAAGGAATTAGGAGTAAAAATATATTTAAACGAGCTATTCTTGTATATAAAAATATTTCACGGATCTCAGAAATGGCTTGAGCGATTTGATTAGAGTTTGCTTTATAAGTGCACCTATGCGGTTGCATTTCTATCCTAAAACAAACACTGATATAATGCAATGTTTCGGATACAAAGATTCTGATGCAAAATGTTTGTTTCAGAAACACATTACTTACCATTATGATGAGGAGCACTGAAGCATTGTTTACTGTAACATCTACTCGAAGTTTCACAAACTGTGTATCTGAAATATTGTAATGTCATTGAATTTAAGTAACACCTGTGTAAAATTCTGAGCTTCCTAATTCCTATGATATGCATTGCAATGTCATACGAAACATATTTTATACCTAGTTATTTCGTAGACTTTATTATCCAGCGGACGAGTGGGGTGATACCCATCATATTCGGTGATACCCATCGTACGGACGGCCGGCCTCTATAAGAAAAACTTTAACTCCTTTTTGCATGTGTTTTGGACTCTTCCAAATGCAGTCGTAAAAGTATTTAAAATTAATCTGCCGATCACTCACATGCGTCTCTTTTGTTACAGATTGTGCGATACACGTTAGAGAGTCGCGCTCGGGTCGAGTGCATTCGGGCCACCTGCCCCGCGCCCGCAACTGCCGCCTGATCTTCCCCTCCCCCTCAAAAAACTACGCCCTCCTCGTAGACATCCACAAACTGAACGTGCCGTGCTCCACTGGCTTCATAAAATTCGCCCCAAACTCCACGAGTCTGTGCGGGAAACTCGACCAAATACCTCCCCTAAACAGACGGTATATCTACCAGTCTATTAGTAATCCAGAGATGGAACTCCACGGTCGACCCACGTTCGCCGTAACCTACCGTCTGGTGGACCATTGCCACGATGTTCTCTTGACGGAAAGGAGCGGCTCGTTCGAAGTCGGCCCGACCACAAAGCTATACTGCTCCTACAAAATCCATTTGCCGTACGGGAATAAAATCGCCCTACGTTTACAAATGGGCACAGGGACGTCACAAAAAAAGGAAACCGAAGTTTCCAATATCATTCACGAGGACACACAAACGCATACGTTTTGCAAGGGGATGGAATTGAATTTAGTGGATGGTGATTCGAGGTGGAAGCATTGCTCCCAACCAGGCGATCCTTTGAGGAGCGTCCAGATTATTTCTGAAAGGAATTCGGTGAGGTTGAATATCAGTATTCTGGCTAAGAGGAACTCTTCCGCTATGTGGCTGAAAGTGTGGTGGATGGATAAGCAGGTGGAAGAAACTATTGGTCATTGTGATTACGGGTGGGTTGTTTCTGGAGATTTCTGCATAACAGCGGTTAGGGAAGGGAAGAAGGCGTGGAGGCAGGCGGAGATGGAGTGCGTAGGGATGGGCGGCCATCTTGCGAGCATACAGAACGAGAGGCAGCAGCAAATTATGGACCAACTACTAATTCACGCGTAAGTTCTCAAACAATTTCTTTCCCCCATGAAATATCATATACCCGTAGCGTCCTTAGAAATATTATTATTTTTAATACATTCAGTGCACGCCATACATTTTGCGGAATTTTCATTTCCACTCGTCTCTATTGTAAGACCGGGACTAGAGAAGAAATTATATACTTTACGCCCTTGTATCGAAATGTTATGTAATGTTATGTTAATGAAATGTAATGTTAATGTTCTTTTTGATTGGAAAATTATCTAATTATCTTTGAATCACAATTTTATGTACCTGATATCAATCTAGCATTGTGACAGAAAGTAAACAAACACGCCATCTGACAGTTACCATTAACTTACGTAACAACTGTTTACGTAACCATAAAGTGACTCTGAGTGTGGGAATAAAACTAGATTAGAACTTGGTTAGTTTTATCTACTACTAGCTGATGCCCGCGACTTCGTCCACGTGGGATAAAAACTATTCTATCTTTTAAGTTGGACCAAATGACAGATATTCCCGAAGTTTGAACTAAATCGGTTCAGTAGTTTAGGAGTCCATCGCGATTCGCGGACAAACATTGTGACACGAGATTTATATATATTAAGAATATAAAAATAAGTCGGGTTTTCCTTCCTGACGCTATAACTCCAGAACGCACGAACCGATTTCCACGGTTTTGCATTCGTTGTAAAGGTCTCGGGCTCCGTGAGGTTATAGCTATAGCAAAGAAAATTCAGGAAAAATTTCAACAGAAAAGCGGGAAAATCTTTTTTCACATACAGCGCTATCTCTGATACATAGCATGTACTACAAACCAAACGAAGCCATCTGGTGGCGAAACGGAGTTCGCCGGTTTGCTAGTGTTTTATATAATATTGTGGTATGGTAGGCAAAATATACTCGTTGTTATAATGATTTACCCGTAACAAGAAAAGAGATGGATGAGGTAGTTTATCTTTAAAATAACTTTTGCCATTTCTTAAAATGAGCATTGCCTGTTACATGTTGATAAAAGTTAAATCAAGAACTAAATATAAAATAAGTGTCACTGATTTTGATGGTGAAGGAAGGCAAACATCATGAGAAAACCTGCAATGTTCGCAAGTGTGTGTGAGGCGTACCAATCCGCATTTAGGCAATGGTCATATCTTTTACTTTAGAGAGAAAACCCACGCTTAGTGGTGAGCCAACCATGGATCGGTCGTGATAATTATTCACTCTTGCGTAGTTGCCTAATTGCCATCGAAGTTCCCACACAGTGAACGCTTGAAGTTAATTTACACGTGTCGGGTGAAATTCAATTTTCCTAGAGCGTAGGTACACTTTTACAGCGCGTAATTACAAAAATGACCTTTGAAACTCTGCACGCTTCGAGTCGGGTGACATTTTAAAGTGCTCTAACTAGAGAGGGCTTTATGAAATTTTATTTGTATGTCCTTATATTTTTTTTATTCCTTTACAATAATAATTTAATACGCATTCAACATCAGTGAAATTAAAATATGTATGAAAAAGTTTGCTAAATTTTATACGCGATTTCCACGCATTTTCTTTTATTTCGTTGCCATATATGCCATCTATGCTTGGCCAAATGTCAGCCGTGCTATTCTGCATATCAGCGACGAGCGTACATCTATGCATCTATGAATTTGTCAGTTGTAATAGAGTACAATTTTGCATGCCATATTCGGGTTGGCAGCTGTCTGGCAGCTATTTCAGAGATGGACATTTTGTAGGATAGCACAGCAGTATCATTCATTTTTGAATTTTATGCCATAAGTGTATCAAAAGTAACCAAAGAAATGGAGTACTTAGATAAATCGTATTTCTATAGTTGTTGCTTCACGGTAGATTCACTGATACCACGGTGATTACCTATGGTGAGTTCATAGTCCTACTACTAGTACCGTCCTCCAAAAAATACATTGGCAGGCTTATGAGGTTTACGTCTCTTCTCATCACGGAACCTTAAAACCTTGTTGTACTATTGCAGGCCTGGCGCTGGAGTGGAGGACGTCTACTGGATAGGTGCAACGGACGCTGTGCACGAAGGGGAATTCCGCTGGACTGATAACTTGCCTTTTTCATACGCACGTAAGTTTTCTTATTATTCTTAGTCATACATAGTAGTATAGTAATAGATAAGTAAGGTACAACCTATCGATTCACTTAACGCGTCGGCTGCATTCCGTGAAATAAAATGTGTAAGAAACTTCGCGGCATTTGCATCTTTAAAGAGACTACACGTGAAGCATAAGCATCACTCTGTGTTTTTATAATAATACGCGATTCGCCTAGCTGGAGGCAATAGGGAAATATTTTTCTACTATGACTCTGTCGTCAGTCCATCTGGTCGGAGGTCTAAACACTGCGCTTTCCCGTGCGGGGTCGCCATTCCAGCACTTTGGGTCCCTAACGTCCGTCGATTCTGCGAGCTATGTGCCCCGCTTGCCACTTTAGCTTCCCAATACATTGAGCTATATTATGTCGGTGACTATAGTTCATATACAGATCTCCTGATTTCAGATATTTTGATCACGTCGAGATACTCCGAGCATAACTGTCTCAATCGCCCGCTGAGTGACTCTGAACCTCCTTATGAGACCCATAGTAAATGACCATGAGAGGATTGTTATGATTAATCATGATTGATTCATTTTGCCCATACTGTAACTATATTGTAACTATTTGTAACTGTAACTATACTGTATTATACTGTTACTGTATTGCGCATATTGTAACTATACAAGCAAATGAATAGAAACTATTTTATAGAATTTCTTTTAACAATATTAAGCGAAAGCACTTTCAAGCAATAATAACCAAAAACGACCACTTAGCATCGAATAAGATCAAATAAAGGACACGCAATTAGAAAAATTGGCAATATTCATTATTTATCACAAAAGCCCGTCTAGCCCGCTCGGCGACAACGTTGATTTATTGGATACAGAGATATTTAGTAAGGAGGTAGAGCGGCTATTGAAAACTCTATCAAAAAATATAAAAATTACTTGTGTAAATATTTGTATACTCCATAAGTACTACTGACTTTTACCTCTTCGGTCGGAAGTTCGATTTCTGGGTAACAGTAGTAGTTATTATCAAAATATATTTTGGTAATAACTAGGATTTCAGTCTTTCATTGCAAAAAAAAAACAACAACAACAGGAGTTTCTGGCATAATATGGTATTCGTTTTAAGCTAGATCCGGGGCATAGTTCTGAAGCATTTGTGCAGCATGGCTGGTTTTGTTCACAAAAGAGTTATTTTGTAAAAGTGAAAAGGACAAAAACAGTAAATCTATCGCTTGACGGGGCCTCTTTGCTTGTGAAAACTAGCTACGACCGAAGCCTCCTACTACACCAAACCTGAGAGAAATTTGAAATTTAGAAATCATAATTGGCCCTTGGCGGGAATTCAGCCCGCGACAGGTGAGAGACCTGCAAAATATGGGACATAATAAACTCTGAGTGCTCTGGGATCTTTTTGAGGAGATTCCACCTTCTAGTTTCTCTGAGCATACACTTTAGCGCAGAAAAGTATTTCGGAGCATTC
Organism: Coenonympha glycerion; assembly: GCA_963855885.1. Taxonomy (NCBI): domain Eukaryota; kingdom Metazoa; phylum Arthropoda; class Insecta; order Lepidoptera; family Nymphalidae; genus Coenonympha; species Coenonympha glycerion. The sequence goes on along the minus strand of OY979636.1, from coordinate 14,918,709 downwards.
AGGCGTCTCGGACGCGGCATCTTTTCAACGAGATGGTAAAATTTATCAAAGACAGGACGATTTACTTAAATGATTGGTTAAATTTAACAAAAATCTATTCGACGCCACCACAAGAATATCATAAAACACCTACAATCTCTCACTTCACAAAAAAAATACCGCTTCGGAATAAAAACCCCTTTTCTCCTTCATCATCATCATCTACATTGTATGGTGATACCATCTTTTTCTTTTACGCTATACAAGTTAGTACTTGACTGCGATCTCACTTGATGGTAAGTGATGATGCAGCCGAAGATGTTAGCGTACTAACTTGGAGGGGGTAAGTCACCCCAACGGTTTCTACACAGCATCGTACCGGAACGCTAAATCGCTTGGCGGTACGTCTTTGCTGGTAGGGTGGTAACTAGCCACGGCCAAAGCCTCAGACCAGACCAGACCTGAGCCAATTTAGAAATTGTAAAATTCCAAAGTGGCCCGTGGCGGGAATTGAACCCGCGACGTCCCACTCGAATCCGAGCGTGTGTCCCCTGCGCCACGGAGGTCGTCAAAAAACGTCTCTTCCCCCTCTTCGAGAAGAACTCTTACAATTGTACATTCATCGATCTTTATCACTCACGTCCGTTCACATTGAACGCATGCGAGGAACATTTCTGAGTAACCATCGCAGCTGACGCACCGCGTTCAGCGTCAGCAGAAGCCGGACGCGATCGTCAGCGTCTGTTGTACTTTATTGCAGACCACCGCCTAACATGGGGTTATTCAAGGGCTGGCAACGCATTTGCAATTCTCTGCAAATGTCCATTGGCGTTTGCTTGCGTTTTTTTTTTACGACTGATAGGCTTACGCTTGACCACAATCATGTCCGATGGGCAGAAATGATGAGGTCTAGGATGGAGCGCTTGCCTAGAAAATGCCTACTCACTCTTCTCTTGAAGGCACCCAGGTTGTACTTGGCTGGGAACACGGAAGCTGGAAGGGTATTCCACACCTTAGTGGTTCGTATCAGAAACGTGGAAGAAAAACGTTTCGTTCGAATACGCTGGACATCAACCACATAAGGATGCCACTTCTCTCGACGTTTTGCGGTTCTGTGGTAGAAAGGTGACGGAGGTACAAGGTTATTATAAAAAAAAATACATCTTGTAAATATCCTCACTCAGCCTCTTCAATAAACATTAGCCTACTATTTGCTTTAACGTCGAACCTTACGCTCCAGCGGTTACGGCTCGAGTCTATTGGATTGTCGAGGGATTACGGCCCTCGATCCGAATTCTGAATACATACAAAATCTTATCCCGTGCAGATCTATTCAGTAACGACGTTTTTGTATCCCAAAAGGGAGCAGGACTATTCAGTAAAATGTTTACTGTACAGAATGAATATTATTAAATCTGTACAATACAGCCGTGCTATTCTGCAAAACAGCGATAAGCGTGCATCTCTGCATCTATGAATTTGTCAGTTGTAATAGAGTGCAATTTTGCATGCCATCTTGCTGTCTGACAGCTGTTTCAGAGATGGAAATTTTGTAGAATAGCACTGCTGGATATACATAAGCATTATATGTTCACAGATATACATAAGCGTTATAATATGTTCATCTTTGGTTATATTACAAGTGAACGTCTTGCTTATCTCTACATTATTAGCAAATTAAATTTTAAGTTATTATTCAAACAATTTGAAAGTTTTCTCAGAAAATTGTCTTCAGCTATAAATCATTCAGCTATATATCAGAAAAAAATTCTATACTGAAATATCTCTCCTAATATATTAATCTCTTTGTCCTCTCTAATATATTAACTCCTCAAAAAACAGCTCATCCGATTGTTGTGACTGTGTGTGTTCGATAGGTCTGAGAGCCAGGTCGTAAACTATTTTTTTTTTAACTTTTATGGCAAAAAAACGTTTGCAGGGTCAGCTAGATATTTTTTTATATTTGCTTAATAGGTTCCTACAAAATGTTGAATAAATTCTGATTTCGCTATTCAATCATGATGTGTATCATGATGATGTAGAATTACTGTATTTTTGCAATAACTCTGCACAGGGACTTAGAAACTTTATGGAGATAAAAAAACTTATAGCAATAGCAATAAAATTTCACTAAAATAAAAAATAAAGCGCCTTTGAAATGGAGTTTTGCATGTTATTCACGCAAAGTAAATTGAGTTAGAAGATTAACTCCGAAATAAGAAATTAAGTTCATCAAAATAATTCATAACATCGCTAAACTAACCTGCGCTTGGAATTTTGACGCGAGCTTTTTCGTATTTATTATAATGTAAATTCTAAGCACATTTCAGCCGAATATTTACACACAATTTTCTCAGAGCTAATTTTCTAGATATAATTTTTGAAGTTAAAACTATTCATTGATTTTAATGAAATTAAAAATTATTTAATTAGGAACTTTATAGTCCTTAGCTTTTTTTGGTTTCTGTAATTCAGAAAAAAACCTAACGGAAAACCGTAATCCAAAAAGCATAGGATCACTGAATTCTGTCTGTCCATATGTCTGTCTGACAAGACCCATTATCTCAGAAACGCAATCAGGTACATAAAATAATATAATAATATAATATAAATAAATATAAATATATAGAGGACAACATCACATACATTACTCTGATCCCATAGTAAGTAGCTTATGCACTTGTGTTATGGAAATCAGAAACAACGAAGGTACCTAGATAACACCTAGACCCGAGACAATGTAGAAAAGTTATTTTTCTACATTGCCCCGACCGGGGATCGAACTCGGAACCTCAGAGATGGCGGCGCCTTGAAAACCGGCACGCTAACCACTCAACCACGGAGGTCGTCAATTTTTACTCAGCCTTTTAGCTATAGACTTCAGCGTTAGTTTATTGTGGGATGTCAACTCGATGCTGCTAAAAGGCTGAGTAAAAACTAAATTTCTAACTAACGTAAAAAAACACTTTTGACTCAAGCGAAGGAACTTGTACAATACTCTCCGTTGACATTCTTCCGACTACATTTGGGTAAGACTGTTTGTCCACCGCAACCATCACCAGAAATTTATCAGGAAGGAGAAGATAGCTCCAAAGTACCGATATATAAATGTAGCCATCGTGATCTAAGCCAGAAATAATCACGTTCTTATGACGTCCCGTGATGGCTGCGTTGGACAAACGGCTTAATACATCGACGGGTCTGAGTGTTCCTGGCCTGCTATAGATTAAAGTCCCTAAGAGCGAGGCCCCATTAGTGCGTTGCGCTGCGTTGCATCGCGTCGTCGCAACGGAACAGCGCATTGTATGCCACACCTGCGTTGCGACGACGCACGATATCGCAGCGCAAGAGCGTCGCAGCAACACTGGCTGCGTCTCAGTTCAGCCTTCGCTACGCTCGTCTAGCTTCCTCCTCTAGCAGTGGATCACTGTCCGTCGTCGCAGCGGAGCTCCGACAACGCAGCGCATCACCCTCTCTCCCGCTTCGTCTCTCGTCCGTCGACCCGTTGAATTGTCGCGTGCGACGACGATACGGTCTAATGGGTCATGTCGTAAAAAATATATGGAAATCGACGCAGCGACGACGCTGCGACGACGCAACGCAGCACAACGCACTAATGGGGCCTCGCTCTTACACAAATATTGTCTCTTCAATGTGGTATCTCTTCCCCCAGACTGGTTCCCGGGCTGGCGTAAGCACGCCGGGCAGCCGAACGACGACGGCACATCGGGGCAGGACTGCGTGGAGGCACGCCGCGAGCTGCCCCCGCGGCCACCGCACGCCACCTTCATGTGGAACGACAGGAGCTGCCACGAACACAACTACTTCGTTTGCGAGAGACCCGGCGTTGAAGGTGAGTTGGAGACAAAGACTATACTATAGACCCGGCGGACCGCGCGAAAAAATGTCGCCAGTTTATGGGAGCAAACCCCCAGGCGTCAATAGCTGTAAGCCTACGCAGTATTTCGCAGGAGTTTCGACACGTCATTGCTCTACATTTTCTTGTATGAAGAAGGTTTACGTAAAATGTTCGGATGGGCTCATCTTGATGTTATATTCATGGGCTGGAGACCATTTTTGGGCTCTGTACCACCTCCCATAGACATTTGCAACACTAAAGAAACTGCTAAGAAGTTAAAGAATTTGTTTAGGAATTACACTGGTGCTGGTAGTTGATTCCGCAAAATATGATACTGATCGTGTTCCTGGGGATTCTGCAACTTCGCATGGCTTAAATTCTTCCATGGGTTGTATCGTTGTCTCGTGTGTTGGTCTCGCCATTTGGTTGGTGAGGGCCTTTCAAAGCAGACGCATCTCCCAATCGGCTTATTCATAACCACAGACTGATGAGACAAGGTTTGGTGATACGCCTTTACGTGCACATATCAGATGCCGTATGTCCCGCAATTTTGCATTGCAATATCTTAGCAAGCCACTCACTATACTAGGCACATAATTTTAATCGTCGTAATCTCTTCGGCTACCGTGCTTTTCAAACCAAAACACAGAAATTTATTAATGCTGGGTTAACTTAGGAAACAACTCTTCACGGTAGGCAGAATAACTGACAGCGCGGTAATACTGTCCGGACGAACTCTGAACGGACAGAAGACTCCTACCAAAAAACTTCTTATCTCGTAGAAGGTATTATATCTTTTTCATATTCGAAAAGAAAAATAAAAAAAGGCGTGTGGCACTCGGAGACTGCCGCGGTAAAGCTATTGCGTAGAATTTAAAGTTATTTTTAGTTTTGCCATCAATCGAAAAGTAGAACTTTTGGTACCAGGCTGCCATGAAAGCAGGGAGTGCAACTTCACAAACTTTTTACAATTAACTTACTTAAAAATAGCAGAACTTTTTAATGACTTTTTTAAGTTCTGCTATTTTTCGATAGACGGCAAACTAAAAACTAAAAAGTTTGTGGAGTTGCGCTCCCTGCTTTCATGGTAGCCTAGTACCAAAAGCTCTACTTTAGGAGTGCCAGGTTATTTTCGTTACGGAATTTCTGGATTCGGTCTGCACCGTCAAAGCCCGCGATAGAAGCTATGCAATAGCTTAATAATAATACAGTCAGTACACAAAAGCCAGAGTCAGAGTAGTCTCGCACTTTACCATTAGTTAAACCATCAGACTGACCACTTACTGACGTCACGCTTTTGCCGGCAAGGAACTACGTGACCTGTTTACTTAGCCTCATTTCACCAAATAACTACCTAATTTCTTTGCTAATAAAATTCATTATTCTTTGTCCGAAATCCTCCGATTCTCTGTCAGCTTATAAACAACTTTATTTCTTATAACCTATAGTTTATATTGCCTTACACCAATACCTGTGATCATACAAAAGTTAACCGTATGTAGTAATACAAATAAGGCTTAAAATAGAATGTCTATGAAGCAACTCATCTGTTATCTCATTGCACGAATGTACGAGTACCTATTGAGTTTCTTTTGAAATTGAGCTTTAAATCGATACGAAAAGGGTTCAAAATGGTGTGTGCAAGTAAAGTTCGGGAGTCTTGGTCCGCTGGTTCCGCGAAATTGCTTCGTGCTCAAAACGTCTTGTTAACATTTGACTTGTCTTCCAGAGTTGAGTAAATAGACTTGGCCTTTTATCGGTTAATGACATAAAACGCTATAACTTCAGAAAACTCCAACATGTTAAGAGTCCGCTTACCCACCATGTCTCCCATACATTCGTAATACCAAAATCATTTGTAATTCGTGCAAATTTTGATCATGTTGTGATGTTATTCGGGTTCATATAGTAATAATCTATGCTCCGGGCCATATGTGATTCCGAAATACTTTTGTTAAACGAAATTGTAAACGAATTTAGTTTTGCTTATTTTTATGCCAAAGAGGACATGTTTTCTGCTTATTTGTTTTGTAATAAAAACAACACTATCTCACGTCACATTACTTCAGGAGCACAGTTTTTACTGTCCAGCTAAAGATAAACACCAGTAAGAAAAGAAAGTTACAAGTTTTCATTCTTAATTTTTGATATTACGGAACTCGACCAAAGTTATAAAAATTTTGAGCAAAATTTATTATTCTTTCGTTTTAAAGAAGTGTTTCCCGAACCAAATGTGGCCAGGAGCATAGATTATTACTATATGAATCCGAATAACACCACAACATGATCGAAATATGCACGAATTACAAATGGTTTGGTATTTTGAATGAATGGAGACATCGTAGTTCACAGGACTCTTAAGATTGGAAGTCGTTTTCTTACCTCCATACCTGAGAGAAAACGTCAGAATAGATCACTGAAGTTAACTGTTTATTGCTTGGCTGCAAATGATTAATTAAATTTTTACAACTAAAACTACTTCATACTCAATACTCATACCTACTACTTCTGTCTCAAATTTAATTTTTAATATAGCTCAGTGAATGGTTACAATCGGCTAAAACCACGGTAAGGCTTTATATCTTGTAGTTCTTAACACTACCACCGAATATTTAATATATCTAACACTACGTAGCAAAATTCGTAGCTAGCGTAGCGGCTTGCAACGTGGTTTGTAGAAACCACGTAGCAAGCCGCTACGCAACTGGAACAATAATATTATACGTAGTGCGTCTACGAGCCGCGTAGCAAACCGCTACGCTGTTGATACTTGATACAATAGCCACAGTGGCCTGAAAGCCTTAGAACGTTTGGTTTCATACAATAGTCCGCACCGGGTGCGTGGCTTTTGTGCTGCTATTTGGGTCATCAGGTTACTGGAACCGTCTATTTATAGACCAATAGCGTTTGTCTGGCAGTCGTGGGATCTAAGTCCATCATTAACATTATAAAAATCATATGAACTCACATGATTAATAAAATATTACAGTGTAGTGATTTCAAAGAATCAGCCTTTTCTTTTGTTTTTCGAAGTCCTTTAAAAATGATGATTAACATCTAAAATATAAACTAACAAACATTCAAACTTTTTAATTCACTTTAATATGTATCAAATCTGTGCTAGGCTAATTCAAAGTAGACAGGAAAACTGCCACTGCCAAAATTTCTTGAATTTTGAGGGAGGCCAACCTTTCTTACGATACCGATGTTTAAATCGACATAATACGAGTATCTGCAAAAATTAAGACATCGTGATTTGCAATAAGAATTTGTCCAATTCGTTCAATTCAAACTTGTTCGCTTCGACGATTTCATGGTTATTTTGCATAATTCTCTCTTATTTTTAATATCCTTTTTATAAAAGAAAATTTTATGTGAAACCTCACCTTAAATACGATTATGAGTAAGGACTTATCTTTTTAATAAGAAAAAAAATTACTTTCTTATCAAAACAATATTCCTTTAAAGAGTTTGTCTTGTCTATTCTACCAATTAATTCTTAAGCGTTCAAAAGCAAAACATCGCTGGAAGTTTTCCTCTCCAATATTTAAAGCCTTCATTTTAAGCCTTTTATGTTCCAAAATGGAAATAATTAACGATGAAACTCAAAAGACCGCGAAACAATACGCCAGATTGCACCGAAAACTTCATGATTACGCGCCTTTTCTGATACTCAAGTGGAAAATAATAATATTGTTGAAAAGTTATCTTTTAATCAACGGTTTTCAATATTTTTTTGTTTGGTTTTCAAATACCTGTTTTCTTCGATAAAATTTTGGAGATAGTTAATTTATTTATTTTGCACATAAAGACATAGAGAGGACATGTACATTGTACAAGGACATCTTATATAATAATAATAATATTTGTAAATTAAGTGATCGACCCTCAAATTGCTCGAGTCGAATTAAAAAAAATCGCGTTTTACATTATTTTTAAATAATACTTTAACAAATGATTGTATTCGAATGGGAACTAAAAATGGTTGCTCGCTCTCGCGACCGACAAACGAATAATAAAGTCAATAGGTGACAGTAGATAAAACAATTTCTTTAACGATAACAGAATATAGATATTATATTCATGTTTCGAACAATTGCATCCTCACGGTTTTTGTTGCTGCATCATTAAATGAAACAAATGGTTATAGCAGTTCAATAATGGTCTCGAGGCAGATTAAAATGGACTCTCCATTGCTGCTCGATACAAAAAATTGGCCAAGTGCGATTGGGTCTCGTAGATGAAGGGTTCTGCCACAGACTTTATATAGTCTGAGGGTTCTGCACCTCGAGCAAAAACAAAAGATTATATAGAGATTGAATTTTTATTTTCATTATTTTCTTGTTACTAAAACTTTACTCGTACTAATACAAAATCTGTGAACATTTCAAGTATCTACCAAATAAACGGTTCAAGAGATATTGTGTTTATTCGTAAAATGTTTGTTTTTTTTACATTTTGCCTTTTATTAAATTAACAAAGAATGTTGAGATGAGCAAGACATTAACTTGTTTAGGTCCACTTGCGTGAAACGGTGGATTGAATATTTACTTTTTTAACCCAGAGGCAAGAATAGTCCGTTCAGAGGATGGAAAATTTTGACAACTGGGTTAGCGTTAACATACTAGCCCAGATTGGCGCAAGTGGGCCTTAGTGATATGACGGCTAATTCACACAAAAAAACCCTTCAAAATAATGCATCACTGTTCGACGATAGAATAACTGGCATTTCGGTGGTACTTACTCGGACGAACTCTGCTAGAAGGCTCCCAGGGAGGATTTTATCTTTTTTATTTTTCATCAAAACGCCAACAGAAATTCACTCTCTATAGAAGAACTTCTCCGTATATTACGATTCACGAGATACAGCTAGCTGATAGATGGACTGAGAAGACTCAATAATGGGGCCCCGTTTCCAGTCTTTTAGAAAATAAAGATTTTCAGGCTCTTTTATTGGCTCTTTAGACACGGAACTCTAAAAATCTTTAGAGCTCCCTCGTAAAAGTTTACGCAAAGCTTTTCGGCGCGGCATACGAGCACTGCGTCGGTTAAATTTGTTCATTTTAAACCGATATGTGTAGGTTTCCTTATGCCTCACTGAGCGCTGTTGATGTTTGCACTAAAATCAGCTTTCTGGTATTGAGCTTACATTTTCATCTGTTTTAAAGTGCTTCTATGTACTTTTAAAAGATAGAGTCATTTTGTGAACATATTTCTTTCAGTTGGCGCTTTAGTTCTTCAACCGTTTTCTTTTAACAAAAAAATTATATCGGTAACACAATTTTGAGTTGAAAAAACTTGAATGTCACCGAACACTCGATAGAAACAAAGTTTGGAACAATACCTAAAATAAAAGTACTTTTATTTATTTATTTACTAGCAGATACCCGCGGCTTCGCACGCGTAAATTTTAGTTTTAATTATTCTACGGGCACCATCCATTTTCCGGAATAAAAAGTACCCTTTGTGTTAATTTACATGAAATCAATCTTCATTTCAACTTTAAATGAAAAATTTTCAGTAATTGTGCGTGAAGGAATAAATTTTCTCCCGCATGAATATCTGTTTTCCCTATTATCACGAAAACAATAGATTTTCCTGAGAAAAAAGTAGTTGATTCTAGGGTATAATCTATCTGCATTCCAAATTTCAGCCCAATCGGTTCAGAAGTGACGGCACGATGGAGTATTTCTCCCGCATGAATATCTGCTATTTAAATATTTTCTTAAAAACCATGGATTTTCCCGGGATAAAAATTTGCCTATGTATTAATCCAGGATAAAACCTATCCCCTTTTTGAATTTCAGACATATCCGTTCAGTAATTACAGCGTGAAGTAGTATTTTTCCCGCGTGCATATCTGTTTTTAAGTTTTCCCGCGGAAACCATGGATTTTTTGGGACAAAAAGTAGCCTTTGTATTAATCCAGAATAAAATCTAACTTCATTCCGTATTTCCGCCACATCAGTTCAGTAAGTAAGGCGTGAAGGAATATTTTTCCCGCGTAGATATCTGTTTTTCACTTCTATCATTGAAACCATGAATTTTTCCAGGATAAAAAGTAGCCTAGGCATTAATTCAGGATATAAACTATCTCCATTCCGAATTTCAGCCAAATTGATTCAGTAGTTGCGGCGTGAATAATTTTTTGGGGATAAAATGTAGCTTAGGTGTTAATCCAGGATATAATCTATCTCCATTCCAAATTTGAGCTAAATCGGTTCAGTAGTTGCGGCGTGAACGAATATTTCTGTTTTTCACTATGATTACACAATACTCGTAGAAGTCATGAAATTTTCCGAGATGAAAAGTAGCCTACGTATTAAAATCTATCTTTCTTCCGAATTTCAGTCATATCAGTTCAGTAATTACAGCGTAAAGTAGTATTTTTCGCGCGTGAACATCAATGTTTCAGGTTTCCCGCGAAAACCATGGATTTTTCCGGGATGAAAATTAGAATATCTATTAATTCTGGATATAATCTATCTCCATTCCAAATTTCAGGCAAAGTTACGGCACTAATTACGGTGTGAAGGAATATTTTCCCCGCGTGGATTTCTGTTTTTCACTATTATCATAGAAACCATGAAATTTTCCGGGATGAAAAGTAGCCCATGTATTAATCCAGGATAAAATCTATCTCTTTTCCGCATTTCAGTCATATCAATTCAGTAATTACAGTGTAAAGTAGTATTTCTCGCGTGTTAACATCAATTTTTCAGGTTTCCCGCGGAAACCATGGATTTTTCCGGGATGAAAAGTAGCCTTTATATTGATCCAGGATACAATCTATCTTTATTCCGAATTTCAGCCATATCAGTTCAGTAATTACGGCGTGAAGTAGTATTTTTCGCGTATGAATATCTGTTTTTCTTTTTTCCTGCAAAATCCATGGATTTTTCCGGGATAAAAATTAGCCTATTTATTAACCTAGGATATAATCTATCGCCATTCCAAATTTCATCCAAATCGGTTGTGTACTTGCGGCGTGAGATTTTTTTTCCGCGTGAATTTCGGTTTTTAACTTATCCCACGGGAACTATGAATTTTTTCGGGATGAAAAGTAGCCTATGTAATAATGCAAGATATAATATACCTCCATTCCAAATTTGAGCCAAATCGGTACAGTACAGTACAAATCCAAACTTCGGACCCCCGTTTCACCCCCTTAGAGGGTGAATTTTGAAAAATCCTTTCTTAGTGCTCCCCTAGACCTCATAAGGTATCTGTGTGCCAAATTTGGAGTTTCTAGACCCAGCGGTTTGGGCTGTGCGTTGATATGTCAGTGAGTCAGTCAGTCAGTCAGTCAGTCAGTTTCTTCTTTTATATTTATTTATCATTAGGATAGCCAACAGTTGATACATTACATTTCATACAATAGATATTACAATTCACAAAATTTCATGGTAAATGCTAAAAGATTTTGATATTTTCATGGGTGATTTCACCCTTCACTCAATAGATGGCACTGAATGCAGTTAGCTCGCGTACGAATTTAATGACCAATCTGTATTTACGTGATTGCATGCGAGCACATTCTGTTGAGTTGTAAGAGAAACTTACATTCTAGATTTTGGAAGATTTTCTTAGTGGCAAAATTGAGGAAGGAGAGCATAGAATTAAACAAAATTGAGCGCGTCATCGTGGAATATCTATAAAAGGGACGACGATGTATAGCACGAAACCTTGGATTTTTACCATTTACCAACATGGTGAGATACACATCATAAATGCGACTACTGTTAGGCTTGTTCTTTTCTCCCATTTTAAAAAATAATCCCACAAAAACCCAGCAACCGAATGGCCCTGAAGAAATCATTTTAAGTCGTCTCGCTCAAAGTTATAGTATCCGGGGTTAGTTTAGTACAGATTTTTGTACGAATTTCGAGTCAACTCGCATCGCACAAACGAATCGAGTGCCTCCATACATTAGCAGCCAACGCCATCTATTGACAGCTGCATATCAGTGATAAAAGGCGCTGGCTGTAAATGTAGTGAGGCATTCGATTCGTTTTTGGAATGCGAGTTGACACGAAATTCGTAAAAAAAACCTGTACTAACTCTACAGTAACCGCTGAAACATCATAAAGTTATGAGCGATATAGCGTCGCCGCAACTAAATCCGTTTTACGAGTTACGATGCAATAAACATGATGAACACTTACCGCTGTATAAACGAACTTTAAGTAGGTTGCTGTTTATTCGAAAATCTGATAGCGTTTACTGCAAGTCGGGTCTCCGCAAACGAGAAGTTTTCAACTTTTGTGATATCAACAAATATTGGTGGCGATTTCAATAATTCAATTATTGTCTTCATCGAGGGGACTCAGAAAATGTCAATTTTAGATGTGGTATTTTTTAGGGTTCCGTATTCTAAGACTCCACAATCTGTCTGTCACCAGGCTGTATTTTTTTTGATGATGCAGTCGAAGATGTTAGCGTACTAACTTGGAAGGGGTAAGTTAAGTCACCCCAACGGTTTCTACACAGCATCGTACCGGAACGCTAAATCGCTTGGCGGTACATCTTTGCTGGTAGGGTGGTAACTAGCCACGGCCCAAGCCTCCCACCAGACCAGACCTGAGCCAATTTAGAAATTATAAAATTCCAAAGTGGCCCATGGCGGGAATCGAACCTGCGACCTCCCACTCGAATCCGAGCGTGCGTCCATCCGAAAACCATGATAGTTAGACACTAGAAATTTTGCACAGATGATGTAATTTTGTTTCCGCTATAACAACAAATAATAAAACAAGTTAAAATAAGTACCCTAATTAAGGGGGCTCTCATACAACAAACGTGTTGTTTATGCCGTTTTATAGTACGGAGCACTTCGTACGCGAGTCCAATTTGCACTTGGCTGGTTTTAACAGATTTATGCTGATAGCGTGAATTTTAATGCCAATAGAGCTTGCAGTTATTGTCATGTTTGTAAACTAATATCTGGGTGACCGAGCTTCGCTCGGTGGCCAATAGATGGCAGCAGTAGTCATATTTTTATTTTTTTGGTAAATTCGACATTTTCTAAAAATGAATCCTAGCTAGATCGATTTATCGCCCCCAAAGCCCCCCTTAGTATACAGTACTAAGTTTCATGAAAATCGTTCGAGCCGTTTCCGAGATCCAGATTACATAAAAATATATATACAAGAATTGTTCGTTTAAAGGTATAGGATTTGTAGGGCTGGGCAGAGAATTTATTTTCTTTTTGTGTTTTCACCGCGAGTTGGTGACGAAATATTTCGGTGGACAGGTATTTTTCCGTCGAAACACGTCTACCAAATTAGCCAAAACTGGCTAAGCCCTGCTCGTTCTAAGACGAGAGACATGGAGTGGAGATGAAGCATAGCTTTTCAGGGTGTTGCTTGTTGCAGGGAATATAATATTCTCGCATGTGACAGCCCTGAATATATTTTCGTTATCTGACAGCCTTAAATAAAACCCGATATCGGAATGGACATAAAACGGCTCGATTCGCCTGCCGCTGCATTTCCGGGTGTAAAACTGTAACCTTTTAAATATTGTACCGATCGTTTTCAAATATTTTTCGAACGTCGAATGTTTTCGTGTTAATACAGTGACGTTTTCGACAAACATTTAAAATTATTTATCAATCTGTAATAAAGTAGACTTTGTGTCGGTGTGTATGGACAAAATATATTTTTACCCACTCCCTCATCATCTAAAATTAAAGTATTTCATAACATTCATATAGTGTTGTTATGGATATCCATATCCGTCACCGAAACTGTCGGATATCGGATTTGAATAAATAAAACCATTGCGATTTTAGTTCACTCAAGTCTCTCAAGTATCTTCGACAAATAATGCGTCTCTTTCACTCGCTATACCACAGAGTATGAATAAATGTTTTTATTATTCTTCATTGTTTTGGTTCTCGAGATGAAAAGTAGAGTGTTGAACGTGTAGAATAATCTACTGTTATTTACTAACTACTTGTTATACTTGTTATAATTGTTACTGGCGTGTCAGATAGTCACTTTTTATTACTGCGCCGCGCCGTAGTGGTTAGTGTAGCACTCTTTACCACCAGGCTATTATATCTCCAGATCTAAGTACTGGAAAGCAGTTCCCACGGGAATAGCAGCAGACGTTAACGAATGGCGATGTCGAGCGAATAGCACATAACCGCGAAACTTCGGAGACGAAGCACGCCCTGGAGACGTTTTGAACGTGTGGTTTTGTTGTGTGTAATAACGCCTTTACATAAGATCGGCGAATATAGGCGATTACACGCGGGCCAGATGGTTTTTGAAACGTTGTAGTCGGTGGTAATCATCTAAAATCGCCAATCATCATGACAACCGGGGATTTAGTGGTTTTTGGTACACGCATCAAACGGAGTGTGTGTGTAAAATCATTCGCTGGCATGTCTATATATACCGATTGTGTAGAAATATATACTTACACGCTGATTGTAGCGATTACCGACAGCGATAGACGATTATTTATTACGACAACCATATTACAACAACCATAGTATTAAACTACGATTGCGTAATAAGCAGCATAAAATTTACAATACTATTTATAAGACATGCTTAAATTCTTAAGTCATTGTAGTTGAATTTTTTTCATAACTGCAAGTTAGTACTTAACTGAAATCTCACCTGATGGTAAGTGACGATGAAGATCAAGATTTACTTATGTTTAGAACGTTTGGTTTTGTGATAGTGTGTAAAATTATTTTTATGTCAATTTTAACAAATAAGGCACCACTATTAATGAGCAATATTAAGTAAGTTTGCCTTGACGATGATACTGATAATGAAAATAAACAGCAAAAATTATATCTTATTAGTATGCCATTAGGGTGTATCTCTACTAGATATCTAAAGAGCATTGCATTTTTGTGGTGGTCGTATATACGTTGGCCGCGCGCCCAGTGCGCTCCCCCGTCGAGCTGCCTGCGCCATAAATATCTTCAGCTCGATATATTTCCCCGCATTTAATATTAGAATCAACAAAACCATCTTAAGCACTCCCTGATGCTTCAAATATTTTTGGTTCTTGAAAAAATAAATACTTAGCCTATTTGTTTTCGACGAGGTGTTTTTTACCTTACACGGGATTTTCCGAAAGTTTACAAATAGGCATGATTTTTTTTAACAAGTAAGTTATTAATAATTTTCTTTATGATTTACTCGTAGATTAGAGAAAATTGCTTTACAAGCGGCGGCTAAGATAGCAATTTAAGGCGTAAGACTAGGCATTTTAATACTTCTAATAAATATTTCTCGGAGATAAATTGCTTTATCTTTAGTCTGGATACTAGACAGTAATTTAGAGCTACCGTTATTCTTCTACGTGGGGTCCACTTTCTGGTGAATTCTTGACCTTTATATCAGGTCCAAGGCTGGATAAAGTGACCAAGAATCTTGTGTTTTGAGTACGCATTATCTTTTTCGTATGCGGTCGCAATTTTTTGCTGTACATACCACGAAGTTAAGCCATTTGTAACTGACGTAGCTCTGTTGTTCCCCTTTTACATAGCTGTACTACATAAATAAAAAACCGGCAAAGTGCGAGTCAAACTCGCACACCGAGGGATCCATACGTAGAAGATTTTGTCATTTCGACATCTCTTCTCCCAGTTTCGGAGACGTCATAATGATAAAATCTGATTGGTTACTCAAACACAGCTCCGCTCCGCTCCGCACTGGTGGAAACCGGCCCTAAGACGTGAAAAAAAATCACTTTCTTTCATTGAATATACGAGAATACTTGTAAAGTACACACTTTTATTGGCGAACCGAACTTTGTTTTTAAAGATTTGTAAAAATGCATATTCACTCTTCGCTTGAAGGCACCCAGCCTTACAGCCTTCACCTACAGTTTCCAGCCAAGTATAATACTTGGCTGGAAACACGGAGACTGAAAGGGCGTTCCATACCTTAGCGATTCGTATCAGAAACGTGGAAGAAAATCGTTTCGTGCGAGTTTGTTGAATTCAACAACATAAGGATGCCACCGCTCTCGGCGTCTTGCAGTCCTATGGTAGAAAGGTGAAAGGTCGATAAGTTTCGTAGATGGGGTGGGAATGCCAGAGTCGCTATTTATTTAAATAATTTTGCAGAGTGAATGTTCTGTACAGTAAGGTACAGTGCCACAAGGCTATTTTGGCGTGTGGCCAAAATTGGAACTAACGCCGCTATCTTGTGATACTGTTTGATAGTTCGCTCTGTCGGTATATCTTTTTTGTATGTTGTGTTGGTATTGCCTAATATTAACTAAAATAAAACTAAAATTTAAGTAAAATTGAGATTTTATTTTCTGGGTGCCTTTGTTCTAAAACAGCGCCCCCTGACAATGTCATTCAAGTGCCAAGAGAGCCTACTATCTATCACCTAATATACATTATTCCTAACGTGTAGTATTATGGTATTCTGTGTCGGTGTCATGAATGTTATGATTAAGGTGCGGTAACCAGCGTGTTTTCAGAAGTCGTTAACTGCGGTCGCGGTCGTAAATACGGCGGTAAAGACGCGGGTTTATCAAGCGAATGGAAGGGAGTATTCGGAGTCAAAACGTCGGATGTAATGACCTTTTGAAATGAGGTTTTTATCCCGTTTTATTGCGATGCAGCGCGGTTTAATTGGGCCATATTGTGTTAAAGGAATAGACATCTAGTATACACAGGATCTGGCGAACCGCGAGACAAAAGGTCGCCAGTTTTCCCAGTAGTATTAGGCCACCATGTTGTTTGCTTAGTAAAACTTTCAGGGAACCACATCCTCATGTTTATATCGGTAGTAAAAAGTCAAAGAGAGCGGTTGCCTCGTTAGTCCACTTGTCGGGATGTTTGACTGTGGATAAAAAGGTCATTGTTCCAATTCTGAAAGTTTGTAAATATTGGATTTTCCTCACCGATGAGCCTGAGGATGGGGCTATCCGAATGTTTTACGTAGGTTAATTTTTATACAAACAAGCAGTAGCGCCAACTAACAAAACTTTGCTAAGTGGAATATAGTGGCCTTACATTGTAAATGTCTAATATTTTCTGGAGAAAAAAATTTGAATCGATATTCACTTTAAAAATAATTGGTCAGGTGCGAGTCGGGCTCGCGCATTGAGGGTTCCGTACTATATTGGAAAAAGTTAAATCATAAGGCCCGGTTGCCACCAAAGCGGAGCGGTGCAGAGCTGTGTTTGAGTAACCAATCAGATTTCGTCATTTATACATCTCCTCTCCGTTTTGGTGATATCAAAATGACGAAATCTAAGAAGTATATAGGGTAGTGACACACAGACAGACAGACAGACGGACAACAAAGTGATCTTATAAGGGTTCCGTTTTTTTTCTTTGAGGTACGGAACCCTAATAAACTACTTATTTAAAAACGAATGTATTGTTTCAGATCCCTACAAAGCATCGAAAGTGCAGTGCAACGAATCGATTGTGCTGTCTCACTCGCACCCACACGCGACTATATCCAGCCCCGGCTTTCCCCGCCCGTATCCCGATGACGTCAGCTGCATCACTGAGATCAAGGCGCCACCGTCGCACACTATACGACTGCACTTCGAAGAGCTGCTCACCGAACATGAGCCACAGTAAGTAATACACCGATGACGTCAACTACTGAGTGACGTCAGCTGCGTCACTGAGATCAAGGCGCCACCGTCGCACACTATACGACTGCACTTCGAAGAGCTGCTCACCGAACATGAGCCACAGTAAGTAATACACCGATGACGTCAACTACTGAGTGACGTCAGCTGCGTCACTGAGATCAAGGCGCCACCGTCGCACACCATACGACTGCACTTCGAAGAACTGCTCACCGAACACGAGCCACAGTAAGTAATACACCGATGACGTCAACTACTGAGTGACGTCAGCTGCGTCACTGAGATCAAGGCGCCATCGTCGCACACTATACGACTGCACTTCGAAGAGCTGCTCACCGAACATGAGCCACAGTAAGTAATACACCGATGACGTCAACTACTGAGTGACGTCAGCTGCGTCACTGAGATCAAGGCGCCACCGTCGCACACCATACGACTGCACTTCGAAGAACTGCTCACCGAACACGAGCCACAGTAAGTAATACACCGATGACGTCAACTACTGAGTGACGTCAGCTGCGTCACTGAGATCAAGGCGCCACCGTCGCACACTATACGACTGCACTTCAAAGAGTAGCTTGCTTATACCGAAGGAGAAAGTACCTCTAACGGTTTCTATACGCAGCATCGTGGCGGGAATTTAACACGTGACCTCCCAATCTGAAAATATGGACCATAATAAACTAGAAAACTTGGATCACTATACAGACATTAGCTCTCTATGGGTGCTCTATCGCTTATTTAATGGATAGTGCTCTGACGTGCTGGTTGAAGTGATTCCACCTTCCACTTTATCTATGCGTAAAATTCGGCGCAGAAACATGTTCCATCCCAACCACCTGGATGACTGGTAATCCATGACCACCCGGTTTGCCAGATCCTTCTTTCCGCGCACGTATAAGCTATGAAACCAGCTAACAGCAGCAGTGTTCTCTCAAAACATGGGGTTATTCAAGGGCCGCCCCTTGAGAGTCGGCAACGCATTTGCAGTTCCTCTGGTGCTTCAAATGTCCATGGCCGGCAGTGGTCGCTTAACGTCAGATGACCTACTCGCGTTCACTATGAACAAAACTACACGCTCTACAAGTAAATCTAGGCGGATAAAAGTAATATTTTTCACATGTCGCGTGTTGGTTCGGATTAGCATGACATTATACAGCGTGGTACAATGAGGAACACTGTTGCACACTTTTATGAAATATTTAGAGCGACCGCCATTTTAATGTATTAGCATATTTTGATATTTTGTTCAGAAGTTTCATAAGCTTGGATAGCTATCGAAGTATAAACTTTACAACTCTTGAGAAAATACATTTTCATCTAATCTTCCACTATAATATTTCTGATTCTATTTTATTATAATAAACGTAAAAGAGTATATTTGTATGTATTATATAATATATTACCCAATCACGAAACTATAAAAATGATTGTGCTAAAATTTGGAATGAAACAGAGCTTACATCCTAAATAAAGAGCTTAAATCCTGAAAAATAATATAGGTAGGTTACTTTTAGGATAAAGGATTTAAAAAAAATCAAGCTATAGCAATGTATAGCTTTACATGTAGATTATTTAAAGTCAGAACTTTGTAGCAAGATAATTAATTTGTAACAAGGTAAATGTATTTTTTCTACTACCATCGATTTTTATGAGTAATACTAGCTGACCCGGCAAACGTTGTTTAGCCACTAAGGATAAGAGAAAAAAAAATAACAACCGGCTATTAGCCCTACCGATCATACACAGAAAATTTCATAAAAAGCCGTTTCGAAGGAGTTTGGTAACAAAGATTGGCGAAAGAATTATTAAAGATTGGCGGAAGAATATGAGAAGATTCCTACTTGCCTCAATCCAATGCAATAGGTGAAGGCGTTTTTGCTATTAGTTAACGAAACCCTAAAAACGAGTTAACGACTCAAAATTCAGGAGTCAGCACAAATTGCACTAACTTGTCTCCATATACAAACATTATGCAGCTAAAACGATCAAACTAATGAAGTAGTTTCAATGTATATACAATGAGAACATGAAATAAACAAAGCATATTACACTATCTGTATTAACATAAAACTCATTATTATCTGGATGTAAATAGAGCCAGGCTGTATGTAAAATAACAATACATATTCATGATTTTAACTGTGATGCGTATCACAAGCGAGCGGGCATTCGTTAAATTGGCACGTCTTTATAAAAAACATAAGTGTCGCAATTTGTATAATCAGCTGTTTTATGAAACCACCTTCTGTTTTACAAAACTCTTGGCGCAAAAATTCAAATTTTATTTAGTTTTTCGCAAATAGTGGACTAATACATCGTAAGCTTATGACCATAAGTTTTGCGAGCATACTCGTAACGTTTATGTATCTACATGTTCTTTTACAAAAAAATGGGCAATTCTTTTTTGGGACCCAATATAGAGAAATGAGAGGAATTTTGAGATTTTTTTTTATTGAAAACATGTAGATGGTAATTCTTGGATTATGTAAACATGAAGATTCGCAATTGTTACTATCATTAATCTACAATATGTAATTCGTCTACTATTTGCATTAAATAAAATTTCAATTTGGCGGGCTACATGCCCGCATGGGCATTTGTCATATTCAGGCATTCACCTTTACAATTCACTAGATTTAAGTGGTAGGTTCCCGGATCTCGGGGAATCAAGGGGATTTATTATTGATATTTTGCTCCTTGGTTCCCTGAGGTCTATGGCCCACCTTTTGTGTTGAGTTTTTTTTTATAATATTAAGTTACAACTTAAGTTTTTTTTGGCTGAATAAAAACTATTTTTTTTTTCTAGTTGTAGTGGTGCCTGGGACATGAACCCAAAACACAGAAGTCTGAATCATTGTACTATCACTGCTAGAAGATAAGTAGGCAATAGAATTTATCTATTTTGACTGTATTATTACCAGGAAAATAATGAATGGTTATGGCTGTGATGTTCCCACACTATGCACGATGTACACTCACGTGGAAACACTTCATAATTATAGTTATACTAAGTACCACTCACGGCGGTTGCCCGTACGATAATGTCATAGAGTAAAGTAATGATAATGTCCGATCGTCTGTCGGCGCGCTGTATTTATAGAACATAGCGATCTCTTAAGTCAAGTGTCAACAAACACAAATGTCAATATACAAGACAATGCGCCAACATCAAAGATCTATACACTACAATGGCATTTATAAGAAGTCCCAGATAAAGGAGATCTCATTTATATGTCCGTCCGTCAGAGAAGCAGTCCTTGGGTTTTATTTGGAATAGAATATAAGGGCGAGCGTCCACAATGTTTACTATGCTGTATTTCCTAGTATCGCAAAGAATGAGTGTTTGTATGTTGTAGCCAGATCTAATAATTAATTTTGCGAGGAAAACTAAGGTGTTTTCTGTCAAAGGAGTTGTAAAAAATTTAACATTTCTTACATGAAGCCTAGTTTTGATAATATTTTCGGAAATATTTTTATATATTATATATGCTTTGATGTTTCACATACACACATTTCCACTGTTGTAAGATTTGGGCATCGACGGAGATGCCAATTTACACATTAATTAATACCTTCAGTTCTAATTTGTGTCTCGTACGAGTCTGTGGGTGAGTTCCTTCATACCATCTCATCTTCTTAATGCTTCAACGAATTGTAATTTATGTGCAGGTATTGATCGAATATCGACAAGATTCGATTATTGCTTTAAAATTGCGTCTGAGAATAAAGATTAGTGAAACCAATATAAAATAGATGTATAGCGCGGTCTGCTACTTGGTAGGTAGAGCCGGGGAGGGTGACGCCAGGCGAGGCAGATTTAAAACACTCGATCAGTCACACAAAGTGGTTTTATTTTTCACAACAGAGTCTATGTACTTAACTATCAGGTTGGAAGTTGTTTCATCAGAAAGATTGCAAAACACGGTGGTTCTATGATATTATTGAAAAATTGCATGAAATATAAAACAAGAAAAGATATCGAAAATTTATCTGTTGAAAGACATGTGGAGCTTTCCAGCGTAGAGCTGAACAGACATATAATCGTGTGTGTTTACCGACCGCCCTCAGGAGACCTAGATATTTTTGAAACAGCTGTAGAAGATGCTCTTAGGGTAGCATCACGCGGATCAAAAAATATTATAATAACAGGGGATTTTAATATAGATATTCTAGTGGACGGTCCCCTAAAAGATAGATTGATTAATTTACTCGGTTGCTTTAATTTAACTAATGTTTTCAATGAACCTACGCGAATTACGTCACATTCCGCAACCTGTATAGATAATATTTATTGTGATTGTGAATATTATAATGAGGCTATTGTGAACTGTCTAAAGTCGGATCACAGTGGTCAGATTATATCGGTAGTAGAAAAAAAAGGGGAGAAAAAAGAAAAACTAGTTTGCAGGCCTATAACTAAAAAACATATAGAAAATTTTAAACAAAATCTCATATCACGTCTCTCTGAAAACGTGCTACCTGACCCTGACAGTAATGACTGTTTTTCAAAATTTTTCAACATTATTAAGGACGAATTTAATCTAGCATTTCCATTTAAAACCGTGAACTTAAATAGCAAAACTGGGTTTAGTGAATGGGCAAATAGTGAAATCCGCAAAAGTAGAGATATACTTTATAGTCTCTATGATGAAAAATCATGGAATTTCGACGATACTTTTATTGAATACGTAAGAGATTACTCTAAAACGTTTAAAAAACTTTGTCAGGATGCAAAATGCAATTTGCTACGCGAAAAAATAAAAAATTCATCTAATAAGTCAAAAACTGTGTGGGATATTGTAAACTCAGAAACAGGGAGGACAAAGCGTTCAAATAGGGACATTGTTTTGAAAGTAAACGACAACCTAATACAAAATAAGCAAGAAATTGCGGATATATTTGAAAAATATTTTTCTAACATACCTTTAGAAACAACAGCGCGTTTAGAATCTTCACCAGAAGGTGCTCTTAATTTGCTTAGTTCAAATGTTGTTACCTGCCAGGATAGTTTCAAATTTGCGCACATAGATATTACCACCCTCGTTAAAGCATTTAAATCGTTAAATATCAAAAAAACACAAGACATATCCGGCATGTCGGTGCACGTTTTAAATGCAGTAATTCATGTGTTGGCTCCATATCTCACAATTTTGTTTAACAAATGCGTTGACGAAGGCATCTTTCCTGAATGGATGAAGGTTAGTCGTCTAGTACCGCTATTTAAGTCAGGTGACTGTGAGGATCCCTCAAGCTTTAGACCAATCTCTGTCTTACCGGTACTGAGTAAAGTGTTTGAAAAGATTATGCTGAATCAGTTGCTTGACTATTTCTACCGAAATAACATCTTGCATTGCAAACAATTCGGATTCACAAAGGGCAAATCCACTACCGACGCTGGAATAGCTCTAATGAAACACATATACGAGGCCTGGGAGAGTTCCCATGATGCAATTGGCATCTTTTGTGACCTCTCCAAGGCATTCGATTGTGTAGATCATCAGATTCTCCTTCTTAAACTACAATATTATGGGATTAAAGATCAGGCGCGAGATCTGATTCAGTCATATCTCCTCAACAGAATGCAAAAGGTGGACATAGGTGGTGTGAAATCACAGGGATCCTTTGTGAAAATAGGAGTACCACAGGGTTCCATATTGGGCCCATTTTTATTCTTGGTGTACGTAAACGATTTGCCTCACATGGTGGAAAATATTGCAAATATAGTGATGTTTGCTGATGACACGTCCCTCATATTTAAAACAAAAAGACAGTCCAAAAATATGGACGAAGTTAACATTGCTCTAACCGAGGTTTTAAACTGGTTTACAGTAAATAATTTGCTTTTGAACTCTAAAAAAACTAAATGCATTAAATTCACCCTTCCTAATGTACGACAGGTAGATAATGAAATCTTTCTAGGCGGGGACAGACTGAATATGGTAGAAGAAACAGTATTTCTAGGAATTGGTATTGACTACAAGCTTCAGTGGGGCGGTCATATCCGTAAATTAGCCAAAAAATTAAGTTCAGCTGCTTATGCTATTCGAAAACTAAGACAACTTACTGATGTAGCCACTGCAAAAATTGTTTATTTCAGTTATTTCCATAGTGTGATGTCTTATGGCATTTTGCTTTGGGGCCGAGCGGCTGACATTCAAACCATATTTCTCCTACAAAAACGTGCAATTCGCGCCATCTACAGTCTAGGTCCACGTGAGTCATTACGACAAGTATTCAAAGAAAGTAAGATCATGACAGTAGCTAGTCAATACATATATGAAAATATAATGCATGTTCGCAAAAATATAGATAATTTTCAAAAACGGGACTCAAACAGTAGATCATGCAACAAAAATAAATTATTTATGAAAAGATTTCGACTAGCGAAAGTTAGCACGTCATTTTTGGGAAACTGTATCCGCTACTATAATAAAATTCCTTCCAATGTGCTGCTTCTACCTGAAGGGCGGTTTAAACGCCACATTAAAGAGAGCCTTTTGAAGAAAGGATACTATACCTTAGACGAGTACATGTCTGACAAAGACGCTTGGACAGCTCTATAAGTTTTACATATTTTTACTGGTTGTTTTTGTATTTTTTTTTATGTAAAATTTGTAATTCCTGACTTTCAATAAGTGTGCAATGGTACCTACATTGAATAAAATATTTGACTTTGACTTTGACTTATGATTATAATTACAAAAGTTCACACAA
Source organism: Coenonympha glycerion (assembly GCA_963855885.1). Taxonomy (NCBI): domain Eukaryota; kingdom Metazoa; phylum Arthropoda; class Insecta; order Lepidoptera; family Nymphalidae; genus Coenonympha; species Coenonympha glycerion. The sequence goes on along the minus strand of OY979636.1, from coordinate 14,894,561 downwards.
TATTAGCACAAACAGTTAGCTTATAAGAGTTCAAACAAGTTCACACACTGAGCGCATGGAATTTTCTTACAGGTATCGGTTACCAATAGAGTTCGATGTGATTCGCGCACTTTACTTGATCACTGGGATATTACTTACGATGGGCAAGTATAACAATGGGTCAAGCTAGTTTTATTGAGAGTTGTCGGGCCAGAGGGGTTATTTAGGGGAGAGTCAGTCGCGTTATGTAGGCACTGTGCAGCTTGAAGGCGTCTCGCTGGTTTGGCCGGAGTTAATCCAGGTCGTTACCAGGGTGTACCTACGACCGTTGCTGGTATGGCCGGTGTATCCAGGTCCGCTACCAGTAGGGTCGTGCTATCCGCACTCTAGTAAGGCCGGTGTATCCAGGTCCGTTACCAGGGTTTGGATGAGTGCTACTGCATATCGCTAGTAAGTCCGGAGATCGTACGAAACTAGGTGCATGCGTAGGACTGCATATTCTGAAGATTGTTCCTCGGGTTATATACTGTGAATCCCGGGGGAGCGGGGACTGTGACGGGGTAGTTTTTGCTGCCGGAGAGGTCGGCTGGCCGACCCGGAAGAGAAAGCTGGAGCCTGGCGGCCGGCAACGTCCCAAACACGTGGCGATGTCTGACCCGCCGAGTACCTGCTCTCGGCCTTGGTGCGACGGATGGTTAGGGATATTTTGGAAAGCTTGCCGGCTATTGTTTTAAGTTGAGCGAAGCCGACCCTGTTTGCGATGTGACGCGCTACAGATGTAAGATTGAACTATCTTTACAATCAACTATTGTAGTGAGTTTAATATTGAAGATTTTATAGCTCAGTTAGCACTGGACAGTTGGCCTGTGAAACGGCTGGCTTGCTCGCCCTAATGGCTTGAGCTAAGCTAAAAGTTTTAATAAAAGCTCCTTATAATACGTTGCATAATCTACTCTAGATATCAGCTGTATTTTTAGGTAACGATAGGATTAAGTACATGTATAAAAATGCCTTTTGATAATCTGTGTATCTATTTAAAAGGAAAATGTCTGACTGACCAACTAATCTCTTAACGCACAGCGCACACTACTGAATGGTTTGTGCTGTTTGGGATATAGATATCTATTATATGACATAAGTTTTCTCAGAAATCCCTTTGGTACCATAAATTTTTCCGGGATGAAAATTGATGAATTGATGTGCTAAATTATGGGTATTATCTTCATTTATAATTTTAGTCAGATCGGTTCTGTGTTTTGGGTGTGAAGGAGTAACAGACAGTCATACATTACATACATACAAACCTTAGTTTTTAAGTGTGATCATAAGAAAGATATCTAATAAACGAGAATAATCATTATTTTCGTCCATAGAAATCAAGTTAAATGGGACAAAAAACAAATTACTCATTCAATTCGCTAGCCCGGAAATTCGCAACTAGCGAGTCAACACAAATCGATTAATCGCATTAATAGGAACAATCGGACGGAACGACTGAATCGATATCAATCGCAACTGGAAACAATGGCCGCCTGTCCGCTTTGTCCGCAAATGAAGAGCCTCAATAAATCATTCTGTCGGAACATTTCCTGAAATGCGGATCAGTTTGCTAGGAAAATATCTAGAGTACGGGTCTGAAAGTAGGGATGTTTTGTCCAATTTTAACGGTTCCGTATCACAAATGGGAAAGCGGGATCTTGTAGCCCGTTTGTCCAGAAACCACCGATATGAACCTGAGGATAAGCCTATCGGAACATTTTACGTAAACCTTCTTCATACAAGAAAAAAATAGCGCCATTTGTCACGCCCAAACATGGCGGAAATCGTGCCTGTGGAAACTCGCGAGCACTAACAACAAATATAGTGATCTGTGGCGGGGACCGCGGTCCATAGACAATACCGAATACAATCCGATTAGGCTTACAATTTACGCTATTGGTGTCAAAACAAACATTTTTGACACCAGTATAACACCGGCGACAATTTTTCGCGTAGTCCGCTGGATCGTGTGTATAAGGCAACTTACTCCAGGAACGAAGTTTGTTAAGGAACAAGGTAAAGCTTGTTGTAATTTATACCAAATACTGGGGAATTTGGTCCTTTAGATGTCATAAAAGCCTAGGTTAATATTATGGTCATCTTCGAAGATGAAGTTTGACAGTGGTGTATAGATTGTTATTTTAGATGACCTACCTGAAATATAGAAATACGGGTATAGGTACGTAACAGGACCCAGTCAACCGCGTGACATAATTTCACCAGCTTACTGGCTACAAAGATGTTTGTTTAGGATCCTTGTCTCAGTAGTAATGTAGTTTGCTCTATAACAACTGTATGGTAGTCTTTTCAAAAAGGTTTACGTAAAATATTCAGATGAAATCCTTTGATGAAATCATCCTCCGTTTGATTAAAAACCTCCTTCATGCATTTGGATGAATTTGGACTTCTTTTGTTCCTACATTGAGCGAGAAAAACAAAAAGCACTTGTGTGCAACTTTATAAATTTCCGCACGCCAATCAAACAAGACAAGTCTTTATTTTGAGCAAAAAACGATTTTTACTAGATACATGATAATGAGATTACCTAAACACTTTTATGTTTAATTTCATTACCCATGTTAGAAGTTTTTCGCCTAAACATACTGCCATGTCCAAATGAAGGTGTTAGAAGCATGTTAAAATGAAACATTGATCCATAAAGCCGTAGTATCTGGCCGACTTGGCGCAGTATTGCGACGTTTTTGGCAATCATTCCGTTTGTCGTTGGCACGGTCTGTGACTTGAGGGGTTGAGGGGTTGAGGGGTCGCAGGGGGTCGTGTGTATCATGTATATGTACGAGTATCACGTAACTCAGATAATTCAACATTTCCCCAATGTGGGTTACATTGAGATAGGAATAAGTTAATATTTAATACTGAACTGACGGTACAAAACAAAAACAAAACTTTTGTTCTGATTCAACGTACTTTTTTTAAATAATAATTTTACTATTTAAAAAATGGGAAATGCTTTCCAAAAAACCAACTTCAAATGCCACTACAAAAAGTTAAATAATTTTTATTTAAATTTTAGGTACCTACACCAATTCGAAATCGGGCAATGTTTCATACAATCCCTAATAGTCCTTCTTACTTACTTGATGTGCGAAGAAATGACGAAGTGTAGGTACCTAAAATTTAAATAAAAATTATTTCACTCTTTGTAGTGGCATTTGTAGTTGGTTTTTTGGAAAGCATTTCCCATTTTTATTTTTTACTTTTTAGTGGAAAACAATAAAATGCACAAGGCGTTGTAAAAATACCCAAATCGCTTGAGGTGTGTTCATAAAATCTGAAGAGATCCCTCAATTTCATCAAGATCCCATCATCAGACCCTGACTTGATGACTTTAGTCATCAAATCAGTATCTGCTAGCAAATGCACCAGTAACTATAAAAAATACCCAACTCGCTTCAAGTATACTAGCAAAATTTGAAGAGTTCCCTCGATTTCACCAAAATCCCATCATCAGACCCTGACTTGATGACTTTAGTCATCAAATCAGTATCTGCTAGCATATGCACCAGTAACTATAAAAAAATGCCCAACTCGCTTCAAGAATACTAGCAAAATTTGAAGAGTTCCCTCGATTTCACCAAGATCCCATGATCAGACCCTGACCTGATGACCATAGGACAACTTGGAAAATATTACTCTTTCAAATAATACCCAAATAGTTCCATGTGTCCATATAAAATTTGAAGAGTTCCCTCGATTTCTCCAGGATCCCATCATCAGATCCTGATTTGATTAAAATGGGACCATCTGGAAACAAAACCCTTTTAAACAAAAAAAGAATTTTTCAAATCGGTCCACGCGTCTTCGAGTAATCGGTGAACATACATAGATAAAAAAAAAGATTCCGACGAATTGAGAACCTCCTCCTTTTTTTGAAGTCGGTTAAAAAGAATGGGGTCTTACACTACTTTTGAATTTGATAAAAAATATTACTTTATTATAAACTAGGATAAAAATAATAACGTGCAGTGAAAGAAATATTAAAATCCAACGAAGATTTACAAAGTTACAGGCGTTTAAACTTTGGAGTGGGGGGATCTTCTATCCCTTTCTCGCAAAACGAAAATTTGTATGAAGCCGCACGAAGCTACTATGGCATTGGTACAGTGTGACGTCACAATTTCATGTTGCTATCTCTGTCTAATCACAAATCTTTAAATGCTTATAACTTTTTTGTTATTTGATCGATTTAATTAGTTCTTTCAGTGCACGTCATTATTTTAATTCTACTTTATAATAAAGTAATAAAAAAATTGGAGTCAAATACCCTATACTGGCTGCATTTATGCTCTGAAGTACTAGATTGATTCGTAACGTAAAAAATGAGCCTTTTTATATACAGAAAATGCCTGACTTATACGCCTACATCAGGGGAAACGGAGGGGTTATGTGGGGCTTGGACCCACTAAATCTGTTTTATGCCACAACAGACCTTGTTAGCGGGAGTACGGGATTCAATTGCGTATTCAACGCGCTCCCCAAAGAAAATCTCTCTGAAAACATTGAAAATCTAACAAAATACTAAACAAAAGAAACGAAAAGATCTTCCGCACATCAGATTGGGTTCAAAATGCAATTTGACACATCCGTTTCCGATTGAAGAGAATCGAATGCGATGAATAAAGAATTTGTATTGTACTCGTAAGTACGAGAATACGCTAAACAAGTGAAGACCTTCCCAGTTCCCGGCAATCCTTTGTAGGCAGGATACACCGTCCATTAGACATCGGGGGCACGAAAAATGGATACCATTACATCTTTTTATAGTCTAAGAGACCACTACGTAAACTACTCTACTATATTGTGATACTCGCTATTTTTTCCTGTACCTGTTTTATGGCCCACATTTGGACACGTTTTAGCCCTCAAATTGAGAAACGTTTTGTCTTGGCCCACCACACTGGCCAAGTGTTCATCAAGCATTTAGATAAGTAAAATAAAAAAAATGTACCCTCTGGCCTTTTAAAAGATATAATTGTGCGATTATGACAAAGATATTCCAAAATGGTTCATCAGTTTCAATGTCAATTTTAGGATATAAAGCAGGATTTTAACATTCTTGTACGTGAAGTTTGATATCTTACAGTTTTAAAAGTTATGACTACAGATAATATGATGTTAATGAATGTGATGTTAAGAAGGGCATATTGTCCATCGCCTCGAATGCAGTTGGTACTGATTGCATTAGCCGTAACATGATTGTGCCTATCCTGGATGTCGTTTCTCCTGTCCTTACTCACATCTTAAACCATTCCATCAGTTCCAGCGAATTCCCAGAAGCATGGAAAAATGCTCAAATTATTCCTGTTCCTAAAAAGGCAAAGCCTACTTCAACTGCTGATTTCCGTCCCATCTCCATACTGCCTTTCCTCTCCAAAGTCCTTGAAAAGCTCGTTTATCAGCAGTTAAGACTTTTCCTTGATAGGCACTTACTCCTCAGTCCTTTGCAGTCTGGATTTCGGGCTGGGCACAGCACAGTTACGGCTCTTGTGAAGGTAACTGATGACCTTCGGTGGGCGATGGACAATAAGCAGCTCACAGTTCTCACCTTGCTTGACTTTAGCAATGCATTTAATACCGTTGACTATGACATCTTGCTGAGACTGCTATGTTCATTTAACATATCTCCATCAGCGGTAGACTGGTTTCGGAGCTACCTCAAAGGCCGACGACAGCGCATCCGGGTGGATGAATCGTTTTCGTCTTGGTGTGATGTTACGGCTGGGGTACCTCAGGGTGGCGTGTTGTCTCCTTTACTTTTCGCTATATTCATTAACTCTATAACTCGTAATATCTCTTCTCTCTATCACATGTATGCAGACGATATCCAAATTTATCGCTCTTCTCCTCTTGATGAGCTTAACTCTGCGATCTCCACCGTCAACAGGGACCTGGCTGCTATCTCTGATTGGAGCTGTCAGTTTGGACTTAAGGTCAACCCTGCTAAATCTCAAGCCATTATTATTGGTAGCCCTGGGATGATCGCAAGAGTTGACTGGCCAAATCTCCTTCCTGTAAAATTTAATGGGGTTGCTATTCCCTACTGTGACACGGTTAAAGACCTTGGCATACATTTGGATCGTGAGCTATCTTGGTCCACGCATCTAAAAGAAGTCAGCAGGAGAACTTTTGCTGCTATGAACTCACTGCGGCGGCTGCGATCATTCCTTCCAATTCCGACCAAGGTTATGTTAGCACAAACTCTCCTTCTCTCTATCCTTGATTACGCGGATGCAAGCTTTCTCAATCTTACTGAAGACCAGCTTAATAAACTTGAGCGTCTCCAAAATCTTGCGATTCGGTTTATATTTAGCCTGCGCAAATATGACCATATATCTGAATTTCGACAGAAGCTCAACTGGCTCCCTATTCGACGTCGCCGGGATCTGCATGTTCTCTCTCTTCTGTACTGTGTATTATATAATCCTAGAACGCCGTCCTATCTGAAGGAGAAATTTAAATTTCTTGGAGTGCATTCTGACCTAAGACCGTCTCGTACATTAACGCTCACAATGCCCCCCCATAAAACTAAGATGTATGAGCAGTCTTTCAATGTGCGGGCAATTATTTTATGGAATGCACTTCCCTTAGAGGTACGGCAATCGAAAACCCTCAAAATATTTAAAAACGCTGTAAAAAAGCATTATATTGCAACTCTGGCTACTTAATGACGACTAAGTATTATTTGTTTATTTGTAACATAACAGATTATATACATAATATATTATAATTATTGTATTATTAGTATTGGTATTCAGCATATATATATCAGTTTATTATATTTTATTTAATATTTATTAATATTTATATTTATTTTATTATTTTTAGTTGTGTAATCTAGTGTATGTAGTAGTATGTACTTATTTGAATTTAGGTATAATTATTGTAGTGTTGCACCACCTGCAGTCCGTGGTTCCTCTGTATTTTCCTAATCTGTAGGTTGCCTGGCAGAGATCGCTACCTAGCGATAAGGCCGCCTTTTGTACTAATTAATTTTTTTACTTCGTAGTTTTAGTATTATGTTTTGTGGTGTACAAATAAAGTGTTAAATAAATAAATAAATAAATAAATAATAGACATATGTTATACCCTGGACAGGGCGGACCGCGCGATAAAATGTCGCCAGTTTATCGGTGCCAAAAATGCTTGTTGTGCCACCAACAGTAAGGCTACTCTATAGTTCCCTCAGCAGTCACCTAAAGACTTTTGATAGATGGCACTATTGTTAGCTTGTACGAAAAAGGTTGACGTAAATCTTCGGATGCCCATAATATTCTTAATATATATAAATCTCGTGTCACAATGTTTGTCATCAATGGACTCCTAAACCACTTAACCGATTTTAATAAAATTCGCACACAGGGTGCAGTTTGCTCTAACTTAAAAGATAGGATAGCTTAAATCCCAATTTATCTATTTTTTAATATCCTTAAGGGCAAAACAACGTTTGCCAGGTCAGCTAGTAATATTATATCCTGAGGTTTCTTAAGGTGCTATAAATAAAATACGCAGACATAATCACGAGTACCAACTTATTAATACATAATAAATAATTAATACATGTTAATCAAATCAACAACAACATCAAGATTTTTGCAAACTTTTTACTAAGTTTCCTGTTTTCGATTTCGCAATAACTCGACATTCAAGTATCCTCAACTCAGCAAATCTAGCGATCGTCTCTGAGATTACTTTAGCGAATACGTACTCGAAGAAAAAAAGGTTTTATCTTAGAAACATGTTTCCGAAACTTTTTTATTTTCAGCTTTTTGTCACCTAAATGGTTCTGCTCCAGATTTTTATCACAGAACGTTATTTATAAGGAGATAACTCCCACTTACTTTTTTTGAAGACTTCTCTAGATTGCGCGAGGATAGATCTGAAACGTTTAGAGAATAGAGAGATAAAAGGGAAAGATTTATTTATTTGATCCGGCTTAACAAATTACGTTTCGGATTCTTAAATTACGACCCTTTTTCTTTGTCAATTCCTTGAATGCCTCAAGGCGTTATAAAGACAAACAGCGCCCTGAATCCCTTTTGTAGACAAAAAATTCCTGACGCATACTTCCGTCCCGTCTCTTACGACTGAGGCAATAAATCCGTTCAGGGGAGTATGGGATGCACTTGTGTAACCACCACGCTCGTGCCGTCGGCTAACGTGGTCTTCTTCCAGAGGCGCATCCCTCTGGAAGAAATATTCCTCTCGAAGGGTATTCTCGTCCAATTTGGATTTGGTTTTAACAAGTTTGTCTTCTTACTTCGCCCATTTTTATCCCTTTATTTTAGGCGAGATAAGCTTATATATCAGCTTATTAATCAGTCTCTAATAAGAGTCAATTAACCCTTGCCTGGTCCACCTGTGAACTCTATTATTTGTATACTGTACGCGGCAATTGATTTACACAAGGCATCTCAACAAGGAATCAATATTGCAAGTGCTTCTAAATTAAGGTTCCCATATTAGCACACGATAGGGTGACCATTTCACCACATCACTCTCAGGATAATGAAGTCGTTAGCTCTCCAACCTGTAAAAATATAATATCGAATATGTCAAATTGTCAACAAACAAAATGATGAACAACTTTTGTACATTTGTAGAAAAACTTTTTATAAACATTTTTTAACATTTCTTTAGTTAAAGTGAAAGAACAATTAATAGAGTTTAACTAAGTACACAGCTATTGAAAAACGTTTTATTTTAGCACACCTATTTAAATATTGTATCGATAACGCGCGTACTTGTATCGTAAGACTTTTTGTGACCTTAGTTACGTCTGATATTGGTTCCATGTTTGAAAGACAACCTGTACAAACCGTCCATGCTCCCAGCTTCCATGGCAGTATTTCCATGACTTTGTGTCATTCGATAGATGGCAGTTTTAAAAGCAAGTGACCTAAAGAACATAGGAAATGAATAAGATCCAAAAGATAATTTTACCGAAACCTTCAAAACGGTTTAATAAATTCCATGAACTCTACAATATTTTTTGTGAATTTTGTTCTGTTGGAATTCAACCTACCGGACATGTCCACGACTCTTGGCACAGTATGTCGCTCTAGTACATACACAGATACGACCATGAGGGTAACAGTAAAGTCCAGTCAAATCGATATTGACCCGGAGAGTCAATGCATATATTACCCTGTGCACAGACAATTAATTCACTATCAAAACAGTATGATTAGTGATTACAATAGATATTGATTATGCTAACACTACAAGTATTTCAATGTATTTAAAGTAATATGAAATAAGTTTTTTTAAACATTTTGAAGTGCAATATAGTCTCGAAATGAATTCACGAAAACAGTAATTTTTCCTTGCCTAATATGACTGATTAAAAACTGTGTTCTAAAGAATACTCGTATTGAAAAGAATTATGTATAATTTTTGATAATTTAATTATCCACAAAAATGTACTTATTCTGGCTTTTATAATTATTTTCCACTTTCTTTTTGTTTTATGACTTTTTTCACCGGCTTATATTCGTAGGCGTAGGGGAAGAAATTAATTAGAAATCATGATTTTTTTCATCAAGAACGCGCCGAATATCGCCACTTCTCCATTTTCGAATTGCCTTTGAGTTAGGTCTTTGTGGAGCAATCAGTCCACTGAACCAGTCTGTTTGCACACAGCTGCAGCTACGACTACCTGGAGGTGGTGGAGTCAGGGCTGCAGAACGCGACGGAGCACGGCACTGAGGAGTGGGAGCACGACCACCACGCGTACCATGTGGAGAACGAGGTACCTGGACATAGGGGACCTACATCTCACATAGCTTTTCCTGAGCACCACTTAAGTATGCCGTTCCGATATTGGCGTACATATCTTTAGCCCGAACATCAACAATTTACACGTCATTAGCAACATTTATACGCATAATCCAATCTATGTATTATATAAAAGAAGAAACTGACTGACTGACTGACTGACCACGCCGCAACTACTGAACCGATTTGGCTGAAATTCGACATGGAGACTATGTCCTGGATCAATACACCGGCTACTTTTTAGTAGCCGATTTTGGTTTCTTTTGTATTCTGGAAAAAATCGGAATAGTGAAGAACTAAAATTTACGCAGGCGAAGCGGGTATCTTCTAGTAACATCATAATAGAATTGGATACTTATTTACAGATATGGGAAGAGCTGGAAACTCTAGTGCCAGAGTCAGACGCAGTGAGCGCGGGCTGGTCCCGTGACACTCACGCGACGCGCGCGCGACGCCTCTGCGGCGATTGGAGCGGCAAACTGAAATTACTACGCTACCAGTCGCGCGGACACGCGATCCGACTGCGGTTCCGCTCCGACCACTCGCGACACTACGCCGGGTACCGCGCCAAGCTCACCCTAACTGACAGTAAGTGTGATCTACAAGTAACATCTCTCTAGACCCCACTAGGTTGCTTCATCTCTGCGGCGATTGGAGCGGCAAGCTGAAAGTTCTGCACTACCAGTCGCACAAACACGCGATGGAACTGCGGTTTCGCTCCGACCACTCGCGACACTACGCCGGGTACCGCGCCAAGCTCACCCTAACTGACAGTAAGTGTGATCTACAAGTAACATCTCTCTAGACCCCACTAGGTTGCTTCATCTCTGCGGCGATTGGAGCGGCAAGCTGAAATTTCTGCACTACCAGTCGCACAAACACGCGATGGAACTGCGGTTTCGCTCCGACCACTCGCGACACTACGCCGGGTACCGCGCCAAGCTCACCCTAACTGACAGTAAGTGTGATCTACAAGTAACATCTCTCTAGACCCCACTAGGTTGCTTCATCTCTGCGGCGATTGGAGCGGCAAGCTGAAATTACTGCGCTATCAGTCACGCGGACACGCGATGCGACTGCGGTTCCGCTCCGATCACTTGCGACACTACGCCGGGTACCGCGCCAAGCTCACCCTGACTAATAGTAAGTGTGATCTACAAGTAACATCCTTCTAGACCCCACTAGGTTGCTTCATCTCTGCGGCGATTGGAGCGGCAAGCTGAAGCTGCTGCGGTTCCGCTCCGACCACTCGCGACACTACGCCGGGTACCGCGCCAAGCTCACCCTGACTGACAGTAAGTGTAATCTACAAGACGTAACATCCGTCTAGACCTCACTACATTGCTTCATCTTTGCGGCGATTGGAGCAGCAAGCTGAAATTGCTGCGCTATCAGTCGCGCGGACGTGTGATGCGGCTGCGGTTCTGCTCCAGCGAACTCAAGCATCAAAGTAAGCATGCTGAAGCTAAGTGCGCGGGCGAGCTCGTAAAATTAATTAGAAACAGCAGAATTATTCTGTATAATATGTTATGCAACACACTTTGATGAAAAAACAGCTCACAATGCTTTATGGTCATTGTCAAATATCCACATTCAGGTTCACCGACGCATATTGTACGTACGCCGTAGGTACAAAATACGTCGGTGTTCAGGTTACAGTTCTCATGAAAACGCTACGACGCGTCATAGTAATCACAGAATGATTACGTCGAAATCGGGGCTCTCATGAGTTATGATGCTGGAATCCGCTAAAGAGGATTTTTGCAAATCCAGCCAATGGCGAACTTTATTTGTATTTTGAGCAATCTCACGACGCCCTGTGGTTACAATTTTTTAAAATTCGATTCCCGTTACCGCACATAAGTTCCTGTTGCTTTAGTTCGAAACTTTAACAAACAAGTTAGTAACGAACTCGAGTCCGCTGTCCATACTCCATACAAACAAATAACAACTCTCGCCACTAATAATAGAGGGAAACTTTACATTGGGGCCGTCGAATAGTAAGGCCTCAATCAATCAATCAATCAATAAATCAATCAATCAATCAATCAATCAATCAATCAGTTTATGTGCTTAAAATACATTAGCGACTAGATTTGTCACATGACAGACTAAAAGTATGTTCAATTAAATTTTGGATGGTATTTAAAACATATTTAAACGCTTATTTCTCTTATCAGAAGATCCCAGGTATTTTCAACAGAATAATGTAATCTCAACCCCTTTTTATGTCCCACTGCTGGGCACGGGTCTCCTTTCAGACTGAGAAGGGTTGGCCATAGCCCACCACACTGACCAAGTGCAGGGCTTCACACACCTTCGAGAACCTTTTTGTGAACTCTCAGGCATGCAGGTTTCCTCACGATGTTTTCCTTCACTGCTAAGCGAGTGATATTTAGTTTCCTAAAAACGCACATAACTCGAAAAAGATGCGTGCCCAGGATTCAAACCCGCCTCCTTATGAGAGGCAGAGGTCAGAACCACTCAGCTATCAATGCTTCTGTATAATAATGTAATCATTTGCTATCAAAGACATCGATAATATATTTTACCAAAAAGCAATGAAAGGCCGTTGATTAAAAAACCGATATTGTACCTATTCTCTAAGGATTTTTCAGTTAACGGTGGTCAAAGGTGGTGGTGGTGGTTGGTTGAATATAATTATTTAATTTAAAATCAAAATAAATAATATTTTGCAACCATTCGATTTTGAAATAATTCAATCTCTTTCCTAATGATAATATTACTTATGGTCAACCTAACACAGAACTTTTCTGCCACAACTAGGCATAACTTTAGCTTCGGCTACCATAACTACTGTAGTGGTCACTTAAAGTTGGTTTTGAACTTTAATTTTATAACAAATAAAGTTCATAAATGTTTACCAGAGAAATAAGGGGATGGTAATAATTATTAGAGTACATAATTTAAAGTTGTCGGGCATATTTTTAATTAACTGCATTAGTTAGTCAATGGCTTTTGAAAATGCAATCTTGTTGGTTGTTCAGAAGTAATTAGTTCGACGAAAGTCGTTTTCACACAACATTATTGCATGCAATTGCTGCACGAATATGAGTCTACCTGATGTTAAGGTTACGCTGGATTTAATTACGGATCGTTGACAAAAATAATAAGTTAGGGCCTATTTTGTTCAAAAAATGTATAAAATATAAATTTATTCATAGTGTTACTGAGATAGAGATGGCTTCAGTGACACACCAGCTTTAGCCATACGACATATTGGGGTACGATATATAGGATAGAAAGGACTATGGAACAAAATTCAAAAAATTTATGAACTTAAGCAATTTTAAGCGACGACGTGTTCAAAAAACAATCAATTACTTAAATCAATCACTAAAATCAATACGACATTCAGAAAAAGAAGACAAAGCATAATTAAACAAAACAACGGCTGAACAATATTGTGAGGATATTAAAGTTTTAATTATTGCAGGCGGAACTGATAGTATAGTTACTATTCCAATATCATTAAATTTAGCTTAGCGATATTTTCCATCCCAACTCCACCGGTATTTAAGTACTGAATGAATCAACGAATGAGTACGGAAGCGGCGTCCAGTTCCCGCACAAAGAATACTGGAAACTTCCCACTCTCCGAGTAATAATAGCATTCCAATTCACTCACACAACAGACTCGGAAACTTTGCTTGTCGGCAACGAGGTTGGAGCAAAACTTTCGGGGATACTGGAGGTGACCGCAATCTCTACTGATGATAAGGGGATCTGACTCAAACTAGACTAGGTGAAATACTCAGCTCAACTACACGTCGGAATTACAAGAACTAATGGAGCTACTTAGTGCCTGTAAAAGATTGTGCCACTGTAGCATGCCTGTAATTTATGTGATGACGCTTCTCAATAGCGAAGATGGTTGTTACGTGCATAATCATCTGTCATTCACGCAGCCAGTGCCGGAGGACAACGTACTAAGCTCGGATTATCTTTGCGCGAACAAATTATAAATGACACAAGAACAAGAACCAAAGCGACCGATATAGATCAACGTGTCGCAAAGCTGAAATGCCAATGGGCGGGACACAGCTCGTAGGACCAATGGACGTTGGGGACCCATATTTCTGGATCTGATAACATAAGGAGAGTCGTGAGGAATCGCTGGCTTCAGTCGACACAAAATCGTGGTGTTTGGCTGTCATTTTAGGAGACCTATGTCCAGCAGTGGTCGTCCATCGACTGAAACAAGATGACCCGGCAGCGAAACATAAAATAGGGGTCGAGAGGATAACTCCAGTGGTTCGGGGAAAAGCAAAAAGCTTCATCTCGTTAGTTCATCCCATTCAACCATTCAAGCGGTCGCGAGTGAATGAGACTGCAAAGAATTTTTATTTCGAAATTTTCCCCGTGTACTTTTACATTTAGCGCTTTGGCTTTGGCCCTTTATTGAATTACTCCGGAGAGTGCACTGACTCTGAAAATATCTGTTTTAAGATTTTTTATCTTCTACAAGTTGGTACTTGACTGCGATCTCATATTATAATAAGTAAGGATGCAATTGAAGATGTTAAGACTTAAGTAATGGACGTACTAACTAATTAAGTGTTTGTAGTGCAAAATGCATTCGGGTTTTTAAAAATCTTGCAGAAATCGATTCTTGCAGAAAAATCTTGCAGAATCGGTTCTTGCAGAAAAATCTTGCAGAATCGGTTCTTGCAGAAAAATATTGCAGAATCGGTTCTCCACTACACGTATTCATCGTTCCTGACACGCACTGCAAAGGTCTGGAATACCCTCACTGTCTTCCACCACCGACCTTGGCATCTTCTTATCAAGAGTGAATAGCACTGATTACTAACCTCAAGATATGGGCATCCGAACGATTTACGCAAACCTTTTTCATACAAGCAAACAGTAGCGCCAACTGTCAAAATACCGCCGCTGAGCGAACTACCGTGTGGCCTTATACTGTTGGTACTAATGACACCCATAAACTGGCGACATTTTTTCTCTCGGTTCGCCTTGTCTAGAGTAGATGTCAATTGTGAATAGGCATTTCCTAGGCAAGCGCGCTCCATCTTAGTCTGTATCATCACTTTTCATCAGTGTGATCACAGGTAAGCGCTCGCCTGTATAATAATCAAAAAAAACCTTTTCACGTATAGGAAAAAGAGAGTTATAGCAGAAAGCACTATAAATGATGAAAAGTTAGACAACGGGATATCTTTTCGGTCATCGATACAAAACTAAAGTGGCGCCATTACAACAAAGCGATATGACAATATGACATTCGGAGGGCCCTCTCACTAATAGCACTCGAACCCCTCTGAGAGGGCTGAGGAGTGAGGAGCATCGTAAGTGCCTTTCATCCATTTTGCGGGCGCTATAGCGATCTCTTTAAATGGATCTTATCTATGAGCAACTTGTAGAGAAAACACTTGACTTGAATTCGAGATCTAATATCGCTAAGTTTTATAAGACTTTTCATTTTCCCGAACTTTTCTCTGAGTTGATGAATCATGTAGGTACATGCGAATATCATAGCCCAGCCCTAAAAATCTTTAGAAAGCTGTGCACGCGGGTACTCTTGATAATGTAAACAAGGGACAAGGAAGGTTCATAGTAATTTAGTCAAATTTTTATATATTTTTTTGAAAGTTATGACCCTTGAAAAATCTCTATTTTAGGGCAAAATTTGAAACTGGAAAATTAAAAACGTCAGCACATCACATTTATATTAATTTTGGTACGTATGCATAAGCCCCTTCGCACACGGTTTCGTATCGTAATCCGCGCGTACGACGAGAGTAATACGAGCACGAGTATGTCCTGACAAGTCCGCATAGGAAGCGGTGTTGCAGCGAAACGTAGGAGGTGGTGTTTATTGTCGATACGATAGTCGTAGCGTACTGGCGTAAAAACGCAGGCTTAGAAATTTATCTTAATTATTTTCTTTAAAAAACACCTGAATTTAAGAGAACATCTATTTTATGACTTTTTACTTTCAATATGAAAAAATAATTGAATTCATCACTCTGGACATCATCACACAGACTACTCTTGCCTATACAATATACATACGAGTATGTACCTAATCCACAGACTTGTATACTATAAAGACAGGGCGAACAGCGCGAAAAAATGTCGCCAGTTTATGGATGTCATTAGTACCAACAGTATAAGGCCACGCGGTAGTTCGGTCAGCGGCGGCGGCGGGTATTTTGAAAGATGACGTTACTGTTTGCTTGTATGAAGAAGGTTTACTTAAAATGTTCGGATCGTCCTATCTTTACTATTTTTATCTATTACCTAATCATAAGTCTACGCGTCAATTCGTTTGTGCAACACTACAGGCCTCGTACGCGAAGCGTTGTAACGATACGCTTATGATACGACTGCGCTTAATACCCGTCTGCGAAGGGATTAAGCGATATTAAATTTTTTTTTTGTAATCTTTTTATTATTATTTGTGAGCTAAAATAGTTCACTGCAAAAATCTGAATTGTAAACAGTAAAATAAATGATTTATTATTTACGCGATAGAGTCGGTTGTGGCTTAACGAAATGGATAAAAATATTGTCAATGAATTTCCCGATATCCGGCCTGATAGACTATCGGCCTGTGACCCATATTACATTCATTTCATACATTTTCAGTTATAAACGCAAATAGCGAGCTTGCTACGCTATTTCATCCCCTTTTTAAAAAAATTCAATAAAATTTATAGCGGATCATTACTTCATCATAGCTGTATGCCAAGTTTTAGCCAAATCCCTCCAGTGGTTTGAACTGCCAATCAGTCAGTCAAATTTTTATTTTTATATTTAGATTTAAAACTGTAATATAAAGTATAAGCAGGGTTGAAATAAATTGTTATTGCCATTGTTATCCCACACAGACCAGGGAATAACTAACTTAATATTGACTAATCATATTGAATTTACCTAGAAATACAAGTCATTTTTATACTAACTGTTGGAAAACATTTATTATGTTTTTGAAGAAAATAGTCGTCGAAGAAATTATTAATGGGAATAATGAGACTTAAGAACTGATGTCACAGGATTGTAAATACAGTGTATTAGCACAGTCCTGACAGAATATCTTTCAACTGTGGTATTAGTTATTACAATGCAAAAAATATATAATGACCTACAACTTTACAATGCAAAGTCATGGGCCACACATCCGATATAGGCAGGTGTATCATTTACCATCAAGTGAATGTCTTCCTCGACTCATTGTGTGGTGTTCCCACACTGCACAATGTATAAATTACGTGGAAACACTTCACTATCACTATAACTACCGCTACGTAAATAACAGTACCACTCTCACCCGATGCTCGTACAACAATACCCGCCCGTCTATCGGACCGCCATATTTATACATGATACTAACAACCGTATAAGTGTCAACAAACCGGAAGTCAATATACAAGACAATACGCCAATCTCAAAGAGCTATACACTACATCCCTTCCTTTTTGTAATTTTTTTGTTTTTGAAGTATACGTCTCATTATCCACATCATATTGCTATTCCCATTTGAATATGCTACGATTCCCTATGACGCGTTTTACCAGTTCGGACTGACTAACACAGCGCGGATGTTATTTATATCTATTTGCACATCCGCCTGTCAAAGAACTATACACCTCACATCCCTTCCTTTTTGTAATTTTTTTTTTAAACTGTGAGAACTGAGAACCGACCCATTCAAACTTCATCCAAACTTTAAAACTTTCTTCCATTCCGGAAACCAGCGCATAGTGAAATGAAGTTAACGGTCCCCACGAATTTACTGATTTTAGGAAGAAAGTCTAGTACAGAATGGAAAACACTTCCTCCCAGCAAACAGAGGCTCCCTCGAGGAGTCATTTCATCCTGCACCATCCATACACTGATGGCACCACTTCACGACTCCAAACTAAGTTTTCGTGAATTGAGTCGCAAATGCACTACGCTAATAACAATCAACCAAACGCCACTCGTCTTATCTCAAACACACTTACTCAAACTACCCTACGATAATCCCAAAACTAACTGAAATTAAATAATGGTACTGTTTACCCCAATTCCTTTGATATAATTTAAGATAATATTTTGATCGTATCATTACATCTGACACTACAATACTACAACTTCTTATTTTTATAATTTAAACTATACTTTATCCATGTGACATCAGTACTTTGCGGATATTTAATTTTAAAACTGTGTTTGTGTATCATGAATTTGAACTACGTTACATTGATATTAAGATGACAATTGCAATTTTAATAATAATTTAAGAAATAAATGAATAAATATAAAGAACCACGTACGTATACAGCGCAGGATGACTTCCATGGGGCGGATGATGATGCCAGACGAACATTACCTTTTTCCTCTGTACATACGGGAACGCTTCCAGATCGCTCCTCCCAGAGGCAGACCAATGCGTTCCTGTGTGGCACAGAGAGCTCTCGACGTACCACACTATAACACGATCTTTGCTGCTAGATCCTTTGCTGTCCAGGCTACGCGGCTCTGGAACTCTCTCCCGGAGAATATTCTTAAAGACAACCCATCTCTGGGAGTCTTCAAGTCGCGGCTGAAACAGCACTATCATTCTGCTCTTGATAAGATTTCTTAGTTCTTCATTTCTGTTTATTATGTCACATATTTATGTATATATATTATTTTCTACTATTTATACTATGTATACCCATTTATATTTATAATATGTGTGTAATTATAATATATACTTGCATTCTTACTTTTATTGTACTTTATTTATGCATACTTTTTCTTTCAGTTTTGTTTTTTATTGCCTACTCTGTATATCATGTTTATATTGCTCCCACATCTAGGGCATCTGGAAGAGATCCTCATTTGTAGCGATAAGATGTCCTTGTACATGTCCTCTCTATGTTTGTGTGTTTTATGTTTTAATTCATTGTGCAAAATAAATAAATAAAATAAATAAATAAATAAGCAGTATAATAATCCCGCAGGTGCGGATCAACCTGTACCTACTATTATTTTAGTTTGCAGACCCTGATGAGCTATAAAGTTCTATAAGATTTCAAGTTAAAAGTTCACCGTTACAGAAAAGCGCCACTTATAAAAGTCAATGGAATATTGTATTTTTATTACCATTTGTTGAATTTTTATATTTTGTAAGGTTCTTCTAGTACATTAATTCTAGTTACATAAAAATATGACTATTGATTACTGAAGTATAAGTAACTACTATATTATAACGTAGTGTTTATATACTTTTGTACTTTATATTTTTTTTTAGATTAATACGATTTTATAATACGAACTCATGATTGTTACGGCTAGCTTTGTCTATTGCGTTAGGTAAGCAACCTGTGAACATAAGTAGCTAAAATGGACAAATAAATAAAAATATATAATTAACACAGCAATTAAATAAATACAAATATATATCAGGATCACACATCGCAATCTAGCTCCAAAGTAAGCGATAGCTTGTGTTTTGGGTACTAGATAACTGAAAATAATAATAATAATAATAATCTTTATTAAAAGGTATATACCCAGTTGAACATCATAATAAAATTAAATACAATAATATATTAAAATAAAATAAAAATAAATAATACCTCTTTTAAAATAATCACCTAAAATAAAATGTGCATAGATAATAATATACATAAATACATACCTATAATATATAGAAAAACAGCAGAAAATGTTTATGCTCATTACACAAACATTCAACAGTAGTGGGAATCGAACCCACGACCTCCGACGCAGATGGCAAGTTTGCTATCGTTACGCCATTCGGTCGTCAGATTGTAATTTATTGGGATAATACTCATTATCAGTAAATTACCAACAATCTTCAGATGTATGTGTGTTATGGAAAACGCTACAATTTTCAACTTTAAAAGTAAGGTTGAATAACCTCAGTACTCAACTAACCTAGGACTTGAACCTAGGACTAATCCTTGTGACTTTCTCATGACCGCTACTCATGACCGTTCCAACTTCCAACACGTGGAGACAACATGTTACATAACGCTTGCAGATCGTGATAAGATGCTCAACTATTAGGGTTTACAATTCTGTTAAGAATTTGTAATTGGATTTACTTTACATTTACTCTAGGTTTACTTTACGTTTACTTTAAGTTTACTTTACGTTTACTTTACGTTTACTTTAAGTTTACTTTAAGTTTACTTTACGTTTACTTTACGTTTACTTTACGTTTACTTTACGTTTACTTTACGTTTACTTTACGTTTACTTTACGTTTACTTTACGTTTACTTTACGTTTACTTTACGTTTACTTTACGTTTACTTTACGTTTACTTTACGTTTACTTTACGTTTACTTTACGTTTACTTTACGTTTACTTTACGTTTACTTTACGTTTACTTTACGTTTACTTTACGTTTACTTTACGTTTACTTTAAGTTTACTTTAAGTTTACTTTAAGTTTACTTTAAGTTTACTTTAAGTTTACTTTAAGTTTACTTTAAGTTTACTTTAAGTTTACTTTAAGTTTACTTTAAGTTTACTTTAAGTTTACTTTAAGTTTACTTTAAGTTTACTTTAAGTTTACTTTAAGTTTACTTTACGTTTACTTTACGTTTACTTTAAGTTTACTTTAGGTTAGGTTTACTTCAAGTTTACTTTAGGCTTACTTCAGCTTTACTTCAGCTTTACTTCAGCTTTACTTCAGGTTTACTTCAGGTTTACTTCAGGTTTACTTCAGGTTTACTTCAGGTTTACTTCAGGTTTACTTCAGGTTTACTTCAGGTTTACTTCAGGTTTACTTCAGGTTTACTTCAGGTTTACTTCAGGTTTACTTCAGGTTTACTTCAGGTTTACTTCAGGTTTACTTCAGGTTTACTTCAGGTTTACTTCAGGTTTACTTCAGGTTTACTTCAGGTTTACTTCAGGTTTACTTCAGGTTTACTTCAGGTTTACTTCAGGTTTACTCAGGTTTACTTCAGGTTTACTCAGGTTTACTCAGGTTTACTCAGATTTACTTAGGTTTACGGTCCAAGAGGGTTCATCCGTAAGCTCAGAATCCTGGTTCCAAGAGGGCTTGCGCCCGTAAGCTCAGTTTAACGTAAACTCAGAATTATAGTTCCGAGAGGGCTTTCGCCCGTAAGCTCAGATTGACGATTCTGAGAGGACTCACCCGTAAGCTTGACACCTGTTTACGGTTCGAAAGAGTTTACCCGTAAGCTCAGAGTTATTATTCCGAGAGGGTTTACCCGTAAGCTCGACACCCATTTACGGTCTGAGAGAGACCACCCGTAAGCTCAGATTTACGATTCCGAGAGGGTTTACCCGTAAGCTCAGCACTTTAGTGTACGGTCGGAGAAAGCTCAGCACCTAAGTTTACGGTCCGAGAACGCTCGGCACCTTAGTTTACGGTTCAAGAAAAGTTCAGCACCTTAGTTTACGGTCCGAGAAATCTCAGGCACTTTCGAGTGGTTGACCATTGCAGGTCCCCCTTAGCACTCGGCATTAAACTTAGTGACTCCAATATTTAAAGATTACTTGTACAACTCAGAGACAGGTTATTGGTAATTAAACCTGCCCTTAACAGTTAACACTGAGGTTTTATAATTCTAAAAGGGCTGATCACTCATTCAACTTAACTTCAAAGTTCGAAAGTGTATTTAACTAATAATTTATTTAAATGTTATAAGCTATTTTTATTATTAATGATTTCAATTTTAAATTCACACGATTTTAGACTATAAGTGAAAGCAAACTAGATTTAGAAAGTATGAGGATTATTGTTGACCCCTGTTTTGATTACACTAACGTGAAATATCATTGTGCTAATCGTATTAGCTACACGATGGATCGTGCGATAATTATTATCTCCAAAGACTAACGCTACGCTATCCCTTCTTCTTGATCAAACCAGAAGCAACTCATTCTATACTGCATTTATTGATTTTATGTCGTATGACGTATTCTAGTTTGAAATAAAGGGTTGACTCGATAGTTAAGCAGTATGCAAGCATTCCCGAATGGTTTTATAACCAAAATGAATTAATACGGTCAGGATGAAAACAGATTTGAAAACACATTCATGATATCCTGGTTCGAAATAAATGTTTGCCTCGATAGTTAAGCTATATACAGGCGTTCCCGAATGATTTTATAACGAAAATTAATTAACATAGTCAAGATTGAAACAGATTTGAAACCACACTCCCCTTTTTTCTTTTACATTTGCAATTTTAGTATTATTCAACTACCCGCAGGTTTTTATTTGGAGAAAATTTTCAATTGCAAGGTAAAAAGGTGTAACTGCAGCTGAGCAATGAGCTTTTAAAACTAAAAGACCACTTTTGATAATAATTCGAAACATTATCATGCATGATAAACTAACACTGTGTCCTCCTTTTCTTTAAAAGTTTAAATGACTTACAGTTTATCCTCGTCGCCATTGTGGTGTTCCCACACTGCACAATGTATAAATTACGTGGAAACACTTCACTATCACTATAACTACCGCTACGTAAATAACAGTACCACTCTCACCCGATGCTCGTACAACAATACCCGCCCGTCTATCGGACCGCCATATTTATACATGATACTAACAACCGTATAAGTGTCAACAAACCGGAAGTCAATATACAAGACAATACGCCAATCTCAAAGAGCTATACACTACACATTGTAAACAAGTTTCCACTCACGATAATCTCCATGTGTTTGTCCACAGTGCAGACGTGTATGGATGTGAAGCAAGTCCTGTTCAATGGATACTGTTACCTTTTCTCCGGGTACCCGCAAGCGTCGTGGACTACCGCTAAACAGGTAGGATACTACAGGAGTAATTCTCGTAAATAAAATTTAGATCTCTCAAACATCGCTGGTAAAAATTAATCATAGTGATGCAACTGCAACGTAACAAGCCAATCAGTGCTCGACCTATGCAAGCATTAACCAATCAGTGCCCGAAATGATTTTTGGCTGTATAGGTAAGAACGTAGATAGCGTATAACATAAATTAACATCTTTATATCCCTGAAAAATTCACAGATCCTGATAGGATTCTAAAAAATTCTTTATTTTTTTCTATCACAAAATATAGCTACAGATACAGCATTATTTAGGTAAATTGCTATAGCAAACTTGCTTGAAAGTATAAGTGCAAAGATTGGGAGAGGGGTTGGGAAATGGAACTGGAAATCTTCCATTATATCAGGATTTGTGAAAAACAAAAATTCACGCGGGAGGAGTTGCAGACAAATCTACTTTTAAATCTAATAAAGCTAGACTTTAATATCGTTGCAGGTAAGTAAGATATTTAAGTATCAGCAAGATGCGAAAACGGTCGTCTTACAAACGCAAAGCGGAATTCCTTTGGGGCGTTTTGTCTCGGAATAATAGCTGAAGCGAATACCCTAATGGTTCTAGCGCGAACGATATTCTCTTCACGAGAATAAATTAATATTCTTCTTCTTCGTCGTTGCCTAATTGCAGGGAGTCGTGACTATTATGATGATAAATAAATAAATAAATAGTGGACAATATCACATACATTGCTCCGATCCCATAGTAAGTAGCTTATGCACTCGTGTTATGGAAATAAGAAAGACCGAAGGTACCACAACACCCACACCCGAGACAATGTACAAAACTTATTTTTCTACATTGCCCCGACCGGGAATCGAACCCGGAACCTCAGAGATGGCGGCGCCTTGAAAACCGGCACGCTAACCACTCAACCACGGAGGTCGTTAATGATTATAGCTTGGTCAAGGAATGATGATAGCTTGGAGAGATGATGATGGTACGGAGCCTTGTGGAAAGAGCTGTGGATGTTAGTACTAGTGGCCTTGATACCGCTATCCATCGGATAGGCCCACAGTAAGCCTCCTCTTACCCTCCTGCGACCAGTTAAGGCCCTCAGTTTTGTCTGACCATTTCCATGTCAGGAGGCCAAAGTGTGAGAGCCTAGCCTTAACTTCCACGCTTGAATTTATTATGGTCTAGGATCCCGCTATACAACGACCTTCACCGAGCTGCTTATTGGATGAAAACTATTTTTTATGCAATTAAATATGTCAATAAATATATCGCAAGTGGGTTGCCTAAAAAATTTCAGTCCAGGATATGATTTTTTTTTTTTTTTTTTTTTTTTTATTATCAATTAAAATACAATTAATAGAAACTTAGTATCTAAAAAAACACTGAAAAAACCACAGAGGTTTGTCCTCAGTGTCTAAATCTGCAACGATCAGGTAACTAATTACTTAAATAAATGATACAGTAGGTATAGAACGTGTTACATGAAGAACCAAGTAAGTATGTAACATACTATTATAATCGTGAAAGGTTTATAATAGAAAAAAAAAAATACATAAGTGAAAAGGATAAGTACTCATTTGAATTATAATTATACAATCAACTATAAAAAAAAAAAAACGAAGGACTTAGCCATCTAACATTTCTAAAAGATGCTCTTTTAATTTAAACTTAATGTTTTTAATATCAATTTTTCTAATCAGCGTTGGAGGTAGTTCATTTATGAATCGCGGAACCAAGTACGCGGTGGTTCGCTCGCCGTACGTATTGTTAGCGCGCGTAATGTGCAGGCGGTTAGCCGTCATCGCTCGCGTCTGTACAGGATGTTCTTTTTTTCTAAGTATAGTCTCATTGAAGAACTCCTCCTTTAACAATGTATATTTAAACAATACCTGGACGGGTAATGTTTTACAGTGTTTAAATAGCCCCAGATCATTGCCAACGTATCGCGATTTAACGGAGCTGGACACAATAGCTTTTAAAATTCTTAACTGTAACTTATAAATGGTGTTAAGGTAAGTTTTATAGGTTCGACCATAGCTACTGAGACCATATTGTACGTAAGTTAGAGCAAACGAGTTATATAGCATTAATTTGATTTTAAATGGAATCCGTCGATTCAAGATAATAATATTAGCAAGAAATTGCCTAAGTTTATTACAAACATACTCAATGTGTAGACTCCAGCTAAATTTACAATCAATAGTGAGGCCGAGATAGGTATATCGGTCGACTTGCTCAATTGAAGGGCAGTTACAGTAGTTAAAATTAACACTGTGTAGGCAGAGATGGTCGTGAGCTATAAGTTTTTGAAATGGACGATATTTTAGATAAGGTGATCTAATGTGTATCAATTTGGTTTTTTTAACATTGAGAACTAAACCCGCATCGTGACACCACATGGTCAGGGTGTTGAAATCTGTCTGTAATATGTCGCAGATTTTATCAGGATCTCGGTCAGCGAAGACGATGCAAGTATCATCCGCGAATTGGTAGCATGAACAATGCTGGATACAGTTTCTCATGTCATTTACATAGGACAAAAAGTGTAACGGGCCAAGGACGGAGCCCTGAGCCGTACCTTCACTAGCCACACGGGTGTCGCTGTAAGCGTTTCCAATCCGTACACTGGATGTACGATTACGGAGGTAGTCAACGCACCAAGCGAGCAACGGACCTCGAACGCCACAAGTTTCTAATTTACTTTGCAGTAGATTATGGTTCAGAGTGTCGAAAGCGCGCGAAAAATCAATAAATAGTGCGAGGACGTGCTTTTTATAGTTAAGGTGTTCATTAACTTGGTCAGTGAATTTTGAAAGAAGATCTATTGTTCCCTTTCCCTGCTGAAACCCATACTGTTTATCATAAATGACTTTATTCTTCTTATAAAACGTGTGAATTTGTTCGCAGATAAATTTTTCTACAATTTTAATTAATTAAGAATTAAAAAAAAATCCATTGTAACATGAACTCCTATTTGTTAGAGTTCCGTTGACATCTTAGTTCAAATTAGATTGGATGAGCGATTCAGGTCGCAAATTGCAATTGTGCATAATTGTGCATAAAACCTATGATTTTATTATCCGTTAACTTTCTTTTGCCAAAAAATATAGAGCAGAAATACTTTCCTCAGCCAGGAAAGTATTTCTGCCAAAAAGCACTATTTATAACATCCAATCTAATTTGAACTACTATGTCAACTATACTGTAACAAATAGGAGTCCATGTTACAATGGTTTTTTTTTTAATTCTTAATTAATCATACCCTGGACTGAAATTTCTTAGGCAACCCACTTGCGATATATTTATTGACATATTTAATCTATACTTATAATAAAACTGTAAAGGGTCGAATTCTGTACATTGAAGATATTTTGAAAAATTTTGTTGGAGGACACTATTTAGTCGATACTGAAGCCAAAACTGTAATTTGTTTAATTTTTGTCTGTCTGTCTGTCTGTCTGTCTGTCTGTCTGTCTGTCTGTCTGTTTCACGACCGGGCATCACGGCTAATCCGCTGGATGGATTTAAATGAAACTTGACATGATTATAGTTCATACCCCGAGGTAGGACATAGGATACTTTTTGTCCCGAAATTCATCATGGTTTCCCTGGAAGACGGCATCAAAGTCCAAACGTTTTTTAGTTATAATTCATTAACGCGCTGTCCGATTCCATTCATTCTTTTTTTGTTAGAAAGGAGGTTCTTTAAAGATTATTCCATACAAATCTTATCATCATCACTTTTGTAGTTCAGAAATTACAGACATCAGAACCTTTAAGTTCAAGTAGTAGGTAGGTGACTTGAAACTCGGAATGCACAAAGAACCTAGGGCTAGGACGTAGGGCTCAAGTAAAACTGGAGTACCCTTACAGCCGTAAATGAATAGGCTTATGGCAGGAGATTTTGTATGGTTTAAAATTTTTCACTTTTAGGGTGAACAAAAATCATGTAACAGGCGTTATCGCTACGTTATACCGTATAGCGCCATCTCTACAATTTATGTGGAACTTGAATGTAAAACTCTGAGATAGGTACTACCGAATTTATTTAAATATAAAAATTAACTGTCATGTTATTTACTGTTTCCTGACTTTATATTAAGATGGCACTGTTAACACATGAACAGATTTAAACTTTATCATCCGCAATATGGAAAGGGTAAGATAATGGTTCACAAATATTTTTAACTCTTAGGTCTTATCGATCCTAACCGACTGACTGTCATTTAAGGTCTTTTTATACGTAAAGAAATATATAGCCATTGTCCATTCTGATGTTTTGGATTGTATTGAGATGAAGCAAAGATTTTTAAAAGACTCTTATATTATGTTGGGCTGGGGAATATTGTTAGTAGAGTAATTTATCCCAGTGGTACTTACCCGGCCGAACTCTGAAAGAAGAGTTCTACCACCAGTACAACTTTTTACATGGTTTAATAATTTTTGACATATTTCGTGGTTTCAGAATAAAAATCACAATGAAAAGGACTGTGCCACTGGGTCGAAATATCGACAGTTAAAATCGTCCTTTTGATCTTTCAACTACGAATTAATGAAACTTTATATTATTATTAAGAAAAAGGAGTTTTCAAAATCACCACAAGATAACCCGTGCAAAGTAAGAACAGTTTTCTGTACAACATCACACCAGAATCCCGCGAAAAATCAAGGAATTCCAGTAGGAAGGTATATTATGTAAAAAAATCGTAATTCACGCGGGCGGAGCCGCGGGCAACAGCTAGTTGGATATAAAATAGTTTTCATCCAATAAGCAGCTCGGTGAAGGTCGTTGTATAGGGGGATCCTAGGCTATTACATATCCAAGGAATACATTAGTGTTAAGATATCAGACGGAAAACGAATTTTAATACGCGTTAAAGTTATAAACTTTACAAAACTCAAAAATATTGAGAGCTGAATTTATCCTAAAATTGCGGCCATCTCAGCAAAGAATTTTGTGCTAGTGGGGGATAAATAAATAGTACGAATAGAAAACATCTTCCATTAAACGAGCAGTCATTTAGAAAATGTTAGAAAAGCGATTCCTAGGACCATTACCCTCGCCTCATAACGCGGCGTATAAGCGAAATCCACCAACTAAGTTGTGAACACGCTTCCCAATTGGCAATTGGTCGATTTTTATGAGCTATGACAGGCAAATTGAGTACTAAAAATTATTTTGATCAAGTTTGAAACAGACAAATTGAAGTGAGTTATAAAAATAAATGACAACCTAATCTTCAGTTTTTTTTTTAGTGAAAATGTTTACTTTTTATATGAGTGAACCAGTAAGTTGGATATTACAGATTTATTTGATAAAATTAAAACCTCTATTTTTACTAGCTCTAGCTCGAAATCGTGATCTTGTTTAAAAATAGCCTGTTTATTAGTCTAGAATATTATCTATCGTCATTACAAATTTCGTCTAAATCGCTTCACCAGTAATGGCGTGAAGGAATAACAATCACGGACCAAATACTCTCACACGTGTGCGTTAGAGAGCGCTGTCAGTCGTCGTTGTACGAGCAACTAAGTTGGTAGACTTTGCGTTTACGCTGCCAGGCGCCAGACGCCAGGTAGTTGAGGCGAGGGAAACTTCGCCCTAAGTATTGCGCTGGGGGGAATTTATCGTTCTCATCGAAAACGATAATTGAATTTATATCGTGCTCAGTTTCTTGGCATACTTGTTATTCGCTTCGGCTTCAATACATTAAGAAGATTTATAACTTTAGCTCTTTCTGCGGCTCCACCCAGAAAATCAATGATCTATGGTTTTTTTCGGGATTGAAATAGTCTTCAGATTACAAATCTCCATTTGAAATTACAGTCAGCAACTGCAGTCGTGTCACCATATCTATTCTATTTCTACGATGGCTATTAACGGAACGAATTCTAAAAATGTATGAGAAAGACTATTGACATTGGATTGAAGCACTGAATTGAAGGATAATGATAGCAATTATAGACAAACGATAAAATTATTTGTCTGAATCCCGCAGTATCAGGTTAATCCGTACAGCGTACTTATGAAAACTCACACTACCATACATAAAACCATTTACTATTCATATTTACACCCTAAGGCCCAGTTTCCAACAAAGCCGAAACTAGAGAATATGCGTTTTGAATAACTAATTAGATTTCATTATTTCCACATCTCTTCTCCGCTTAGCTTCAGTGGAAATGGATCAAGCGGAAAGATGTCTCATCTTCACTAATATAAAATTCTAGTGCCATTTTTTTACCAAACTCCTCCGGAACGGCTGGACTGATTGTTAAGACATTTTCTGTGTATGTTAGGTAGGTCTGAAATTAGGTTATAAACTATTTTTATATGCGTAGCGGCAAAACAACGTTTTCCGGGTCAGCTAGTCTAATACATACAATTCTCGCGCCAATTTCTGCTACCAATACTCCTCCGAAACGGCTCGACCGATTGTTCTGAAATTTTCTGTCTGTATTCGGCAGGTCTGAAAGTAGGTCGTAAGCTAAATATTTTCTAAATGCGTTACGGCAAAACAACGGTTGCTGGGTAAGCTAGTCCAATATATGAAATTCTCTCGCAAATCCTTCTTACCAAACTCCTCCAAACGGCAATTGTTATGAAATTTTCACTGTATGATCACCGAGTCTGAGAGCTGGTTTTTGTCTATTTTTTATATCTCTAAACGGCAAAACAATGTTTGATGGGTCAGCTAGTTCTGCTATAGAATTTTGGGCCATGAGCGAGCAAGCGGCGCATCAGAGCGGAAATGCCTGTAGGCGGGCGGCATGGGTTGCGCTCGCTCACATCCTTCCCCACTGCCTGCTCTTCGCCCCTCGCGTGCCCTAAAGCGTCATTCCTACTCTCAAATCACATATTTTCCTCTTCGCTGTGCATCTCCTCTCCGTATTGGTGGAATTGACCAGACAGCTTCTCTTTGTTGGAAACCGGGCCTAAATAAAGGCGCACTTTTGGGTACGTGTCTTCTATCAGAATCCAAAAGGGCCAGCAGAAACATTTTAGAGAATCTACCGACATTCTAATGACTAATAACGATAAAAGAACTATCAGACTCACTGGTTCTTTTAAAGTGTTTTCTTCTTTTGCAAGGGATATTTAGTTTTTAAAACTTATATATAACTTTTTGGAAAATATAATTGAAAAAAACTTTCTCTCTCGGACCTATTGATGGGAAAACTTTGGAAATCGCTTCATCGGTTCCTTCACCACGTTATTAAAGAGGGAGAAAAACTTTGGGAATCGATACCGTCTGCTAACGAGTTCGTGAATAGGGTTGTCTACTGAATTTTTTATGCTTTAAAGTTTTGTCTACGATTTAAGTATCACGGGAACTGCTTTACCGGAACAAATTAAAGTGCATGTTTGACAGGGAATTAGCTGAATTTTGTAAGTGGAAACTTCTCTGGGCTCTCTCTCATGACAGCGTTACCGACACCTCTGTATTGCGTCTGTGGTTTTTATTAGCCTATGTTCATATTTTCAGTTTTCACTTTTGTGGATCGTTTTCTACTTAGGCATTATCAACATGTAAGGAAACCAAAACATCTTAATTTTTTTACCATGATCTAAGTCATCTAAAGTTTCCGTAAGACAGTTCGTCAAAAGGATGAATAAAAATATTTGTGTACATAAACAATATATTATGTATATCAGGTGTGCAAAAATACTTATAACATCGATTAAGTTGCTTGCATCGGTCGAACCGCCTAGGCACTGATTGGTTACCTAATATTTCCATCGCCCATTGGTTATGCAGCCAATGTTTGCTGCTTTGCTACAGCCCAAATGGCTGGGTGGTAGTTGCGTTGCAATGATTTTTTGCGATGTACTATTCTTTTTATTTATTTTTACATGACTGCCCAAAAAAGGAGCGTAATGTTTTTAGGTTTCATACCTATACGTATGTATTTGTATGTGAGTTTCTTTATCCCACCATAACTTCTGAACGGCTGAATACTGAATAGATTTGGACAAAATATGAATCATTACATCTTCCGAGTTACAAAGGCTATATTTTTTTGGAAAATGTAGTTTTACCACAGGGCAGTCGTGTATATTTTTTTAAATTATATACTTGTTTCTTTGAGTTGAGAGTCAATCTCTCCTCGCTTAACAATTAATATTAATAATTAATTTCTCGCAACTCGCAAGTGTCACCCCTGATCGCGAGAAAATATTTGGCTCCATTTACACTTCGGAAAAGTCCCTTGAGTCAACGACGCAAGGACGATAAGCAAATTGCTACAGTCGTTAAATTAATTAAGCCCCAATTCTTTGACGTTCATTATGATTTGCTGGAGGCGCTTTCTTTTTCCATTTTCTTGCCTTTTCACCGGATAACATTGTTATTATTGGCTTCATCCCATTAAGGGCACGAAAATTAATAATTTATAAGATTGTTTTGCTTCGAACTGGGTTGATAACGAGAAATAAGTGGAGGAAAGCGGCCAAACAATTAAATGTGTAAAAACATCCTTCAAGTTCTACATTCTTTGATTAACATTATGATAATAATCGACGGTAATTTTAGGGTTCCGTTTGAATTCCTTCGATTGTGTGGGATTGACCAGAACAACTGGACCACCTAAATAGCACGGATCGGGAAGCGCAGTATTGGCAGATTCCCCCTCTCCCACTAGGTGGACTGACGACATTTCAGAGAGCAGCTGGCTCCAGATGTCACGAAATCATAGTATTTGGCGGTCATATCAAGAAACATAATATGTCCATTGCCTCGAACGACGTCTATGGTTCATTTGAACAAATATACGACGATTTTAGGAAATCACTGTACGCCTTTTTGGAACAAAATTCCTTTTCGGACGCTACGCGTCGTCGTCGGTGGCGGAGAGGGCCAGAAAAAAGAAAATTGATTTTTTCCGACTCGAAAATCCTGACACGAAGAAAATCCACGAAAATCGTATAAATTATGCATTATATTCACCGACATATATTGTACCCACCAGGTACAATATGTGGACATATTATATTTATTTGTCATTTTTAAGAAATGAATTTCCGAAGAATTTTGTTCCGCGGTTAGATTTGAACCAAGAGTTTTACCTGGAATCTGGCGCTCGAACTGTTACACCAACTAGGAACTAGGAAGCTACGAATTTTGTAACAACACTCACGTATTTTTTGTTTTTAAATTTCGCAGGTGTGCGAAGGCCTAAACATGCAGCTCTCTTCCGTCCACACACCAGAAGAGGAGCGTTTCATAGTGACGGGAATCAGACAGTCGAGCGACTACAGCGCCGGCGCGGTGTACTGGCTGGGCGCGAGGCTGGACACCAGCGCCGAGTTCAGCTGGATCGACGGCACCACCATGGACTACCAGGCCTGGCCGCCGTACAACGAGACCGAGGAGGTCGAGGACGCTTGCTTAGGAGTACAAGTAAGAACTTTTACTAATGTTTAGGAGTACAAGTAAGAACTTTTACTAATGTTTAGGAGTACACGTCAGAACTTTTACTAATGTTTAGGAGTACAAGTCGGAACTTTTACTAATGTTTAGGAGTACAAGTAAGAACTTTTACGAAAGTTTTAGGAGAACAGGTAAGAATTTTAGTAATATAAAAATGTTACAGTAAAACATATCACTAGCTTATTCTAATTAAAATACAAGTCTCACCCGCGTGGAATGATGCCAATAAATACTGGCTGCATTTCCGCCTGATACGTTGAGCAAAAAATGTGTTAGCCCTTCTGTGACCAGCTGTTGAGGCTATCGACCGTGGGGAAGCTTTCGAAGGAATTTCATGGCACTATGACTCCATGACCCCAGGGTCTCCAGTAATAATATTTAAGTAAAATATTTATAAGCGTGACTGTTTTTAGGGTTCCCTTCCAAAATGATAAAAAGGGACTTTCTAAATCTGTCCGTCTGTTCTTTGAAAGCATCATTAAACTGACTCATAGGTGGTGCATAAGATACTGAAAATTATATAAAATTGTATTAAGTATTATTTTGTTCAGCGATAGTAAGTGAATATTTTTTGACCAAAGTTTTTTGTTCATAAGTTAACAAAAACAATGTTCCAGTGGAAAACATCGCCCGTGCCATCTCAGCCGAGCGGCCTGTACTGGACCCTGCACAGGTGCAGCGCCACGGGGGGGTACGTGTGCAAGCGGAGACTCAACTCCGAGCACGTGCTCCGCAACAACACTGTGGAGGGGACTGCAGGTAATATTAAGTCAACACTATATTGCTGTAGCGATACTTGTATATAATACAAGTATTTCCAATAGGGTTGTTCCCCCATAATGGGGGTGCCACAGGGTTCAATTTTGGGCCCTTTTCTTTTTTTAGTGTATATGACTTTCAGTTTAGTGTATATCACTATCAGTTTTATAATGATTTGCCGCACCACGTAAACATTTTTGAAAAGAGCAAGTGCCGAGTTTCTTGCCAGTTCTTCTCTGTGCAAACCTGCATTCCGAACATGGCGATAGAGTTTTTGACTTTTCATGAGCGCCTATTATTTAGGCCTATGTGGAAAAATAAAGAATTTCATTTCATTTCAAGAATTTCATTTCATTTCGTTTAACAATACACGTGCTATCTCAAAACCAGTAGTTTGCACTGACCTTACATAAATTCGCGCCACAGAGAATGCTTGTGCAAACGAAAAGTTTAACTGTAAATTCATGATCAGAAAAAAACACCATAAAGTTTTCAAGAGTTATTGGTTCATTGCAATAACGATTCGCCTTCAGATGGCGCTGACGAGTTAAATACCAAATTTATTTACGTGATTGCATGCATGCCTATTCTGTTGACTAATAAATAAACTTTCATTCTAGATTTTCGAAGATTTTCATAGATTTTCTCCGTAACTTCTCCGGGATTTTTGTCACGCAATAAATCTTATCTTTCGGCTAACCCCCTTCGCGATACCGTCCGAAAAAAACTTTGTTTTAAAAACCTAATTATATTGAATGTTTCAGGAGTTTTAACCAGTCCTAACCACCCTGGTATATACGACACCGACCTGGACTATTGGGTGCATGTGAAAGGACCCTCAGATACTCGTCTCGTGTTCGTTTTTACCATCATCGACTTGGAGTACCAGAACAACTGCCTTTATGATTTCATTGAGGTAACCATTCATAGAAATATCTGATATTAAAAAAAATGGCACTGAGTGTATACCTTGTGCAACACCCACAAAAAACTACTCGAATATTTAGTTTTTTGAAAGTGATGTACGGAAAATAAAAAGCTTACACGATATAATACTATCGTTTATTATTTACTTTCTTTAATTAATAGGTCTCATATGAATCGACCTAAATCAAAAGCTTTAGATAAATCTTAAATAACCAACCAATTTAGGCTACTTTTATGTTCAACTGTTCCAAATGTCATGTCCACAGCTTAATAATCAAGTGTGACAGATAGACGGACAGAGGAACGGATGAAGTCGCACTGTGGTATAGTTACAGTCCCTTAGTCATCGTACCCCTGAAGAGTCCCTCATCACAGCACTGAAAGCGCTCCATTTTTACTTTTTTGGTACGGAACCCAAAAACCCGTTTACATTCTATCATCGTGATTGTTTCAGTTAAGAGACCGTAAATTTAGTTCCAAATCATCAAGATACTGCGGAACCATGTCAGAAACTAGATGGGTGGCGAGAAGTAACGAAGCAATACTTCATTTTCATTCCGATTATAGGTAAGTTCTATTCGAGTTTTCTTGTGAAGAAATTGGTTATTTCATCCTCAATAATTAAACCTTCAGATCTTACTCCTATAATTGTTCTTACTGCAGAACAACAGTTATAATAGTAAGAACAGTACCTCCGTCATATTATAATATGTGCCACATCTGTTTATCTCTTCTTCATCTTAATTTTTAGGAATAGATATTCTTCTGTGCCCACATCTATTTCAGTGTCCAGGGTTCAGGCTTCATGGTGAACTGGCGAGCGGTAGAACTGGCGGGGTGTCCGTCACAAACGTTCACTTCTAAGGAAGGATTCCTGCACAGTCCAAACTACCCGCAGTTTCTATTACCAGAATTGGACTGCACCATTGATATTTTTGCACCAGCAGGTATGAAGTTATCAATGTTGATTGAAATAACGTTAATTATAGCATTTAGATTACCTAGCATTACTTTGGAGACACAAGTAATAGTTGCAAATTTACGCAAATTTCCATCAATGACATCAATGACTAACCCCCCCTTATTTTGTTTTTCTTCAAACTGGATTGTTTAATGATGTTTTGTGAATTGCTTTTCTTAAATATAGTTTACAGATCACGAAACTAACTTATTTAACTTCTAAGATTTGCTTACTTGTAGTTTTGATACTTTCGAGGTAAATAAAGTTTTACTTTGAAGTTGAACTTGATGTTTGTAAACCTTAATAATGGTGTAGACAGTATTGTTATAAAATGAATCGCTCTTTTCAGAAACTGAAATGTATTAATTGCTCAAGTTAATTAAAATTCCAGGAAAGCGAGTGTTTCTCAACATCAGTTTTTTTGACTTCGGCTATGGAGCCTTCGAGAATGGCGTCCCGATCAATGTAACCGAGGCAGTACCTGAAGAGAACTATCTAGAAATTCAAGTTGATGCGCAGAGTCCACCTATACGGCCGTTTCAAAATGCAAGGATTTTGAATAACGGGATTTTTGTCTCTCAATCAGAAGTGTTTAGATTGCGGTTAAGGACTGGGGAGAACGTGACGGGAGTTGGGTTTTTAGCGCATTTTAAAACAGGTGAGTAGATAATAACGTAGACAAATACTTCAACTTTGCTGGCTCTGGAATTGATATAAAGATGCCAGTTGGTTTAAGAAATTGTGAAAAACTCTGTTTTAGCTATTTTGCCATATTTTCTTATTTTTTTTCTTTTCTTCTCTTTGTTCTTTAATTATCTTTTCTTTCTTCTTCTTTTCTTTCCTTCCTCTCAGCACTAACTGTACTTTTGACGACACAGCGATGGACGCAGACACCCAGTTTTTTGTATCTTACGTATTTTTTACTTTTCTGAAATTATACAGCTTGCAAGGTCAACTTTTCATACCATATTTCAGTATGGTACGTCAACGCGTCTCAAGTGGTGCGTCTTAGCGAGAACACACGTGGAAAGCTCGCTGCGCCCAACTGGCCGGGCAGCCCTCCGTCCCATACCGCTATTCGCACGAGACTGTTCGCTCCACACGGACACACCCTGTCAGCTGCTTTTGCACGGACTACCCTCGTGCCTGCTAAAACTCTCTGGCCTTGCGGACAGGGTAAAGGATGGATTGAGGTTCGTCGCTACCCATTTTTATTCTTTTCCCAGAATAGGGGTTTGGCTATAGCAAAGTCCGCTATATAATTGGGGTTTGGTGAGCTTCGCTCACCTTCATGGACATTGTAAAGTACTCTCAGGCATGTAAGCTTCAATTGTTTCTACATAGTATCGCACCTGAACGCTAAATCGTTTGGCGGTGTCATGTCTTTGCTGGTAGAGTCGTAACTGCAGCCGAAGTTTACCACCAGATGAGACCTGAATTATTTTATATAGAAATTAAGTTTAAATTGTTTTCAGGTCAAAGACAGTTACACGGACAACAATGGCACGCAATGGACGCTTTGCGCTTTGGAAAAGAGGGAGCGAAAATTGGATTCCAACGCACCCCTGGTCATCAACTCATACTTACACTCCCTGATAGTGACCCACCACACGGGAGAAGATGGCATGAGCATGGACGTCTCTGTTATAGTTAATTTGGGTAAGCTTATTAATATTCCCTTACTAACATTGGTGACTAGTGTACTACAGAAGATAAGACAGGTAATCTGACGATGGACACACATGAAAAAGGACAGCAAGATCAAATGTATCAAAAGCGTGACAGAATGGCAACCACGCGATGGCACACGAAAAAGAGGGAGACAATTTAAAGGATGGACAAATGATATTAACTACCGTTTTCACCAACAGTTTAAAAAACGCCTGAGCCGATAGGTGACAGTTTTCAATTACAACAACTGGCATCTAAGGACTTAGGCGCTTCTCAAAGTGTTAGTGAAAACGGTCGTAAGGAGGTCGATTTGGATAAGAAAAACGAATAACAGAAAATAATGGAAACAGCTGGAGGAGGCCTATGTGTGACAAAACACACTGATCACTAAACCAGGAAATTTGATTTGCTAGATTATTAAAGTTGTTTGATACTTACAATAAAAATTAAGCAGCTATAAGAGCCGGTTTAACGAATTGAGGTTTTTGGTAGACAAATCCAAAAACTCTAGCCCTCTGTTACGCTAATATTTTCTGTCTGTATTGTATAACCACCCTCTTTGAAAAAATACCGAATGTTGCTAATCCGCAAACTTTTTTATTTGCAAGTCTGTCGCCATCTTTAATTTAATTCGGATGCTATTTTAGTATTCGACACGTCCAAAAACATTATTTGAAAATAATCTATGTTTCAGATACGGAATACCACAGTAAAATACTAACGCTGTCGGATGAAACTCACTTGGAGTCATGCTACCCAAACCCTTGCATGCACGGAGGACGATGTGCTGTGGAAGACTCCAAGAACTTCTGCCGATGCTCGGGATATTACACTGGTAATCTTCAATAGAATTTTAATAGCTAATAATAATAAGATGAGCACGACGTTCACCTGATATTAAGTGATACGCATGTCAGATGCAGCGCGTCCAGAATTTTGTAAAGTAAAGTAAAGTATCATTTATTTGCATAAAAACACGAAAATACAGGTGGAATATAAACAAAGGAATCGAAGTGTATTTACCCACAGAAAAATAAATTTGCATTGCAATTTCATTCATCATCATCTATAACCTACATCTTACTCAACTTACTTACTTAATCAGCCTATAGACGTCCACTGCTCGAGATAGGCCTTTCCAAGAGCGCGCCACCACATCAGTACTAAAAAATAACGACCATCAAAAACATTCTCATATACTGGTTTAACATTTACTTTCCAAATGGTAGGCATAACTGATAGCAGAGCTTTTAAATCAAACCATTTTATTGAGTACAGACCTAACTCACATATAGGCTTAATTTGTTATTAGAAGAATCAGTAGGTAATAACTATTTGGACTTGAGCTTGTGACTTGTCAATATGATTATCTGATTACCTGATTTATGGGGTAATTGTCATATACTTCTGTAATTTTCTCTACAATGACTTGTATCGTTCACGTTCCTCAAAAGGGCACTCCAAGTGCCTCAGAAAAATTTATCGATTATAACGGAGCAGAACTCCGTCCTTTTTTATGGGGTCGGCACAACAAGTCTTCTTTTATCCTATCCTATACCTTTAAACGAGCAATTCTTGTATATATATATATATTTCTATATAATTTGGATCTCGGAAACGGCTCGAACGATTTTCATGAAATTTAGTATACAGGGGGTTTTGGGGGCGATCAATCGATCTAGCTAGGATTCATTTTTAGAAAATGTCGAATTTACCAAAAAAAATAGAAATATGACTACTGCTGCCATCTATTGGCCACCGAGCGAAGCTCGGTCACCCAGATATTATTATTTACAATAACACACTTGAAGTTTTCACCGTCATCTAATTTTAAACCTAAATGTGTGTTATGTGTGTGCTCCAGGCAGGGTTTATGCCTTGGGACTCGAGCGTATGACATCAGAAATTGTATTTATAGAACGCTCGCCGAAAACCTCGTCAGCGTATGCTAAAGCACTTATGCCATCTATCGTCAGCTATTGAAGACCGCTACAAGCGTATGGAATGGATGACTCCTTCCTTAACATCCCTCTTTAAAAATTTCCAGGTGCGTTCTGCCTCCTCACCGCTTGCGAGCGATCTCCGTGCGTGTATGGCAACTGCTCGCTAGTGGTAGGCGGTGGTGAGGAAGACGGTTTCAGCTGTTCCTGCGCGCGAGGCTGGAAAGGCAAGCGATGCGCTGACAGGATACGACCCTGCGCCTCCAGACCCTGCAACAATAGAGGCGCGTGCGTGGAAAGAGACGGCGCTTTTTTGTGCCAGTGCAATCCATCTTGGAAGGGAAAAAGGTAAAGCTATTAATAAAGCCTTCTTTAAAGTGAACCTAACTAGTTTACGCTTTTTGCGTTTATTTATCAGAGTTTGGTCTCAGGTCTTATTGGAGCTTGGTTAGGACTTCTTTTAAATAATTAGTTTCGGAGTTCGGACGTTAATATTCTGTCCTGGGAGACATATTTGTCCCCAAGCCTATGTCTCTCGGGCTCTACTTCTTTCGATGAACATGTTGTCATCATTTAACAGGATTTGCCTATCAACCCCAACACTGGATGGTTAACCTTAAAAGGTTTTTATGGTCGCTATTTGTTAGTGGCTATCCTCTATCACCAACAAAGCTTGACGGATCGCCAAGATAGTGAGATTTTAGGAGTGTTGTAGTTTTACTGTTTTTTCAGGTGTGAAATACCAAACCCGACGCCAAACATCGTCGGTCTTGGAACGAGAATGATGCAGGAACCTTTCTGGCTCGGCCTTTTCGCCGTGTTTCTGGTCCTCGGTTTCATCGGCTTAATCTGGTGCGCCAAGAGGCATTTCCCAGAAAAGATTGAGAAACTCCTCGCCGAAGAAGCTGATAGATGCGCAAGACGTAAGTTCACTTTAGTAACTTAGTGCTGAATCTTTACGTCTGTAATTCATGCTCAGCAAAATCTGATTGTACACAAATCTTAAATAATAAATGATCTGTTTCAATTATAGTTGATTATTTTGTTTGAGAAGAATTGGTTGAGGATTTTGGATTTACAAAATAGCAAATCAATCACAATCAGATTGATAGCGATTCGGTTTTGGAGTCTCTAAATACGCGTCTAAAAAATCTACTCTCCCTTTCACAACGGTACCTGCAGAAAGACACTGAAGATCTTTAGAATGAACTAGTGCCATCCCTTTCCAACAGTGCTGTTGTAAGAGGGATATTGCTAGTTTTAAACAACACGCTAAATAGAGAAACTCTGAAACTGAATAAGTGCCATTGAAGCCAATTATTGCTTTTTTATTCTATAAACTTGTAGGAATAAAACTTCCAATTTCTTTCAGTCTCTTCGCATTTTGTTTTACAAAGTTTAATTTCTTAAATTAGTCCTTTAATGTAAATTTTAGTCAACTATACTTTTATTACTTCAAGATTTGTGTACTATAATCGTAGCCATTTTCGGCGACTGGAGGACAAATCTTTAGTCTGCGGTAAATTTAACACGGAAAGAAATTTGAATTACATAATATATCCATATTCCGGATTTCGCGAGCACACAACTATAACAGCTTTTCACAGTATTCTTTATGAGACACAAGTTTGTGAGTTCCACCGGTCTAAGGCGGACCATCCTTTAATTATTTCCTTTAAGTTTTATCTTCTTGACTATTTCTCATCCTTGCCTTGCCCTTAACATTGTCATACCTTTACTAAATGTCGTAGCCAAATCTTAGAAATGATAGATAAACCAGAATCGAAATGGTCAATTTTAATATCTGGCCACGACATCGATACTTATGGCTACACTATTCGTTTCATTAATTAATTATCGCATTTTGCTCTTCAACTTCTCTAAGTTTAATCGACAAAACAATTTCTTATGCTTCCTAGTGATTAATAAGTTTTTACTAACGAAGATTACTTTTATTGTATCTCATTATTGTTTCATTGTTTTCCTATAACATTATCCTATTATCACATGGTCTTATTTCATACTCCTCTTTGAATGTGTGAAGTAATTAACGGATGGTCCTTAAAGATGCATAGTAACAAGATCACCTGACATCAAACGCTTTGTGACATGTTTTATCAGTTGAATCAGCTGTATTCTGTACTTTTATCGCACTATCTCTGGGATGGTAAGGACACGTTTATGCGTTTGTTTCTCCTTTGTCTTATTTCTTTCTATGTTATTTGGCGTAATCAAAACTCCAATTTTATCGAACTAATTAAATTTTTCATGGATTTTATCTAAGTGATTAAATTTTTCGTGGATTTTAAATTAAACATTCAAAATCGTTAGAGCTTTAAATAGCTCTAACTGATTGCTCACATTGGGAGTTTTTGACTGTCGCATAAAACACAATTATTTTACCTTGATTTAATGATATGCAACAAGTCAAGTATAATTATTAATTACAGGGTATTAGTGAAAATAACGTGTGCAATGCAGTGCATCTTAAGACCATGCAATTAAAAGAAATCATTGGATGCATTGCATAGTATTCTTTAAATACATAGTTCATCTAAAGAATCTTTAACGGTTGATAAAATAGTCTACTTGAAGTCATTTTAGTCATGATCATTGACTTAGTAAATAGGGGAGCTAATTGTTAAGGCTTTTTTTGACAGTCGAGATACATCGAAATATGTGTTGTTCCCTAGTTAATTATCTTGTTACATTAAGTGTACCACCTGGTCCTGATACTCACAGTGGGTAATAAATATGATAGTATGTTTGGTGTTTATAAGAGGGTAGCTAGAAGATTTAACGGATCCTTTTGTGTACATCCCCTGCCTTTGATAGGTAATAATACCTACCTACTTACCTATGGTAGTTTTTAATGTACAACGTTCTACGTTTGAAACTAATGCACTATCCAACGAATCATTTATAAGAACGTTTCGCATTAAAAACGGTGTGTTGCAGTAGCGTATCCCTTACCTCACACGTGTGTATTTTTGGTCGTATGTCAAAAATAGAGTGTTTTTTCCCGCGCGTTTTTTTCCCTTACTTCATTAGATTGAAGTCGGTGGTAGCAATGCGGTTTTAGAATCTGAAGTTGAACTTTTACCCCATTCACAACGGTACAGCTACCTGTGGAAAGGGATAGCATAAAGCCTTCCGTTCGTTTCAACCGACGGACGTCCAGTGCAGCAGTACTATCCATCCCAATAACTAACTATCCATCTCAGTAAGAGTAACTATACGCGCTACAGAAAAATCGTCAATTTTCATAAATAGAGTGTGATTGCGCGATTCTTAAAAGATAACCAAAGCTAAAACACTTTAATTACGAGGGCATTAATGTTGGAGAAACGTCTCCTGAGAAACTACAATGATTTCCAACGGACACGATCCGTTTTCCGTGACCCTCTTAGTGACGTCAGTCCATCCAGTCGAAGGTCTGCCAACACTGCGATTTCCCATGCGAAGTCGCCACTCCAGCACTTTGGGTCCCCCACGTCCGTTGGTTCTACGCGGTTGTGCCGCGCACATTGCCACTTCAGCTTCGCGAATCGTAATGTATGTCGGTGACTCTGGTTCGTCTGTGGATCTCCTCATTTCTGATCACGTAGAGATACTCCGAACATAGCTCTCTCCATCGCCCGTTGAGTGACTCTGAGCCTTCTCATGAGGCCCATGTTATGTACCTAGTGAATAACAGCATTAAAGTCTTTAGTAGTGTGCTATCTCTTTTCGACCGTAACAATGTGAATGGGATGTGAAAGGCTCTAAAACCGAATTGCTTTGAATGTGTGAGTAAGGGACGCTAGTGGTTAATGTTGATTGGCTATGTCCCGCTCTATGGCGTTGTGGCGTATGGCGGCTTTATGGCGCGGGGTAGCGACGCGAGGCCGCGCGGCCGCGGATTCCCGTGGGCAATACACCGCGGTCCCTCGGCAGCCCGACACCTCCTAGCACACTCCCGGTACTTCTCCTGGGTCTGATTAGTATGAATTATAAACCCATATGTGGCAGGCCAGCAGGTGTAACCATGTCAGCTTATCTATTCTATTTCTACGATCGCTATTGGAACGAAATTCGGAAAATGTATGCAATGTCGCATTCTATCATGACGTATCGATGACAAACGTTAATCTCATCCATTTTTTGGATTTCGTTTTATTTCCACAACAGAAATAGAATCGATAAGGTCACATGGTTGCAGCTGCTGGTCTACTAGGTAAACATATCGGTTTCTCGGATCTCAGCCACTTTTTAACAATACGACTCAGGTTTAGAACGACAAAAATAAATAGTGTCGATAGCTGATGCCGATGCGGCTCAAAGTGCTCCAAGACACTGAGGGGAAGGAACTGGCCAATTTTACTAAGAACTTGAGGCCGGGACTGATCTTTTAAAAATACTCGTATTACATTTTTTCAAATAAGAGAGTTCAAAAGAGAAATTGGGGAACTTTACCAACTATATATCAAGTTACGAATATTATAATTATTATTTGTAACGAACGTACTTACAAGTCATGGATTTCCAACACAAGCTATCCATTATAATGGAGAGTCCATACTACGCACTAAATGGTCCTACTTCGCCAATCTGTAGACGCATGTAGGTACAACTTGTCTAAAGTACGGGGACCTATGGGTATTCAACAAATAATGAGAAAAATTATAATGTATCGGTATCATCAAAAAACAGAGTAACCGTTGATGCGACAAGCACAGACCCCTTCCCCTCGGTGGCTTGCGGCGCGCGGTCGCCGTACGGTCGTCGTGCAGTCGCCGTGCGGTCGCCGTGCTGTCGCCGTGCGGTCGCCGGATGGTCGCCGGACGGTCACCGGACGGTCGCCGTGCGGTCGCCGTGCGGTCGCCGTGCGGTCGCCGGACGGTCGCCGTGCGGTCGCTGTACGGTCGCCGTGCGGTCGCCGTGCGGTCGCCGTGCGGTCGCCGCGCGGCTGCCGCTGACGCAGCGTTTGTCCACAGCTCGCGCGGAGGCGCCGCACCGCACGCTGTTCGCGCGGCTCGGTATCCGCAAGCCGTCCGTGTCGGGGCTCGCGCACGCGCGCACGGCGCGCACCTTTAGTTTGGACGATCTGTTAAAGCCACCGCCCGGACGTAAGGAGTGGAGCGCGCTCCTACCCGTGCACTCCGTGACACCCGCCCAACCCATCGCGGGCTAGGGTTGCCACTATCCCATCCTATATGCTGATCTCACTCCAACGGCCTCCCTCAGAGAAAAAAGCGTTTTATTTACGTACAAAATCTTTACGTTAAACTAGGTAATAGGTAGGTTTTTACTGCCAATTATATTGTTAACAGAAAATTTGCAAATCAAAATTGAGGGGTCTCATATACCTAAAACATCAAAAGCTTAGTGAAGTTAAAAAAAATCGCTTTCGATTACGATTTTCACTGATAGTACAATTGAAAAAGAGGGCAAAACGCATCAATAAAATCTTGTGCTTGAAGATATCAGAACAGTAAAGTTCTCAGTTCAGATAAATTCTGAAAATGTTTATAAAGAAAACCAGTGTACTTTCGAAATTGTGGCAACCCTACTCCCATTGCTCATGTCGCTTCCCTTTCTCTCGATGTTGTATAATTTAATATCGCCAATGGTTTTTACTGGAACCTTTATTTTCTTTAATTTCTTTAAACTTCATAGAGTTTACTGTTTTGTCCTTC
The DNA here is from genome assembly GCA_963855885.1 of Coenonympha glycerion. Lineage (NCBI taxonomy): Eukaryota > Metazoa > Arthropoda > Insecta > Lepidoptera > Nymphalidae > Coenonympha > Coenonympha glycerion. The sequence goes on along the minus strand of OY979636.1, from coordinate 14,850,595 downwards.
TGAACGTCATTATCATCATAAGATATAACATCTTTTAAATGGCAGACTAAAGAGCCAATTACTCAATGATTTTTTCCTTTTTCAGACTCTTCTTTATCCGTCTTTTCACTTTTTTGTTTTCTATGTACATGTCCCGATTTTTAACTTTTATCAAAAATAAAACAGCTTTCTGAACAGTAACATGGCCATTTGACAAAAATCAACCATCTCTTAATCATCATATCATAATCATCTATAACATTTAGAGCATTCACAGCGGAGCGCGCGGTGTATATGAGCTACATTACTGTTACTTGAATGTTCCCCTGAATGATATATGGTGTGGAATGCTATACCCTGAACGGTCCCTACCGACCATCGATGTGTGCACCCTTGACTATGCAACAACACTTATCTCTTGTAGACGCTCCTTCCTTCGTTAGCACCTTTTTAGATCGTCCAAATTTTCTTCCAAATCTTTTATCGTCAATTTTACTGTTCTATCAATTACTTGCTACAACTTTTGCAACATCTTCAGCTATATCATTGACGATATAAAGTTTGGTACTTCCAACATGAATGTCGCTTAAGCATGTTTTTGGACATTGTTCTGCTATTCTATCTTTACGTGTCCCTTCATATTAATACCACTTGTTGTTTGTAGTTCAATGTTATTAGTATTAGAGATTATTTATGCGAATATAACGCATAACTCTGTCCTTCAAGGTTGTATAGCTATTTGACAAAAATATGATACAACGCAAAATTAGTAGATGTTATGATTAAATTCATTAGAGTCATGCATGTTAACAGAATAAATAACTATACAATTAACACTATATTACGTTATACATACTACATATTCATCTATAAACGTTTCTAAATTTCACTACACTTATACAAGTTCTATTATAACTGGAATATTTAAATTGGCACGTCAATCTTACTACACTATACTTGGTGATTTGATACTTAATTTATAGCACTACCCCTAAAGAATTGGCTTCCACTAGATGCACTAACCTTGATAATAATATAATCAAAGGCATGATAGTGATTCCTAAAAAGCCTTACGAAAGACTGTTTTTCAATAAATTAATCATTTGTTACTTCAGTACTATCATTAACATTCAGTGTCGTAATGTAGTTATTGTAGTTGTTTTGCTTGTGTTTTAAATACCTATAACATAAATTCCAATTTACGCAGGCACGCCATCGCCGCGTAAAAAACGAAATAACTCGACTCCGACGAAGAAAAACGCAGCCGAAAAAAAACAAATCCTTCAACAGCTCATAAGCCCATCGCCAGCGAATGACCATTCAAAGAAAATAACCATGGGAGAGTTGATACAGATGTCCGAAAAAAGGACGTTAAGTACGGTAGAAAGTGCACCAGCTTTCGTAGAGTATTCCATGCACAATAAAGACACTTCGTTTGCTAGTGAAGCATCCTCGCCGTCTACTTCTCCGTCGATGCGACAGGTATCTGATCCTAAATTGGAGAAGAAAGTGACTTTTGCGAGATTATTAAACAAAGTGTCCGCAGAAATGAGCTCCAGTTCTGATGTAGACATGGTGAACACTATAGCGATACCCATGGCAGTCATAGCCGATAGAACGATTAAAACAAAGGCGTCCAGTACTCCACCCTCGCCGGGTGTAGAAGTTCGATCTCCTCACAGTACATCGAGTAATCAAGGAAGTGATTCTATGTCTAGTCTCGATTTAACATTAGCGCACGCTGCTCTGAAGAAGTATTCTCGGTAAGACATGTCCGTAAAAGCTGTTACTTTTATTCCAACTCCATTTAGTGGAATTTGGTTTTTCAAATATTCCTCAATCAACCTTTACGTTATCAGGAACATAATATTATAAAATGCAAAATTAAAAAACATTATATGCTGCTTTCGTATATAATTAATCTTTTAGTAAGATTTATCTATTAAAAATATATTTCAAGATTCTATAGGTCTTTTACTTCAATTGCTTGACTTAATTAGGGCTTTTCGTATTTTATCTCTCTAATAGTTAATACTTACGTTTTAGAACCCCAAAAATCTCCAGTGCTGATTCGATTTTGGCGATGTTCCGCAACTTCTCGTCATCGTCAGCGGCGCTGGTATCACGTGCGTCATCAGGCGGTATATCAGCATCTAGCACTCCCTCAGCGTCCTCACCGCAAGATGATACTGTTGATGCTGATGATCTTTCGATCGCCTCTTCTCACATACCTTCATTAGCGCCAGATTCTCCTGTTCTGAGACCACATAACACTATTGAAATACAGGTAATTAAATCATGCGTTAATGCTCATGTTAATCATGCTGATTGTCTAAAATGAGTTGTATTAAGCGAACACCGACCACAAATCTCCACCATTCCCACAAAAGAACCTAGATCCAATGAATTTGAAGGGCGGAGACCACGGAGAACTAAACTACAAATGATTCTTAAAACTCTGACTAGATACGAGTACATAGCGTTTTTATTAAACACCACGACACACAGCACATTAAATTGAGTACAAAATGACACACTTACACTTGACAAAAAAAAACGTAAAGGAGCTCTTGTAGATTGTGTTTTACAACAAAATCTCTTTTTAGGTCGTGGATCCCCTCAGTTCTCATAAGTCAGCTACTTCTGGCAACCTCCTACATCCCCCATCCATCCTTCTCGAAGTGCCTAGCAGCATCAACAAGTGTCTCTCACCCATACGTGAACTCCCCACTCCTTTGCCCACTCCTCTTCCTACTCCCCTGCCGACTCCTTTACCTTCGCCTCGGATGCCCAAAAAGATGGAACCAGATGCTAAGAGCGATTCAACTGTGACGTGTATCTCACCGAGCGAAGACGAGTTGGATGACATCAGACCTGATAAAATGGACCGACCGACCTCTGGACTAAGATTAAAGGTAACAAATCACACATTTTACACGCTCTCGAATAATAAAACAAATTTAAAACAAAAAAACTTCAAATCTCGTCAAACTACCCTTGAATCTTTTCCAATAAAAATGTTCGCCTATGTCGTACATATACATAATGAAAATTTAAGACTTTTATGGTTTCCTTATGGATGCCATTGTCAGAACTGGACCAAATTGAAAGCATAAAAATTGGTTCAACCAGTCGAAAATTCTGAAGTAACAAACAAAAAAATAGGCAAATTGAGAACCTTTTACTTTTTTGACAACGGTTAAAAAGTGCTATTTTCATGATTTTAATATGAAGTTGTGATAAACATGACTAAAATGTACATAGGCACTAACTTTATTTTAGTCAAGTTTGTTACCGGAAGCATTGTAATTATCATATTATCATCATTGTCATAAAGAAAATCCATACTGTTTTTGTTTCAGTTAAGACAACCAGTTGCAAGCACAGACACCCCAACGCCGTCCACCCACGTAACAGACTCTCCAAGCCCTAGCTTCACTCATAGCCAAGACTCTGAACGAGAAATGTCTTCCCCGTCACCCGCTCCACCTTCTTTAAGAGTTCCAGTTCTCACCATAGAGCGACCTTCACCAGGGTCTCCTCCACCTAGAAGAACACCTCCTCATTTGGACTTCCAGCCGCCCCCTTTGATAACAGTCACATACAACGCTTCCGAAGAGTCTGATGAACCACTGTCTCCGAGACCTCCTCCTCCAACAGCAAACATGTGCTATTTAAGTCCATTTTCAATGTCAGCGAGAGGAGAACGAGCTCCATCAGAATCAAACTTATCATCATCAGGATATAGTTCTATGGCAAGTCCTGGTCCTTCGAGATGTGGGTCTAGCAATCCTTTATGCCCATCTGAGATGGAAGATCCAGGGTCCGGTGGGGGTCCATCCTGTTTTCAAACCAGAAGACGCCCACTTATGAAAACTAACTCAAGCCCAGCAACATCCAATGACGCTGGAAACGAAAGGAGAAGAGGTAGATCTGATTCCGAAACTTTGTCCGATGATCCATTGCTAGAGTCAAATGATGAAGGTATAGGCACGGATGAGAGAGTAGACGACGTTCCTTCGAGTGCGAAGGAAATGGAACATCTAGCTGCGTTGAAGGAAACTTTGGAAATACCAACAGCAAGTTTATGCTCCCCCACTGGAGTCACTAAGTGTACAATCGTCAAGTGCATAAGTGTCGAAAGAGGTTTGGATGAAAGGGCTAGTCTTAAACCCCCCATTTTGTTCTCGGACTGCAGCCGCCCACTAAGCCCAGTGAGTTCGAGAAGCGAAAGTCCTTTAAGTGATAAAACTGGACTTGGAAGATTCTCTCCACAATTTTACGGAAGACAGTTACCATTTACAGATTCCGATGGGCTTTATGACTTTCCTAGCTCGGAATGCGTCAAAGGGGGTTATTGTAAAAACGGTAGCACTTCTCACAGAAAGGCTGGTCGAAGAAGAGACAGAAGAACATCTAGGACGACGTCTCATGAAGTCTCTGGAGCAGCAAAGTCCACATTGCCTCACATGCCTCATTCTATGCACAATTTATTAGAGGTAAGTATTCTTGCTTTTTCTTCAATTATTTTTACCAGATGGCAAGATTTTTTGCTGAATCAGCCTGGATGGATCCCATCACATTTTCAGATAGGTATTCAGCAGAAAATCAATAATTAGATATTAATGCGAAACATTACTGTGTCTGTAAAAAGCAATGTAAAGGGTGAAATAATATTTACTGTAGGTGCACTAACTTAAAGTCGGGCGATCGTCAATACTATATTCGTTTTCACAATCCACTATAAAGTCTTCTATATGATTTTACGAAGCATCGCCAAGCTTGTTCAGATTATAAAAAAAAAGATTCCGACGAATTGAGAACCCCCTCCTTTTTTTGAAGTCGGTTAATAAGCAATGATTTCCAGGTTCCTTTATGCACACAAAACCGTGGTCGCAAGGGTGGGAGGCGAAGGTCGAGATCGCAAGCGCCCGCGCTAGCAACCTCTTCGTCTTCTGAAGAGTCTGTGTCTAACGCTTCGGTAGCATCAGTCGCTTCAGCGAGGGAGCTTAGACTGCCGGATTATGAGATGCAGGTTAAAAATCAACCACTTCTATTCACAGAATACGATATGAGGTCTCGCAGGGCATTTGAACCCTTAGTGAAGCGTTCAGACGCACTGTGAGACCTTATAAAGTATTGTTTGTTGTGAATTTAGTCCATCAGTTGGTATTCTGTCTTTTGCAATTATCGCACATTTCTATATTGTGGTATTTTTTATAACACAAAACATTTTTTGATTTTCAAACCATAATCCAAATATTTAATGTTACCTACAACATTAAATATTTGGATTATGGTTTGATTTTCTAATTTAAGGCACAATAATTTTATTAACTCCCCTTTTCTAGTCGTGTGTCTATAGATCGCACAATTTTATGTATCTAAAGGAAATTAGGTCAAGATTTTTAACGGTACCCTAATTAGGTACTACATTTATTAGCAAAGTCATAGGTGCCAATTTTGGTGTACAAATTCTCTAAACTAATTTAACACGTTTGAAAATAGTGCTGTCTTTTTTCATGGAGAGTATTTCTAAATTAGTTTAGAGATTTTGCACAAGAGAATTGGCATCCCAGTACCTATAGCTTGACCGCTATAAACTTGGCCCTCCCATGGTCTGCGGGACGCAGGGCGGGAGCTACTCTACCACCTATTTCTATTCTATGGATTAAACATTCTATACAATTCAGGCTAGGTTCACTGTGGATCCATAGAATAGGGATCAGTACACTTTACTAATCAGCTGTCAGAGACTGACGTGAATTACGCTACACACGATGATATTAATCTTGCGACGTGGATAATGATACTTAAGAAAATACCATAGGCGAATTCTCAAGATACGAGCTATTACATCGTATCGTGTACAGCCGATCGCACACCCGCCCTGCGTCCCGCAGACCATGGGAGGGCCAAGTTTATAGCGGTCAAGCTATAAAACCTTTTTCCCAATAGGCTGTAATTCTTTCTCCTATTGATACCTACATTAATTATTATATTCTACTTGACCTAAAATCTTTTAAAAGTGTGTTTAACTATGTTCAGCAACACTGTTTACGTTACTACCAACTTCCATCTTAAAGTACCTACAACCCCGCTCTTACTTTTGCTATGAACTCTCGAGTGAAGGGTCAATGTCATCATCGGGAATGCGGAAGCTTAAATTCGAATTCACCTGTCAAAATGCTGTTGAGTTACAAAAACTAACCGGTACTACGTGAATAGTTGTGCAGCTTGTTTTGTTCAGTTTTCGCTACGTTTAGTGTATGTTTGCAGCCAGAACCCACGAGGCTCAAGAAACCGCTGCGGAGGCAAAAATGCAGGAGCTCTGAGGTGAATGATGGAGACCTGATAAATGTCAACTGACTTTTTAATTAAGAGAAATAATAATTAATTAAATAAAAATTGTTTAATAAAAACAATCTTAACGACCATGAAAATTTGGGGTACGGGGCCAAGTAAATATATAATTTCTTTGGTTCACTAACATAATATACTTACAGTCCGTTCGTTTATCAGGTACCTACCCAGATTTAGTTGCTAAAAGCTTCTTTGTTATACCTATGTTGTTTCTATAATCAATTTTGTATCTATAATCCTCAGTAAAAATTACGTCGACACAACCTTTTTCAATAGATTTTATAATAATGTTTTTAATATTATAAATGTGTAAGATTTTATGTTATTTACGCAATCATGTCCCTTCTACTGAGCTGATTTATGATGAAAATATAATAAACAAAGGCATAAACATCTTATTCCCCGGCTTAATATATATACTTAGGAGTATTCTTTTATCCCGGAAAATCCCACAGCGATGTTCACGGGATTTTGAAGACACAGAAACGTTTTTTAGTACTTCAAATTGCCATAGCAAACTTGTTGGATAAAGGGGAATCCACGCGAAGCTGCGGGAACGGTTATTCTTAATAAATACTGCGATTATGACAATCTTCATGTATGTAATGAAAGAATATGTATAGAGTAGCTATAAAATACATTTCTTTCAGGATACATCTTCCAAGATCTCGTCGAGTTTAGATCTAACGGAAGACTCGAGGAAGCCGGTCAAAGTGAACAAACTGCGGACTATCGGGAATCAGATAAGGTGCTTAACAAAAGCTTTATTTTTGTTATTAGTTGAATAATTATATCTTTTTAGTCTATCTATTTTTTGCACACTTTTGTTCTTGGATATTATAACTCTTAACCTTGTTATAAACAATAATAACAACAAGTATAAAAGTGAAATAATATATTATGTTATGTGTTCCTCGCTCGCTTCACTCATGATTAAATTATGGGCATTGTATATTGCTAACTACGCAATTTTCCATTCATTCCCTCACTTGCGTTCATTCAGATGAACTCACTTTCCAGATTCCTCCGCCGCTTAGAAAAAAGCCTCAAAATGAAAGAAAGCTACCCGGCGATATCCGACGACGAAGGCGACGAGTCCTCAAGTGTGACCTCACCTTTACTCACAGGGAGGAAGGAGTTTAGCCGGGTGCCGTGTCATGCTATTTCCGCCCCTCTTTTAGGGGCAGCAAGGCCGAAAATCACACGGCAAAGGAGGTACGACAAGTCGTTATTGAATGAGGACACAAGGACGTTAAGTGCTGCGCCAGATCATGATACCTCCGATTAGTTTAATACGAGTAACATCACAAAGATAAATCGGTAAAAAAAGTTTATGTACGCCATTTTGTATGAAGAAAACACAGACTAGGCATCACTCCGTTTATTCCTGTCAAGTGTCGGTTTCTTAATCTGTTAAGGGGCTTGTGAACTACAATGTCTCCATTCATTCAAAATAACAAATCATTAGTAATTCGTGCATATATTTGGATCATGCTGTGGTGTTATTCGGATTCATATAGTAATAATCTATGCTCCTGGCCATATTTGGTTCGGAAATACTTCTTTAAAACGAAATAATAATCAATTTTGATCAAAATTTTTATAACTTTGGTCGAGTTCCGTAATACCAAAAATTATGAATGAAAACTTGTAACTTTCTTTATTAACTGGTGTTTTTCTTTAGCTGGACCATAAAAACTGTGCTCCTGAACTAATGCGACGTGAGATAGTGTTGTTTTTATTACAAAACAAATAAGTAGCAAACATGTCCTCTTTGACATAAAAATAAGCAAAACTAAATTCGTTTACATTTTCGTTTAACAAAAGTATTTCGGAACCACATATGGCCAGGAGCATAGATTATTACTATATGAACCCGAATAACACCACAACATGATCGAAAATTGCACGAAATACAAATGATTTTGGTATTACGTTTGTATGGGAGACACCGTGGGTCAGAAGACTCTTAAGACTGTTTTCTACAATTTTTTGCTATAAAAAACTAAATTTAAGAACTGTTTTTTTTTTCGTCTATCAACTGTACCGCCGCCATTTAAAACGTTTCGCAGAAAACATATTGTCTATGAAAAGCCAAGTACCTACGCTAGAGGAAAACCGGTCAATCTTTTTCCTGCTGTCTGTGGTATAAGGCAATATAATAAAAAAATGTGTAAGTGATCTTAGTTCTTAAATACCTAAGGAGCATGCCACGGGTGTGCCCGAGAAATTAGATTTTTTGTGGTTTTTCACGATTTTTAAGCTAATAAGACATAATAGGCTTATGGCAGTCAAATTGCGGGAATTCCAGTATCGTCTTCACGTGTTCATATATAAATCTCTGCCTAAAAGTGTCGAGTTAAAGAAATTAATCTGAGATTTGCGAGTTACTCACTTAAAACTCTTTGCTCGGACTATTTTCCTAGGATAGACATTTTTATGCAAACATTTTGATATAAACATGTAAAGAAGTAACTGCCATTGTCGCAAAATGACTGCCATACGCCTATTATGTGTAATTAGCGTACAAATTGGAAAAAAACACGAAAATTTTGAATTTCGCGGGCAGACCTGTTGAGAAAATTTTGTGTTTTCGGAGAATTTATTAAAATCTATAAAAATGTAGACGTGGCGTATGTTACAACAGCAGCGTGAAATAGGACGAAATGTATATTAACGTTATGAAAAGTTTTTTAGTGTGTTATACGTTGTATTTCAAGTATACAAAATTCTAATCTATTGTGATAATATAATGTAATATAATATGGCACGGACAGTGAACATGCAGTAGTATTGTTATTATGTAGGATACATTTTTAATACATTATATTGTAAATAAGGTCTGTTAACTTATAAATTTCCAAAAGTTTGACGCTGAATACCTAATGATCAAGGAAAGATTAACATTTAGTTTTGCTTATCATATTATAACGATTATTAAAAATAATAATCGAGTGTGACAGACGGACGGATGGACGGACGGACGGACGGAGAAAGTCTTACCATAAGGGTTCCATTTTTATCATTATGGTATGGAACCCTAAAAAAGTTGCCACAGATGAATAATCTGAGGATATTGCACCTTTCTCACCATCTTTTTGAAAATTGCCTCAATATTTTGATTTTGAAGTGATCTTTAATCAATTAATAACAAAAAACACCTAAATTTTCGTTATATTTTATGCTGACGTCACTATGAATGCTAAAGGAACAAACAAATCAACATTGGAATTTTGTAAGCAAACAGACTTTGATACATTTTCATTTCTCTTTTCGTTACGTTTTGGTGTCTTCAATTTTCGATAGTTACCATTATATATTATTATAGTTAGGTGAAACTGTGTAAATTATTCCTTATAGCAATAACTTATTTTATAGATTCGTAAGTTAACTGTTTTATTACGATTATAGATAGATGTAGGTTTAATATAAACTTATCTTATGAATAAACTTAAAAGATTCTGTTCAGTTAGCGGTGAAAGTAAAACTTTACATACTACTTAAATATTAATTTTGTTAGAGTTTTCAGATGGCAATTGGGAAAATTCTTAACAATTTCCGTATTAATATAAGAGCCACCAAAAATAAACTAAAAGTGAACTAGAATCATATGGATCACATAACAAGAAATTAAAAATAAAATAAAAGCACCAACGCCAAGCAGAGAGCCAGAATTTTGTAAAAAAAATATTGCGAAAAATCATATTTTTTTGTTACAAAATCACTCGTATATAATTTTTAATTTTTAATTCAAGTATATAATTTTTCCATAGGTCATCTAAAACTCTAATATTATAAGCTCGCACCACGTGTGCTGTTTATTTGAAGTTTGCACTTTGCTAACTATAATTTCTTGTTGAATATTTAAAAATCTATTGTATAAAAGAGGGGTTTTTGTAAATATTTTTAAACGTATTGCTCAAATGCATATTTTGTGAGTTGTCTTTTGTGCACTATTTGCTACTTTGTAAATACATGAACTATTGTTTGATATTGTAAATACCGGGATATGAGAGAAACATTTCTTTCTGCGTAAATAGGTTATATTTGCTAAAGACTTGTTTAAGCTGATTATATTGAAATTGCCGACAATGTGAAAAAAATTGCCACAATTTATTATTAATAAAAAAAAATTGGACGAGCAATATTTTAGGGGCATAAAATACAACGCATTTTACCACGTAATTACGTTCTATAATAAATACTGTTTCTCGTTTCATAATAAATAAATAAATAGATTACTCTATAATTTTACTCTACAGTTTGGATACCATTTTTGTTGTATTTCAAATAATTAAGTATGCCAATTTTTCACATTTATAATAATGTAGTAGAATTAATAGTTGATTAATAATATAAGTTAGTACATTTTAAAACCTCTAGATTCGCATGATTTTTTTTTCTAATTGGTATCAAGCAAATTCCTCGAATCATAATTTTACTGTTATAAATAAAATATGAAGCTATTTTTTTTTTTTGTATAATTTGAGGCTTTTATTGTTGTAAACGAAAACAAATGTGATGGATACGTAGGTATTTTACAGAGTTGGCAATTTCGAGATGATCAGAGTTAAATATGTTAGTTCGTAAGTTCGAAAACAAATCGAAAGGCCCAAAAAAATTCGTATACCAAAATGCACAATTACTATTACCTAATTCTATTGTACAATCATAAATTGTATAAAATATTAAGCACATGTGTTTAGCTAAATAAAAACATTCATACTCGTTCAAATACTTTATAGATTATCCGAAAAACTGGCATTTTTTTTAAAACGCGCAATCACCACAGAAGATAAAATTCTTCTTGCATAAATCCATAAATATACTAATAACGTGAAGTAAAATACTTATTTCTATATCAATGGAAACAAGAAAATGCACACACGTTTTGAACTTAAAATTAGATGAAAACTATATATACATAGGTACTTTCTTGAACGATTTGGCCTTCCGTTCTAAAACTGAATTTAGTGATATATAGTAGGTAAGTAGTATTTTTGCTTTATTTTTTTTTGTGTCTTTTCAAAAACGTGTAGGACCTTGTCCAGAAATCGCCGCAAACCTCTCGCATGTATCACGCACGACTGTTGCGCCAACAAGGAGCGTGCCAATTTGGAGTTTGAGACTTATCGAATTTGTGTTCTTCTAGACAAGGTCTAAATAGGCAACCTATGTACCTACTTACTTGTAAACGCTATCGTAATGGCACTTCCAGCAATAATTACATGTGATCGAATTGTTCAAAGACTGACGTTTTATGTGTACTCGTGTCAGCCAAGCTAAGGTTTGATTTTATAAAAAAAAACATTAACAGATACCTGTGCTAGTCTAGCGATTCGCGTATTGTTTAGGGCTTAGGCACTCTGTATATATCTCACTCCACCACAAACTTCACCTAAGCCTGACGTTATAGCTTGACCGCTATAAACTTGGCCCTCCCATGGTCTGCGGGACGCGGGGCGGGTGTGCGATCGGCTATACACGATACAATGTAATGACTCTCATCTTGAGAATTCGCCTATGGTAGGTATTTTCTTAAGTATGTATCCACGTCGCAAGATTAATATCATCGTGTGTAGCGGAATTCACGTCAGTCTCTGACAGCTAATTAGGAGAGTGCACTTATCCCTATACTATGGATCCACAGTGAACCAAGCCTGAATTGTATAGAATGTTTAATCCATAGGATAAAGATCAGTGGTGGAGTAGCTCCCGCCCCGCGCCCCGCAGACCATGGGAGGGCCAAGTTTATAGCGGTCTAGCTATAGTAGGCGTAAGCGGAGGAAGGGAAGCCAGGTGAATTTTTCACGTGTAGTCTGCGTAAAGACGCGAATGCCGCGAAGTTTTAAAAAAAAGCACACATCATTTGTGATATTATCATCTTACTAACATGAGTTACAAATTAATTCACAGTATCGTTTCCTAGAAACACTAGCAATGAAAAGTTTTGTAAGTAGTTGCCTACACTATTGAAAAACGATTTAAAATCAAACCTTGACTTCTAAATGTATCTAAGTATAATAATATCTGTTAGTCTTTTATATTCACCTACCTAAGGTACAGTGGGCATGCCGTCAAATTTACTCTTAATAAATAGGTATTTTGTAACTAAACGACGATAAATGAAATAATTTAATTGTAAATTGAAAAAATGAGTTAAGTAACTAAAGTCTATAAAAATGTAATTGCATCGGAATTGAAACTTTTGTAAAGTTGATAGTAAGCCTGCTTGAAAATGATTAATTGAATGTACCTATATCGCCGTAAAATTTGGTAATTACCTCTAGTTAAGTTTGGTTTTACAGCAAAATATATGTAACTCAAAATGCCTATTTTTTGATGCACACAGCACTATATATCTTTCATAATATATTTCATCTATATATTCATAGTATCTAATTAATTCGCTGTATTTATTTAATTTATCTCGATATTGCTCATAATAATTAAATAATTATATGTATCATCTTATGGCTTACCGTGATAGTGTTACTGTTAACAATATATATTAAATTAATAAGTAATGGCCTGTTTTTGAGACTGATTTTCTAAAACTTATCCTAAACTTTGCTGTATTATTTTACATCTTTGCAAATATTTTTGATTTTGACCGTATTTTGACTAAGCTTTCTTAACAATTTTAACGTTTTCCCTTTACTATAACGAAACGATAATTTTTTCATTTTTTTTCATATTTTTCTTAAAATGAAGAATCAAAGAATAAACAACAAAAACTCATAAATATTAGAAGCTATAGTATCAGCTAAAAAATTTGAAAATAATAGATATAAATAGTGGTTTTATTTAGTTAAAACGGTTAATAGGTGACGATTTTTTATGGTTTCCACATTTTTCAGATTTAACTGCGTCATGAAATTAAATAGGATAGTTAATATAATATCTATAAAAAACCTAAATATTTTTTTTGTCTTCATAATTTTGTGTACTTCAGTTTACAACATTTTGGAATTAAAAAATAAAACTTTACAATATATATAAAATAAAACATAAAATATTAACTATTACATAGGTAATATAATATTGTAGGACCATTAATCTAACTTAAGTTCACTTACAATGTAAGAATAAAGTGCACCTTTTAAGATTAAGATATTTCTAAGATCACAATGAATAAAATATTACATTCGATGCTTTTCATCAAATAATAGTTAAGTACCTAATTACCTATAATGATTTGAATATTCAGCCTAAACAGAAAGTTCATAAAAAATCTTTTTTGAAATAAACATCGCCATAACTAAAACTTATTTATTATTTGATGTAGTATTTTTTTATAAATTATAAAAAAATATCGTGTGGTATTTTTTATAAATTATAAAAAAATACTACCTACATGATATATCAGTAATAATCGATATAGTAGGTATAATAATGGGTTTTAATAATAATTTGTCCCTTACATCCGTTTTTATTAATAACTATGAAACGTTGTCACTTGTCAGTGAAATCTGCTCCAACTGTCAAATACCTGTCAGTCTTCTGTGTCAGCGAGAAGTTACAGTTCTAATGCTATTTCTAATGCGGTGTGGTGTGGTACTATCCTGGCGGCAAAAAGCGTCATTTCCTAAGTTTTGATGCCTAAGTACTTACGGTCCATTTGCACCACTGCGGAATGGAATGGAAGCTACTTTTTTTTTACAAAGCAAAATGAAGTTTATATCATATATGTCAATTGTATAACATTCAAAATTAATAATTCTTGAGAATCCGCGAGGATTTTCCGTGAGACACGCAACCTTTTTTGGCTCTTATTTAGTTTGCATCTTATGCAACTGACAAAGTTTTTATGCTATGTAAAAAAATTCGCTTGCATTCCATTCCGCCGCGGTGTAAATTGACCATGATACTTCTTATTACTTTTAGATGTTGTTTTAAATACTACTTGAATCCTTACCAAGCTATCTATTAACACTTACTGGATTATTATTTAAAATTTCTATAATAATAATAATAAAAGATGATGGATTGCATCAAACCATATCTACCTAAGTACCCACGCATAACACGACATCACTTATTTGTAGTTATTATTAATTTCCGATACAAAAATGTAACTTCATTTACTTTAATATTTTCTGTAATGTAAATAAACAAGGTTTACACTAAAGACGCATGTTATTTGTTAAGATTGTATAATCATAATGACTACCATCTTACTCACGGACATATTATTATATTGTAAAAACAAAGTAAAATAAATTTTGCTTGTTATTATTATTAAATATTGTTTTATTTAACCTATTCAAAAACATATTTTGTATCCAACTACGAGTATATACTATAGATCAATGCATATTTTTATTATATCTACAATTCGTTGATTCGAAACATGTGACAACGCAATCACTTCGCTTTTTCTTGACCTTACTTATATCTATCAGCCGAATCGAGTCGTTTGCACCACTGCGGAATGGAATGGAAGCTACTTTTTTTTTACAAAGCAAAATGAAGTTTATATCATATATGTCAATTGTATAACATTCAAAATTAATCATTCTTGAGAATCCGCGAGGATTTTCCGTGAGACACGCAACCTTTTTTGGCTCTTATTTAGTTTGCATCTTATGCAACTGACAAAGTCTTTATGCTATGTAAAAAAATTCGCTTGCATTCCATTCCGCCGCGGTGTATGTACAGGGTCGGCAGCCGTAGGGAAATGATAAGCATTTTACCCCGAGCGTATGGGGCTTTATTAAAAACATTAGTTAGATTACATTAAATACGAAACCGCTATCGCCACCGCGAGATAACTTGTGTCAGCGCCATCTAGTTTGTGGAAATACAACTTTACAATTTTTCTTCAATACAAAATTGAACATACCGCCCGCCAAGGACTAAATAGTCCTTTAAAAGAAACTAATAACAAAAATAAAAATTTAGCAATGGTTATAAACTAGAGGGTAAACACACGGGCAATTTAAATAATACATGTTAGAATCTATTCAAAAATACAAAATACTTTCGCAATTCTCTTGGTTTTATACAAAAATAGTGCTTTATATTACCGTTCAGAGCTGTATACAATAAACTTAAATAATATTAAAGGTAACATCAAACAAAATGAAAAGTGTTCAAAGAATCTTAATCAATAAAAACGAAACTTTGCTAAGCTATTGTTTCTTAAAGCTACTAATCCTTATCTGGGACCACAGGGAGAGGACAAAGTTTTGAAGCTGGACGTTGAATTAGAGCGTCTTTATAGCGAAGAGTAACCACACGCGTGATGTTATCTTTCCCAGGATGTAAGTCAACCACCTTTCCGTACAGCCATTTAGTAGGAGGCAAGTTATCCTCTCGCACTAAAACCACGTCCCCTTTTTTAATTTCGGATTTTTGGGTATTCCATTTATACCGTTGGAAAAAATATGTCAGGTACTCTTGAGACCATCTCTTCCAAAAAGTTTGGAGCATTTTTTGGGTTAGTTGCCATCTACGCAAAGTATTCATTTGGGTTGGTTCATAATTATAATCAGGTGCGGTTAATAGCGATTCACCAACCAAAAAATGCCCTGGTGTCAAAGGTGTCGGATCATCTGGATCCGGACTTGCGATCGATAATGGTCTAGAATTAAGGCAAGCTTCCACTTGAGTAAGAACTGTCGCTAATTCTTCGTATGTAAGAGTCGAATCACCTATTATTCTGCGAAGATGATGTTTAGTGCTCTTTATTCCAGCTTCCCACAGGCCTCCGAAATTAGGTGCATGGGGCGGAATAAAGTGCCATTCGGTGCCATTGTTAGCTAAAGATGAAGCGATGTCGCTGACAATTGAGGAACGTTCATTTGCGAACAACTGCTTTAACTCTCTTGACGCACCCACAAAATTAGTTCCGTTGTCACTCCACATATGACTGCAGCGCCCTCTACGAGCAACAAACCGTTTAAATGCTGAAAGAAATCCTTCCGACGTGAGATCTGACACGGCTTCAATGTGGACTGCTCGCGTGGCCATACATATAAAAAGACATATATAGCCCTTGTAAGACTTGTGTCCTCTTCCTTTAGAAACACGGATGTTAATGGGGCCCGCGTAGTCCACCCCAGAATTAACAAAGGGTTTTCCTGGTGTTACTCGACAAGCTGGTAACTGGCCCATCAACTGTGACTGAAGTTTTGCGGCATTGCGAATACAAGGTACGCAATTGTGTATGTGAGCTTTAACTGTATTTTTCAATCTTATTATCCAATATTTTGATCGGATATAACTGCATGTCAGCTGTTGTCCTCCATGAAGGGTTTTTTCGTGTGCGTCCGCAACGATCAATTTCGCGAGATGAGATTCTCCGGAAATAATAATTGGATGTTTGCTATATTCAGGTACATATGAGTTTTCAAGACGACCTCCAACTCGTAATATTCCATATTTGTCCAAAAACGGGTTTAGCGACAATAGTTTACTCTTTTTAGGAACAGTTTGTGTTTTCAGTAAACTATCTATAGTTTCGCCGAATGAATGCCTTTGGTTTTGACGAATACAGCTGGTAAGCGATTTTTGCAATTCCTTGAATGTGAGATAAGGTAATGGCTTATCCCTTACTAAGGTGGAACCTTTCAAACGTAGGAATCTTCGGCAGTATGCAACAACTCGAATAAGTTTGCGTAAGGATGAAAACTTTGAAAATAATTCCAAGTCATTTATTTCTTCAACTGGGGCTATAAAGGCCTTTATTGTTCTCGACTCTAAATCTGTCTTTGTGCATATAGAACTAGGTTTGACATATTCAATAGTTTCGTTACGTAGCCAGTGTGGACCAGTCTTCCATAAATCACTGTCAAGTAACTCTGTCGAAGTCATACCACGAGAAGCGCAATCCGCCGGGTTTTCTTTCGTGTTCACATATCCCCACTGGCATGCATCCATTCGCGTTAGTATTTCAGACGTGCGGTTTGCTACGAATGTTTTCCATCGGCTCGGATGATCGCTAAGCCAAGCCAAGACAATAGTCGAATCCGTCCACGCATGTAAATCAGCTTTATTTACTTTCAAAACTTCAGCGACTTCAATTAGTAATTTAGTGACTAGTAAGGCTCCGCATAACTCCAGGCGTGGTATGGATACTTGTTTGATAGGAGCAACCTTAGTTTTAGCTGTTACTAGGTGAGATTCCACTTGACCATCAGATGAGACGCATCGTATGTAAACTGATGCAGCATAAGCTACGTTTGATGCATCACAAAATCCATGCAATTCCACATGCTTATCATCGTTCGATTTATGCACCCATCTAGGTAACTGGAAATGCACCAATTTACTTAGTTCAGCCCTGTAGCAATACCACTCTTTAATTTGTTCATCCGATACCTTATCGTCCCAGTCTAGCCCAGTTAACCACAGTTTCTGAATAAAAATCTTTGCCGTTATAATACATGGGGCAATCCATCCTATAGGATCAAATAAACGGCTTATTTCAGAAATTATTTCTCTTTTAGTTTTAGGGGTGGATGATGGGTCGAGTTTAACCGTGTAGTCAAATGTATCCGAGTGCTGATTCCAGGTAAGCCCTAAGATTTTGGTGACATTACCCTCTTCCTTGACTTCAACGGCCTTGCCAGTGACTTCCGTTAAGGATTTTACGATTTCTCGTTTGTTACTGGCCCACTTTTGTAGTGTAAAACCACCTTTTTCTAATAAAGAATTTAATTGATTATAAATTTCAACTGCATCCCTTTCTGATTGGCAACCAGTCATGAGATCGTCCATGTAGAAATCTGTTTTCACTCTTTCTGCAGCTAAAGGAAAGTTACAGCCTTCATCGACTGCTATTTGTTGTAAAGCCTTGACAGCTAAGTATGGGGCACATGATGTTCCGAAAGTCACTCTTAACAGCCTATAGTCTTTAACTTCAGAATTAGGGCTGTCACGCCAAACTATTCTTTGATAATCTACGTGCTTCTCTGCCACTTTGATTTGTCTGTACATCTTGACGATATCTGCCGTAAGGCAAATCGGGTGGAGTCGCCAGCGCATAATGATGTGCCGTAGCTCGGGTTGCAAAGTTGGGCCAACCATCAAGGTGTCATTAAGAGACACTCCATTTGCACTGCGGTCAGAGGCATTAAATACCACACGGGTTTTTGTTGTGCTTTTATCCATTCTAATCACTGCATGATGCGGAAGCCAGACTTTATTGCCGTCTTTAGTAGATTCTATTTCAGGTTTGACTTCTTCCATATGGCCAAGGGAAATATATTCCCTTATAACTTCTGCATAATCTTTTCTCTGTTCTGGGCTCTTTGCTAATCTCCGTTCAAGGCTCAATAGTCGCTTTACTGCAACAGACCTTGTATCCCCAAAGCTTCCAAATGAATTTGCCTTTTGGCGGAATGGCAATTCTACGACGTAACGTCCAGACTCGTCTCTGGTCGTAGTGGCATGAAAATGTTCTTCGCATAATTTCTCTTCGGGCGTCAATACTTTATCTTCTGTCCAATTAGGCTCACTTTCTAGTTCCCAAAATCGCTTGATTAGTTCATTTGATTCTAAGATAACGTGCATACTCGAAATAATGTTGTGGTTAATTGTGGTTTTGACCAGACTGTTTTCTACCTGACCCGACAGTACCCATCCTAGATACGTATCCTGAGCAATAATTGATCCATTAGGAGCTTTAATTAATCCCTGTTTCAGAATACGGCAATACACCTCGGCACCCAATAAAATGTCTATTTTATTGGGGGTGTTATACTGTGGGTCAGCAAGGGCAACCTGACTTAGCTCTGCCCAATAGGGCAGGGCAATTTTCCTTTCGGGTAAAACTGAAGTGACTTTCTGCAATACATGAGCCTTAATCTCGAGTTCAAACGTTGGGTCATGAAGTGATTGCATGTTTACCATCACGATATGCTTAGATATAACGTCACTATGACCTCCACCTAGTCCGGATATTTGACTTTTTTCAGCATTTTTTTCTAAGCGTAGCAGCTGAACAGCTGCTTCTGAGATAAAGGACGCTTGAGAACCTTGATCTAATAGAGCTCTCAATACAAAGTGCTTTTTATTTACTGATTGAACCTTTATTAGTGCAGTTGCTAATAAGGTTTGACGACGCGTTTGCCCCATCGCCAAGTGGGACGCAATATTATTGGCCTCATACACCGGACTGATTTCTTGCTCTTCTTGGGTTTGCTCATCATCTTCATTTATTGCCCCTGCGTCTGTGGCAACTGCAACGGTATACGACCCGGTTCTTTTATGGAGTAGAGTGTGGTGTCTTTTTTGACAGATCCGGCATGTGGTGGCTACACGGCAACTTTTCTCCGTATGATTAACGCCGAGACAGTTAAAGCAAAGTCCCAGCGATTTTACTATATCCTGGCGTTTCTGTACGTCTTCTTTGTTAAATTTATTACATGAGAATAATTTATGATGTTCAGTGCAGAGAGGACAAGTTACATTTGAAATGGCATGCAAGGATTTTGAGTTATAATGCGTAGAGGGAGTACTCTTAGGTTTAGTTTTGGCAGGCTCAACGAATTCTAACGCACGAAACCGACCTTCTAAAAATTCCTTTAAATGGGAAAATGTTGGTAGCTCTTCACTTAGATTATTAACATGTAACTCCCACTGTTTACGCGTCTCAGCATCCAACTTCAGACTAACAATGTAAATTATGATGATGTCCCAAGATTCCACATTAATACCTAAATTAGACATTTCGTGCATACAGTCGGATGTTGTATCTACGAGGTCATTGAGACCATTTGAGGATTCATTAGACATGACACGTTGATTAAATAACCGTTTAAGAATACAATTTGCCATAAACCGCTTATTGTCATATCGACTTTTCAACATTTCCCAACATTTGGAGTAATTCGCTTGTGTTATAGGGATGTGCTTTATTAATTGTTCAGCTTCTCCCTTTACTTGGGTTTTCAAATAGTGAAGGCGCTGGACGTCATCTAAAGTCTCGTTGCTATCGACTAAAGATCTTTAAATGACGACCATTCCGAATAATTACCACTAAAAACAGGAATACATATTTTAGGTAACCTAACAACTGAGTTCTTAGTTGAGTTGCATACAGAAGAATCGAAGTTCGCATTGGTTTTATTGGATGGAGTCAACAACGCCTTTAACTCGCTCTTGTAGACCAAATAACTTTCATAGCCTCCATCGAAGACGTTGCTTTCGAAATATCCGCTTTCTTCCAATTCTTCGGTTTCATAATTGGCAATTATGCATTCGTGCTTGTTGATAAATCTTTTTATCAACTCTTCTAATCCTTCTAATCTGGCCGTAATGTACGATTCGGTTATCCTGTCTTTAGGGGACTTTTTAAAATTTGTTCTTCCCCTTTCTATCTGATTTTTCAGATCATGCATCACTCGTAAATCAGCTTCCATCCTTTCTATTTATTGGTATCGTAATCAAATTTCGATTTCAAATGTTAAGCTCAAAATTGTTCTAAGCAGTTGAAAAATTTTTTGTTGAAATATTCTAAGTCCCAAACTTTGAAATTTTTCTAAGTCCAAAATTTTTTCTAAGTGTTTGGAGGTTGAATATCGCGAGGAAATCGGGCATAGGTTCCCCGTCTTATCGTTTTTACGCGAATTATTCTAAGTCTAGCGAAACACTTTAAAATTTTACAAGTCTCTTTCATGCATTATTTTTACCAAGTTATTCACTCACTGCTTATAAGGTTTAAATTTGCTTACTCACAGTTTTTGTTGCACTTTACCACTTCACCACATTCGAACTTCCCGCTCGTTGTCCTCTGGAATGTTGTCCGATCTCTCCACCAGGTGGCGCCACTAATGCCTTGTCTTCTGACAGCTGTCACTTACTTAATAATTTACTGATTTGCAGTTTAAAAATTTTATTTGCTCACTTAACTGTGAATGAATTAATAATTAATGGACAAGTGTAATTCCCAAATTTCTTTGGTCAAAAAACGCTCCGACTTAGAAGGACCTTGTACAGGGTCGGCAGCCGTAGGGAAATGATAAGCATTTTACCCCGAGCGTATGGGGCTTTATTAAAAACATTAGTTAGATTACATTAAATACGAAACCGCTATCGCCACCGCGAGATAACTTGTGTCAGCGCCATCTAGTTTGTGGAAATACAACTTTACAATTTTTCTTCAATACAAAATTGAACAGTGTAAATTGACCATAATACTTCTTATTACTTTTAGATGTTGTTTTAAATACTACTTGAATCCTTACCAAGCTATCTATTAACACTTACTGGATTATTATTTAAAATTTCTATAATAATAATAATAAAAGATGATGGATTGCATCAAACCATATCTACCTAAGTACCCACGCATAACACGACATCACTTATTTGTAGTTATTATTAATTTCCGATACAAAAATGTAACTTCATTTACTTTAATATTTTCTGTAATGTAAATAAACAAGGTTTACACTAAAGACGCATGTTATTTGTTAAGATTGTATAATCATAATGACTACCATCTTACTCACGGACATATTATTATATTGTAAAAACAAAGTAAAATTATTATTAAATATTGTTTTATTTAACCTATTCAAAAACATATTTTGTATCCAACTACGAGTATATACTATAGATCAATGCATATTTTTATTATATCTACAATTCGTTGATTCGAAACATGTGACAACGCAATCACTTCGCTTTTTCTTGACCTTACTTATATCTATCAGCCGAATCGAGTCGTTCTTGAACAACTGAATGCCGGAGTTCACTTCGTAATGTCACATTGCCTTGTCAAAGGACATGGCCGAAACTGGTATGGAGCTGGAAAAAAATTTTCATGGCCATCGACAAACAGTATATGTCATATTAAAGCTGATAATTATGTCTTTACAATCGTTTCAGTTTTATGATCGAAAACAGGCGAGAGACATAATATCAGCATAACAACTTTCAACAAAATGCGCCTAAATATTTTTAATAGCAATGATTTTTTATTAAAATATTATGCGTATGTAAATTATTTTTTTATATTACAATGCTTAGAAAATGCGAGTAAACATTGTGAATAACAATTTTTTAGTCAAAAAATCATTTTTACTAAAAATATTTAGGCGCATTCAAGTTGTTATGCTGATATTATGTCTCTCGCCTGTTTTCTGATCATAAAAATTAAACGATTGTAAAGACATAATTAAAAGGCTGAATATGACGTACTGTCTGTCAATGGCCATGAATATTTTTTTCCGAGGGCAGAATCCGGTCATGTCATTTACGGAGCAAAGAATGAATAATACAGCGTAGATATTTGGGTAATTATTGTTTGCTTGCAAAACTAATTGCCAACGAAAAATACGCCCTCTATGACCGAAAAACTAATTAAAATTAGAATTTTTGGGATGGGATTTCCCCTTAAATTTTAACAAGAGCTCTGAATAAATAAAAGAAGTTGCTTCATTCAAAATTATTTATTGCATTTGTACATTATAAGTTACGTTATAAATTATTTATTTAATTATTATGAACATACTATAAATTACAAAGTTTTTTTTTAATGTGGTACTGTACTTGAAATCACAGTATTTGTTTTACCTATAAAGTCAAGACTCTACTCATTCACTGATTCACCATCGCCCATTTCAAAACGTTGAAGCCAAAAACTTTCACAAAGTTAATACTCTCAAGTATTTTGTGATATTACCTCGGATCACGCAAGTGAAGTGATCACAGTGATAGGTCAGTTAGTGAAACTAATTAGTTAGTGAATAAATAAATATTATTATTTGTAAATTAGGAAGGAACTACCAAATCGCGGTAAACAATAAATAGAGACTATAATAGTCTGTAATAAATTGTTTTTTTTTTTATATCTATATGACATGAATTGTACTGTTTAGTAAATATTTACAAAAAGGGGTTACAAATTGTAACAAAAAGTATTACAAATACGTACATCGTAATGTTATAACTAGATTAAAAATAAATCACACTGAAAAAAGAATTTAAACTAAATAAGCTCTTAGCGTAGGTATAATAACTAATGACTTTTTAGTAGGGGGAGGTTTTCCCATAAACAAAACATTTAAAGAAAAAAATGTTTAAAAAAAAGCTTAACTCCAAATATCACAACATTTAATATTAATGATAAAATTATTATGTACATTATTAAGATATTTTCTTTTTGGGTTTCTTACTAGTCAAGAAGACCCAATTAAAAAGTTTTGTTTCAAATAACTTGCATTATATTTGTAAAAACTTATTTATAAAACCAAATTGTATAAAACACCGCGTAAAATCGTTATTTCCTTTTATTTTGAAAAAAATCAGCCTCAAAGAAAATGCACTTATTATGCAAAATTAAACTTTCAAGACCATATAAATTGACTTTACCACCGTTCGAACAATTTCTGAAATGGATCTAATACTGAAAAGTTCTAATACTTTTGTAATTATTTCGTACTATTATTATTATTTCGTACATTAAGAACCGAAAAAATTCTTAGTGAACAAAGAATTGGGTTATGACTGCAATTTTTTTATTGCTGTATTATAAACTAATTGGATCAAAATCCAACCATCCTAAATCCAAAAATTAAAACATGGTTGTTTAACTGCCCAAGCTCAAGACATGCCATCTTGTATACCGATCAGGGGCCACATTATCTCTTATATCAGTATTATTGTAATATTGTTTTACAATTTTCATACTGACATTGTATGAATATGACAAAACAATATTACGTACAGTACAGTGGTACGCCCCAGAACTAAAATAATCGCCAGAAAAATGGCAAAATAGCTTAAACATACCATAGCATATACTCCGTTCGATCTGTACTCAAATTGCTAGAAAGATGACAAAATTAAGGTAAAACATTGCCTACACTTCATGTACGAGTATACCAACCAATACTAAAATCGCCAGAAAGATGGCAAAATTAACTTAAAACATACCATCATGTATTCCGATCGGTACCAAAATCGCGAGAAAGATGGCGAAATTCCTCAAAACTAACTTCCAATCATCCGGAACAGCGTAGGGTAAAATTATCGCCGTCAGCTTATGTATTTCGTGCGCCGTGAAAATGAATATATACGACGTTAAAATCAAATTAAGGATAGGTGCGCCTGGTATTAGGACTAGCACTCCGTGAGTGTCAGCTGCTAGCCATATGTGGGACTGACTAGCGAATAACTCTAAAGTTATCGTCCCAAACCAGGCGAAGAGGCTCGAATGCCTCGTCCTTAAGGCGCCGGAGACGTTTCTAAGTAGGATATAGCTAACAATAGGTAAGAATGTAACATAGCTGTGTATCTCGTTGCAGTCGAAAGTGTTTGTGCAGAAGAATGTGAAAGTTACGTAGCTGCCGAGGCCGATGAAGGCTAGGAGAGTCGCCGATAGAGATATGCCGGGTGTGAAAAGGTTGCTGTGGTTGTTGTCGTCCAGTAAATTGTACCGTTGCGCGAGGAGGTAGGCTGTGGCGACTATTATTCCATAGGCCATTGAGTACCTAGAACAAAAAAATTGATTGTTTCTAAAGTCGGTTTAAGGGCATTAATTTTACGTCA
This sequence comes from Coenonympha glycerion, assembly GCA_963855885.1. Classification (NCBI taxonomy): domain Eukaryota; kingdom Metazoa; phylum Arthropoda; class Insecta; order Lepidoptera; family Nymphalidae; genus Coenonympha; species Coenonympha glycerion. The sequence continues at coordinate 14,825,749 of OY979636.1, read as the reverse complement.
TAACGTCATAAAGATAGATGCGTCACAAGCCGAACGCTTAGGCCGATCGTGCCTCTCTATCGCTTGTTCTGCGCTCTCGCTTTTTTGGAACTTGACAATATGAGTCATGTTATTTCGACGTTCATCGATTTATAAGATGCTGGTGCCAATTGTGTTGTACAAAATCTTTAAACTAATTTGACGCGTCTAAAATAGTGTCATATTTTTCAAAATGCTCCCCATTAAAAAGGAAAACATTTTAAGACGCGTCAAATTAGTTTAGAGATTTTGTACAACAGAATTGGCACTATTATCACCACAAAATTTAGTTATGGCAATGGTCAAATATAAAGACCATGGAAAATCAAATGTCACTTACATGTCTTAGAAAATCATTGATCTATAAGTCTTACCTCTTTGTAGAAAATATATACAGGATTGTAAACGGCAAATGGCAACCATGCACTGGCCCCCAAAATGTTTATTGAGAATGTTTACAGCGAATCAGAAATTCGTAGGAATTTTAATAGATGGCACTACTTTTGCTTTTATGAAAAAAGGTTGATCAGGAAAGGAAAGGAAGATTTAGGTGTTGCGGCCCTACTAGCCCGCGAAATTAAAATTTTATTTAATTTTTCGCAAATATTAGACTAACTACACATTGTAGATTTATGGCAATGTATTTTTCGGGCCTACTTTTTATGCATCTACACGTTTTTAATAGAAACTTTGCCCGAAAGTTCCCACTCATCTCATATTGGTTCCCGAAAGATAATTTTTTTGCAGTTTCCCAGATTTCGAGCTATCGGGAACCAATATCAAGTAAATGAGTATTGCTGAGCAAAGTTTATATTAAAAACATGTAGATGCATAAATGTTGTGCCCGCAAAACTCATTGCAATTAGCCTTCGATGTATAATTAGCCCATTAGAAAAACTAAATAAAATTTGAATTTTCGCGCCCGGATGTTACCCATCGCCTTTAATCAAAAGGATCATACATTTTTTAGGGTTCCATATCAAAATGGTAAAAATGGAACCCTTACAGTGAGACTTTCTCCGTCCGTTCGTCCGTCCGTCCGTCCGTCCGTCCGTCCGTCCGTCCGTCTGTCACACTCGATTATTTCAGTAACTATTAAAGCTATCGACCTGAAATTTGGAACAGATATAGGTAATTGCGGCGCGACGTTATTGCAATCATAAAAAATTGAAAATCTTTTTTATTTTTATTTAATAAGGGGGGAAAACCGGGTCATCAAAATTTCAAAATGAGATAACAATATTGAGTGGGGTATCATATGAAAAGGCGTTACTTGTGTATTCTAAAACCGATTTTTATTTATTTTTATGCCTGATAGTGTTCGATTTATTGGGCAAACTGTCGAAAAAAATACCGTTCCCCCCCTTATCCCCGCAGTTTACCAATCGAAAAATCTGAAATAATTATGATCAATAGAAGTAAACGTATATTTTACAGGAAAAATAAAATCAACTCTCTAACTATTATACTTTTTTAATACAGTTGCTCAAAAAGTGGCGTATTGCAGGGACGTATAGCGTTCGGGATGTGGGCTATTACATACTCGTGCTTTTTTTTACCTTTCCCGAACTCGTGCGTTATCTTTCCCAACTGTCAAAATAATGTCTATTAAAAAGAAAAACCAACCATGAAGTTTTTACTAAAAAAATCATAGAAGTTTTTATGATTCATGCAAATACGTATATTTCTAAAAAGAAGCTACTAATTTGTTTCAATATCAGATTTGATTGAATGAGTTTGGTTAGGTTTCATTTCATCTCATTAAATTTCATTTTCATTTCATATCAATAAAAAAAATTCTACTTGGCTGTATGGGCATAGTTCCCTTTGCGTACCAGAATATTATTTAGTCTATGACCAAATTTTTTTTTTATTTTTTTTTTAAATCACCAGAATGGGTGAAGAAAAAAAAACTGCTTATATTCTACGGTTGGCGCCATTTTTCAGAAATTTTCTTTGCGAGTTTAGTTGTTTGTTGCACAAAATGCTTCGGAGAACATTTTACCGGAAAAGTCAAAAAGTCGCTACATATCTACATACGACGAATTTATTGCGTGGAGAGAAGAGAAAAAAGCAAATAGTTTTTCAGAAAATGTTAAGTTAGTTGAGTTTATTGTGTTTTTATTATTTTATTAAATTGGTTCATTTTTTCGCAACTGTATTAAAAATAATCGTTCAGTACACGTGCGAAACCGTCATTGCAACTTGTTCCGACTGTCAACCCTCGCCTTCGGCTGCGCCTCGGCTCGGGTAGACATTTGTCGGGACTCTTTGCAATAACAGCCTTTCCGCACTTGTAATGAAATATACTATTTTAGATAATAACAATAAACCAGCAAAAACAAAGTTATGTTTGCGGTTTGCCAACAAAAGTACCTATATGTAAATTTTACTCGTTGATTCATGAACCAAAGTGATTCTTTTAATGTTTAACTTCTTTTATGGTATGGAACCCTCGGTGCGCGAGTCCGACTCGCACTTGGCCGGTTTTTTTTTAATTTCGCAGCGGCATTGTTCTAATAGAAACGATAAGGTAACGTGGCTACAGCTACTTGACGCATCATCATCATGGCTAAGACAGTCAACTCACCGATCCTGCTTCCAGTCCAGCCACCACTGGTGGATGTCATCGTCAGCGTTGACGAACAGCGCCTTCCACGGGCGGGTGACGAAGATCTTCTGGAAGAACACCTCGCTCATGTACAGGACGGTCACGATGGTGAGCAGGCCGATCACCTTCACCGCTATGTACAGGTACTGGTAGGGCTTGGTTTCCAGCGTGTGGCTGGAAGACTGCGTGATGCGGGGCGCTACTCACCGATCCTGCTTCCAGTCCAGCCACCACTGGTGGATGTCATCGTCGGCGTTGACGAACAGCGCCTTCCACGGGCGGGTGACGAAGATCTTCTGGAAGAACACCTCGCTCATGTACAGGACGGTCACGATGGTGAGCAGGCCGATCACCTTCACCGCTATGTACAGGTACTGGTAGGGCTTGGTTTCCAGCGTGTGGCTGGAAGACTGCGTGATGCGGGGCGCTACTCACCGATCCTGCTTCCAGTCCAGCCACCACTGGTGGATGTCATCGTCGGCGTTGACGAACAGCGCCTTCCACGGGCGGGTGACGAAGATCTTCTGGAAGAACACCTCGCTCATGTACAGGACGGTCACGATGGTGAGCAGGCCGATCACCTTCACCGCTATGTACAGGTAATGGTAGGGCTTCGTTTCCAGCGTGTGGCTGGAAGACTGCGTGATGCGGGGCGCTACTCACCGATCCTGCTTCCAGTCCAGCCACCACTGGTGGATGTCATCGTCGGCGTTGACGAACAGCGCCTTCCACGGGCGGGTGACGAAGATCTTCTGGAAGAACACCTCGCTCATGTACAGGACGGTCACGATGGTGAGCAGGCCGATCACCTTCACCGCTATGTACAGGTAATGGTAGGGCTTCGTTTCCAGCGTGTGGCTGGAAGACTGCGTGATGCGGGGCGCTACTCACCGATCCTGCTTCCAGTCCAGCCACCACTGGTGGATGTCATCGTCGGCGTTGACGAACAGCGCCTTCCACGGGCGGGTGACGAAGATCTTCTGGAAGAACACCTCGCTCATGTACAGGACGGTCACGATGGTGAGCAGGCCGATCACCTTCACCGCTATGTACAGGTACTGGTAGGGCTTGGTTTCCAGCGTGTGGCTGGAAGACTGCGTGATGCGGGGCGCTACTCACCGATCCTGCTTCCAGTCCAGCCACCACTGGTGGATGTCATCGTCGGCGTTGACGAACAGCGCCTTCCACGGGCGGGTGACGAAGATCTTCTGGAAGAACACCTCGCTCATGTACAGGACGGTCACGATGGTGAGCAGGTCGATCACCTTCACCGCTATGTACAGGTACTGGTAGGGCTTGGTTTCCAGCGTGTGGCTGGAAGACTGCGTGATGCGGGGCGCTACTCACCGATCCTGCTTCCAGTCCAGCCACCACTGGTGGATGTCATCGTCGGCGTTGACGAACAGCGCCTTCCACGGGCGGGTGACGAAGATCTTCTGGAAGAACACCTCGCTCATGTACAGGACGGTCACGATGGTGAGCAGGCCGATCACCTTCACCGCTATGTACAGGTAATGGTAGGGCTTCGTTTCCAGCGTGTGGCTGGAAGACTGCGTGATGCGGGGCGCTACTCACCGATCCTGCTTCCAGTCCAGCCACCACTGGTGGATGTCATCGTCAGCGTTGACGAACAGCACCTTCCACGGGCGGGTGACGAAGATCTTCTGGAAGAACACCTCGCTCATGTACAGGACGGTCACGATGGTGAGCAGGCCGATCACCTTCACCGCTATGTACAGGTAATGGTAGGGCTTCGTTTCCAGCGTGTGGCTGGAAGACTGCGTGATGCGGGGCGCTACTCACCGATCCTGCTTCCAGTCCAGCCACCACTGGTGGATGTCATCGTCGGCGTTGACGAACAGCGCCTTCCACGGGCGGGTGACGAAGATCTTCTGGAAGAACACCTCGCTCATGTACAGGACGGTCACGATGGTGAGCAGGCCGATCACCTTCACCGCTATGTACAGGTACTGGTAGGGCTTGGTTTCCAGCGTGTGGCTGGAAGACTGCGTGATGCGGGGCGCTACTCACCGATCCTGGTTCCAGTCCAGCCACCACTGGTGGATGTCATCGTTGGCGTTGACGAACAGCGCCTTCCACGGGCGGGTGACGAAGATCTTCTGGAAGAACACCTCGCTCATGTACAGGACGGTCACGATGGTGAGCAGGCCGATCACCTTCACCGCTATGTACAGGTACTGGTAGGGCTTGGTTTCCAGCGTGTGGCTGGAAGACTGCGTGATGCGGGGCGCTACTCACCGATCCTGCTTCCAGTCCAGCCACCACTGGTGGATGTCATCGTCGGCGTTGACGAACAGCGCCTTCCACGGGCGGGTGACGAAGATCTTCTGGAAGAACACCTCGCTCATGTACAGGACGGTCACGATGGTGAGCAGGCCGATCACCTTCACCGCTATGTACAGGTACTGGTAGGGCTTGGTTTCCAGCGTGTGGCTGGAAGACTGCGTGATGCGGGGTGCTACTCACCGATCCTGCTTCCAGTCCAGCCACCACTGGTGGATGTCATCGTCGGCGTTGACGAACAGCGCCTTCCACGGGCGGGTGACGAAGATCTTCTGGAAGAACACCTCGCTCATGTACAGGACGGTCACGATGGTGAGCAGGCCGATCACCTTCACCGCTATGTACAGGTAATGGTAGGGCTTCGTTTCCAGCGTGTGGCTGGAAGACTGCGTGATGCGGGGCGCTACTCACCGATCCTGCTTCCAGTCCAGCCACCACTGGTGGATGTCATCGTCGGCGTTGACGAACAGCGCCTTCCACGGGCGGGTGACGAAGATCTTCTGGAAGAACACCTCGCTCATGTACAGGACGGTCACGATGGTGAGCAGGCCGATCACCTTCACCGCTATGTACAGGTACTGGTAGGGCTTCGTTTCCAGCGTGTGGCTGGAAGACTGCGTGATGCGGGGCGCTACTCACCGATCCTGCTTCCAGTCCAGCCACCACTGGTGGATGTCATCGTCGGCGTTGACGAACAGCGCCTTCCACGGGCGGGTGACGAAGATCTTCTGGAAGAACACCTCGCTCATGTACAGGACGGTCACGATGGTGAGCAGGCCGATCACCTTCACCGCTATGTACAGGTACTGGTAGGGCTTCGTTTCCAGCGTGTGGCTGGAAGACTGCGTGATGTGGGGCGGTAAAGCCCAGATTACGAAGAACTGAAAACATGTTTAAAATCCCATTAATATTATTAACAGTCACTTTAACTGTTTCCCATATCTCCGCCTTCATGGTTTTCACAAATCCCAGGGGAACCAAGAATTTTTCTGGAATAAACAGTAGACTATATTTTAATCCAGGCGATATATGGCTGTGTACATTTCCGATTTCAGTCAAGTCGGTTCAGTAGTTGTGACGTAATTGAGTATCAAACATGCACACTTGCACACATATTTTATTTACAAACTTTCGTATTTACTGTGATAGTTCGTGTATTTTTTACTCAAGCAGACAATTATAGCCTGGATTAAACATAAAATAAAAATCAAAAAATTAACATACCCATTTCTTTATCCCAAAAAAAATCCACGGTTCCCACAGGATTTAGAAAAAAAATCTAAACATCTTCCTTGAAAGTAGGTAAAAAGTTTGGAAAAGAGCGGTAACTGGAACGGAAATTCACAAGAGCGAATACAAAGTAATAAATTTAAAAAAATGCCAAGTTGCTAGAACATGAACACACACTAATCTGGTAAGAGTGTCCTTATATGCGTTGAACTGTTTTATTATTACTGCCGATGTACCGCCGCGACGTTAATTCCACCGGACCAGAAAAGTGGTTCTATTTTAGTCTCAAGTTAGTGGGCCTAAAAATAGCACTATCCCTTTCGCAACAGTACGTGTGGAAAGGGATAGCAATACTCCTAAAGACTTCAAAAAACACTTACCAGAGTATACCAAAACGACACCAGCGGTATGAAGCTGTAGAACTGATAGGGCCTGTTCATCGTCAGGCACAGAACTACTGTGAGGAAGTTCAGTCGGAAGATAACTCGGAAGTATCTGACCAGGCCAGTATCCCCGGTCTTCCAGGTGTAGTACAAGTGTCCGTACCCCGTCAGGAACAGGTATGAGGACACGAGGGCCCTGACCATCATGTAGATGGGCAGGACCTTGCTGGCACCTGTGACCTGGTACACCAGAATGACCAGTTGCATCCAGCCCTTCCACTCATTGGTTTGTTCACGGTGGAGTACTCTTGAGTGGCTGGAAGAAATGTTTCAACATTACAAGTTCGTACTTGATTGCATCTGATAGTACGAGTAAGTGAAGATCCAGCAAAAGATGTTATCATACTTATTCAAAAGGGTTAAATAGCCCCTAACGGTTGCTACACAGCATCGCACCGGAACGCTTAATCACTTGCCGGTACGACTTAACCAATAGGGTGGTAACCAGGCGCGTTCGAAACTTCCCGGCAGATCAGATTTGAGCCTTAGAAATTATAGAAAAGGGAAATTATAAAACTCCAAACTGGCCTGTGACATGAAAGAAACAAGGTGACCGAAAAGATCGTCTAAGCGGTTAAGTTGAATTTTTTAGTTCTAAAACAACTCTAGTCTATTTAGCTGTGGCTAGTTACCAGACTATTCTTTAAAACTTAAGATTTCTGTATGATCCCACGGCGAACCTAATTTCCTAGTTCTTCCAAGTTCCTTGTAAAATATATGGTCATCCAATTAAAAACGAATTTGCCTGAATATAAACAAGTCTAATAGATACGACTATAATAGAAACGTTTTATAAAACATCCTCACCTACTAGACCTGGATTCGTCCGTAAAGAACAGCCCCAACGCGAAAACATAACCAACTGGAAGCCAGAAGCTCCACTCTGAGTAATACTTGTTCTCCTTCATGAAGAAATTGGTTCTATCGCAGAGGTAGAAGTACGCCATTATCATGCCCAGCTTGGCGATGGCGGCCATCGCAGAGGGAGCTTCGACGGCTACTGTCTGGTTGACCAGGGAGTACCCTTCCATGCGCTGCTTGAAGCCCTGCGACCAGCGCCACACCCAGCGAATTCCAGCTAGCACTGCGCTAGAAAGACAATGAGATGTTAAGGGGGCCGTCTTATGCCTAGTTATAATAGATATGACTCCCGGGAAATGCTTCTCACAAATCTTAGCCACTGGCGAGCAGTGGCTAAGATCCTGCGCCATCCCCCTCCAGACTTCTTCAGCTGAAAGCTTCATCTTACCCATTCCCCAGTCCTTACTTTCTTTTCATCCCATGGGTCCTAAAACTTGTGATCTGTCTATCTCTACTTTCTGGACTGGTTGGAATACTTTATTTCAGTAAATTGTTAAATTTACGCAAGTAGGTCGGTAGGACTCTTTCGGCAAGTTTTCGGTAGCACTCTTCGTGAATGAGATGTAGTTACACTTTAGGCCTAGAATTACACTTGCGTTTTATCTCGGAAAATTCGACAGTTCACATCGGAAAGAACGCATGCCGTCGTTGAAGTTCATGCGGTTGTTGCAGAACATGTTGAGCAGGATCTGAGGGTTGACTCACCACAGCAGGAACAGCGCGAAGGTGAGCAGTTGCAGCTGAGTGCAGGGCTCCGGCTGCGCGCAGCAGGTGCCGTCGTTGAGGTTCATGTGGTCGTTGCAGAACATGTTGAGCAAGATCTGAGGGTTGACTCACCACAGCAGGAACAGCGCGAAGGTGAGCAGTTGCAGCTGAGTGCAGGGCTCCGGCTGCGCGCAGCAGGTGCCGTCGTTGAGGTTCATGTGGTCGTTGCAGAACATGTTGAGCAGGATCTGAGGGTTGACTCACCACAGCAAGAACAGCGCGAAGGTGAGCAGTTGCAGCTGAGTGCAGGGCTCCGGCTGCGCGCAGCAGGTGCCGTCGTTGAAGTTCATGTGGTCGTTGCAGAACATGTTGAGCAGGATCTGCGCGGAGTGCCGCAGCGCCGTGGGGCTGATGCTGAGCCCATCAGCCGAAGACGCCGCGGCGGAGGCAAGGCGCGCAGAGTTCCACAGCTTCGTCTCACTGTGTTGCAGGATCTGAAGAAAAAACCAATATGGTTAGTTAAAAGGCCTTCATATTGCTAAAAGAAAGCAAATCCTTAAAGTTGAAGCTGTTTAATGATAAGCTTTTACTTTTTTAAGCAGACTTTTCTTAATAGTCTGCAATTTCTTGCGATCGTCATCCTGAGAAGTCTGTTAAGTCTCATTAAAGAAATTTCCCAATGGCCATAATTCTTCAAACTGATACACAGTAACACTTGCTTCACAACAGAATATCTGATACTATGCCACACCATGGTACCCATCTGGGAGGTACTTATAGCAGAATATTATAGCCATACAAATCTATGCCCTAAAATCAGTCTGGAAGACATAATCTCAAGTAAACTGACCTCCAAAGCTGCTTTATTGTAAGCATCAATGTCAGCATTGCTTATTTTCGTGTCGCTCTTCAACTTGGAGACATCAACCGCTTCCATCATCTTCCAAAGCACCTGCGTGCCCCGAGAAGCCAGGGAATCTACAGGCTGCACCAGCTGGGTGAGGTTCCTTTTATACTCTTCCAGCATGAGGTCTGTGATGTTACGGTTCTTGACCAATTGTAAGCCTGCACTCGCTACTATTACTGATGGTGGTCTGTCTGAATGTTGCCTGAAAGAACACTATCCATAAAATATTATGCTTTTTATATCTTTGTAAAAAGACAGCTGAGACTCTATCTTCAGCACTTAAACATTGAATGATTGATATTTATGTAACTGCATCACCAAACTAGCTGTGTCTCCCAATTATTTTGTTATTATTAGTTTTCTAAATTGCCTCACACTGTAGAAGCGAAAACACATCAAGGCATCAAGTCAAGGCAGTGTGAGGCCTTAGCCCTTTCTTGTCTCAACTGGATATGGGCACGCGGTAGACAAATCATGTTTTTTTCTTTTTAGTTTCTGGTGTCACAGTTTACATGGGCTCCCATGTTTACATGGGGGCACACAGTTATCTAGTTGGTGCCCATTTCTGGATTGTTATGTTTGGGCTAATAATCTGGTATTTGTTGTCTAAGCGATGGAAGCTTCAGTCATTGTTCTAATAGTGTCCACATTGTTTTTATGTGTGGTATTATGATATGAAATAGAAATATTTTTCTTTCTTTCAAATCAGAGAATCACCCTGGAGATTAAGCACTTACCATGTTCTGAATTGTTCTACCATTGTCTTAGAAACATCGTCACTCCATATAAAGGTGACGGACAATCTCAGTTTACTATCCACATAAGTATAATTGGGCATGTGGTGGTCCGCTGTGGAGTATGACGAATCTATATCTAGTCTTGTCTTTATTACACCTACAACGAAAAATAAAATAAAGTCTCGATATTTCGTGAGGATGCTCCAGTGTCAGGGTGGAAATACATACAAAGAATGATAATGAGAGTGTCCCCCATGTACAATAAAAGAATCAAAATATGCAAATGATCCAGAAAGGAAGAGAGAAATGAAAAAGCTTAGGTAAAGAGTTTGATCATGGATTGTGATGAAAATATTCAAAAAAACCTAGGAAGGTTTCAAAGTAGGTTTTACATCATCTAGAGCCAATTTTACACAATACAAAATTACAAACTAGTATTGTTGTGTAATGTAGATGTTATTGTATTAACTTGAAAGGGTTATATTAACCCTGTAAATTAACCCCATTTTTGATTTGCAAAATTTCAACTTTCTAGATCCAATCTTTTGAGCTGGGCAACAATGAGTCAGAGATTAAATCAAGTCTTTTCCATTAACTTACCTATAAAGTATTCATACAGCTGTTCAAGCCTTGAATCTCCAATGAAGGCAAAACTGTTATATTTTCCCCAAAAGGCCAAATACCTCAAACATCTTCTTGCATCTGTTTTTGAGTACTTATGTAACATGCAACCGTACGGTTGCCATTCATGGTCTCCTTTGTATCTTCCTGATGACAGCAACCAGGTACAAGAGTCAGGGCCTGGAAAAAAATTCAACATTATTCAACGTTGTCACTAGTTCTAACGGTGGCTGCCTAATTGAGGCAGTGATTAATAAACTTGGAATACATCTAAAAAACCATCTGGTGTTGTTAATGATACTCCATGCCTTGTTAAATGATCCAGATTTTCATGAACATTTTTGTGTAATTTTGCTTAATGGTTGGTTTAGATTAGTTATGGTTTAGAGGAGAGTGTAACATTTGGTGGTCAAAAAAGGTCTTGGAAGATTCAAATGAATATAATTATGACCCCAGTGTAGGATTTTATTCATTGTTCAGTCCATATCAGAGATATATACCAGGTACCATGATCTCTGATGCTGATAACAATTTGATGGTGTATCTACAGGAAATAAGATAAGAAATGAAAACGTTAGTGGTTGGTAACTTATAGCAGGGTATAGCAAAGAATGTATCGTACCATATCTTAAATGCAGTATCCCGTGGTATCCTATGAAACCAAGAACAAGAGCAAACGCCAACAGTTTCGCGTTATCAACATTTAGCTGGTCGATAAACCATTCCGCAGAACTTCGTTTGTAATGTGATCCCATTTTTTCACCAGTGGGCCTATTCTGTAACGTGGATTTTTTAGTTAATCACTGAGTGACTAACGAAAAGCTTCAATTTCGTATTCACTATGCACAAGTTACCAACTGGATTGTTATGGTTAATAACCCAATCTTAGTTAATAACTCTTAGGGCCGGGGCATGCATTTTGCCTTATATTTTTATATCGATAGATCCTAACTATCATTAAATATGTATTCACTATGTCAGAATGACAGTTAAACGTTACTAACTCAATGAAGTGAGTAACCTATTTTTAATCACTGCTAAGGAGTCGTCGTTAAAGTCCATCGCGAAGATTTTAATTAAAATTAAGTGCCATCATACAGTGTATTGAATAGTAGTAACCTACTGCAGTAATTGTAGTAGGTATCATTAGTGATTGAACTGTTAAAACTTTCCTTTAGGTATACATAACCTAAGTTTTTTTCTTAAATAGTAACGAAGGATGGCTCACGCCTTATTGCTAGTATATGCGGAAGAAGAAAGAAAAAAAAAGTTATGGCGCATACAAAAACGTAATTTGAGAGACGCCTTCAACCCATTGGAGCTGCCGGAGACCGAATTTGTAGCCAACTTTCGGCTCAACAAGGCTGGATACCAACAGGTTCTTGCTGAAGTCAACGAACGTCTCCCAGCATTAAGAAGAATTTCTGGAGTAAGAAAGGAGCTAAAAGTACGTATTATTATAATTATTAACTAGTGCCCATACCTATTACATGTGACAAAATTTTACAGTTAGATCGTACCTACTTAAGTACTGTTATTAACTAAAAAGTACCAACTTTTACTTGTTTAAGTAAATCATGTAATTTTTATTATTATAGGTCCTAGCAGCATTGCATTTCTATGCAACTGGATCATACCAGCGGCCCGTGGGGATGTCAATCTTTAACACAATCTCCCAGCCCACGTTTAGCCGGTGTCTACGTGAGGTTACCAATGCACTTAACTCCCGTGAAATATTACTCAAATTCATAAAGTTCCCTAATTCACAGGGCGAAAGAGAATTTATAATGGAAAGGTAAGTTAACACAGAAACTATGGAACATACAATGTGCTATAATTAAAAATAAATTTATATCAGTGTTTCTTTTTATATTTAGATTTATGGAAAAATTTGGTTTCCCGGGAGTCATAGGGTACATTGATGGTACTCATGTAGCCATTGTGCGTCCTACAGAGCATGAAGAAGCGTACTTTAATAGAAAACTTTACCATTCTCTTAACGTAATGATCGTAAGTACTTAGCTATCATTCTTACTATATCTTCTACATAATATATATAAGTCAGTGTTTGTAATAAATCTCCTCCAAAACGGCTTGACCAATTTTTATTAATTTGTTTGTTACATGTTCGGTACCTAGGTTTGAGAATAAGATTCAAACTATTTTTCATACCCCTATAAGAAATAATTTACATGTCAAAGCAACGTTTTCCTAGCAGTTTTTTTCATTCACGTTTTCATACAATATAATGTGAGGAGTAAGTATATTAATTGAACAAACCTTGTTGTTCTAGATCTGTGATGCAGATCTTAGGATCTTGCACGTGGATGCTTCATTTGGTGGGGCATGCCATGATAGTTTTATTTGGAATCGAAGCCGCATTAAAACTATCATGGAAGAATCGAATGATCAACGCTGCTGGTTATTAGGTAAGTGTTTACTTTGCAACTAAGTTCTGACTCTGTATTGAGTGCCTTCAGCTTTAGAAGGGACACATAATCTCAAAGGTATACTTACTAGGTATACTGCAGAAAAAATAAAAAGCACAAGTAGGTATTTCATAAAAAAAAATTAAATAAAAATAAACACCGTAAGTCTGCTATATATAATATTATCATCTACTTACCTAAACAAAATGTGAATGTAGAAGAGAAAACAAAAGCACTAAAATCATAAAGGCAAAAGTTGGTGATTTAGTAACAAACATACAAACTTTCAAATTTATTTAGATTTTAATATTTATTAGGATTATTTATTTTGCTTCTAGGTGATTCTGGGTATGCACAGCGTCCATGGATGATGACACCCATCTTGGGCGCTGCACCTGGATCCCCAGAAGATTACTATACCCAACTGCATTGTCGTGCCAGGAACACGGTGGAGCGCACTATTGGGCTATTGAAAGCTCGTTGGCGATGTTTGTTAGGCCACAGAGTGCTTCACTATGATCCAGTCATGGCAGCAAAAATAGTAAATGCCTGTGTGTGCCTACATAACATTGCCAATGAGCGCAATGTGCCGATTCCTGGTGACGACATCGAAGTGGGTATAAATAATCAGCAGCCAAACATCCTGGACACTGATGATGTGGCTGCACTAAGAGCGGAAGGTGACTCCACAAGAGCACGACTTGTTAGGAGATTATGGGATGCCAGGCCTCGTCAATGGTAAGTATATATTATTATGGCCTATGTACTATGTATATTAAATCTTGGTTAGTACATTCAGGCATGTTGCATTGGTCAGTGCTTGACCTTGTAACGGAAAACCAAATCTCTTAGTGGGCAGGTGTTTCTTCCATAATCTCAATAAAAAAAAATTATAACAATGGAAGCAATAATAAACGCATATTAAAATTTTTTCAGATTCCCCTTGGAGAACCACAATAGCTACTCAAAAAAACTGACACTATGAAGCTCTTCGTTCCGGCATGGAGTCACCTCTGGGATGGATCTACCAAATACCAGCTCGATGCATTGAACTCGGGTGCCTTAGGCTGCCAATCAACCGGAGCGGAGCGAGGCAGCGGAGCCGAGAAAAGGGGAAATATCAACCAATAGGATTGCTCCATTTAAGAGGAGCGGAGATGTTATGCAATCCTATTGGTTAATATTTCTCCGTTTCTCGGCTCCGCAGCCTCGCTCCGCTCCGGTGGATTGGCAGCCTTACGCACGCAGATCCACATCATTTCTGCCTATCAGACATGATTGTGGTCAAGCTCAAGCCTATCAATTGTAAAAAAAAATTACATAAAAAGAATCCTTGGGGAACCATTATAGTTATGAAATTTTCTGTGCATATTCAGTAGGTCTCAAAGTAGGTCGTAAGCTATTTTTTATACCCATAAGTAAAAAATAATTTAAATGGCAAAACAACGTTTGTCGGGTCAGCTAATTTTAAAATCAAATATTTCTTATTCATAAGTGCCTGTAAGGTAGGTCTGTGTGAAATAAAGAAAAAAAAGTTTAAAGTTTTAAAAATAATATTATATTAACAACATAATTAAGTTTCAGAATCACAATCAAATTATTCTTAAATCAAATATTTTCTTGTCATTCTAGTAGTTCTTATCATAAAGTAGGTGAGCCCACGACGCTAGGTTTAAGTTTCAAGAATAATTTTATAATATAATAACATAGTAATCATTATCATCATTCAATATATTATTAAACATTAATGAAATATTTGGTTTTAATAAGTGCCAGTAAATTAAGTCTTAGATGTGAAATAAACAACTTGAAGTTTTAAGTTTCAAAAATACTGTATTATAATACATTGTAATTAATGTATTACCACCATTAAATATAATATTAAATAAATTATTTTACTTTTATTTCCTTTTTATAGTGCCTTTAACTTAGGTCTATGTGAAATAAAGAAAAGTTCCAAAATTAACTGTATCAAGCAGTCTTTTCCATATTTATATATCACAATCAAATTATTATTCTTAAATCAAATATTTTCTTATCATAAATAGAAAGTTTTAAAAATAATATATTAACAACATAATTAAGTTTCAGTTATCACAATCAAATTATTATTCTTAAATCAAATATTTTCTTATCATTCTAGTAGTTCTTATCATAAAGTAGGTGAGCCCACGACGCTAGGTTTAAGTTTCTAGAATAATTTTATATTATAATAACATAGTTATCATTATCACCATTCAATATAATATTATACATAAATAAAATATTTAGTTTTAAGTCTTAGATGTGAAATAAACAACTTGAAGTTTTAAGTTTCAAAAAATACTGTATTAACAACATTGTTATATATTACCACAATTAAATATAATATTGAATATATTATTATACTTTTATCTCCTTTTCATAGTGCCTTTAACTTAGGTCTATGTGAAATAAAGAAAAGTTCCAAAAATTACCTGTATCAAGCAGTCTTTTCCATATTTTTACTTAGCGTTTGTTCAATAAATAGTCTTTATGTTCCAACTATCCTATACAAAAATAAGTTAAAAAACAAAAGTAATTACTAATCAGTAAAATATGTTATTTTTAACAAGCATTATAAAGTTATATAATTGTTCAATAAAGTAATAGGCTTAGAAAAGGATAATGACCATGGGTGTATGGAATCCTATAATCAAGCTGAATCAAATCCAAACTTTATTTTTTATAGACTACGGTTTCCATTGGCACTGTTTTATTTTCCTAGACTATTTTGGTTCTGGTTCATGAGAAAACTTGGTCATTCTCATTTGGAAAATTTGGCAAAGCAACTCACAGATGTTGTTGTGATGTTGCTAATGTTTAAGTGGCCAATTATGAAAACTTTTGTGTCTAGGTATGTAAATACATACCGTTTTGACACAAAAGTTTTCATAATTGGCTGCACTTACACTATTGCTGTTGCAATTGAAAACAAATACAATTATTTGTTTTCAATTGCAACAGCAATTTTGTTTAGCGTTACAACAACTTCTGCAAGTTGCCTCGCCAAATTTTCCAGCGCTGCTGCTGTGCGCTGTTCATTTTCCAGTCTCCTATTTTCCAAATCGTACACCCAACGTGGGGCATTGGTGTCTTCAGAAACTGAAACAAAAAATACCTGTTCACACTTGTATCAAGTTCTACTTTACAGTTTAATTATATGTTTAGAACAAATAGTTCAAAAACTACACTACCTAATTTTTGAATACTGAATTTTTGTCTAAAAAATCCATTAAAAATTAAAAAAAAATATATGTCTTATTTCTTTGCACTCATCACTATGAAATTAAAATACCTATGTTTTGTGGAATGTTTGGACCCAGCAGAAGATGTGGGATCTGAATTGTAAATCAAAATTTTTTGAAATAAATTATGAACACACACTCACATCTCACGTTCTGGCGTCCTTGATTTCTGCGGCGCGGTCGAGTCCTTCCTGCAAGTGGCAGAGATGTTATGTTGTCAGTCAGAAACATAAACAGTTACAGAAACAATTAAGTGGCACGGGCCACGGGCACTGGCTAAATCGAACGGGTATAAGGCCCTCAGCCTTGTGATATCTTTAGGTTAAGAATCTTTAGCGTTCACTCTTTTTCCACTGTAGTCCGAGTCTTTCACTTTAACCCTCATAAAAGCTCGGTTTCGAATGAAGGCGACTCGATAATACCCTAACCCGAATAATTTTCTTACACACACCCAAAGAATATATAACCTACGTTTTACAAACACCGATTTCACAAATAATGGTCAATAATAATTCATTGCTTTTATATGCAATCACAGTCACAGTAGGGAGTGATTGTTGCCGGTTGTTTTTGAGAGCTTAGTTGAGAGCACCTATAAATAGCGGATATAATGAGTCTTTATAGTACTTACTTTATCACGCAGCAGCCACAGTTACAAGAGTTACCTATTATAAAATTTAAAAAGTTATGAAAACAATGTATGATTTACTTTCTAAAAGTCATTGCATCATCATTGCATGTTTTGATTTTTGACAAACAGTAATTGCTAACTTAAATCCACAGACAAAAAATAAAAGGTTAACCGAATAAATTAGAAAGATCACATTTTCTAATATTTTAATCCTTCCAGATGGTACTATTAAATTTAGCCGGATTATATCGATAGATGTTCGCCTTGTCTCTGGTCGAATGAGTTACTAACTTGGTCGTAAAACATTAGTGAATACAAAATTAATGATCTCCTTGGTTGTTAACAAAAGTCGGTTATTAACCATATTCAAGTGACCAACTAAACCTGAGGTAAATAGAGAATAAGCCCGCAGGTACTTAATACTTTCATACACTCTTTAACCGATAAGTGACGGAATATTAATAGAGCTATCCTAGTTCCTTAGTTTTCAATCAATTTTCACGTACTTTATATGGAATATTAATTTAAAATTGTGTATTAATTTGCTCAAAACAATACAGTTTGCCGATTTTGGATTTTTTTCGCCAATTTTATGACATTGACATTTTGTCAATAATTTTCTGACAGTTGTTTAGTCGTGGGTATTATGTAGTCCTCTAAAAGATCCAACTCACTTAGTCCCACTCCGCTTTCGAACCTGATTCCTCTTATCGATTCCGACTCCTCCTAATGATTCCAACTCCCGTGCGACTCCTTTAGTCCAAATACTGAATTAGTCCTATTGATTCCGAATCCTCCTAATGATTCCAACTCCCGTGCGACTCCTCTAGTCCAAAGACTGAATTAGTCCTATTGATTCCGAATCCTCCTAATGATTCCAACTCCCGTGCGACTCCTTTAGTCCAAAGACTGAATTAATCCTAACGATACCTTTATTCACCGAACCTTTTAGACTCTTGGAGGAACGTTGTGTCGAATCGCGAGAGACGACTTTAAAAACACTTACTGAACTACTTAACTATTGCTTCCGAATAATTCCTACATTGAAAATACTTCTACAAAATTTATACTTAAGTTAAACTGCCTTATAATAATATCTTTAAATTAAATGACAAAGTTTTTAGATAGGACTTTATTTTAAGTACCTATTAGTTATTAAAATTATAATGTCTGTTTTTGAACTTGTATTTTTTCTAAAAATGGACCTAACTTTTAATATAAGTTGCATAATTACTTAGGTACGTAATTTTAAATTCTTCGTAAAAATAAACAATAAACTATAATAACACAATATGTACGAGTAAAGTTAAACGATTTTAAATTTTGTTAGGTTCTCATAAAGGCTAATATCCATTATCTACTCGCAATACAGAAGTGCGAACGAGACAGCTTGTAGCTGTCTCGTTCGCCCGATGGTACCGAAAACAAACGGAGTCATACTCGTGACACGACGTGCCGCGAAAGAGATCGCACTAACTCGAACCGCAAACGAGTCCAGGGGTAGGGACTAATTAAGCGGAGTTGGAATCGTTAGTGTGAGCTCTAGTCGTGGGTACTATGTAGTCCTCTAAAAGATCCAGCTCACTTAGTCCGAATCCACTTTCGAATCTGATTCCTCTTATCGATTCCGACTCCTCTTAATGATTCCAGCTCCCGTGCGACTCCTTTAGTCCAAAGACTGAATTAGTCCTATTGATTCCGAATCCTCCTAATGATTCCAACTCCCGTGCGGCTCCTTTAGTCCAAAGACTGAATTAGTCCTAACGATACATTTATTCACCGAACCTTTTAGACTCTCGGAGGAACGTTGTGTCGAATCGCGAGAGACGACTTTAAAAACACTTACTGAACTACTTAACTATTGCTTCCGAATAATTCCTACACTGAAAATACTTCTACAAAATTTATACTTAAGTTAAACTGCCTTATAATATCTTTAAATTAAATGACAAAGTTTTTAGATAGGACTTTATTTTAAGTACCTATTAGTTATTAAAATTATAATGTCTGTTTTTGAACTTGTATTTTTTCTAAAAATGGACCTAACTTTTAATATAAGTTGCATAATTACTTAGGTACGTAATTTTAAATTCTTCGTAAAAATAAACAATAAACTATAATAACACAATATGTACGAGTAAAGTTAAACGATTTTAAATTTTGTTAGGTTCTCATAAAGGCAGCTTGTAGCTGTCTCGTTCGCCCGATGGTACCGAAAACAAACGGAGTCATACTCGTGACACGACGTTCCGCGAAACAGATCGCACTAACTCGAACCGCAAACGAGTCCAGGAGTAGGGAATAATTAAGCGGAGTTGGAATCGTTAGTGTGAGCTCGGAGTCGTTAAGAATTTCGGCTCCGGCTGCGGATCTTATTCCTTTTAGTCACTTAGTCCGGAGTTACACACCTCTAGTGAGCTCGGAGTCGTTAAGAGTTTCGGCTCCGGCTGCGGATCTTATTCCTTTTAGTCACTTAGTCCGGAGTTACACACCTCTATTGACAACTAAGGTCGAGTGTGTACATAATTAAAAATTATTCTCCATTATACAACTTTACAATAATAAAAACAAGAAAAAAAACAAATAAAAAAATAATAATAATACTGTCGTAAGTAACGCAAAATGTGTGTTACAGTAATCAGCTCATTATTTTTAACATAACAAATCTACAAACTTTTTAAAAATTTATAATGTCTGACATACAAATAAGGGAAAAAAACAGAAAAAATATCTATTACGGTGCAAATATATAATATGAGAATGGCAACATTAGACGTCTAAATTCTACAACAGTAGTGATTATATACTCTTTGTTCTACAATGGCGGCTATGTCTCCGTCGGAGGTTTGTAAAGTTATTAAAAATATTACGAATTTACACACATTCCTTGAAATTATTTGTAATCAAAATTGACCTATAACTTCATCAATTGCCATCCTCGAATAATATTTAAATCATCATAGTTTTGTGTAAATTGCTCAAAACCCAACTATTATGACAGTTTTCTTAGATATTTCATGTCAAGATTCCTATTGTGTTCGAAAACTCCTGCATGCGCCTGATGAGTGTTTTCTTCTTGCAGCGACGATTACAGAAAGAACTGATGTCGTTAATGAAAGAACCTCCACCGGGTGTGACCGTGGACGGAGACTCGGCCAGCCAAAATCTGACACTGTGAGTGACCTATTTGAATTTACCTTTGGATCGGGTATTCTAGAATAAAAATTCTGACTGAACTGATCAGCTTATCTAGTTACTAATATGCCCTAAGCCAAGGGCTACGCAGGTTTCAGGTATAGTTTTTGGCGCCCTAACCTACCTATGTTTTTTTTATAAAATCACCACAAGAAAGTGTTATAAAGTTATCAAAACAAAATTAGTCATACATGTTTTCAAAAGATAATTGATAATATTTTTTTCTTAATTTATTTAGAGTTGCAATATCATTTTTTTCCTACAATGTTGCAATGTTTTAATTTTATCAATTAGTTGTCTTGTATATTTTGCAATATAGATCTTGTGTAAGACTGTTGTTGCTGTGAATGTGTTGCAATTTCTGTAGATATCTAGCCTTCTGTCTGTATTATCTACTATATAAAAATAAGTCGGGTTTTCCTTCCTGACGCTATAACTCCAGAATGCACGAACCGATTTCCACGGTTTTGCATTTGTTGGAAAGGTCTCGGGCTCCGTGAGGTTAATAGCAAAGAAAATTCAGGAAAAATTGCAAAAAACAGAAAAGCGGGAAAATCTTTTTTCACATACAACACCATCTCTGATACATAGCATTTACTACAAACCAATATTTTAATTGCGTCGCATCAGGCGCTGTGGGGGAAGGGACTGTGGGTAACACAGGACAAACGGGCCGGGACAAAAATATTTCTAACGCGCAACGGAGTCCGCGGGCATTGCTAGTTCCTATATAAAATTAATATTTATCGACATCTTCATAATTAATTACGTTAATCATAAAGTAAGTAACTTTCACTATTATCAAAGAGGATATTTATT
Source organism: Coenonympha glycerion (assembly GCA_963855885.1). NCBI lineage: Eukaryota > Metazoa > Arthropoda > Insecta > Lepidoptera > Nymphalidae > Coenonympha > Coenonympha glycerion. The sequence goes on along the minus strand of OY979636.1, from coordinate 14,804,972 downwards.
TAAAGGTTCTTTATGCTACTATGCACAGATTATACCTTCTGATAAGTCTCCAGTAGAACAGCCAAAATGAATAACCAATCCAAACCAGATAATTTAAATTTTGTTAAAGAAGAATGACCATAGGTCAACTTTTCTCATGAACCAAAACCAAATTATTCTAGAAAAATAAGGTAGTGTTTTTTTAAGAACCAGTGGCCTTAAGAATTTATTTTTCTACTTCTAAAGTTACTTTCTTTTCAATGCATATTTACTATCATACAGATTTAATTGTAGGTATAAATTATTTGATTGAAGTAGGTATAACTTGTTTTTATGCTTTAGAAATCTTGATGTTAATTTAAATAATTGTAGGAGTACTACTTTATCTATTGTCTATAAAAAAAGATTCCGACAAATTGACTAACCTCCTCCTTTTTTTTAAGTCGGTTAAAAATAAGGATTGGATTTAAATCAGCTTAGGCATAGGATAGGATTCCATACATCCATGGTCATTACCCTATCTATTGGACCAGCAGGGCTAGACAAAGCAACAGTCGTTTAGCGTTCACGACAGTAGACTAAAATGTATGGACAAACCACGTGACTAAAAAACCACATCACCGAATAGAGAAAAACACACTCTTTTCGAAAATCGACTACGACCATTTGGCGTTCTCGCAGACGTTGTTGATAACTTTTAGCTTACTGCATGTGACAAGCGACAGTACCAGCACAGTAGGACAGCAGTACCTACGCTACACATAGAGTAGATTCTGCTTTCATTTGTTTTGTACTGGTGGTCACGTGGTATTTCTACTGTCGTTAACACTTAACGACAAGTCACTTCGTCTAGGCCCGCTGGTAAGACAAATCTGAAAAGGATACCACACACCCTCCATCTCCCACCGTCACGCCCAAGACGTGAGCCAATTAAAAGTTCTAAAGTGACCCGTGGCGGGAATCGAACTCGCTACCTCCTACTTAAATCCGAGCGCGCGCCTCTACGAAAAATAAGGTTCTGTAAGTTAGGCCTATGTGAAAGAATAAAAAAATTTGTTTTATTTTTTCTGTCTATACCACAACATTCCGAATCTTAATTTAATCGCGGAGAATTATGGCTCGACTCGAATAGCTCAGCGGTTAGAGCACCCAGCCGCGTAAGCTGGGGGACGCCGGTTCAATTCCCGCTGCGAGTGAAATTTTCATTCGTATTTAAACTTATTCAAAAGAAGTCAAAATTATTATTTCAGAGTACAAGCACAAGCTAAACTATACAGCTCAAACTGTGACAGCCTCAGGGGGTCCGGGTCAAATTCGGGGGTGAAAACATCATAAGTAAACCTTCACCAGAGCTTTCATCACAATCTGCTTAAAAGGTGTACGAAGCCCACCAACCCCCACATGGGCTATGGCGAAACCATTCTGAGAGCTTATCAGTGAAACATCAAAAGGGGTTGCGAAAATTTAAGCCCTATATTTTAAAATTTTCCTTTTTTTAAACAATTCTATCAGATTACTTAACTTAATCAGCCTAAAGTCCAAAGCTGGACATAGGCCTTTCCGAGAGCGCACCACCAAACACGGTCCTCTGCCTTGTTCTTCCACCCCCTACCAGCGACCTTTTTTCAGGTCTTCGGTCCAGCGGGCTGGAGCGGGCGGGATTCTGTCAGCGCATAGTTGTAATGAAAAAAGTCAGACAAAAAGACTATTCAATACTATCTTTTTGTCTGGCTATTTTACAAAGTTCTGAATTACGAGTATATCTGCAGGGCATTAAGAATCACCATTCACCTATCATCAAGTGATTGTGTTGTTTATCTTGTTATTGTTTGATAAATATGAAAAAATAATAATAAAAATTAACTCTTGTTATATATTTATCTGCAGGTGGACAGTTCACATGGAGGGAGTCCCAGGCACACTGTATGAGGGAGAGAAATTTGTATTGCAATTCAAATTCACAAACAAATATCCCTTCGATTCGCCAGAGGTGAGCTTCTTTATTTCCTCGTATCCATATTAGTAACATTGAAGCATTCAGGAGACTGTTATCAAAATATAGCTAGTTTGCGATTCTGAAAAATTACATAAAACATCGACGAAGTTACAGCTTGGGCACTGATTGGTTCCTGCTTGCATCGGATGAACCGCGTAGGAACGGCTATCTGAGCCAAGTGACAATAATAGCGTAACGTTGAGACATATAGTAATGGAACAAGATTCAAACAATTTATGCAAACTACAGCTATTTGGACACTTGGTGACGTTTAACTGAGGTTACTTTCACTGAACGTCAAATCGGAGACATTTTTTCGAATTTTGTTCCAATTTTATATGTCTCGACGAAACGCTATTTGATAATTGGCTCAGGGGGCAGATTGGTTAATGATGGCATCGGTCGTGCAGCGTAGGCGCCGATTGGTTATTGATGGTTGCGTTGTTATGGTTACCGTCGATGTTAGGGCTCTGTACAATTTTATTGACTAGAATTATCCTGCTAGCCTATAACACTTTCTTAATTAAATAATCCTTGATGGTTATATAACTTGTTAGCACGTATCTGGTAATGAACCTCATGGTCTAACGTCATACGATTATTATTGTATTCTCCAGACTTTGCAAACTGTTGTCATTTTTACTTTGTTGAACGAGTTGATTCTGCTGTTTACATACAGAGCCATTAGTTTATGAAAATTCTCTGTCCGCAAAATGCCGTAGGCAATACATTTTCATTTATTACATTACCTTATATTTTGCCTACATGATGCATGATAAGTACACACATCCTTATCAGCTCTAATATAGGTACCAGTTCGGATCTGTAATGTCTTCGCTCGTGTAGCAAACCACAGGCACTTGGACAAGCCGAAGCGGCCGAGCCTTGGGGGCTACTCTCCACCTCTGGCTGAAAAAAACACTTTAGGGGAAGGACAAACAAGACTATATATATATATAGTATCGGCCATCGGGTTTAGGCAGTTCGGTTCTGTGACTATTTCCATCTAGCAACCAACGCTACAGGGAGCATTCCTAAACTTACATTTTACTTTCGGCATATATAAACGGCAAACGTTTATAAATGATGACTGCATAATGTAAACGGCGGAATCTTACAAAATGAAAGAGTCCTAACTTTACTATAGGCCATTTTTCATTTGTGAAAAATTCACGGATCCTGCGAGATTAATGAACACCGAATTTCAGGCGGACGTAGCCAAATATACAGGGAAAATATTTATTTTAATATGTCAGTTCATCAGTGGACAACAATTACAGAAATCTAGGTAACCTACAGAGCTGTTAAGCGTCGCCTTTGCTAATGTCAGACGACGAGACAAGAATCCTCAATCATTTTAATGACACAAATTACAATCATGCGGAATTCCGGTTGGTCTTGATGCATACTTTATGAGACTGATAAAAGTGGTTGTAATATAGTCTTAAATCTTTGTTATTTGACACTGATAAAACCCACAAGAACAGACATCATTTTATGTTGAATTTGTAGCCTGTATTCATTCAAGTATTTTAATGTTAAAACTAATATTCATTAATTTAAATTTTAACTCATAAAAGTACTTATTTACATGCGAGGTAGGTAGTAAGTATTATTAAAATCAGGTTAAGGCCTAGTTTTGCTAAGACAACATAATTATAATATTCAATACAATATGCTATGGTGGTCGTTTAATGTTTTTGAAAACAATAACCATGTTTAAACAAATACTAGACTTCAATTTGATTGCATAGAGATAGAACTTTTCTCTATGACTGAGCTCTCTATCTCGGATCTATAGTTTATGATACACTATCCATAAATCATCATTTTTGTATGTGATAGGAGTTTGGATTCTTTCGCGTTGCTTATCCGCAGTTCCGTACCACGCAAATATCCCCTCCACGTTTCGTTCAGCGCTTGACTAGTTGCCGCGACTTGTAACATATTATTATGTATCAATAAAGTGTCTGTTTGGCAGGTAACGTTTATAGGTAACAACATCCCGGTGCACCCGCACGTTTACTCCAACGGGCACATCTGCCTGTCCATCCTGACGGACGACTGGTCGCCCGCGCTCTCCGTGCAGTCCGTCTGCCTCTCCATAGTGTCTATGCTAAGTAGCTGTAAAGAGAAGGTGAGGAAATGCTATTGATAACTTAATAACAATTTTTTTTTTGCCGAAAAAATATTAGTGGATAAAGTGACTTGACGCCGTGGCATTTAAATTGACCCATAATGGCGGTCACATGCAAAACACATTGCGCTTCGCCTTACGGCTATCCCAATCCCCTCCCAGCACCCTCATACCACACCACAGTTGTCACCCGAAAATTGTATTGTTTTTCTTTGCATTGTTCAACTTGTACGACGCCTACTATAAAGGTGGAGACATACGCGTATAGTTTCATACATTTAGTTGGCTGCTTCAGGCAGGTGAAATTACCCTCCCAGGCAATACTAAAAAAAGGCAGGCTGAAATTTCTCCTTTTTGCCTCAAATTGTCTAAAACATTTTTTTTATTATTATTTTCAGAAACGGCCACCGGACAATTCTTTTTATGTAAAAACATGCAACAAAAATCCTAAGAAAACAAAATGGTGGTACCACGGTGCGTATTACATTCTTTATACACTTTTTGCCTCTGATTTCTAAGGGGTTAGCACAAGTTTTTGAACGATATTCGAATCGACCCGCATCGCTCAAACGAATCGACTTCCTCCATACGGCCAGCGCCATCTATTGACAGCCGCATGTTAGAAACCGTATAGTGTGTTTATAACGTTTATTTATATACTGTGGCAAACGTCACACAAGTAAACCATAAACGCTGTTTAATCTGTATAGAATCGATACATCGATCTGTGACCGACGCCATTTTGACTTGTCAAAATCAGCTGGCTATAAAAAGCCCGTCAAATTCAAATTCGTTCCTTTTATTATGCTCTCGCCTCGCTACCAGATCAATCTATCGTTGCCAGTGTCATCGCCATTGTACTAGTTTTTAATTCAAGTAATAAATCAAGTCAAATATCACATTTTCTTTATTTCAAACGGACCTCTGCCCCTAATACCGCATGGCAGCTATTGTACATAGATGGCGCTGGCTGTAAATGTTGGTATTCTTATCATGAAATGTTCAAGTAATATTGATCATTGCCATCACATTATTGACATCTCCAAATAACGTCTTGAAATAAAACTAGAGGGCTAATTGCTTAAGAGAATTTGTAAGAATTCGCTGAGAATCACGTGTTTCGTACAAAAATCTTTGTAATCTGTAATTGAAAACGCAATTTTTTATTTCAGATGACTCCGTTTAACAAATCGCGGCATATATCGACAATGGACGATAAATCTAACTTGTGATAAGTGTTATATCGATGCAGTATGTTAACATTTAACACGTGTATATATACGAGGTGCGAATGTGTGGTCCGACGGACGGACCGGACGTCGGACGGTGCAAATTGTGTCGGACGAGTGATGTGCTACCGCGCTAGTGCTGCCACCTGTCGCGCTCATTAATCTGTATTCACGGCGTATTATTTATAGTCTGTGTCACAGCTGGCTTCTCGGACCTCTGGGTTGTTTAACGTCTGTGGACGATTGTACTTTCAAGGGCTTGTAACATGTAAGGCCATATTACTTGATTGCAGGCCGTAAAAAAAATACGTTTAAGCCAATCTTTGTGATCCATATGTTAGTTTTGATATGATAAACATATGAATATTTTTCCTTTCCATTTAATTTTTTGACGTTGAGCTTTATTTCTTTATTATAAACACTACTTTTGCAAAGCAAGCATTGCGAGAAGCGAACTTAATTTCGTCTCTGTCTAATTTTTTCTTTTTGTAATAGACAAGGACGCAATCCAGTTACGCCATCTATTAGTAGTTCTAGTGCAAGCTACAATAATGCTAAAAATCGATAGATTTATTAGTTATCGGTTACTTGCAACATAATGTAGATTGTATGGTAAAACTAAATGCAGATGTGAATCGTTTATCCAACAACTGTTACTAACATTTACATTTCTGTTAACTACTTTCAGGTTTCATCTAAAAGTAATTTTGTATTTATTACGTATTTAATATTTTCACTGTGAAAAAGAGAAAAATAATTATTATCATGTGCAATATTTTTTTTTTAGAAATAGAAAATTCTTTATTTGATATAGGCCTAGCATACAAAGGCTCTTATGATACGTCGTTTTGTTTTACATGGTAACTTTAATGGTGAAATTCACCAACTCATGCTTTTGTCTCATTCAAGATTCAATTCTCAATGCACAAGCCCTTGAAATGTCTTTTCTAATGAAAAATATGTTGATGGCATTTGCAATGTAAGTTAGGTCCTTTCAGACTGATCGATTGATCGCACGATTACGTACCAAAGTAAAAGTCCATCATCCATATTCACTGTCAATAATGATCTGGGTGACATTGATGTGTTCCACAGGAGGGTGATTGCTTGATCAGACACTTTCTAACACCCCAATCGTATTACCCCAAAGTGTTTATTTCATTGCTTTCCATTTAGAATTTTTCACCAACCGCAAATCATTTTATAAAGATTTAGGAAAAAAATAATATAATAGAGGGCTGGCGAGGCTTCACAAGAGCACTTGCGACTCCTGCGTACCTATTCTGTAACTCGGTGCCTATCAAAGAATGATAGCCACTAGCAAATGTTTTTCATCCATTGAAGTTTTGCTAAGGAAATGTTATTTTTATTTCATAGCAAACTTTCAATGGACAAAAAACATATGCCAGTGGCTATCATTCTGTGATAGGCACCGAGATACAGAATACGGGCACCGGGTGAATGGTCAATTACGTATAGGCGCATTTGAACAAAATCGCGATACTTGATAAATATTAGGCACGCAACGCTATTTAAGCTGATATTGCATCATAGAAAGTTAATATACCTGTATTATTAAGACATGTTCTCTGCATAAAGTCGCATTTAAAGCTAAGCGACGAAACGACAAATCGCGCGGTTCGTGTTATCAGTCTGGCAGCGCCCTAACAAACAGAAATTTTTTCGTGTACTTTAAAAAAGACCTTAGTAAATTTTTTTTTTTTAAGTTTACTGTATTATTTTATGATGCTATGTATTAATAAAAAATATGTTCATAACAATGTTCATAAACTTTTTTATTTTTTCGTTGGTTTAATTAAAGGGATTACTTCTTATTTAATTTTGTGAATTTATTTTTTTAGCAAAGTTGAGAATAGAGAGACACTTGGAAGATTCCAGAAGTATAAATCATATTTGTCAAAATGTATCGAATTTTTTGTATTTTGTGATCGAAAATCAGAGTAAAAGTATGCTGAATTGATAAAGTTATAAAATTCAGGCTGGAATTGTCTTAAGTGTACACTAGTTAGTAGCATTTTTTGCGAGCCAAAACTATTCCTGCTTTGTATACATTTGTGATAAACTGTACCGTACATTCACAATAAATGTTTAATTTTTTAAAGTATAGTAATTTAAATTGTTCGACCACGTTTTCTTATACTCAAAGGAATTTCTCAAAGTTTAACTAAAATGACTTCACAGACCTAACTTACAAAACCCTAAACATATGTCAAAGTGACAAACATAAAAGTGATCAATGCATTTCAACAATTAAAGAACAGTTTTAAGTGATTTATCGTTTAATTTACAAATAATAAATTATATTTAATTGACATAAAATATATCAAATAAAGAAATGTACAGTCAATATTTACATATCACAATTTAAAAACAATAGTACCTATACAATACTTTCGCGTTGGTTGTCGATTGTGCAAGAAAAATTCATCATAATCATAATCTGCAACAAATACCGCCTCCTCGCTGGTAGTCACTGATCTCTTTCATATGTATCAAACATTCTATGCAATCGACATTTCATTTTTTGCGCTGATTTGAAGTGTTCCCCTCGAAGGTCCACAGTACTAAATTGACATCAATTGCTGCTGAATGATCGTCGTTTTGAATGTCATTTTACTTTAGTTCCATGGACGCTCACGCCAGGTTACGCAACAATCAGCGCCAAAATGGCGAAAATCAAGTTTCTGCATTTTTATGTTGACAGTCTGTGATCCAGCGTACTAATATAGTAGAGATCAATGCTGGTAGTTAAGTGGTAACATTTTCAGCCAATCAGAGGACAATTTGTTGCCGACCACGATTACATATCCGCAAATACATTTTTCTTACATAAAATCAGACCCGAGATATGAGTTGAGACAAAAAAATTCCAACTGCCAAAATATTTTTGTAAGCCCACAACCGATTTTTTTTTGCAGTTCTGACCTATTGCTTGTACTAGACTAAAACATTAAAATGATGAGATTTTAATTTAACATTAGCAACATTATCTACAACTAACTTAATTTACAGAACTAAAACCAGTGTATAAATGCAATAGTGTGTTTGATTCATTCTACCTAGTACCCTATACATGACTAGCAAACTCACAGGGGATATAACCCACACCAAAATCAGCAATGTCACTTACAATCACTTGATTTTCCAATAAAACTTCTTCTTGTAATATATAAAATTCGCATATCACAGTGTTTGTTCTGACTTCTGACCAAACTCCTCTGATTTTTATGAAATTTTTTGGCTACACTCAATAGGTCTGCAAAAAGGTCATAAACTTTTTTATAGTCCTATATGGCAAAGCAACGTTTGCTACCCAGACAGTTAGATTACCAGACACTGGTGCCAATTTTGTTGTACAAAATCTCTAAACTTAATTAATTTGACGCGTCTAGTGCTATCCTCATCAAAATGCTCGCCATGGAAAAGGATGACACCATTTTTAGACATGTCAAATTAGTTTAGAGATTTTGTGCAACAGAATTAGTACCATTGTGTCTGATATAAGCATGAGCAGTACAACTATTACCAGGGGCCGTACCATCACCTCTTGAAGCAGTAATGCTGCAACATTACTGCTTTAAACAAAGATTTAAATCGCTAGATGGGCCCTAAACCTCCAAAAACGTCCACGTTTTTGTCTTGTGTGACACGTTGTCACTCTCTTTGACACATTAGTGAAAAGCAAGACTGATTAATTTGTTTTGCTATTATCCGCTACTTGAAAGGATTCTGTATGGTGCAATATGCAGGAACACCATCCACATGAAACACCACACACAATTTTCTATCACTTTCTTCGACGCACGTTTCGTCCCGACACCGGGACATCCTCAGGAGATGTTGACTTCACAATGCGAAATCGTAGAGACTCTAAAATAACGCCTGCTTCCATTCAACATTAGTGAAACTATAGTATGTTGAGAGCACTCACTCAACATGACGTTTTTGATGTGCGCAATGTAGGCTGAGGGCCCATCTAGCGATTTAAATCTTTGGCTTTAAGAGATGGTGGCACAGTCTGGTGATTGGACAGGGCTTTCTGCATTTTAGTTCTGTAAATTTACAATTACTAACACCAACAAAAGATTATGAGAAATTATTTCAGTCTGACAAAGGGAAACCAAAAATTTCAATAAAATAAACATTACATTCACTCAAATATTTATGAGCTTTTCAAAACATTTGGCAACTTACTCAAATAGTAATCGTGATCGTACCTTGTTACTAAGATACCATCTGCGACTTTGACGTCACTTTTTGCAGAATAATCAATGTTCTTACCTGTGGTTGTTGTCATTTTACCGAAAACTGATTTAATTATGGCATTGCCCGCACACAAGTCCCACTTTTTGATGGCTGTAGCATGCAAGTAAACGTCAAATTCCCCCTTGACAATACTCATGACTTTGTAGCCCGCCCCTGCAGCTGGGGTCACTGTGGTTTTGAGGCCAAAGGCTGCTTTGGCAAGATCGGAAACCTTCCCCGCATGGGAACGAGACACTACCACTCTGGGATGCTCCTTGTTTTCTTTCATCTGCAAAGAGAGGAAACAAATTATACATTGACTTTTAATTAGATACAGTAAAATGTATGTTTTTTATTTTACTATAAGCCATATAAATGTCAATGCCATTATGTTGATAATAATTAATGAAACTAAAACATACATTTATTTGAAGTGAGGATAGTGAAACTTATCACTCAAGACCTAATGATTTACATTGGCACAAAGTAAGCCACAGTTCTTTTAAGACAGACAATGCACAACATTACAATACTGAGCCTAGAAGAATGATATTTTACATTAGTTCTGATAATGCATTTGAATTGTTATAAAAATTCATCCCTTTTTGAGTTGAAATAGCTCCTGAAATCAAATTCTAATGATTTAACTCTATAACCCCATTCCACTTTCTCTGGAGTCAATTCCTCTTTGTTGAGTAGGTGAAGAAAAGGGCATCTTGTAAATGCAATGTCAAGTGTTGCATAATGTAATGCTGAAAAGATGCATGAAATTCAATATTCATCCCCAAAGGAGGTGAAATAAGGGATGAAAATTGGATTTTCGTAATTCAACCCTTTAATTACATGCCATTTTGTCTAAGGTGATGGTAAAATAGATTTAAAAGGTGAAGGTAAAATAGATTTATTATGTAAAATAGATTATTATTAATGTGTGAAGGTAAAATAGATGGGGATCTTACATGTGGCACATTGGCAATGTTGGTGGAAGTCCTCTTGGTCTCCCACCCCCAGTAGGTCTGGCCGCTGAAGGGGTAGTGTATCACCCCCACTATCGGCACCCCGTTGATTGCCACACACACCATTGTTGTCACATACTGGTATAAGCCCTCTGGAAAAGTGTAATCAAATTTTTTTTTATGAAAATTATCCATTTTAAATTTCAGCAAAAAAAGGTTCTGTAGTTGTTTATCCTAGCAAGCATATTTTGTGTATGGTAGTATCAAGAGCACTCTCTCTTAGTGTATCTGTTAATCCCTACACTAACCTAACACTTTGATAATAAGTTAGCACTACTTTCACAAGGTTTATAAAATTTGTGAATATAAGTTATTGTTTTCTAAACAAGTAATTGTCATTATTTTGTAAGCTCTTAATGTGATATATTTATCAATATCACTTATCCTCGCTATAAACTACAATAAGATAATTAAATTAAGTTGAAATCTTACTTTATACTCTCTACTAATAATATAACAAAGAAGTTAATCATTTTATTCAGCCAGTAGATGTCCACTGCTGAATATCCTTCAAGGAGCTCGAACTGATGTTGTCTTTAAGCTGTTTAGATCCAGTAGCTCCCACAATAAAAGGCTTTTAATGGCAATGCATAATAACAGCATATATTATGTACATAAGTTTATAATACCTGTGTACTCCTGTGTAGCATCCAACGGATCTATCCAAATTGTGACATCCTTGACAAATACATGTTCATCAACCATCTGGTCGATTATGCTGTGTTCAGATGGTGTTGAGTCTATGTCCAACTTCTCTTGAGCTCGACAACCGGGGTCATCTTTCGAATGTTCTTCCGATATTATGTGAAGCTTGGGAAACGTGTTTTTGAGGCTGTAATACATCGAACAGTGAGACGCGTAGTCTGCGTCGGTCACCGGATCGTTAGCTCCTTCTAGGGTCTTCCCTTTACTTTTCACGTTCAAGTCACGGTTCTTACCCTCAGCTACCCTCTTCCCGCCACGCTCCGCCGCATAAATAGCAGCTTTTAACATGGATTTTAAGTTCACCAAATCTGTTTTGTCGACGGGATAAGTCGAACCGCCCGATCGCCAGTAAACTATAAGGAACAAAATGAATATTAATGTGAAGCAGGCGAATTTGTTCAACCTTAACGTGCCACCAAAATTCATTATGGATTTATTTCAATATTGTGATGTTTTGGTGATGTGGAAAATATATTTTCATTTCAAATCTTGTTTGATACTTGATTATTTTTGTCTCCTTTGTATAGTCGCCAGTCGGTGTCACTGTCAAATGTCAATGTCAAGCATGGAAATCACAGAACAAAGTAATTTATCATGATCGTACCCGTATCTACTCTGTGCACCTCAACTCAAATACCATTTCCCATGCATTTCCCAATTCCCTGATGTTTTCCACTTTTAGGCTAGCTTTTAGGTACCTTAAACCTTTGATTAGTTATAGTAGGTAGGCTATGACTAAAGAAGTAATGGACACAAAGTAGTGAGTCTTTTCGGCTGGGTATTTCCGCCATCTTGTGTCGCATCAAAAATAGCCAATCACAGCTATCAGCCAATCACAGATAGGCACCAGTCAACTGATCAGAAGTGCTGCTCTAGCTACCTACCTATCTATAGATATGGAAATATTATCGATGTAGTTTGTGGTTAGTAATTAAATATTTAAGAGCAAAATGAATGAATTATTACTATTAAAAATTAATTTATAGTAAAACTAGGTTTTGCCAGCGGTGCATATTATGTTACCGGATTAGGATTTTTAACTTATCCCGCGAGACCAAACTACATTTGATACGAGTGATTGTACCTATAGTAAATGTTCGCATCCGCGGCCCGTTTTCTTAATGTGGAAATAACTACGAGAAGTCAGAGGTGTAAAACCTCGAGGTCGAAATAGAAGGTAGTGATATTAGGAGTAGGATGAGTAGGGCACTCATCTATCAACATTTAACTTTACATATATGAATTTTATCGATATCGGTATAACAGCGGTCGCATCATTAGTACTTTGTTTTTGTTTTGTTAACATGACAACAAAAACTAAATCGAATTTATTTCAATCCTGAAGAAATATTTCTTCTTTTACACATTATATAAGTGCATGTAATATGATCATAACACATAATAACACATAATTTTAAACGATTTAACGATTTAATAAATGAAATCAAATACTGACCTATGAAATGTTAAATGTGGCCTATTTTTGTCTTTCCGCGATCTGCACTGCAAAACACAACACTGAGTAGGCATTTTCACACCTGAATACTAATTATAATCCGCACGTAAATTAGAATAATAATATGATTGTCTAATATTTCAAAAAACATGATACGCATAAACTTTGTATAAATGTTTCGACATATTCAAATCTACAAAATGCGACAAATTATGGAGATATTGGCCACCCGGGTATTTTTTCGTGACGTCACAACTTCAGTGTTGCCGAAATCAGAAAAATCAAATATGTTGCTATCTCGTATAACGTAAACAATTCTGAATTAGTTAGAAAGAGACAATGGGATGTTTATTATAGCTATGTCGATTTCACGCAACATATAAACGCATATGCGTGTGTAGAAAACTACAGCTGCTCCATTTAGTTTCGTTCCTCGTAGGTAGTAGGTAACTTGAGTAGGTACCTACCTAAGCCAGTAAAGTCCTTTTCATGAAAGAAGTCCCGCGGCAAAAACATGAACTAAAATTGACAGCTGTTTAGTGAGAGGGCAATATATTTAATAATGTGATTACAGCGCCGCGTCTGCGGGACTTCTTTCATGAAATAGTAGTTTATGAAACGGATGCATAATGGGGGGTATTATTATAATACCTAATTATGTAGAGTTTCATACACTACTTTATCTACGCTCAAATTATCATAAATCCAAACCATAAAATCTTGCTAACGTTTGTCGTAAATCCTTCACTTTGTTGGTAAAAGATTGTGGGTCATTTTTGTTGCAATTACTAAAATGTCGGGTGGAGTTAAATTTTCTTTAGTAGGTTTCACTCGTAGACAGAGAAAAGCTATAGACGCTGGTAAAGCGTGTCGCAAAAAGAGACAAAAACTAACCTTTAACACTACACCGCACCATGATTTTTTGTTTTGAATCGTTGTAATAATATGTGTAAGTTTATAAAAGTGTTATAAAAACCTAATTTAACTTGAATCGGACATAACATACTCGTAAAAACTGAATTATAAAGTAATACGATAGCTAACTGTTGGTCCGCTGTCAAACTTTGTTTAGCAAAGTAGTGTGACTAAAACATAAAAAACGTGACACGCTACGTGAAACAAAAGATCTTATCGTTCTATTTCTTTTCTTTACACGACATCGGCGTAAGTTGTTCTTTGTCTTGTGTGAATGAAACATAAGATAACAATTTGTCTATAGCTTTTCTCTGTCTACGGTTTCACTGCTAGACATTTTTCCGCGCTAAGTTTTGACTAAGTAACAACAATAACACATTGAAATGTTAAAAGTTAGGTATGGCGCCAAAATTCAGTTAAACTGCGTATAGTCTGTTAAAAAAGTCATGAAGCAAAAAAGAGGTAGAAAAATATACAAGTCAGATAAAGTATATTTTTAGTGGATAATTAAATAATCAAAAATCAATATTCTGTATGAACACACTTTTTGGTCATATACTTAAGGCAGGGAAAAATTATTGTTTCCGTGAATTAATTGTTGTCTATGGTCGATCATGGCCCATCCCATGACTACCAACTAAATGTTGTCTGTGGACTCCATATATAAAAAAAAAACAAAATTGAGGATTGGCTCTACACTCTCTTTTGGCTATGACGACCACAGAGAAAAGAAAGTTATTCCCTGGTCTGTGATGACGACACATAAAAATACAGGAACCCAGAGCCGAGTATCGTAATAGAAATTATTCAACTTTCTAGAGATATTTCCATAGTACAGCGATGTTATAATGAATAACTTTTTAATAATTATAGAAGGCTGTGAATAAAGTAGGTCAATATATTGTGACACATTTTGATTTCATAATTCGAACTTTGAGCAATGAGCGTAGTTATGGACTTTATAATACCTAACAATTAGGAACTGTCAAGTGTCAATTGTCATATGATATCAATGTCATTATTGTCAAATGTCAACTGCCAGACAAATAGACAATAGGTAAATTCAAAGGTAAATTAGACGAACGCCAGTGATATAGAGTAATCTGTGATTAGACGACTGTATAACTAGAATTTCAAACGTAGTGATTATATACTCTTTGAGAATTTCTTCAATAATAAATACTAAATACTACATACTAATACTTGTTAGTCATTTGTGCTTGCGTGAGGACGTTTATTTAAATTCTCTAAAATGATTTTAATGGATATATACGATACCGTAAGTTAATTAAGTTAACTTTAGTATAAATAGGTTATGTTTTACCAAGTTTTCAGATAACTTTTTTGTCTGTAAAAAGTTATTAAAATATTTATTTTTACCTTGTAGGCGAGTTGGTGGACATTAGTTATCGCTGTTCAAGTCGTTATCGGCTCGGCATACTTTTTATGGTTGAGAAAATCGAAAAAACCGGAGGACAAATTGACCAAAAGGAAACTGTTGGAATGGAAACCTCTTCCGTTGGTGGAAGACGATATAACTCTCCCAGAGCCTCCACTGATGGGGAAAATCGATGATAATGTCCTCAACGTGGGTGCCACAAGCTTTTTATGCTTGGATAAGGAGCCGAGCATAATGGAACGGGCCATAAACTCCCTGCATAAGTATGGCGTTGGGTCGTGTGGTCCTCGAGGCTTCTATGGAACCATAGACGTGCACTTAGAGCTGGAAGAGAGACTGGCAAAGTTCCTGCAGGTGGAAGAGACCTGTGTGTATTCATATGGGTTTTCTACTGTGGCCAGCGCTATTCCTGCTTATGCCAAGAAAGGAGATATTATTTTCGCGTAAGTTGTTATACTAAATGGAAATTCTAAAATTGGCCCATGGCGGGAATCGAACCAGCAACCTCCCATTCTAATTTTCGAAGTTTCTCTATCAAAGCGTTAGGGAAGTTTCTATAATTATTTCAATAAACCCATATGATTCAGTTTAAGAATGTTCAGATGTCTTGTGATTTTCCCTTACAAAACAGGAAACTATTAGTAAAATTACTGATTTGGAAACTATTAATAAGAATAGAAGATTACTGATTTTTGTGTGTCATGATGTTTAATTATAAGTAGTACATAGATTTTTGACAATCTTTTTACAATACCAATAATATTTTATATTAGTGTTTTTACACACTTAGGAATAATAAATATGCATCAAAATTTCACTCGCGGTGGGACTTGAACCCACGTCCCCCAGCGATTGCGGCTGGGTGCTCAACCAACTGAGCTACACGAGACTGTCTCACCACGACGAAATTCGGATGCATATTGTTTTTCGTTCTTGGGCAGAACTAACGCCATGTATTGTGAAAACTTTACAGTTTTTCAAACCAATATATATTATTAACCTATGTATTTCAAAATTTTTTACAATAGTTTTTATTTGATCAGGGATGAAAGAGTTTGGTTTGCCATACAGAAAGGCATTGATGCCTCACGCAGCACTGTCCGATACTTTAAACATAATGACATGAAGGACTTGGAACAGCAGCTGGAGCAGGCGGCTCATAAGAAGGAGCTCAACCCCAAGAGACGGGCCTTCTTGATTGCGGAGGCTATTTACTACAATACGGGGAAGATGTGCCCTCTACGGAAACTAGTTGAGCTAGCCAGGAGGTTCAAGTTGAGGATTATCCTGGACGAGAGTTTGACTATTGGGGTGAGTGTAGCTCAAACTCTTTATTTCACATAGGTCTTACATTACGCAATGACCAAGGTTCTTGGAATGATAGGGATATATTTCCATCTCCTCATGAGATAACTTAAAAGTTATGTAATAACTTTTCATAATACATATATAAGAATAATTGTATATCATGAGATTTTTGAAAACAGCAAGTGCCGAGTTTCATGCCAGTTCTCGTTGCAAACCTGCATTCCGAACCTGGTGGTAGAGTTTTTGACTTTTCATGGGTGCCCATTATTTAGGCCTATGTGAAAATAAAGAACTTGTAACGTGTTTTTTTATCTCACGTTACATGCGAATAAAACATATCTTTTTTTTCTCTTTCTACTAGCAATATTTTCGACTTTCGAGTTAATTCATCTCATAATCTTTGGTTAGAGTATACTGTCATGCTGTGGTCACGGAATTTCGGGAAGTTTTACGTAGTCTGTGGTCCAGTTTGACGTTTCACTTTTCTACCAAATTTCACAGGCGTGCATATGGCGTCGTGAAAAATTTGTTATTTTAAGCGATATTATATCGCGAATCATGTTAAAAACCTATTAATCAGGCAGATTGCCAACATGGTATATCCCAATATATAAAAAGGCGCAATTGCGGTAAGTGCAGTTGCCTTTGGTTTCCATAGTCACGTGTCTTGTCGCGTGGGTGCAAAATTAAAATCATTTTTCTCTATTGTTACAGCTATTTCCATATGGATTCGTTTTCCGTAACGTATTTCCATACGTTCTGTTTAGGATTACGTTTCGTTGGACATGTTTTTGGGTCCAACTTATCAATCTTAAAACTGCGCGTGGTTTGGTCTACGTATGCGCAATATGTGTTTATCGTGGAGATTCGCATAATCTGACGTCGTATTACATCGATTATGGACTGCGCTGCGTGATGCCCTAATTTGGTGGTTCCGCTGCGATGCTGCGTTCCATCGATGACCTTTGAACTTTAAACTTTATTTTGCTGTCACAAGCCAAGATACCAGTGAATTGTCGTGGTGAGTGATACGAACATATAGGTGATAGCACCAACATAGGCTTGGACATTTAGTTATCATCCTAAAACATAAACTTAGCATATGCGCGACCTTTTTTAGGTTATTTTATAAACCTTTAGTAAACTGTTATTCGGCTTATTTCAACCTACTAAATTAAGTAACTTTTTTTTATTTGTACTGTAATTTAATTAATATAAACATAAGGCAAGAGTAAAGAAATGTGGAAATTATTTATATAATAAATTTGGTAAATTTCAAATTGAATATTTATTCATTCTCCATACTATTTCTATTATCATACAGTTCTATATTTAGATTATCTTAAAGGCAAACAGCAAAGCCCGCCTTGAGATTAAAGGTCTAATGGACTGTCGACTCTCTCCCTATCCGGTACGGCTTCCTGTCGGGGTGGTTGGCTGGCGCCCGAGGTATATATAATTAATTCTTTATCTTTGTTCATATTTATTTTGAATTTTGCCAACCCCTTTTTAAATAAACAGGAATGCTGCTCACTTAATGTTATTAATATCTAGTTAAATAAACTATCTTTATTTTTCTATTACATTTGGCAGCTATAATTCTATTTTATATATTTTTTCCATTACATTTGGCAGCCCGTTGAACAGGGACCTGATTGTTTTGGACTTGATTGTTTTGGACATGATTGTCATGTCATGATTGTTTTGTACCTGTTTGTCTTACATATTGCATAGGTAATTAAACCTTATTGTTCATTTTAGTATTGGAGAATAAATATTTTGTTTCCTCTTTCTTGTCTTGTCCTTTTTATAGTATAATATTGTAATATTAAGGTGTTTTGTAATCCTGTTACATCATAATATAATATGAAAGTTAAATTGTATTAGATATTAAGATTTTTATCTTAACATATTATCTTAACATAGCCTATTAAGTTCTCTTTTATACAAAACTATTGAGACTTGTTTAGCTTGTTATGTTGAGAGCGATCATAGAACGTGGTCTAAATATTTACCCCATGTTCAAGCAGCTATTAATGGCACAATTAATTTAGTAACAGGATACACACCTAATTTCCTTATGTTTGGGAGGGAAGTTTTTCTCGATGGATCCCTACATAAATTTAATTTAATCTCTGACCCTACAGAGTTAATCATTGGTAGTCGTTCAGATTATTCGGACGCACTCCTTACTTTAAATAATATTTTTAATAAAACAGTTAGTAATTTGGCTAAATCATATAAGCGAAATGCTAATTATTATAATCTCGGTAGAAAAGGCATTTCTTATTATGTTGGAGACATAGTTTGGAGGCGCAACTTTGTGCAATCCAACGCTGCTTCGTTCTTTTCAGCTAAATTAGCTCCTAGATTTGTAAAATGTAAAATCATAAAGAAAATTTCAGATAATGTATATATATTAAAAGATTTAACAAAAAATAGTACCGGTAGATACCACATAAAAGATATTCTTAAAATTTAAATAAAATTAAACTTTCAAATTTCACCTGAAAAGAACCTAACAGATACCAATGCAATAAGGACTAATAATATTATTTTGCATAGGATTCTTGGCTTTTGTCAATCCTATTCAATTTTAGGTTGTGGTTAAGCACATGCTCCACATTACCAAATTGTATATATTGTATATTTTGTTTAAAGACAAGTTTGTTGTCTTTTATTTTCCTTGTACATATGTATAGACCATATGTGGGTTCATGTTTTGTAAATATTTTGTGCCTTGTTTCACACATGTGGACAGGTATATTCTATAGATATTTTGTGCCTTGTTTCACACATGTGGACAGGTATATTTTGTAAATATTTTGTGCTTTGTTTCACACATGTGGACAAGCATTATATATAATTCATCTTTGGCTTTGTTTCACACATGTGGACAAGTAGGCTAGGTCTTTGCTTAGGCAGGACGATGATTTCGATGTCGCTCTTTTGTAGTGCATCATTTTGGGTGGTTCGACACTGCGCGGCGAGGGTGCCTTAGTGCTTTGTTCGGTTGCATACCATTCCAAAAAATCTTTAGCTAGGTTAGTTCGTCAATGCGCGGCGAAGGTGCCCAGTGCTTTGATCGGTTGCATACTAACTCTAGGTTCTTTTATTTTGGCTCAGTGTTGTGTTAGGTTGGTTTATCACTTCACGGCGTTAATGCTTAGTGTCTTGGTCAGTTGCATACCAATCCTAATCACACACTCTTCAAAAGTTTTCTTCTCTTCTTCGCTAGTTTGGTTTACCATTTCACGGCGTTGGTGCCTAGTGTTCTGGTCAGTTGTATACCAAACTATGCAACCTTAGTATAGAAACTTTGATTTGTTAGATTGCTTATCAATCTATTTCAATAATTTACTTTTGGCTCTAAATTTTTCTGTTGTTGTAAATTTAATATTTCTTGCTTTTGCCTTGTGTAATTATTTTGGGCAAAGAAAAAAAATTATTTTTTTCTTTTTTTCCTAGGAAGGGGAAAAATGTAACGTGTTTTTTTATCTCACGTTACATGCGAATAAAACATATCTTTTTTTTCTCTTTCTACTAGCAATATTTTCGACTTTCGAGTTAATTCATCTCATAATCTTTGGTTAGAGTATACTGTCATGCTGTGGTCACGGAATTTCGGGAAGTTTTACGTAGTCTGTGGTCCAGTTTGACGTTTCACTTTTCTACCAAATTTTACAGGCGTGCATATGGCGTCGTGAAAAATTTGTTATTTTAAGCGATATTATATCGCGAATCATGTTAAAAACCTATTAATCAGGCAGATTGCCAACATGGTATATCCCAATATATAAAAAGGCGCAATTGCGGTAAGTGCAGTTGCCTTTGGTTTCCATAGTCACGTGTCTTGTCGCGTGGGTGCAAAATTAAAATCATTTTTCTCTATTGTTACAGCTATTTCCATATGGATTCGTTTTCCGTAACGTATTTCCATACGTTCTGTTTAGGATTACGTTTCGTTGGACATGTTTTTGGGTCCAACTTATCAATCTTAAAACTGCGCGTGGTTTGGTCTACGTATGCGCAATATGTGTTTATCGTGGAGATTCGCATAATCTGACGTCGTATTACATCGATTATGGACTGCGCTGCGTGATGCCCTAATTTGGTGGTTCCGCTGCGATGCTGCGTTCCATCGATGACCTTTGAACTTTGAACTTTATTTTGCTGTCACAAGCCAAGATACCAGTGAATTGTCGTGGTGAGTGATACGAACATATAGGTGATAGCACCAACATAGGCTTGGACATTTAGTTATCATCCTAAAACATAAACTTAGCATATGCGCGACCTTTTTTAGGTTATTTTATAAACCTTTAGTAAACTGTTATTCGGCTTATTTCAACCTACTAAATTAAGTAACTTTTTTTTATTTGTACTGTAATTTAATTAATATAAACATAAGGCAAGAGTAAAGAAATGTGGAAATTATTTATATAATAAATTTGGTAAATTTCAAATTGAATATTTATTCATTCTCCATACTATTTCTATTATCATACAGTTCTATATTTAGATTATCTTAAAGGCAAACAGCAAAGCCCGCCTTGAGATTAAAGGTCTAATGGACTGTCGACTCTCTCCCTATCCGGCACGGCTTCCTGTCGGGGTGGTTGGCTGGCGCCCGAGGTATATATAATTAATTCTTTATCTTTGTTCATATTTATTTTGAATTTTGCCAACCCCTTTTTAAATAAACAGGAATGCTGCTCACTTAATGTTATTAATATCTAGTTAAATAAACTATCTTTATTTTTCTATTACATTTGGCAGCTATAATTCTATTTTATATATTTTTTCCATTACAAACTTCATTTCCATTTCATTTCCTTTCATGTGAAATAACGATCAGGCTCCTGTAAAACGTTAATATTATATTTATCACTAGACATTGAAGTATATGAATTTACAGGTTTGCATATGCAAATGGTCTGTTTAAAAAGGTAGATATTATTTTGTACAATTAGTTCAAATCCAAATTGAAGCTTAATCCATTGAAATATTACAATAGTAATTACATGGAAGCTGTTTATGTCGTTCCGCTATATTAGCCTCGCCTTTAAATTTTATTCAGGTTTTTACAAATAGCAAACTAACGATGAATAACTAAACAGATTGCTATTGGTGAGAAATCAAATAAAATTTGAGCTAGCCGAACCTAATCTAAATGCATCAATTCAAAATGTTTTTTTTAGGGTTCCATACCAAAATGGTAAAAATGGAACCCTTATGGTGAGACTTTCTCCGTCCGTCCGTCCGTCCGTTCGTCCGTCCGTCCGTCTGTCACACTCGATTATTTCAGTAACTATTCAAGCTATCGACCTGAAATTTAGAATAGTTATAGATAATAGTGACGCGACGTCATAGCAATCGTAAAAATTTGAAAATTGTTTTAATTTTTTATATTTAAAATGGGGGGAAAACCGGGTCGTCAACATTTCAAAACGAGATAACAATATTGAGTAGGGTACCATAATATGTTACTTGTGTATTCTAAAACTGATTTTTATTTATTTTTATGCCTGATAGTTTTCGATTTATTGGGCAAACTGTCGAAAAAAATACCGTTTGGGCCCCCCCCCCCCCCCCCTTATCTCCGAAGTTTACCAATCGAAAAATCTGAAATAATTATGATCAATAGAAGTAAACGTATATTTTACAGGAAGAATAAAATCAACTCTCTAACTATTATACTTTTTTTGATAATAACAATAAACCGGCAAAAACAAAGTTATGTTTGCGGTTTGCCAACAAAAGTACCTACATGTAAATTATACTCGTAAATTCATGAACCAAAGTGATTCTTTTAATGTTTAACTTCTTTTATGGTATGGAACCCTCGGTGCGCGAGTCCGACTCGCACTTGGCCGGTTTTTTTTCCTCATAACTAGTCAAATTTTAATACTGGTTCAAAAGAAAGTGGCGTAAAACATTCCAAGATTTCATACATAGATCCAAATGAAGCTCATATAGAAGAAAAATAGAAAGATGCCAAACGAAGGCCAAGAGTTTCATTGGCCGGACTTTTCAATTTGCGAGTGGTATCCAATTAATGGGTAATAAGTGAAATAACTAATAAGGTATTGTTTGAATAGTTATGATCATTAGAGTACGAATGTTTACAGCTCTTGTGTAACTTTGCTCAACTGATTTTGAATATGGTACTTGATATGATATGCCTAAGGCCTGATTCCCACCAAAGCAGCGAAGAGCTGAGGTGTGTTTGAGTAACCAATCAGATTTCGTCATTTCGACATCTCCTCTCCCCTCAGTTTCAAAGATGTCAAACACAGCTCTGCTCTGCTCTGCATTGGTGAAAACCGGGCCTTATGCTTTGTAAAACATTTTTGTGACACTGTAACCATTTTGGTGGGGTTGAAATTTGATTCATACTGAGCAGTACTAGCAAGAATTCAGCACGTCATTTCGAGTATAAATAATAAATATATATATAGAGGACAACATCACATACATTGCTCTGATCCCATAATATGTAGCTTACGCACTTGTGTTATGGAAATCAGAAACAACGAAGGTACCACAACACCCAGACCCGAGACAATGTAGAAAAGTTATTTTTCTACATTTCCCCGGCCGGGGATCGAACCCGGAACCTCAGAGATGGCGGCGTCTTAAAAACCGGCACGGTAACCACTCAACCACAGAGGTCGAGTAGTATGGGCTCATAAGGTCAACTCACACTATTGTTACGAGTTTCTAGTAATAAATGTGTTCGTAGGTGATCGGCAAGCACGGTCGAGGTCTGACAGAGCACCTGAACGTGCCTCGCGACGAGATCGACCTCATCGTGGGCTCGCTGGAGCACTCGTTCGCGACCATCGGAGGGTTCTGCGCAGGAACCCACTTCATTGTGGAACACCAACGCCTGTCTGGATTAGGTGCGTTGCAACTTATATCATTTTGACGATCTCCCTGGCACAATGGCACGCGCTTGGGTTGGATAGAGTTGCCAACTTACCCGGATTGCCGGAATAATCTCCCGACCTCCCGGGGAACAATAATTTCTCCGGTTTTTCTTAAAGAGTATGCTTATACGTCTGTTAACATGGTACTTCGCTCACACGTTGTATGGTGTCTGCCTGGTTAGACTTACCGTCCGACGTGACTTTGTGGAAGTTTTGGGATCTGGTATTATGCGATGGAGCGTCGGCGGTGTCTGTCTCTGAAATAAATTCAGATAACTTTCATTCGAAGTACACACCTCCCAAGTTCCTCCCGCCCTTTCCCCCTCCGTTCTTCCACACTCAAAAAAAGTTCATAAATGACTCCCGGGTTGGTTCTTTCAAAAGTTGGCAACCCTAGTTGGGGAGGAAGGCCGCATGTTCAATTCCCGCCATAGGCCAATTTGGAATTTTATAATTAAAAATTAGCTCAACCACGCACGTAGATATACAGTCTCTCTTTACTTTTGTCGCTCTCTTTTCTCTGTATCAATATGAATCAGAAAGAGAAAAGAGAGCGACAAAAGTAGAGAGACATATCTCTACGCGCCCTATCCTGTGGTACCTGCAGGCTTGGTTTGGTGGGAGGCTTCGGCCGTGGCTAGTTACTTCCCTACCTACAAAGCGATGTCAAGCGATTTAGCGTTTCACCGCGATATGTAGAAACCATCAGGGGTGACACGGTTGAGTTACTCACCCTTTTCAAGTTGATACGATAACATCTTGGGCTGCATCATCACTTACCATCTGGTGAGATTGCAGTCAAGTACTAACATGTAGAGTGTAAAAGGAACAAGATGTACCATGCACTTTACAAGTCATCACACCATCCTTCTATCATGTTTACATTGTACGTTGTAATTACATAGGTACTTCTTTACAAATATTGTTTTCCCAACGCTATAGACTATCTGTGGTTTTTAATATCCCCCAGGTTAAATCCTTATTTTCCTACTTGTTTGTTGTGAGTTGTATACGCATATTTTTCCCTAAAGTTGTTTTCCTTATACAATATTGACGTAATACGTATTGACTATTGTAATCCGCTATACCTTTAAACGAGCAATTATTGTATATAAATGTAATATATATTTCAATATAATCTGAATCTGAAACGGCTCGAACGATTTTCATGAAATTTAGTATACGGGGGGTTTTGGGGGCGATAAATCGATCTAGCTTGGATTCATTTTTAGAAAATGTCGAATTTTAAAAAAAATTTAAATATGACACCTGCTGCCATCTATTGGCCGGTAGTCATACCAAATTAATGTAGTCTGAGTACCAAGTAATACTACCGAGCGAAGCTCGGTCACCCAGATATTTTAATTTTAAACTAGCTGAGCAAAGTGAATTTTTCACAACTCCCGCGGGAATCATGATTTTTTCCGAGATAGAAAGCTTATGTGTTAATCCAGGTTTCTATAATATTTTAAATTGCAACCAAATCTATATTCAGTAGGTACGGCGTGAAGTGGATTAACGAACATACACACATACCTACTTTCACCTGTAGGTATAATGTTCGTGTGTCAATTACAGGCTACTGCTTCAGCGCGTCTCTGCCCCCCATGCTCACCGAGGCGGCCATCGCGGCGCTTGATATCCTGGAAGAAAAACCCTCCATCATCAGGGAGCTGGATGAAAACTCTGCCAAGTTGAACAAGTGAGCGTCACTTTTATTCATATGTAACGGATTTTCGTGGTTTCTTTAACGGCATAGAAGGCCTATTTATGCGATTTTGACCGGCCTCTCAGTTGAAAACTATAGAGACAATTAGTTTCAAATTTGAACGTCATGTATTTTGGATCTTTAACCTCAAAACGTTAAGACGCAGAAACACGATTGGAAAAACTTTCCTCGATAGAAAGTTTTCCCAAAAGTTGCTCCAATCTTCTCATATTTATTCAGATTTATCGGAAACGATTCAACAGTTTTCTGTTTTTTTTTTTTTTTTGGGTCCTTATTGATGAGTACTCAAATCGACGTGAAGTTTTTTTTTTAATCAGGACTATACATTATTCACAATACAATTAAAACCTATTCAAGTGAAAACTCACTATGCCGCCCCCAAATTACGTAAGTGATAAGCATATGGTTAACTCTTTCGGACATATGATGCATGTGTATTGACATCATTGTCTTTCAGATACGCCTCATAGGCGTCAGTCTGTCCTGCGCTAATGCGAGAGTCGGACGTGCGCGTGAATGTATATTTCGCAGCCGTAGATTTCTGATCGTAATATAGAAAGTTATTCCTTGGTCTGTGGCAATAACCGCTGAAATAACGCCCTCTATTAAGCGGCTGAATGGTTATATTATATACTGTCAAACACGCCATCTGTTAGTATGTCGCTGAACGATTATGTGCGCAGGAAACCCACGTGGTTTTGATATGTACTTTGATAATATTTTAATTTTATATGTTGTCATTTACCTATTTTATTAAAACTTCGGTTTATTATTTTATAAAAAAATGAGAAAATTAAGAAATATTATTTTTAATTATTATAAAAATTAAGAAATTTAGTTGGTCGAAGATCTATGAGTAAATACCTCGCTGCTCGCGATGCAATAAAAAGGGGAAACAGGACGTCGCCTGTTGCCCTGCAGGTTGAAGACGATAATTTATTATTATTATTACAAGCTTTTATTTAGTTTCACATGTCCCGATGTTTGTTTGTTTGCCAAATTGTTGTAACTAAATCAACAATCCACTTCATGGCTACCGATAAATCGGTAAATCGAGTGGCAATGCGAAATTATAAAGTCAATGCGACGACCTCCGTGGCGCAGGGGACGCATGCTCGGATTCGAGTGAGAGGTCGCGGGTTCGATCCCGCCACGGGCCACTTTGGAATTTTATATTTTTAGGGTTCCATACCAAAATGGTAAAAATGGAACCCTTATGGTGAGACTTTCTCCGTCCGTCCGTCCGTCCGTCCGCCCGTCTGTCACACTCGATTATTTCAGTAACTATTCAAGCTATCGACTTGAAATTTAGAATAGTTATAGGAAATAGTGACCCGACGTCATAACAATCGTAAAAATTTGAAAATTGTTTTTATTTTTATTTAAAAAGGGGGGAAAACCGGGTCGGCAAAATTTCAAAATGAGATAACAATATTGAGTGGGGTATCGTATGCGAGGGCGTTACTTGTGTATTCTAAAACTGATTTTTATTTATTTTTATGCCTGATAGTTTTTGATTTATTGGGCAAACTGGCGAAAAAAATACCGTTCCCCCCACCTTATCTCCGAAGATTACCAATCGAAAAATCTGAAATAATTATGATCAATAAAAATAAACGTATATTTTACAGGAAAAATAAAATCAACTCCGTAACTATTATACTTTTTTTGATAATAACAATAAACCGCCAAAAACAAAGTTACGTTTGCGGTTTGCCAACAAAAGTACCTACATGTAAATTATACTCGTAAATTCATGAACAAAAGTGATTCTTTCAATGTTTTACTTCTTCTATGGTATGGAACCCTCGGTGCGCGAGTCCGACTCGCACTTGGCCGGTTTTTCTAAATTGGCTCAGGTTTGGTCTGGTGGGAGGCTTCGGCCGTGGCTAGTTACCACCCTACCAGCAAAGACGTACCGCCAAGCGATTTAGCGTTCCTGTACGATGCTGTGTAGAAACTGTTGGGGTGACTTTACTTACCCCTTCCAAGTTAGTACGCTAAAATCTTCGACTGCATCATCACTTACCATCAGGTGAGATCGCAGTCAAGTACTAACTTGTATAGCGTAAAAAAAAAACCGGCCAAGTGAGAGTCGGACTCGCGTACCGAGGGTTCCATACCATAAAAGAAGTAAAACATTGAAAGAATCACTTTTATTCATGAATTTACGAGTAAAATTTACATGTAATTGTTGGCAAACCGCAAACGTAACTTTGTTTTTGGCGGATTATTGTTATTATCAAAAAAAGTATATTAGTCAGTGAGTTGATTTTATTTTTCCTGTAAAATATACATTAATTTCTATTGATCATAATTATTTCAGATTTTTCGATTGGTAAACTTCGGAGATAAGGGGGGGGAACGGAATTTTTTTCGACAGTTTGCTCAATAAATCAAAAACTATCCGACATAAAAATAAATAAAAATCGGACAATCGAAAAATTTAGACTACACAAGTAACGCCCTTTCATATGATACCCCACTCAATATTGTTATCTCATTTTGAAAAATCGAAGCTCCGGTTTTCCCCCCTTTTTAAATAAAAATAAAAATAATTTTCAAATTTTTACGATTGTTATGACGTCGCGTCACTATTACCTATAACTATTCCAAATTTCAAGTCGATAGCTTTGATAGTTACTGAAATAATCGAGTGTGACAGACGGACGGACGGACGGACGGACGGACGGACGGACGGACGGACGGACGGATGGAGAAAGTCTCACCATAAGGGTTCCATTTTTACCATTTTGGTATGGAACCCTAAAAATAAGGAAATCAGTAGGTACCTACGACGCGCCCCGGTCTGTCAAAATCGCTTATGTTTATTCGATTCGTCTTCGTGGAGTGAAATTATATCTATATACCTACCAAATTTATTATTATTTGCACAAGTACCTACTTTTAAAGTATTGTATTCTTTCCGCGCCATCTATACGCATTAGTGATAGTTTTTTTTACGTATTAATACCGCTTTCTGCCGTTGTGCTAGTGTTCGTACGTAAAAGTACCGAAATTCGCCGCATATTGCCAAACGGCGTGCTATATTGGAAGCCACGCCCCTTTTTCTGAAGTACTCATCAAAACTGAAATGAGTTTTTTTCAATGTAAGGCCTTAACGCGGCCCCCTTATTTTCCCCTTTTAGGGGTTGATTTTCAAAAAATATTCTTATCATCAGACTATAAACTCATAAATTAAAGATTCACACACTAGTTAAAACTTTTGTTTATTGTATCTACGTAAGAAAACTATCTATATAGTAATCACGTATTCAGCTATTTTATTACGATTTGGTATTAGAAAATCAATGGCGCAAATTAACTCGAGACAGCGCCATCTATCGAGTGGAGGATGAACCGAGTTTCCACAACAGTCACGCATTCTTTATTTTTTAAAGCTACTTGGGGTGTGCCCGCGAAATTCAAATTATTTTGTGGTTTTTCGCGATTTTTAAACTGATAAAACATAATAGGCTTATGGCAGTCAAATTGCGATAATCCCAATATCATCTTCACGTGTTCATATAAAAATCTCTGCTCGAAAGTGTCGAGTTAAAGAAATAAGTCCGAGATTTGCGAGTTACTCGCATAAAATTCGATACTCGGACAAATTTCCTAGAACATTTACATGCAAAGATTTGGATATAATCATGTAAAGATGATACTGCCACTATCGCAAATTAACTGCCATAAACCTCTGATGTGTAATTAGCGTACAAAATGCAAAAATCCACGAAAATTTTAAATTTCGCGGGCAGAGTCGTTGATTTCGCCTTAACTACTTGTTTCCATTCCAGAGCCCTCGCCACTTTAAAGCACTTCTCGTTCAGTGGCGACGAGTTGTCTCCAGTGAAGCACGTCTTCCTCAAGGATTCCGTGATCGAAGACCTCCGCCTGTCGTACCAAGACCACGAGTCAATCCTCCGAAACATCACAGACTACTCCCTCGAACATGGCGTCGCCATGACAGTTGCGGCGTACATGAAAGGCGCGGAGCCAATCTGCCCCTCCATCAGACTCGCTTCTAGCAGGAAACTTAACGATGAAACCATCACTAGGATTTGCGATCTGTTGGAGGAAGGTTACGCGAAATGTCAGCCTTAGTTAGCTTATGTTGTGGTCATACAAGAAAATGTAGCGCCATCTGTCGAAACTCCTGCGAAATACGTGTATATTTTTTATATTTTTTTTTGTGTCTGTTTTTTTTTTTATGTTCTGTAATTTTTCGTTTTTGCTTTTTATTTCTTTGTTTTATTCTCAACATTGTTACAGCAATAATAGCAAGATCCTTGATGGGTGCAAATAATGATAAAAATGTGTCTATTTTCAAACTTTCTGATGCAGTTTGCCAGTATTTTTAAATTTTACATTCCATAAACATCTTTAGCCAAAGAAATGTATTTATTAGTAATTCTAAACTTTTATTTATAAAGTATTAAGTATCCTTTATGCACACACACAAATCGGTGGGGAATATAACTCATTAGAAAATCTAATGTCATAATCTATGTTGATGCTACTTAATTTTTTGTTTAGATAATTTAGCATTTAAATAATAATTATTAAGCAATAATTATGTAATAAGTTGCTACTAAGCGTTTTAATAATAAATAATTGTTAATGCATTGCACATGACCTAATATAAAATTATGTTTATCCATGTTTAACTATCTTAAGATATCATTTTATTTTTAATAATTATTTTTCAAAAGTATGCGTTTTATTCCTAATATAATTAATATGTATTAATAGCACAACTAACATCCCACTACCACGGATACATATTCCGTATACATAACAGTACCTAATGGTATAGAATGTACACTCCGCAAGATGATTTAAAGAAATAGCGCTGACGCAAAAGTGCGATTCAGTCACAATAGCGCCTGGCTCCGCCTCCGATATGCACCTAGAGTTGTGGTCTCTTTCTATCGCGAACCTTTATCTCTTTCGACGTACTAAAGTTGCCTCGTAATCGGGCGCACGCAGCGCGTGAAATAGACCGTACAATAATTAACGCGTACAACCTAGCCGCGCGTGCGGCGGCCGTCATAAATCAGTCCGTCGAGACGGCTACTTGTAGTTTCTTCGATCAGGTGATGAGTGAACATGGCCTGCCACTATATAGCTTGGAAACTTCGTACGGTACCCTCCTGCGGGGTGACAGACGGCCGGGGGACGCGGTAACGCATACATGCAGAGAAGTGTCCCCTTCCCCGCCACACCGCCCGCTAACCGCTGACATCTAAGTTCCTTGCCTCCCCCACCGTCTGTCACCCCGCAGGAGGGTCCCGCAGGAAGTTGCCAAGCTATACTCGGGTCTCGGACTCCTTTCTCATAGTGGAAATATTTAGAGCTTATGACTATCACGCCAAAACAAAGAAGCTTGTACTTGTATCGTTTAAACTTTAAGCAAAGATTTAAATCGCTAGATGGGCCCTAAACCTCCAAAAAACGTCCACGTTTTTGTCTTGTGTGACACGTTGTCACTCTCTTTGACACATTAGTGAAACTATAGCAACATATTTGTGGACGTTTTTGATGTGTGCAATGTAGGCTTAGGGCCCATCTAGCGATTTAAATCTTTGGTTTAAAGAGATTAAAGAGATTTTAGTCGGTCACAAGTTCGTCAGCCATATGGCAGTAGCCGACGTTCCTCTTGAACTCGGTGTCGTCTTCTCTGTGCAGCGGTTTGCGGATCTCGATCAAACGACGATCCGTTTCCAGCGCCTGGTTCTTGTACTCCAGGTCTTTTGTGACGCGTTGGTGATGGTTGTACATGCCGTGATATGTTGACCTGCAAAAAAAATATTAAACCTACACCTGCAGAACAATATATTAAATATAAATATAAATATATAGAGGACAACATCACATACATTGCTCCGATCCCATAGTTAAATAGCTTATGCACTTGTGTTATGGAAATCAGAAACAACGAAGGTACCCACACCCAGACCCGAGACAATGTAGAAAAGTTATTTTTCTACATTGCCCCGACCGGGAATCAAACCCGGAACCTCAGAGATGGCGGCGCCATGAAAACCGGCACGCTAACCACTCAACCACAGAGGTCGTCGAACATATAGGTATTACCTTATGCATGCAGTTATAGCCTAAATACAGCCCTGTCGCGAATAGTACGGACCTGTTTTAATTTTTGCTACAATATTTTGGCTGTCAATTTTCGGTCAGCAAATAGTCATCAGTTTTTCCTATATATATACAGAATCTAAAACTAGTTCGCACTTTCGGGCTATTTTCTGACACCAATGTAGCCTCGAGGTACAGCTCCAGCCACATAGAACCCCTTCTAGGGATGTAGTGGAGTAAAATCCAAGTGTTTTCCAGTCACCGAAAACTCAATAAACCCCATAGTTAAACTTGGTGTTTTCCCGCCATCGGCCAAACCTGCACCTACTACGTGCGTCACGTGCGTTTTATTTCGTGGGGCGGATAAGTAGTTCCCGCGGGAATTGCGATCAGCGGAGCCCCATAGGCAAATTATAATACCTATAATATCTAATGATATATTAAGTCAAAGAATGGGACTTACAATGCTTCTTGCAGCTTTTTCTCCAGCATGTTGGAGCTGGTATGGACTCTCTCGTATTCTTCTATCAAACCTCGCATCGGTTTATCCTAAGAAAACCACATATATTATACTAGATCATTAGATGGCGCTTATGGAAACCAGAAAATCCCAGCTAGAGTAACCTTATTATTTGCAATGCATGTACGGTACTTTGCCTATATTTATTATCGCGAAAATACAAGTTTGAAGATATGACTGACTTTGATTAGTCCTGAGGATAAATGGTATGTCTATTGCCTGAAATGTCAAACGAGGATTTTATCCTTTTCCCCCTTTGGCCATGCTTTGGCAGTCATTTTCTCCCCTGTTAGAGAAATTGGGGGATTTTAGTACTGTACCTATGAAATTGATTCCGCTAGCTTATAGCATTTCTGAGGAGATCTCGCTATTGCCAGCTACAAGAAGGTCTATAATTACTTGAACTCTTTCCAGCACCGGTCGCCGGGTCCTGGTCTCCAGGCGGGTCTCCACCAGCTTGGTCGGGTTGATCTTATCAGCCACCGCCGCACGGAGGGACTCGATTTCGCGATCCACTTTTTGCATATTCGCTTCCAACTGCGTAGAAGATTAAGTAATGTAGTTAAATCGATGGTGTACATTTCAATAACCTTTAGAGATCAGATAAAGGAATAATAAAGAACGATGGGATCGATTAAGAACGATGTTAAGTAGTAGTGAATAATGCAAAACGATAGAGATTAATGGCGACCGATGGACATCGATTGAGAATAGGTACTATAATAATCAATGGGGAAGGATGACGAAAGATGGGGATAGATGAGGTACAAAATTGATCAAAAGAGAGCTATAGGGATCAATGGGCCTGGGGAAGGATGAAAAATTATAGCGATCAGTAACAAATAACGTGGATCAATAGAGAAAGATGGAAATCTATTGGGATCGATGAGAAACGTCGAGGTCAGTGGAGAACGAGGGAAACAATTATTGGGATCTTCAATCAATAGAGAACGCTGGGGAACGATATCCGGATGCAGGAATGCAGGAGTTTATTATTTTACCTTATATTTCTGCCACTCCATTTCGTTCCTTGCCCTCTGAATGTCGTAGACGCGCCTGCGCACGATCATCTCGACCTGCTGGCTCTGCGCGTACATCTGGTTCCGCGCCTGCTCTCTGCTCTTGAACATCGTCTCACGCAGCTCCTTGGATTCCTTCATCAGCTGTTCAGCTATTCTTATTGTGTTTTCAATGCAGTGGACGTAGCTCTCTTCTGTCATTGAGCTGGAATAATATTTTTGTTGAAACACACTTAAATAAAATGGAAGACTATACACAACCTGGCTCGGAGATGATGCTCGTGTGGTTGTCCATGCGGACCCCTAAATGTCCCGGGGTGATTTCAAAGGGGGATGGCCCCTTTCAATGGTCGCAGCGCCGCCTGCAACTACAGGCGGGGCACTGGGGGGACGGTTGCTGGTTCGTGATATCAGGTGACTCCGCCGCGCTGCGATACGAACCCGCGTGAGTACGCGAGCGAGCCCAGCGTAGTGGAGGTAAGTTCTTGAGTGGCTTACTGAGGTGCGGTGAGACATCTATGACGTCAGGTCACGTGGCAGACCTCTGACATCCAGCGACCGCCAATGGTATGGCGCGATGTCCCGCTGATGCTACTCCCGCCGCGCGTCCGCGCTCCGTCGGCGCGCGCGAACTTCGAGGTGCTTAGGCGCCGAACGTGGTGGTCGAGGCTCTCCATGTGCAAGTCCCTGGAGACCTCGTGTGTCTACTCGCCACACAGTTTATAAAGGTCTACAACTGTCCACGCCACACCCATGCCCTGCCACTTGCCTGTGTTGAGAAACCAACCGACGACCTCCGTGGCGCAGGGGACGCACGCTCGGATTCGAGTGGGAGGTCGCGGGTTCGATTCCCACCACGGACCACTTTGGAATTTTATAATTTCTAAATTGGCTCAGGTCTGGTCTGGTGGGAGGCTTTGGCCGTGGATAGTTACCGCACCCTACCAGCAAAGGCGTACCGCTAAGCGATTTAGGGTTCCGGTACGATGCTGTGTAGAAACCGTTGGGGTGAGTTCACTTACCCCTTCCAAGTTAGTACGCTAACATCTTCGACTGCATCATCACTTACCATCAAGCGAGATCGCAGTCAAGTACTAACTTGTATAGCGTAAAAAAAAACATTTAGCAAAATTAAATTATTATCACATACTCAGATGGAATCCTAGTAGGGTCCACTTTGTAAGATATCTCGGAGCTCTCTCTGTTCAACTCCTTCACATGGTACTCGAGTGCGAGGCAGTCGTCCTTGTTCTGAATCTCCCTTTCCAGTCTGCAGAACACGTTGTTGAGATCCTTGATCTTCTCCCAGCCCATGCGGCACAAGTCGGTGAGGTTGCGTTTGCTGTTCTCTATTATATGCAACTCCTGCAAACAGTTCCCATGAGAAAATCGGGAGTTTTGTGTGTGGATCCATTTGTTTGCAGTGATTTTGTCAATTTTAAAAATTTCGACGACCTCCCTGGCACAGGGGACGCGCGATCGGATTCGATTGGAAGGTCGCAGGTTCGAAGTGGTAGGAATCGAACCCGCGACCTCCCACTCGAATCCGAGCGCGCGTCCCCAGCGCCAGGGAGGTCGTCAAAACCATTGACCTACCTAATGATGTCAATTACGTACCTTCCTCAACTCCTCACCGAGCTGATCCCGCGTCAGTTCTGGAGGCACCCTCTGATCCCTATTAGACAAACATTGCGACACAACCATCAGAGGAATTTGAAGCGATTCCAGGTGTAATTCTGTTGCGTTCTTCTCTTCTTTGAGAGCTCTGGTCTCATCCCTCACTTGTTCCCGAGTGAACCTTTGCTTTTCGCGCCATGAGTCCACCTCGAAAATTCTAAAACAAGAATCAGTTTACAAAACGGTTCATTTTTAGGGTAAAAACGGGACCCTATTACTAAGACTTCGTTGTCTGTCCGCTCGTCTGTCACCAGGCTGTATCTCTTGAACCGTGATAACTACAGACTTGACATTTTTTAGAGTTGATCCGTTATCGAAGCATGGTTTGTAATTATGGTACATTCCATGAATAGTGCCATCTATAGCTTCTTATGACAGAAACTCTTAATAAATACGGACTTTCGAAATGAGTCCTACCCCATCTTTATAGGTTATCACTGCTGATAAATTATCTGTGAAACAAGAATATTTGTTTGTTTTTTTAATTACCTGTCTCTCATTAACTCATTGTTAACATAATTATCCCATCGTGTAGTTACTGAAGTCTCATTACGAAGTTGGTTCGCGCCTTGCCTCAGCTCGTAAGATTCGAAACGGCGTAACCTGGCTTCATTCTGCAGTCTCTGTATGTTCCTGGTCCAATCCAAAACACTAATGCGGGGATGGGGCTTTTCAAAGACTGGGATAGATGCGTCCATTGCAAAGGATGAAACCACCCTACATAAAACAGGAATGTACTGAAACTCGGGATAGCTACGGGAATTTGATCAATATCAGCTGTTGCTAATCATTGACCTAATGGTACCTACTTACTTAAGTATACTAACTATTCCCGAAGCTTCAAAAATTCCGATTTTTTACAAATTTTGCGGGAAGCTAGGAATCACCTATTTCGAAATAATAAATTGAATGTATATTACAACTAGCTGGCCCGGCAAACTTTGTTTGGCCATTAGGGATATTAAAAAAATAGCTTTCCTACCTAGGTACTCTCAGACCTACTTATACCGAACATACACTAATATTTCATGCCAATCGGTCGAGCTATTTTCGGAGGAATTTGGTAACAAATATTGGCACGAGAATTTTATATAGGTATTAGAGAATTAATGTGAGAATTATCTAAAATCTTTTCAGCTAATAGGCTAAACCATCCTAGTTCATATGGTGCTAAGAGTATGTAAACCCAAACATTCACATTTTTCCTCTTCCGCTAAAACTCGGAAACGTGACGGACTCCTGACGGTTTGAAAGTTTGAACTTTGAACAGTCCAGTGTGTCCCAGGTGGAGTTGGGTAACCTCATGGTAACCTCCTAGTGGATCATGATTAAAACATAAGCCACAAGAAGTGTCGAAGAATAGTTTTTTCTATTAAGTTTTTTTGACCAATAGTTGCGAATCCTCTTTGGTAAAATATGTGCTATTTGGAAACAGGATTTGGATTTTGGAACGTAACATCCGGGTCAACGTCAAATCAATAAACTAACGGGCTGCCAACACGTAAAACAAAAATAAAAACATGGCGGCTCTCTAACGCTTGGCGCTTGGTGAAGCCTTGTCGAAAGTAGAATTTATTCTAATTATACGGTAGTTAATACTATTTAATAGGTGAAAATAAAGTGATATAATTATTCTAAGATTAGTTTCTTGTGATTTAGTGCTGTGAATATTAGCAAAAGTCCTCGGGAAAGATGTAAGTGGAAACATACTTTTGACCAGCTTTTGACGTAAACCTTTGTTCTAATTAAATTTTACAAGATTGTATGGGGTTTTCTAGGTATGACGATAGACGTGGGGGTCGCGGCGGAGGCGGTCGAGGCCGCGGAGGTGGTCGAGGAGGGATGGGCTCCCGAGGGGGTAGATCTCAGGACAGATCTCAGGAGAGAGGCAGCCGGTTCAGCGGAGGCGGCAGGGGCCGTGACTCCGGCGGCGGGCGCGGCGGACGGGGCGGAGGCCGAGGCGGACGCGACGGCCGCGACGACTTCGGCCGTGGAAAGTTCAAAAACGACCAACCGGGCGGCGCTTTGCGTAAAATACGCTGGGACACCGTCCAACTCACTCCATTCCAAAAGAACTTCTACGTGCCGCATCCCAACGTTCAGAGGCGCCCCATGGCCGAGGTGGAAGCTTACCGCAGCCAGCATCAGATTACGGTCAACGGGCGAGACGTACCAGCCCCGAGCATTTATTTCGAGGAAGGCGGTTTCCCCGATTACGCTATGAAGGAAATTCTCAAGCAGGGCTTCCCGAACCCTACGCCTATACAGGCTCAAGGTTGGCCCATAGCCCTGTCCGGGCGGGACATGGTGGGGATAGCTCAAACGGGGTCAGGGAAGACATTGGCATACATTTTGCCAGCAATCGTTCACATCATCAACCAACCCAGGCTCTTGCGAGATGAAGGTCCCATTGTTCTCGTACTCGCTCCCACGAGAGAGCTCGCACAGCAAATTCAGCAGGTAATTCTCACTTTTATTACTTGATGACTCACAGTAAACTTGTTTCTCTATATACAAGCTTTTTCTCACATGAAGAAATCAACAAAAAATGTATAAATACCTGGACTAGTTCATTGCTATTCACTACCCATGATGCATTGTACGCAAAGATAAATAATTATAAAAAAAAATATTGAATTATGATTTGCATTACTCAGTATGATTTTGTAGTTCATTACTCCCTCATAATACTTTAACTCCAGCTTAGCAAATTAATACATAATATTTAAGTAGATATGATAATGCTAATTTTGCTAAAATCATGTGAGAATAGGCTAACCAGACTTGCTATGGCTTAAAAATAAATAAATCTTTAAATTTCAAATTCCTACAATGTGTGCTCATTTTGTAAGTTCATATTTCAGAAACCTTTAGATAAGTAATGAAATATTAAGTTCTCAGTCTTAATATTCTATTATTCTATAAACATTGATTGGTGGATATCGATGAATAATGCAAATTAACTGTAAATTTGTTTTCCATTGCATTCCCAAGGCACTGCTTTCGATGAATGGGATAACTGCAGATGTGTCTGATGGAAATCCAAACAACATGGATATAGTAAAAATTATTTGAAATTATTATGTATTTTGATGTAGTTCAATGTATGATAGCTTGATTTAACCTCTCAGGCTATGTTCGAAAACCTGTACATAATAACAAAAAAAATGTTTTTTCAAAAGTAATTTAAATTTTAAAACAAACGTTTTATTTTAGGTCTAAGGTTTCTGAACGTAACCTTAACATTTTTGTATGAGCACCTATTCATCTCTTATTTGTTGTATTGCGACTTTAAAAACAAAATTATGGGTATTTTTTAGAATACATTTAAGATCTCAATAGTGAAATGCCAATTGTTACTCATTTAAGAACTTTTTTCCCAGATAAGTGAATTTTTATGCAATTCTTGTGATAAAATAAAGTTTTGAATTTTGAAAATGACCAATTCAACTAATGATTTAAGACTTATTTCGTGGTTAGAAAACATATTGTTGTGTTTAGAACGGGTATTCAACTAGTTTTTAAAAAAAAATCAAAGAGCAGATTTTTTAAGGAAAAATATTCATAATATTTAATTGTAAAGAATATGTAGTAAAAAGAAAGTTTTAACTTAAATCCATAAAGTAAATTTCACAAAAATAATTTAAAAAAAATCAGAAATGAAATATTGGCAATTCACGATTTGTGTACACATTTCGCTTCTTTCATCCATTTCAGTAGTAGTAGTTTAGAGTTAGTAGTATGATATAGTTTTAATAGATACTTTTATTTTGGCACATTACTCAACCATAATATTATTATTTATCATATTTTTTAAGCTAATTATGTTGTACACAAACTATATCAACTTATGAAATTCATCTGTTTCCTTGCATTTTATGAGTGAAAGATAAAGTTTGTGTGCTTCAAAATTAGCGTGTGTGTAATTTAGTACTGAAATCCACTATTTTCATTTAATTGTATTATTATTTATTAGTTTAAAATCGTTTATTTATTTATTTATTTATATTGGTAATTGAAAGTTGCAAGCATTATTATTGAATACTCATGAAACTTTCCCAGGTGGCAAATGACTTTGGTCAGAGTGTGCAAGTTCGTAACACCTGCATCTTCGGCGGAGCGCCCAAGGGACCTCAGGGGAGGACCCTGGAGCGAGGCGTTGAGATCGTCATTGCCACGCCGGGGCGACTGATTGACTTCTTAGAGAAGGGTGAGATTCAGTTTTGTTGACCTAGCTATCTCTTCAATATCCCAAAGACATGTACTCTTTGCAAAGGTCTGGAATACCCTCCGAGGCACCGTCTTTCCCACCTCACCTTCAAATCATAGAGTGAATAGGCCTTAGATTGTATCATCGCTTTCCTTCCGCAATTGCAGTTAAGCAATAGCCTTTATAGTTATAAAAGTTATTGTCAGTACTAAAATGCTGATTCAAGAAACAACGAGAGCAAGATGTGGCAAGACAATTATGTTCCTGTCCAAAGCCCGAAACTAATTAAGAAATGATAAAATTACACTGGACTACATGTTGAGTATCAAACTCGAGACCTGACTTGCAAGATGAGGACAAAAAATACAGCTTTGCTTCATTAGAGATTTAATTACAGAGATATAATTAAAGATTTTTTGTGCAAACATGAGTCCAAAGCTAATGCACACGTAATAATGTTTTCAATGGAACTGCACACATCTTAGACTCTGCAATGATACTAGTACATGTTGTGTATTAACAATTTGTATATACAGTTGCTTTGTAAATCATTCAGTACTTAAAAGAAGAATCATTTGCAAATAATTAATTATAACAAGCAGAATTAGCTAAGGTGATTTTGTTGTGTTCAAGACAGCAAAACGAATGATGTGATATGTTCCAGACACAACCAATCTCCGTCGCTGCACATACCTGGTGTTGGATGAGGCAGACAGGATGTTGGACATGGGCTTTGAGCCACAGATCAGGAAAATTATCGAGCAGATCCGACCTGACAGACAAGTGAGTCAATTGTGTTAAAAATACAAAATACATTACACATGGAAAAACACAAACATTGCAGTAATTTTGTACTCAAGGTTTACAATGGTGTGTCAAATTAAAAATCCAGAATTTTTGTTGTCTTAATAATCACAATTGTGGTAGAGGTGATCCTTGCACCTAGCTCCTTGGTTGTCTACATCATAAAAGAACCTCTGCAAATTTTCAACTTTCTATATCCAAGGTTATGGACTTGAGATGATGAGTCAAGAATTTTCTTTATAAATGAAAATCTTAGAACCAATAAATAAAAGAAAGTTGTCAGTAGAGTTATTGTACTATTGCAATGGTCTTTTATTAATATTATCATTTTTGAATTACGAGAAGTCTTCAAAAAATTCAAAATGTTATATCAAAACTCAAAACCTTTCATATTATTTATTTTGTCATGGCTTTTTTATCTTTGTTGTTTGTTTATCATGAAGATTCGTTTATTGCCCGTGGTACCCCTAGAAGCTCCAGGGGTACCACGGGCAAAACAATTACCCGTGGTACCCCGGGGGGACCATCGGGGGTACCACGGGCAATAAACGTGAAGATTGATTGTTTAAAATAAAGAATCTAAGGTTAAGTTTCCGTTTTATCCCAGGTCCTCATGTGGTCTGCTACCTGGCCCAAAGAGGTCCAGAACCTGGCTGAGGAGTTCCTCCATGACTACATCCAGATCAACATCGGCTCGCTGTCCCTGTCTGCCAACCACAACATCTTGCAGATTGTGGACGTTTGCGAGGAGTGGGAGAAGAATGACAAGCTCATCACTCTGCTCACGGAGATATCCTCCGAGGAGGAGACCAAGACTATCATCTTCGCAGAGACCAAGAGGAAGGTCTGTTGTCAAAAGTGTCAATAAACTGCTGCTGTCACTCATATTGGCTGTGACTAATGCAATGTCTCTGCACTGGAGATCAGTCGCTAGTGTTTTTCAAATCTTTGGTCTCTAGACACCAATTATTCACTCACAATTCTTCCAAAATCTCTATGCATATGTGGAGAAAAGTTTTTGGAAGAATTGTGTCATGAGATGTCGTACAGATTTCTGTATATAAATAATACAACCCATTCAGAGTCTTATTGTTCAGAGCGAAATAATTTTGTGGTTTGTCCATTGAGTTAAAATATCGATGGGTTCGTCAATCAAACTGGAATCTTGAAAAGTAACGGTGAAGCAAGAGCGGTGGCATCTTCATGACATCACAAACTCGCACAAAAGTTCTCTAATACGAACCGCTAAGGTGTGGAACATCCTTGAATAGGCAATTTCTAAACAAGCGCTCTTTCTCCAACCTTAGACCTCATCATTGCTTAATTCCAGTCATACTTGTCGTCAAGCGCAAGCCCTATCTACATTTTAAAAAAATATTCGGCAGGTGGATGAAATAACAAAGAGCATCAACCGCGCGGGGTGGCGCGCGCTCGCCATCCACGGCGACAAGAACCAGCAGGACCGCGACTACGTGCTGCAACAGTTCCGTAACTCTCCCGCTGGCGTGCTTGTCGCCACCGACGTCGCGGCGCGCGGCCTCGGTAACTATACCCTACACATGCACGAACACACGCACATTCATAAGACACGTGTACCACACATACACAACACACACGCACGTACATAAGACACGTGTACACTCATACACAACACACGCACGTACATAAGTGTACACTAATACACAACACACGCACGTACATAAGACACGTGTACACACATACACTTTCACGATGGACTTTGACGATTTGACGACACACTGCTTGATTTGTTCAAAAAAATACATGCACGCAGCACTATTCGGTCGATGAACTGACGCGTGGCGACAGCGTGTCTGTAGCGCTGCGGCCGCGCGTTGTTTAATTACATAGATTTACAAAGTAGCGCGGCTGCAGCGCTGCAGACGCGCTTCCGCCGCGCTTTCATTTTGCGGCTAATTTGAAGGCGCCTTAAATTATGCTTTAGATAGAAACAGGTTGCAGGATTTTGCTGAAGTACACAAAAATCTAACACCACAATTTACCCTCCACCACAATTTACAAAGTATATTCATACCCTCAGATATGAGATGTTCGCAATGGCAATATTTGTAGAAACAGTTTCTTAGAGCAGTTACCAGTAACAGCCAATATGTGCAGTTAGCAAAGAAAATGACAACTAAGTATCAGTAAAGAAGAAGAAAAAGTAGTATCAATATAAGAGAAAAACTAAAAGGTACTTCATCACTAAGCAATACTTCACTGATACACAACTATACTACACTATGAAACCTACAATATTGACTCAAATATAAATGTCTGGGCATATTCAGTCAGAATAAAATACTAAACAAATTTATCCTGACTAATACGCCTTATTATGTATTTTCATTTATATTGTACTTATGTTATCAAATATTTCTGAAGATGTTGCCAAATTATTATTACTATAATATGAAGCGAATGTTTTGAATTTCGAAAGCAAAATAATAATGGCAAAGAATGTGTTTAGTAAGTGTACATAATGTTCACTGTAAGTGCCCAGAAGTTTGAACATCTTATGTTTGTGCCACCGCTATATAATAGCCAATGCTATTATCAAGAGATAGAAATAAAGGTGGTGATGTTTCCCGCTAGAATTTATAATTGATGTCTCTTGAAATATACGCAAACCAAGAAACATATCAAAGAACATTGGTTATTTTAAAAGACAGTATTTTAAAGTATTGATTGTGTAAAAATGTTGAATTACTTGTGGGATGAGTACTAGACACAACAATTTTAAACTGACGGATGGTACTTACCTACTGAAAAAAATTTTGCAAGGACATCTAAAGACACTGCCGTCAAACAAAAGGTCTTTATCCATTTATTTGGACTATTTGTGTAGTACTAATTCCTAAATAATTTAGGTTTTTCATTGAGTATCTACTATCGACCGTCAAGTAAAGTTGCGTTTGCGAATATTTCAAAGACGGAACAACGAAAAGGCATCAAACAGAAGATCGATATATTGACAGTTGCGAGGTTTTTTAACTGCTGGCCCGCAAAGCTAAACACCCTCGCACTGCTCGCCGGGGTGTGAGGTCTAAGACACGTCAGGAGCGTAGCCTGGGCCTTGGATACCATTGCTAAGTGATTTGTGAACGAACGGGTGCATTCGGCCGATGCGTAGATCAAGACAGACGTCCTAAAATATTCAGAATTGTCTAGATGCATAAGTATCAAGCTATATCAAACTCACATTAAAAGTTTTGATGAAATTATCCAGATGTAACATCCAAAAATATCAGCTACATCAATGTCTAGATCAGACATGTTCCAAAACATCCAGTATAATTGTCCAGATGTAACGTCCATATAAATCTCAGCTACAGCAAACTCATCTGAAAAGATTTTGTGTAAATTGACCAGAAATAACGTCTAAAAATTTCAGCTAACATTGAACCTCAATCACCAAAAACAAACGGTGGGAAATATTAATTAAGGGGCTGCCTAAAAATCTTCTGACAACTTAAATATTTACTATAAAATTATCATTTCAAGACGTATTGTCCTTTTTGTTCTAAACATTCGTACGGGAATAATTGTCGTCGTAATTCATCAATAGGAAATTACAGATACATTCCCAAATATTTAGAGGTGTTTTAATATTATAACATCTCACAAATTAATATCATCTGTCTATGTATGGCCAATTATTGTTGAAAATGCAACCCTTTAGGAGGTAAAACTGTTTGCCATTGAAGAAAAATATGCTTTTCTGTGGATTTTTTATTGTTGCTTTCCGAAAAAATTTGATATTTTCCTTTTATGTTTTGGTCATAAATAGAAAAATATTAAGGCTAATTAAAAATCCGCAGAAAGGTTGAAATGAGTTTTAAGACAAAAAATTAAAACATGGCTTAAATTAAAGGCACAGTATAAATAATGAGTTCCAGTATTCACTTTATTAGGTAGAATAAAAAGGTGGTTCTTGGTAACCTTGAAGATTTTAGGTTATTATCTTTCTTTTTCTTTTTATGTATATAAAAGAACATATTGTGTGTGTATATTTATCAATAATTAAGTGAAGAGCTAAACTCTTCACTTAATTATGTGTGTCCACTGTGAATATTGGAACGTTCAGGATAAAATGACACAGCAATGGTCCCATATCGCCATTTAGAGATGTTCCTAGGCCATGGCAATAAGTACCCTATCACTTGAAGACAATCCATTATCCAATATTGGTTTAT
This sequence comes from Coenonympha glycerion, assembly GCA_963855885.1. Classification (NCBI taxonomy): domain Eukaryota; kingdom Metazoa; phylum Arthropoda; class Insecta; order Lepidoptera; family Nymphalidae; genus Coenonympha; species Coenonympha glycerion. The sequence continues at coordinate 14,761,365 of OY979636.1, read as the reverse complement.
CAATGTATTTTTGGGGTCATTCATTATGATTATTGAATGCAATTTGCATTAAGAGAATAAAAAAATATTTTTTTTTGTTTCAAGCTGATGCCACCAAGATATACCTATACAGGGTTAAATAAAAAAATACCAAAAAGGTCTTGTAGTTCCTCTCATTAAACCGAACAACTTTTGTTCTACGACTCGATCTCGATTTTCGATTTTTTGTGAAATATCAAATTTGATCCAAATTAGTACTTAGTTCTACTTTATCTTCATACTTTTGTATAAAGAAAATATCAGAGATTTGATTTCACATCGCAATGTCACTTTACAGACGTTACAAGACTTTTTTTGTATGAAATAATTTAATACGGAATTTTGAAAAGTTGTAGACCACCAGTTTTAATGATAGGAACTACAACACCTTTTTGGTATTTTTCATTTAACCCTGTATATGTGCTAAACTTAATTGCCATATACGAGTATATACTGAACATGTTGCATAATAAATTAATGGCTTCGTTTGTTTAACCCTAAAGATACACCAGTCAATTTTATTATATTGAGACAATGCGCAAATGTCCAAAATTTTCCGACTCAGAGTCTCTTCACAATTGATTGAAACTTTCCTTAAATATTTATCTATTGCAGAGAGTTGACATTCGAACATTGTCTTAAAAATGTGTTATGACATTATAAAGAGATGGAACGTCCCCGTAGGGTACAAAAAGTCCAGGCCAATTATATAATGTAAAATTTCCATGACTGACTCGGCATTTATTTTCGTTTTCATTGCAGAGGCGCATGCGTGCAGAGATATGGGCTAACTTTGCGGTGTGTTGCTGACTTCAGTTGCATATGATACAGTACTGTGATATGATATGATATGATAGAGATCACGTCATGATGTGACAGTGATGACAGTGATGTGATAGTGTCAGCGCACACTGTTAGAGCATGCCGCCTCTAAAAATGGAATCTAAGGGCTCTATGATCTTGCAAAGTACGTTGGAATTGTTTGCGGGGGGAATTTGGGCTGTCTGTAAAATACACATCCCAAAAATATAACAATTATTTTATCAAACTGATTTACTTTTATGTTTTTTAACTTATCTTTTCATATTTTTCTTGTTTTTAACGGGGTATAGATAAAAATGTTAATGATTAAAATAATAATTTAATAATTAAAACCTTAATGTTCTTTTGTTTTGTAATTATGCCAAGAAGAATGTTATTGAACATCAATTTAAAAACTTGCAAACTTTTACATACAAACAATATTTTTTAAGAAATTATATAATATTTTTTTACAGTTAACCTATTGCACACAATACCATAACGCTCTTTCACCACCATACTTTCTATCATTAAACCTCAGTAATAATATATGTTCTAGGATTTTTAAACTTTTACTTTTATTGGTAGGAAATTTGGAATTAGCTTGTGAGCAATTTGGTATCTTTTTGTACAACCAGACATCTTTTACGCACACACACTATTCTTAATTTTGTTTAACTAAACATAATATTGTATATTTTTCAATACTTTCGTATTTTATAGACAGCCCAATTTTATCACTAAAACACAGTGTTTAAAAAATCAAGATTTTCACAACAGCAAGACCAAAAAAAGCAATGTACTTATTTGGCAATATTTGCTTGGTGTATGTCATGAGAGATTTGATTTCGAACGGAACTAAAAAGCGCTACGCCACCTGACAATTTATTGACAAGTTTAAAAAAAAATCGATGTAAATGTGGGATTATTGAACCATCCGACATCATGATGCACCGATTTTGATGATCCTCTTGGCCAACAACACTCCGGACACTGATGGGCATAATACAGTTTATTCCAGCCATTCTCCGTGTTATCGTCCATCGATAAGGTAATTTTGGTTTTGTTTTTGCGGTTTGGAGGAATAATGGAAAACAGCCCAGACAAACATATAATATACCTAATAATAAACCCCTGTATTTGTACACTTTATGTTAATTTGAATATTGTATTACTTTTTTTTACAAAATGCTATTAGGAGTACGTACATAGTGATATATTTTATTATTTAACAAAAATCTTCTGATATTCATATTATACGCATTTTCTCATGAGTTTGTTTCACCAACATCAAGCATCTCATATGCAAGAAAAATTAAGGAACAATTTTATGTTTCATTGAAAAAGTAGTAAAGATCCATTTAAGATCAATTTACTAAAGATCCTCTAACTTATTCCTTCAAAAAAATGCATGTGAAATTATTTTTTTTATTTATAAATTGTGTGAACGTGTGAACTCGAAATATATTTTTACAAGCGCATTTATTTTAACGCTGTGTAATGATATTTAGACGTGGAGGACGTGAAGTTCGTGATAAACTACGACTATCCGAACAACTCTGAGGACTACGTGCACCGCATCGGCCGCACGGGCCGCTCGCACAACACGGGCACGGCTTACACGCTGTTCACGCCCAACAACTCCGCTAAGGTGAGCACTGCGCGCGTGTCGCGTGAAGCTCGTGATAAACTACGACTATCCGAACAACTCGGAGGACTACGTGCACCGCATCGGCCGCACGGGCCGCTCGCACAACACGGGCACGGCTTACACGCTGTTCACGCCCAACAACTCCGCTAAGGTGAGCACTGCGCGCGTGTCGCGTGAAGCTCGTGATAAACTACGACTATCCGAACAACTCGGAGGACTACGTGCACCGCATCGGCCGCACGGGCCGCTCGCACAACACGGGCACGGCTTACACGCTGTTCACGCCCAACAACTCCGCTAAGGTGAGCACTGCGCGCGTGTCGCGTGAAGCTCGTGATAAACTACGACTATCCGAACAACTCGGAGGACTACGTGCACCGCATCGGCCGCACGGGCCGCTCGCACAACACGGGCACGGCTTACACGCTGTTCACGCCCAACAACTCCGCTAAGGTGAGCACTGCGCGCGTGTCGCGTGAAGCTCGTGATAAACTACGACTATCCGAACAACTCGGAGGACTACGTGCACCGCATCGGCCGCACGGGCCGCTCGCACAACACGGGCACGGCTTACACGCTGTTCACGCCCAACAACTCCGCTAAGGTGAGCACTGCGCGCGTGTCGCGTGAAGCTCGTGATAAACTACGACTATCCGAACAACTCGGAGGACTACGTGCACCGCATCGGCCGCACGGGCCGCTCGCACAACACGGGCACGGCTTACACGCTGTTCACGCCCAACAACTCCGCTAAGGTGAGCACTGCGCGCGTGTCGCGTGAAGCTCGTGATAAACTACGACTATCCGAACAACTCGGAGGACTACGTGCACCGCATCGGCCGCACGGGCCGCTCGCACAACACGGGCACGGCTTACACGCTGTTCACGCCCAACAACTCCGCTAAGGTGAGCACTGCGCGCGTGTCGCGTGAAGCTCGTGATAAACTACGACTATCCGAACAACTCGGAGGACTACGTGCACCGCATCGGCCGCACGGGCCGCTCGCACAACACGGGCACGGCTTACACGCTGTTCACGCCCAACAACTCCGCTAAGGTGAGCACTGCGCGCGTGTCGCGTGAAGCTCGTGATAAACTACGACTATCCGAACAACTCGGAGGACTACGTGCACCGCATCGGCCGCACGGGCCGCTCGCACAACACGGGCACGGCTTACACGCTGTTCACGCCCAACAACTCCGCTAAGGTGAGCACTGCGCGCGTGTCGCGTGAAGCTCGTGATAAACTACGACTATCCGAACAACTCGGAGGACTACGTGCACCGCATCGGCCGCACGGGCCGCTCGCACAACACGGGCACGGCTTACACGCTGTTCACGCCCAACAACTCCGCTAAGGTGAGCACTGCGCGCGTGTCGCGTGAAGCTCGTGATAAACTACGACTATCCGAACAACTCGGAGGACTACGTGCACCGCATCGGCCGCACGGGCCGCTCGCACAACACGGGCACGGCTTACACGCTGTTCACGCCCAACAACTCCGCTAAGGTGAGCACTGCGCGCGTGTCGCGTGAAGCTCGTGATAAACTACGACTATCCGAACAACTCGGAGGACTACGTGCACCGCATCGGCCGCACGGGCCGCTCGCACAACACGGGCACGGCTTACACGCTGTTCACGCCCAACAACTCCGCTAAGGTGAGCACTGCGCGCGTGTCGCGTGAAGCTCGTGATAAACTACGACTATCCGAACAACTCGGAGGACTACGTGCACCGCATCGGCCGCACGGGCCGCTCGCACAACACGGGCACGGCTTACACGCTGTTCACGCCCAACAACTCCGCTAAGGTGAGCACTGCGCGCGTGTCGCGTGAAGCTCGTGATAAACTACGACTATCCGAACAACTCGGAGGACTACGTGCACCGCATCGGCCGCACGGGCCGCTCGCACAACACGGGCACGGCTTACACGCTGTTCACGCCCAACAACTCCGCTAAGGTGAGCACTGCGCGCGTGTCGCGTGAAGCTCGTGATAAACTACGACTATCCGAACAACTCGGAGGACTACGTGCACCGCATCGGCCGCACGGGCCGCTCGCACAACACGGGCACGGCTTACACGCTGTTCACGCCCAACAACTCCGCTAAGGTGAGCACTGCGCGCGTGTCGCGTGAAGCTCGTGATAAACTACGACTATCCGAACAACTCGGAGACAGCAAACTGAGCGAGTCATCTTCGAAGTTAATTCCAGTTTTAGCCACACAAAATTTGTGGTTCTATAAGTCAAGTTTAGAAGTAGAAAAATAATTTTGAAATTAACCCATTAATATCTAACTTTTAACAGGCAAAGGACTTGCTGTCAGTCCTGCAAGAAGCGAACCAAGTGGTCAATCCTAAACTGTTGGAGTTGGCGCAATGCGGTATGGGATTCAAAGGAAAATATGGTAAGCCATTTTTTGTTTTTGTTGTGTTCCATAAAAGTAAGGACGTGATGCAAATGTATTTACGTCAACATTAGATGTAAAATTAAACTAGTGAGACTTCTTATAGGCAGTAAGCTTCTTGTACTGAGCCACGAAATACAATAATAGTACCCTACGGTACGGAAGGTTCACTCCGCAAGGTGATTTAAAGAAATAGCGACCAGCGTGACACAAAAAAGTGCAATTCAGTTCGCCAAAGCGACGGCTCCGCTTCCGCTATTAATCTGAAGTTGTGCTCCCTTTCTATCGCGTAACTGTATCTCGTTCGACGAACTAAGGCTGCATGGCAATCGAGCGCACGCAGTGCGTGTAATAGACCGTACAAGAACTAACACGTACAACCTAGCCGGCGCTCGGCAGCCGGCTGAAATCGGTCCAACGTGACGGCTACTTGTAGCTTTCTTGATCATGTGACAAATGAGCCTAACTGGGCTGCCATTTGAGAAACTTTGAGGTCTTGTATATAAAACTACATATTAATATGTCTGTGTTTACAGGGCGCGGAAGATTCCGTGACCGCGACGACGACGGCGGGCGCGGCGGGGGTCGCGGACGAGGCCGCGGCGGCGGACGAGGAGGTGAGCTATGTTTACCACTCGATTAAACCTCATGCGATTCTCTACTACCGTCGGTGATCGACATTCTAAAGGGTAGCACAAACCCTGTTTTTTTTTCGGGGAGCCCATAAAGCTTTTTGGACTTGTACCAAACCTACCCTACCTACCACCTTGTGTTGTTTAAAGCCGGGTTCAGACATGTATCATTTGTCCGATCCGATCACCGTATCCGTATCGTCGACGCGTATCATGATCGCATATGTAGGTACATGATGGATAATGATATACGTATCATGACGGGATCTCGATACGCCGTTATGATACGGCCGGTCCCATGTCGTGTCGGTTTTTGTCCGATCATCAAGGTGATACAGTATACGCGATCATGACTATTGTGAAGATATGGATACGGAGCAAATCGGAGGCGTCCACAACTTGATACGGGGATTGATACGTGATACGCTGAGCCGGATACGGTGATCGGATCGGGCATGTGATACATATCTGGACCCGCCTTAATTTGTGTGTAATAGTGCGCCCGCAGCTAACCTTTTTACTTGATCCTAGAAACACATTAATGGAGATAAGAAGACCCAATTATTTTGTTTTATTTTCAATACAAAACTTATTATTTAATTTAGAAAAATTGTTTTTAACAACCCTAACTGTGATGTCAACAAAGCGTAATACTTTGCATTGTATCCAGTTCATTCATATTGAACGAGCTGTTTTTAGGGATGTCACTTAAAATATATGATACATTTTTGAACTCCCTATAGTTCAGGATATGAGCTAAAGTTTTTACGATATTTTTTCAGGCATTTATACATCCTCCCCTACTTAAAGCTTTCGGCTAGGTATGGCAAGTAACCAACACGTTGTAGATATTCCTGTCATGGTTTATAGTCGAATAATTTGGCGTTTTTTGTTAATCATGGATATCTGCAAACGCCTGATTCTATCCAAAAACATTTGCAGGCGGCTCGAGATGGGACAACTCGTCCAATGGCGGCGGAGGCTACAACCGCCAGGACAGCTACAACAGCCGCCCCAGCTACCAGAACCGGGAGAGCGGCGGAGGCGGGGGCTTCAACCGAGACAGCGAGAGTGGCGGCGGCTTCCGCGGACGGGGCGGAGGCCGGGGGGCCCCGCGCGGCGGCCGCGGCGGGCAGGGCTACAGCCAGGGGGGCGCCGGTGGCTACGGACAGGCCCAGGGCTACCAGGCGCCCAGCCAGGCCTTCACCCCCGCCCCCAGTAGCTACTACAACATGTACTCGCAACCCCCGCCGCAGTAGATCAATAAACGATTCGACTTAGACTTTCCGTTTTTTTTTTTTTTTTTGAATTTTATTTGATGCAGCTAGCAGAAAACCTGAATTGATCTTCTACAAACTTGTATTATAAATTCTGACCTATCTTGAAAAGAATGCAAGTGGTTAAAGTGTACGAAACGCGTAAACTATTTAAAATTTAAATGATCTATAAAAATTTGAAGTTCATTTAATAAAGCAAGACAGTTAAGGTGATTTACCCAGGTGTATTTAAAATTTGAATAACCAAGCAACTCTATGAATAGCAAAAAATATATAATTTATAAAAGCAAAGTGAAGCAATTTTGAACTTGAACTTTGCCTGTTGCATTAAATATTTAGTGTTAAGTAACTTGAAAAACTTATTTAATATTTTTTTGTCTTTTAAAACTGAACCATGAATAAAGTAAAAATTGGACTGATTATTATCACATAAAAATTAAAAAGGACCATCATTCCATAATTTCAAATGATATTCGGTCCATCTTTTCAAAATTTCATGGTAATGACGATAAATTTTTAGTTTTATTTGTGAAGGCTAATGTAATTACTAGTGTAGTATCTACACTAGTAATTAGTGTATTATGAACATAATATATAAAATCGTATTATACAATATGTTTAAAAAACACTTACATGTCTTACAGCTTGGCAAAGATGTCTTGAAACAAATCTAATATGTTTCTAAGCCCAACATAGAGTTATTTAATATTTAGAAATCGCAAATTCAGCTTTGTAGAGGCCGCCTGGCGCCTCCGTTTTATCCTATTCTTTTTTGCCAAACTGTATCTAACATATTATTATGATACAGCTGTAATTTTAAACAAACTCTTGGCTTCTCGATACACGCTATAATTGGCTTGTTGACCCTTTTTTTACTTGTTTATTCTATGATAATATTATAACGAACACAGAAAATAAAGTAGGGGTTTTCAGCAAAATGAAAATTTGTTTAGAGCTACTATGGCCTTCCTACGGTGTGACGTCACAGTTCAATGTCTAACCAGTTTAATATCTATTTCTCATCTTAGTATATTAAAATACTCATACTCAGATTTCATCATTCTATTTTTTATTTGTCCTAGTTTCAAATATAAATTAAAAGATCAATATCGGTCAACTACCCAATTATTATTATTTATGTAGTTTTATTTTGGACTAACTCGACTCTCAACGCCTGACATGACAACCCAAAAGTTTGCAGATTCATAATTAATGTAAATGTATAAAATTACATTTCATATTTAATTAAGTAGTTTAAATAATTACCCACCCGATTGTGGTGTAAAACGTATACTTAGTAGAAAAAATAATATTTTCTTTGAAATATTACTAAGTACATAATATATAGACAGGATTCTGAACTTTAATGCAAATCAAAATCATTTTGATATCTACTATTTAATATTACAGTGAAAATTGCATTTTAATTAAATTATGTTAAATTATCTTCCAAATTGTTTTTTGTGACTTGTGCACTATTAATATCTGTGTAGTTGGTTGTTTACTGGTGAGACTGGCCATTGTGGTCGAAATCTATCGGGGAAGCAATTAAAATTATTGTGATGTAAAAATAAATAACATTAATTTTAGGCCACCGAGCGCTAATTATTATGATTGTGTGGAATATCAAAATAACGATTCTATCTAATACATAACATTACATACCAAGCAGTGAGGGCTTTATTATCTTTTTGTGTATGGAAAATGATATAATATGTACAAACTAGCAACACACTCAAATTAGCAACATTCCCATTCTTTTTTGACACTGTTTTTGTGAATTATTGAACTCACCAAATAAAACCTTCGAAATATTTTACGATGCTTTTTAATTTTCTCTCGTAATTAAAATTCAGCAACCTAGTTATATGATCTACAATCGTCATAGAAACTTGTTGATCGCTCATTCTGTACTTACTAGTTACTTCCTCTTCGTGTGGCATAGATAGATGATAGATCGATAGAAAATTCTTTATTGTACACCAAAACAAAACGAAAGAAAACTAATTAAATAAATAGTGAAACAAATGTACAATTTGGCAATCTCTTCCAGGCAACCATCAGGGCAAGAAGGGTCATAGCTATAGGCACATAGGACATCTGTATAATTTTTTTTATAGGGCAATTTGGAGAATATCTAATTGGTTCCAAATTTAAGGAGATAGGGAAATTTTCAGGACCCTGTCTTTTTTGTGTAAGCAATTTTCGCAGTATGCGTAGTAAAAATAAATTAACGAAATCTTTATTACTGATCGACTGACGACTACGTATTCGGTATTTTGCAAGGATGAAGGAACAATTTATTATATTGGTTGAAAAAATGTATACAGGTTATATGTAAATTCAAGTTGCAAAAGGCCAACCAAACCCAATTCACACCAGTGTAAAAATGAAAATAAAACAAAAAACACTGGAATTAATTCACTTTATTCCTAATTGATAAATATGTAACAGAAAAGATTAATTATTTATTGAATGCTGTATTTTCTGTTAGCCTATGCCCTCTGTCCAATGAATTCATTTGTAATAAAGAGATATCACTTTCATCATAGTTGATTGTGTTTAGTGCGCGGGCGCGTTCTGCTTGTCAGGGTCGACATAGTCCAGTTGCTCCTCCGGGTTGTGAGGCCAGAAGGTTGGCTTGTTGAGTGAATCAATAGCGAGGTCGGGGTGAGCGTCGCGGAAGTCTTCCATGGTCATCTGATCGTACGGGAGCTGTGCCTTGGTCTCTTCTATTTGTTTTTGGTATCTGGAAATTAGATGAAAGGAATGAAATACACTCTGGAGTTTTACTAATACCTAAGAGTCCTAAGACTGGGGGTTACCATTGGGACCATCATGGTGTCTAAAGACTTAAAATTCTTTACTCATAGAGCCTTTTTCCAAAAGGCTCAAATGAAAAAAAATAAAGAGATGAAAAATGTTAGTCTCAAGTTACATTTACAAGTTTTTGTAACTTTATTTTGTTTGTAGTGTTTAATAGGGTTCCTGTGGCCTGAGAAGAGCACCTAAGTAACTCTGAACAGTTTTCTGTCACTAAGGTCCTGGGTTGAGCCAGAATTAATAAAATTACCTTTGCCAGATTTGTGAAAATCTATAAAGGATAGTGCTTGACTGCACAGCTTGATGCCTTCAGTTCATTATCCCCTATATTTCAGTATCCCCTTAATTTGAAGGCACCCAAGTTGTAGTAGGTGGTGGGGAAGCCCCGGAGGCTGGCCAATTAGGTATTCCAGACCTACCTAGCTGGCCTATGCGGTGGATATGGTTTAGTCTATTATGAACTCGCTTTTTACATACGTGCTTTTGTGGTTGCCATTTGTTTACCAGTGAATAAAAACATTCTGAGAAAATCTATGTGTAGTAATTACAGTTATGCATAGTCTAATCTAAAAGGTGTATAAAGGCTGCCAATCTCCAATGGACCAGTTATGACCAGAACCCTGAATTTCTTAGAGATTGACCAGGAGTGGGCGTTATACAGGCGTTGTGCTACTTACTTAGCAATGTTAGCATTCGATTCCTGAATGAAGGCCTCAATTGCCTTCTTAACCTCAACCCATTGAGCTTCAACCTTAGCTGTCAAAGTGTCAGCTGGGTATGGCACCTTCAGAGCTTCGTACTGCTTCTGGAAGCTTTCCACCATGCCAGCTACGGGTACAACTTGTTTATAGGCCGCCCAGTCGATTTTTGGTGGCTCAGCAGGGTTCGCCAACACCCTGAAAAAATTATTAACTTTATAACTTTCTATGGGTAAAATATCAAAAAATTTGCAAATAACTTGAATACTAAAAAAAACTTACCGAAAATAACTTGAATACTATTTTTTATATTTAATTGATGCATGAAAATCGATAAATAAAATTATGTAACCTGTTAAAACTAACCTTCGGAGGTAGCCATCGGACTTGGCTTTGAATGAGGCGAGGTTGCCTTTCTGCTGCGGAGGGACCCTCTCGGCCAAGGCGGCCCAGTTTACGGAGCTCTGAGCGATCCTTTTCGACATTTTTCCGTAATTTATATTACGAAACGAAATTCAATAACCTTCGCCCTGCCTTCGCCAATTGACAACAATTTGACAAATGACAGATTAGTGATTACAGATATGGCCCAAAGAGGATAATATTCCACTACGTACCACTGATCTCCATAGAGTATATAGAATGTACTCTGGAATCTGGATAGCTGACTGTCAAAGTAAAAATGAAGACAGTTGATTTTCGCCATTTTGGCGCTGATTGTTGCGTAACCTGGCGTGAGCGTGATGGAACTAAAATTAAATGATATTCAAAACGACGGTCCACTTCCAACAAATGTCAATTTAGTACCGTGGACGCTCGGGGGAGGCGCTTCAAATAGGCACAAAAAATGAACTGTCAAACGTATGGAATCATGAATCCAGAGATACATATCAGTGGCTACGTACTATTGTAAACCATAGGGCGTAGACAGAGAAAAGCGGCGTAGACAGAGAAAAGACAGAGAAAAGCTATAGACGCTGGTAAAACGTGTCGCAAAAAGAGACAAAAACTAACCTTTAACACTACACCGCACCATGATTTTTTGTTTTGAATCGTTGTTTCCTGGTCTGTGGTTGTAATAATGTGTAAGTTTATAAAAGTGTTCAAAACCTAATTTAACTTGAATCGGACATAACATAATCGTAAAAACTGAATTATAAAGTAATACGATAGCTAACTGTTGGTCCGGTGTCAAACTTTGTTTAGCAAAGTAGTGTGACTAAAACATAAAAAACGTGACACGCTACGTGAAACAAAAGATCTTATCGTTCTATTTCTTTTCTTTACACGACATCGGCGTAAGTTGCTCTTTGTCTTGTGTGAATGAAACATAAGATAACAATTTGTCTATAGCTTTTCTCTGTCTACGCCATAGGGGCACGGGGACACCAATCACCATATAGATCATCATAGACAATTACTTTACGTCATAAGCGAACACACAGACGATTGACATAATATTTTGAAGTATGTAATTAGTAATATGTTGACATTGGTGATTGGTCTGTAAAGCAATTTATCTGGGGACACGGTAGTGTCCCCGCCAAGACGAGCCAAGCGAAGCGCGAGGGCACTACCTATCTTTTCTCGAAGTGTTTCGCCGTATTTTTAAACCCTTATAACTTAGGCCTGAATTATTTCAGATAATCAAAATTCTCGGAAAATGATGTCGCCAGTGAACTTATTAAACCTATAAAGTTTCAATTTTACAGGTCTTATAATTTAGATTTTATTGACGTCTAAAAAACCCAAATTTCGTCACTGACTGACTGACTGACTGACTGACTGACTCACTGATGATCATCAAAATTCCTAGGTACTTCCTGAAGACCTAGAAAGCTGAAATTTGGTATATAAGCTAGTATTAGCACACAACCAACAAAAAAATTCCAAAAATTGGAAATTTAACCCCCCAACCCCTTAAAATAGGGGATGGAAGTTTGTATGAAATTACCGCAAATATTGATGCTAGAGGTCTCAAAATTGATATAGGGACTCTTTGTAATAAACAATTAAATACGTGTTTCAGGATTTTTAGTTAATCACCCCACATCCATAAAATTAGGGGGTTGGAAGTTCGTATGGGGTTTCCCATTCCTAGGTACTTCCTGAAGACCTAGAAAGCTGAAATTTGGTATATAAGCTAGTATTAGCACACAACCAACAAAAAAATTCCAAAAGTTGGAAATTTAACCCCCAACCCCTTAAAATAGGGGATGGAAGTTTGTATGAAATTACCACAAATATTGATGCTAGAGGTCTCAAAATTGATATAGGGACTCTTTGTAATAAACAATTAAATACGTGTTTCAGGATTTTTAGTTAATCACCCCACATCCATAAAATTAGGGGGTTGGAAGTTCGTATGGGGTTTCCCATTCCTAGGTACTTCCTGAAGACCTAGAAAGCTGAAATTTGGTATATAAGCTAGTATTAGCACACAACCAACAAAAAAATTCCAAAAGTTGGAAATTTAACCCCCCAACCCCTTAAAATAGGGGATGGAAGTTTGTATGAAATTACCGCAAATATTGATGCTAGAGGTCTCAAAATTGATATAGGGACTCTTTGTAATAAACAATTAAATACGTGTTTCAGGATTTTTAGTTAATCACCCCACATCCATAAAATTAGGGGGTTGGAAGTTCGTATGGGGTTTCCCATAAGTATATAGGTATAACAAAAACTTAATTTCATGTTAGATATCTGCTAGTAATGCTAGTAAACATATGGAAAACACGTAAATTTTTCCACTGATTCCAGTGCCCAAGCGGCCAAGCGTCCAAGTGCCCAGTGCACGTGTGCGGGCACTTGGACGCTTGGACTATTACACGTTTGAAGCCCAAGTTCCAAACATTTCATGTTTAATGAGCCGAGTTTCACTGCACGTCGAGTGACCATGATCCAGTGCTCAGTGACAAAAACCCACATTGAGCCGAGTGCCCAGTGCCCAGCGTGAGCTGTTGAACGTGCCAAGCGTCAAATCTGAATTTGAATAGCGTTATATAGCGCTCAAATACCTGCTTAGTGCCCAAACGCACGCATTTAATTTAATCCGATGCTTAAAAGTGGGTTAAAATCACGTTCAAAAATTTCGTTACATACCTACCTACGTAGAACTACAAGAACCAAGTAGGCAGGTACTAAGTTCTCTCATTTAAATGGCAGACTGCACTCGGACAAAACTTAAAAGTATCGTCTAGTGACGACCCTGTGGAAACGCACGTGTGGATTGTTAAAAAAAACGTCCAGTGACTTAGCGCAAGCGAGTAGGTATTTTCAAAAATGATATTAATTATGCCCAATGCCTATGCCCGTATAGAAAGACTTGCAAGTTCAAAGCTGGGAATTTTGTTCTTGAAATATTGCTCCGGGTGATTTTGCAATGACCTTGGGTCATTAACGCCGACATCTATTTCCATGTAGATAGCGTAAGTAGGTAGGTAGTTGCTGAAATATTCTATTGTTTGTGATAGACGGACGGACGGACGGACGGAGGAAGTCTCAACATAAAGTTTGCATTTTTAACATTTTAATATACGAGTAGAACTCTAAAAAAAGGGCCACGCGCAGTCATACATTATAAAGTATAAATAATAGACACTGTAGGTATTCATCTTGTATTTGATAAATATTTTCCATGGAATTATAACGAAATTCTTACTATTTTCAAGTATATTTTATAAGTTAAGGCCAATACTCGTTAACTCGTTACTTAACCGTGATAGTTTTCCTTAGTTGAACTTCAATAGCACCCCACTTCTTTAACCCCAGACCAAACTAAAAAAGATAAACGAGAAGATAGGTAGTGTGGGCTATAAAAAGGCACCTTTGATGCGCAAGAAATATAATACATATTCTACAAATAAGGAAAAAAATAAACTAGGTGAACCAAGGAGGGTTCCCTCATTTAAATGATAGAGGGGGGGGATACTTGATTCGGACAAATATCCACCTTGCAATGATATTCAAGAAATACACCAAAGAAAAGGAAATTAACCAAATAAAAAATATATTCGTAAACAACTTACAAAAAGAAGTGAAATCCCAGCAAAAACATTTTCATGTAAAATGTTGCCAAGACGAGAATATGTGGCTCACGCTATCAAAAAGTTATCAGATCTCATGTAGAGCAAGACTTCTAACTCTACACGCCCTAACTCTATAAATCCTAACTTTATAAACTCTACACTTTAGTCAAAATATATTATGTCTTGGCTGTTTCGTTACTGTCACATGGGTGTAAAGTAAAAATATTATTCACTGACTTTGTACTTTTCTGATATACAATACCTAGTTTCTGTAGTAACGATTATTTATTAGATAGGTATTGAGTCTCCTCAGAAACTGCACTTAGGTTTTACTAACTGCATTGGTTTCAAATACTTCATCACACTTTGCAAAAGTGTGTTCCTTTGCTTTAGAGGATATTTTTAATAAATGGAAGTTTTTTCCCATAACAATGGTGATACCATTTAATTTTAATGTGAAATTTCTTGAATTTTGCATGATCCATTATGCCACTTGCAAAACTCTATTAGAAAAGTACAGCTGTGCTATTCTACAAAATGAAATAGCTGCCAGACAGCTGCCAACCGAATATCGTCGGTTTACGGGTAAAACATAATAAATGCAGTTTACATCATTTCGAGTAAATCGCATTTTAAAGTTTGAGGTAAGATTTGGGATACTTAAAACTTAATAAGCTAGAAATAAGTAAGTTCAAATGATGCAATAAGTATCCATCTTATTGATATATATTGATATTGTTTTATATTGATAAAGAAATACTATGAAACCTTCATTATAATTCAGAGGGTCATGCATTTATTTGGTTTTACCTGAAACTTGCAAATGTACCCCATCTTCTGTTTAACCCACACTAGAATGCTAATTGTAGTACCCAGGTAATTGTTTTCTGTATGTTTGTATTGTTTTATGTTTTTTGTGTTTACATTAATCTCAGAAATTGTATTTTTTTGGAAATTGACTTCAAGAACCCCTGTTTTGTTTTATTTATCTGGTTTTAACTGAAGGTTTTTTAAAAAATTAAAGACATTTATTACAATAACTACAATACAAAATTATGCATGAATTATAATAAAGGTAAATTTGGATGTAATCTATTTAACTGTTAGTAAATAATACGAATTACGAGTTATTGGGCATGAAGGAATTTATTTAAGTGCTTTAAGCTTTATTTAGTATGACTTTTAAGAAAGAATGAAAAACAAAACAGTAGGTGAAAGAACTCTATCTTGAAGGTCTTCAGCTTATGACTGTTTGTCTACGCTAGGGCTGGATAACCAATCGGCTCCAGAACTAGTTGGCCGATACGAGTACCAGCCATGGTATTCTTTAGGAATCATTTTTTTGTTACATAAACTGAGAAGATCCTGTTTTGATTTCATTGATGGGTAAAGGTTTATTATAAAGTCGTTTCCATTGTAAAATAGGGCTTGACTGAGGTACCTCAACCTCTTGAGGGTCTTCGAGGTTTTACGTTGTCCGACATGTCATAATTGTAATTCTTTGAACGTTCTTTTGACTCAAAAAAGTTGTGTTAGATTTTTATTAAGTGAACAATGTTATGAACTGGAAACAGTAATAATGCAGCCACATATTGGTTTCTGTTCTGTTTTCTGCACGTATCTGAATACAGAGAAACTTTCGTCATGTGGTAAGGCTCATACGTGGATAGACAGTGATACAGAATGCTTCCGATTTCAGAACTGCCTCTTTTCCATTCCTTATAATAAACTATCAGCCATCAGAGAAGAGTTTTAATGAAGATGTAACAAATTAATTATTCCTGAAGAAATACCATGGCTGCTACTCGTTTCTGCCAACTCATTTTGAAGCCGATCGGTTAAACAGCCCTAGCTTAGATCTTAATCTAAGCTAGGGCTGGTCATCAGGTAATTAATATGTTCAAGTTTTAGGTTTTTTCATCAAATATTTTGTTTGCTAATCTTTTAAAAAGTCATACTAAATAAAGCTTCATGCACTATAATAAATCCCTTAATTGTAAATTACTCGTGATTGATACATTTTTTACCCGATCACCCTGCCGTTCAAATCGCTTGAATGGATTTATTACGTTTTTGCTGTACAATTTTAGAATTTAAAATAACATCACAAGTAACAATACAAGGAGTAAAATAAGATGAATGCCTTTATAATGTTTTAACTGTACAAGTGAGAATTCGGAATTTGGATTTATGCTTTTAAATGCGTTTAATGCTTTATATCTGACGATTATTCCATTGCTTTCTAAGAGACTTATTACATGTAAAAAGGCATAATCATATTTATACTATTTTACTCGAATAATCTTGATGGAGTTAATGCATTAAAGATGATTATGCTCAATTACTAGTATAGATTTAATTTTTTTAGGGCATTTGTAACTTATTCAAACTGGCTATCTCCGAAACTATCGGTCGTAGCATTTATTCGGTTTTACCTATCGATAGAGCGGAAAAAAATAAGTATAACTGCATTTTTAAGTCAATTCAGCCAAAAAGTGCATTTATAATGTTTTACCCGTAAACCGACGATATGACATGCAAAATTGTACTCTATTACAACTGACAAATTCATAGATGCAGAGATGTACGCTCGTCGCTGTTTTGAAGAATAGCACGGCTGAACAGTGAATAAATTCTTCACTTTACGCCCATGTGACGGTACCGAAACAGCCAAGACATAATATATTTTGACTAAAGTGTAGAGTTTATAAAGTTAGGATTTATAGAGTTAGGGCGTGTAGAGTTAGAAGTCTTGCTCTACATGAGATCTGATAACTTTTTGATAGCGTGAGCCACTTATTCTCGTCTTGGCAACATTTTACATGAAAATGTTTTTGCTGGGATAATTCATTTACATTATCCGATTTATCAAGTTGTATTGTTAATGCTTTATGAAAGTATTCCAAGGACAACAAAACACTCGTTTTTGCGCAAGTTGCAGTTTAGATATAAAATAGAATGAATCTGGAAAAAAATTAAAGTTTAACCCTAAGAAAGTGTTTACAGGTGTTTCGGTTACCTGCAAAATTAATTAGGGAGGTTCGGCAAACGTAGTGATTATATACCTACTCTTTGGGTTCGGCCAAACTAACCCGCAAAATTTTAGTTTTGTGTAATTTTTCGCAAATAGTAATCGGCTAATAATTTTACACTTCGCATGCTTACAGCAATGAGTTTTGCGAGCCTAACATATACCTATTTTAAAACTTGGCTAAAATATCATATTCACCTCATTAGTTGCTGAGAGATCATTTTCTGCAGTTTTCCATATATTGGAGCTATAGGAACCGTCCAATATGTCCTTGTCCCTACTCCATACTTGCTTATATTGAAAGTAAATAGTAATAGCGCTGCACTGTTCTTAGTATAGCCCATTTATGTATTCGGTGCCTTTGTCAAGACTATATTTTGTAAATTAATTAAAATTATTAAAAGACCCAGCTCGTGGTTATAAAATAGAAAACATGATTTATTAAATGAAACACAGTAGTTACAATATTAATAAAATACATTTATTTAAACTTTGGTATGTATCAATATATAAAAGTATGATAAATATAATATAATATAATATAATTATGTATTATGTATAAATTATTCATACTTATAGTATAGTATGTAATTGAATTATATAGAAACATTATAATCGCTGCTATTATTTATTTTCTAATTGACTTTTTAATATCAGTCTTGGTGTAAACTATCTTTAAACCTACTCGTATATTGTTTAAATAAATAGTAGGACAATATAAAACTACAAAAATGTAATTTTTTTATATCTCCAAATTATTCTTCACTCGGTAATTGACATACAAAATAAAATTAAGCACAATATTAACATTTATTTTGATTTTATTCTAAGTAATTTTACGGAATGTTTTGAGGAGACAAAATTACAGCATTTTGTTTTATACACGAACTAGTGCGTTAAATGCAAATCATACTGTTAATACATTTTTATAATGTCTTCCTACCCTGAGTTGTTCGAAGAAAGTTCAGATAATTATATTATGACTTACTTAAAATAATGGTAGGGGAGCCGGACCTACATCGATCTTCACCGAGCCGTTAACTTGATGAAACATATTTTTTTAATATAATTTTATTTATACATAAATAAAACGCAAGCGATTATAACGCCTATAATTGCTATCTTGCCTATTAAAATCCGTACCAGGCTATTTTTAATTAATTAATGGAAAAAAATTCAAATTTTCATCGTTCTGTTAATTCGTCGTATGCACTGTACGAGCATAAATGACACTGTAAAGAATTTCTCCGCAAAAACAACGGCTTCTAATTCAATTAATAAAATTGTATAAAAAGTATGTTTCATCAAGTTATCAGCTCGGTGAAGATTGATGTAGGTCTATTTAGACCACAATTTAGTCGCAAGTAATCTTGCGACTAAATTATATTTGTCATTCCTATAATTTTTTTGACTTTTCTTGTGATTAAATTAGTCTAAGTATTCCTTTAATTTTTGAATTTGTTTCTAACGTTTCTAACTACTCCGGGAGTTCTACCAAAAAATGTCAGTCTCGACTTTCAAACCGCAAAAAACTTGACAGATAAAATAATTCTCGGTAACTATATTATTATCTAAGTAGGAGTTACTGGTAATTATTTTTGGTATGTTATTAACTCGGACATTCGTTAAAAAATTGCCTCAATATTATTGGTTACATGGATTCTTTCAAATATTCGAATCAAAGCCAATCTTATAAAAAATGGCGCACTGAACAAGCAAAACGGCATGAACTTCTACTTGCATCAAGCAACACCACTAAGTGCTAACTTGAAACTGAATCCAAATGATACTCAAATGATTTATTTATTTTATATAGGCCTTGGTTGTAAAATATGATTATGCCTTTTACGAGATCAGTCATAACTTTTTAAAACATGTCAATGGATACGGAACTTATTACGACAACGCTACTGCAGTTACAACTTGCGAGCATCGTGTAACGCAAAACAGTAACTAAAAAAAGGAGTTGATAATGGCGCTATTGCCCTGTGGTAAAATATTTTTCCAAAAAACTAGCCTATGTTACTTGGAATGGTGTAAGGATTCTAATGATACCCCATATGTCCAAATCTATTAGACCGTTCAGAAGTTATGGTGGAATAAAGAAACTAGCATACATACCCTAAAAACATTACACTCCTTTTTTGGGTAGTCATGTAAAAAGTGCTAAGTATGTACCTAACAATTGGATATTTATGATCTTTGGTGGTCTATGTATATTCAAGTAACGGCTATATTAATTAAACGTCAGCATTAAGTATAGCTCTGATACTGACTATCACTCGAGACTATGCTATTTTTAACGAATAAATTATTACAGATGATTAATGTTCATATGATTATATTTTGCAATAAAATGATATTTAAATAGCGACTGAAGTTAGGTAGGTACAGATTTACTCTTTACCGCAACGCAAATCTTAACATTAAATTATATTACTTATCTTGAGTAAATTACAAGTGTTAAATTAATGAGTTTCATTTTTTATGATTAAAAAATAAATTACTTTGGTCAATTTAGTAATTAACATTACAAACTATGTAAATCATAATATTTTCTATGTTAATAGAGTACCTAATTAAGAATTACTCTTTTACTTAATATATAATTATAATTATTATAATATTTACAATTATGATATAATTTTTTTATTTACAAGGGTACTAACGAGTAAGAAAAACCTAGGTACCATGTGCATATAGGACCCCATTTTTACGAACATTATTATACCTAATATAGGCGCTTTGCCACTAAATAAACATTGTGTTTACTCTTTCGTTTTAACTAAAAACCCAATAAGTAAGTATTGTTTTGTCGTTCTATTGATCATTTACTATTAAAGGTAACATTTTTTAGCAATCACTAATTCGCTATTGTTTGTAATTTTAATCATCACACAAAAAACAAAACAATTTTAATTATTTTTTTTCAAGAGATCGAATCGAGATTTTGTAATGGTCCCCATACACTTAACAACTTTAATAGGTATGAAGATGAACGGGAAGCGCTAGCTTGCTGTACTAAATTCACACGTTAGCACGACAAGCTAGCCAGCAGCAAGCCTATAATTTAGTGGGTTTCTCTTTCAAATTATTTCGTTTGTTGTCGACGTAATGTGGAGAATTCGAGGAATGTCCAACCGTTCTGCTTCCCCACGTGGTCCTTCGAGCGACGGGGTTGTTCTTGCAGAATTTCAACAAGTTGCCGTACGCTGCTCTATATTGTCTATTGGTGGCTGCATATATCAGGGGGTTGATGACGCTGGAGGCCCAGGCCAGGATGGACGCGATGATGTGTAGCCAAGGATACGTGATGCCGTCATCGGACACGTTCATTATCATCAGCGGCAGGAAGCACGCGAGGAAGCAGAGGAATATCGTTAGCATTAATGTCGTGAGTCGGGAGTCTTCTTCCTTCTCTCTGGCCGTCTGCCCGCTGAGTTTGCTGTGGACAAATTATATCATTTCAAATCACAGATGATCTAGGAAACAATATGGATGGTCCCCGTTGACAAAATAAGCGTGACTATTTCTAATCTGTAAAGTGGCGCATAAGATGGCATCACCTAGGGAAGTAAACTCAGTACACTAACATTTGACAGCAAATATTGGCGCTCAACATGGCGCCGCATGGTAGAATGAATGGCGTGGCGTGTGGCGCCTCCTTAGCTCTCTTATCTTGGTACTTCTTGGGGCTCCCGCCGTCCCGGGGCAGGATGGTGCACGAGCACGTGTAGTACTAATGAATGCACGCACGATATCTCACCCACATACACACCTGCGTCCCTCCAGCTTGCGCTTGCTCTCGCGCACGCGCCAGTAGATGCACGAGTAGGACACGATGATGACGACGCACGGCAGCGCGAACCCGAACACGAACAGGTACTTCTTGGGGCTCCGGCCGTCCCGGGGCAGGATGGTGCACGCGCACGTGTAGTACTAATGAATGCACGCACGATATCTCACCCACATACACACCTGCGTCCCTCCAGCTTGCGCTTGCTCTCGCGCACGCGCCAGTAGATGCACGAGTAGGACACGATGATGACGACGCACGGCAGCGCGAACCCGAACACGAACAGGTACTTCTTGGGGCTCCGGCCGTCCCGGGGCAGGATGGTGCACGCGCACGTGTAGTACTAATGAATGCACGCACGATATCTCACCCACATACACACCTGCGTCCCTCCAGCTTGCGCTTGCTCTCGCGCACGCGCCAGTAGATGCACGAGTAGGACACGATGATGACGACGCACGGCAGCGCGAACCCGAACACGAACAGGTACTTCTTGGTGCTCCGGCCGTCCCGGGGCAGGATGGTGCACGAGAACGTGTAGTACTAATGAATGCACGCACGATATCTCACCCACATACACACCTGCGTCCCTCCAGCTTGCGCTTGCTCTCGCGCACGCGCCAGTAGATGCACGAGTAGGACACGATGATGACGACGCACGGCAGCGCGAACCCGAACACGAACAGGTACTTCTTGGTGCTCCGGCCGTCCCGGGGCAGGATGGTGCACGCGCACGTGTAGTACTAATGAATGCACGCACGATATCTCACCCACATACACACCTGCGTCCCTCCAGCTTGCGCTTGCTCTCGCGCACGCGCCAGTAGATGCACGAGTAGGACACGATGATGACGACGCACGGCAGCGCGAACCCGAACACGAACAGGTACTTCTTGGTGCTCCGGCCGTCCCGGGGCAGGATGGTGCACGCGCACGTGTAGTACTAATGAATGCACGCACGATATCTCACCCACATACACACCTGCGTCCCTCCAGCTTGCGCTTGCTCTCGCGCACGCGCCAGTAGATGCACGAGTAGGACACGATGATGACGACGCACGGCAGCGCGAACCCGAACACGAACAGGTACTTCTTGGTGCTCCGGCCGTCCCGGGGCAGGATGGTGCACGCGCACGTGTAGTACTAATGAATGCACGCACGATATCTCACCCACATACACACCTGCGTCCCTCCAGCTTGCGCTTGCTCTCGCGCACGCGCCAGTAGATGCACGAGTAGGACACGATGATGACGACGCACGGCAGCGCGAACCCGAACACGAACAGGTACTTCTTGGTGCTCCGGCCGTCCCGGGGCAGGATGGTGCACGCGCACGTGTAGTACTAATGAATGCACGCACGATATCTCACCCACATACACACCTGCGTCCCTCCAGCTTGCGCTTGCTCTCGCGCACGCGCCAGTAGATGCACGAGTAGGACACGATGATGACGACGCACGGCAGCGCGAACCCGAACACGAACAGGTACTTCTTGGTGCTCCGGCCGTCCCGGGGCAGGATGGTGCACGCGCACGTGTAGTACTAATGAATGCACGCACGATATCTCACCCACATACACACCTGCGTCCCTCCAGCTTGCGCTTGCTCTCGCGCACGCGCCAGTAGATGCACGAGTAGGACACGATGATGACGACGCACGGCAGCGCGAACCCGAACACGAACAGGTACTTCTTGGGGCTCCGGCCGTCCCGGGGCAGGATGGTGCACGCGCACGTGTAGTACTAATGAATGCACGCACGATATCTCACCCACATACACACCTGCGTCCCTCCAGCTTGCGCTTGCTCTCGCGCACGCGCCAGTAGATGCACGAGTAGGACACGATGATGACGACGCACGGCAGCGCGAACCCGAACACGAACAGGTACTTCTTGGGGCTCCGGCCGTCCCGGGGCAGGATGGTGCACGCGCACGTGTAGTACTAATGAATGCACGCACGATATCTCACCCACATACACACCTGCGTCCCTCCAGCTTGCGCTTGCTCTCGCGCACGCGCCAGTAGATGCACGAGTAGGACACGATGATGACGACGCACGGCAGCGCGAACCCGAACACGAACAGGTACTTCTTGGGGCTCCGGCCGTCCCGGGGCAGGATGGTGCACGAGCACGTGTAGTACTAATGAATGCACGCACGATATCTCACCCACATACACACCTGCGTCCCTCCAGCTTGCGCTTGCTCTCGCGCACGCGCCAGTAGATGCACGAGTAGGACACGATGATGACGACGCACGGCAGCGCGAACCCGAACACGAACAGGTACTTCTTGGGGCTCCGGCCGTCCCGGGGCAGGATGGTGCACGAGCACGTGTAGTACTAATGAATGCACGCACGATATCTCACCCACATACACACCTGCGTCCCTCCAGCTTGCGCTTGCTCTCGCGCACGCGCCAGTAGATGCACGAGTAGGACACGATGATGACGACGCACGGCAGCGCGAACCCGAACACGAACAGGTACTTCTTGGGGCTCCGGCCGTCCCGGGGCAGGATGGTGCACGCGCACGTGTAGTACTAATGAATGCACGCACGATATCTCACCCACATACACACCTGCGTCCCTCCAGCTTGCGCTTGCTCTCGCGCACGCGCCAGTAGATGCACGAGTAGGACACGATGATGACGACGCACGGCAGCGCGAACCCGAACACGAACAGGTACTTCTTGGGGCTCCGGCCGTCCCGGGGCAGGATGGTGCACGCGCACGTGTAGTACTAATGAATGCACGCACGATATCTCACCCACATACACACCTGCGTCCCTCCAGCTTGCGCTTGCTCTCGCGCACGCGCCAGTAGATGCACGAGTAGGACACGATGATGACGACGCACGGCAGCGCGAACCCGAACACGAACAGGTACTTCTTGGGGCTCCGGCCGTCCCGGGGCAGGATGGTGCACGAGAACGTGTTCGGGTCCAGACCCAGCTGGCCCCAGATGCCGAGGAGTGGAGGGATCTGGAGACAACAGTGAACAGATCACTATTTTAATAAACGCGAAAGTGTAAATGAGTAAGACTCCTTCACGCCGCAGTTACTGAACCGATTTGGCTGAAAGGCATGGATATTCCTTGGATTAGCACATAGAAACCCTGCTTGCCTCAGAATTTACCACAAAAGGATGAAAGTTTCAAAGGAATGAGAATTCGACTACCCGCAGTGGGTCTACATGTTGGACTCTGCTGACAACCCTCTCTCATTTTAGGAGGAGAAAGGAGACGAATTGATTTATTTATTTATTTAAATGATACACCAACGGTCACTGTATAATCATTAATAAGAAATACAATATTTGTGTCAAGTGCGAGTACCGTAACCTTTACAGGTGTACACAGCATTACATAACAATTTGTCCGGTTAGAAAACAGTCAAAAGAATAGCGAGCTCTAAATGTTACAAAATGTACAAGTCAATAACATAATTTACATCAATTCAGTAAATAAAATAAATAGCAATTAAATAAATTAATTAAATGTTCTAAGATGATAAATTATCTAATTATTAAATTGCGATAAACTAAGTAGGTACTAATAAATATTATAAACTATTTTTAATTATGCATGCAAGTGAATTTTTTTCTTAAAGCTAAATAATGAATCGTTAAAAATGTCAATGTCAGGGTTAGTCAAATTATTATAAACGTATTATCGTTACGTCTTGTAAACCACAATGCGAAACATCTTCAAAAGTGTAATTTCCCGGGTCCAAAGTTTAGGAGCAGGTGATGATAACTTAGTGAATGAATGAAAGAATGAATCCGATTTTTTTCAGGAATCAGCTTTTATTCAAGTCTAGATTTTATGGAGTTAAGTAGTCCTGCCAGTATTTGACTAACGATTGAAGACTTGATGTTTAGTAAGGTCTGTTTCATGTCTGTTTGCAGTAAGTACCAGTTTTTAATATTATCTATAAGCTTTTTTAAATAGCTCCTCTAATGAATCCATTCATATCTGTATAGTTTATTCTATTTCTAGACACAAATGTGAACCATTATAATTAAAGTTGAAGCGCAATTGGGCATCTGCAAATTGACGACATAGCAAAAAATATTGCCTAATCAAAAATATCCAAAAATAGCCTGACCTCACGCGTAGAATCAACATCACTTGTAATTATTGTAGTACCTAAATATATGTTTTTATGGCAATGCTATATCTAGCTATCTAGCTATGGCAGGTATTAGCCTATACAAATGGAACTCGGTGAATGGACAGCGTTTAACAAATAACACGGCAGCAATTTAACAAGTTCGATAAGTACCCACCTATACTATAACCGTTTAAATATCGTGCTCTTAAAAAGATATCCATCCATTTATAATACAATAATAAAATTAGTTGTAACTTGAAATAATTATTGCAGGCTATAGCTATCCGCCCAATGAGGCCGCGATAATCCGGACGCGGCGCATGCGCAGTAATTCGGGACAATTAAACATGTAGCGGGGAAGTGCAATGAACTAATTCCGTTTATGGGATACATTATACATACACCATAACACGTATATTATATGGTGCGTACACCGTACACGCATGGATATAAAGCCATAAGTATTATTCGTGAATCTTGTATTATCTTCGCCTCTTCACAATCGCTGTAATCCTATCTTCTACCTACTTAAGTATATATATTTCTACTAGCTGACCTGGCAAACGTTGTTTTGCCTTTAGGGGTAATAAACAATAGATAAATTGAGATTTAAACTATCCTATCTCTCAAGTTGGATCGAACTGCACAATATGGTGTGCGAATTTTATTATAATCGGTTAAGTGGTTTAGGAGTCCATTGAGGACAAACATTGTGACACGAGATTTATATATATTAAGAAGATTAAGAAGATATAATCTGGATCTCGGAAATGGCACGAAACGATTTTCATGAAATTTAGTATAGTCGCGTCGGTCCAGCGGGCCGTCCTGCGTTTACCTGTACGCGGTCTCCACTCCAGAAGGTTCTGCGACAGCTATGGCCCGCCCTCTAACAGTTCAGCTTACTAATCCCTTGGGCTATGTCGGTAACCTTGGTTCTCCTACAGATGTCATAGTAGCGCATGTCCTCGGCTGTCTTTCAGAGAAATCCAACATAGCCCTCTCCATAGCACGCTGAGCGACATTGAACTTGTGGACAAGGACTAATGTGAGTGTCCACGTTTCTGCTCCGTATAATATCATGATCGGGAACACGCCAAAAGCAAATACGAACGGACGCCCTCCCGCGATTCGGCACCCATAACCGCGAGGTTGATTGGTCCACCGCCCATGGGTGGGGGAGGGCTTCCCGTGAGTAAGTACTCACCATCAGACCGAAGGAGACGCACCAGATGAGCAGCAGCTGTATCCAGATCTTGGTGGTGGTGTATATCTGCGAGTACATGTCGTAGTACGCGATCAGCGTGTAGCTGCGAACAAACAAACAGACACACTAATAAAATATATAACTACCTACTTAATTAATTTCACGAATGAAACGTAGATAGGTTAAGGTAACGCGAAACTTTGGGATAAGTAATATTTATTGGCACTGATTTAAAGAGGCAGTTCTAAAAAGCAGTTTTGATAAGTTAAAAATTAAAAATGGCATGTTTAATAACCTAGTTCAGCAGTTAAAACTAAGCAGTAAAGTAAACAAAAATGAGTAATAAAAAATAATGAACTGGATCAGTGAATATATAATTGAGCAGGAAAATAATTAAATGGGTGGTAAAAAAAATTGAACGAGCGGTTACGCGTGGGCAGTAAGAAATCGGAATTTGTCGGTAAGAAATCTCATTCTAAGCAATTCTATAAACAATGAGGTGGTAAAATACAATAAAAAAAACAGTACTTAAATAGTAATGAAAAATTAAATTACTTTTGCTTTGACTGAAGGAATGGTAGGTCTAGGACACGGGACCCGTTGCGGGGGGGATGGGAGGGGGTGAGGGGGAGGGGAGGGGTAGGGGGAGTCTACCCCCCAAGCCAAATCGTACGAGGCCTAATACTTTTCGAGAAATATTTTTTTGAAATTAAAAAATCTTCACCTCTTCTCATTATTTATGTCTTTAATCTTCTTAAAGGCCAGTCGACGGAGCCCCGCTTCGCGGGGCTCCTATTTCTGGGTGGTCATAAAAGAAAATAACCACTCAGAAGGATGGCGGGGCCTTGCAGGCCCCGCCATCCTCTTCGTCACCTAACCCAGCCGAGTCGGGGTGCCCTCAAGTCCCGAGCTCGCTTCGCTCGCTCCTGGACCCTAAGTCGTTTGTGCAGTGATTTACGAAAGTTAGTGACAGTGTGATACAAATCTTTCGTAAAAATATTAGCAAACTGGCAAAAAATACGTAAACATAACCTAAAAAAATGTGATTTATAATAATAATTTTTCTTATTATTTCTCGTTAATTTGAGTTATTTACGAAAGCTAGTGACATTGTGAAGTGTATTACATAAAAAACTTTCGTGAAAATACCACTCGGACAAAAACTTCCTTTTTTGTCCGAGTGGAATGTTTTTAGCTTCAACTGGAGGTACTGCGTACTTCAGAGAACCTTTAAGAGAAAAGGAACCGCTCATTCCATCATTTTTACCGCTCATTCAGTTATTGGACTGCTAAATTATTTTTAGAATTGATATTGTATGATAAAATAACCGACTAATTGATTCTTTATTACTGTTCATGTTTTACTGTCGCAATAATTAATCAACCGCCATTAAATTAAATAACTGCTCAATATGTTTTCCAACTGATCATAATAACATCTCGAATATTTAAATAACAGCTCAAAAAATTAGTTCCCATATTTATTTAGGGACTGCAAGCTGATGTCACAGAAATCAATCCGATTATGGTTTCATTTCTTTACGTGTTTCTATTTGAAATAAATATGACATATATTGAAAATAGTGCTTTTAAGTTTGAAATAAGTATAACTATACCAAAAACCAAAAATATGTATAAGTATGATCCTACACACTTATATTCCGTCTTTTATGACCTATCTTAAATCTTTGATTAAAAAAAGTCCTGGGGCCGTACACCTAATGTTGCACATAATTGCACAAATGAATATTCATTAGAATATTATTCCTCTTCCAAAAAAGGCTAAACCTACTTCTGTCTCTGACTTCCGCCCCATCTCCATCTTACCTTTCCTGTCCAAAGTCCTCGAAAAGCTTGTTTATCATCAGCTGAGGCTTTTCCTTGATAAACATCTACTCCTGAGTCCGTTGCAGTCTGGATTTCGGTCAGGACATAGCACAGTCACTGCACTTGTAAAGGTGACTGATGACATTCGATTGGCGATGGACAATAAGCAGCTCACAGTTCTCACTTTGCTTGACTTTAGTAATGCGTTTAACACAGTTGACTATGATATCTTGCTGAGGCTGCTACGTTCTATTAACATATCTCCATCGGTGGTAGACTGGTTTCGGAGTTACCTCAAAGGCCGCCGACAGCGCATCCGGGTAGATGAAAGTTTTTCATCCTGGTGTGATGTTACGGCTGGGGTCCCTCAGGGTGGCGTGTTGTCTCCTTTACTTTTCGCAATCTTCATTAATTCTATCACAAATAACATCTCTTCTCTTTATCACATGTATGCAGATGATATCCAAATCTATCGCTCAGCACCTATTGGTGAGCTTAGTTCTGCAGTAGCTGCTGTTAACAGAGACCTCGCTGCTATATCTATTTGGAGCACTCAGTTTGGTCTGAAGGTCAACCCAGCTAAATCCCAAGCTATAATTATTGGTAGCCCCGGGATGATCGCCAGAGTTGACTGGCCTAATCTTCCTCCAGTGTCATTTAATGGGGTTACCATTGCTTACTGCGGTTCTGTTAAAGACCTCGGCGTACATATAGATCGGGAGCTGTCATGGGCCACACACCTGAAAGAATTAAGCAGGAAAACCTTTGCAGCTATGAGCTCGTTGCGGCGGTTGCAGTCTTTTCTTCCAATTCCTACCAAGGTTATGTTAGCACAATCTCTCCTCCTCTCTATACTTGACTACGCGGACGCAAGCTTTCTCAATATGAATGAAGACCAGCTTAATAAACTTGAGCGTCTCCAAAATCTTGCAATCCGGTTTATATTTGGGCTACGCAAGTATGACCATATCTCTGAATTTCGACAAAAGCTCAACTGGCTCCCTATCCGCCGTCGCCGGGATCTGCATGTTCTTTCTCTACTGTACTGTGTATTATATGATCCTAGAACCCCTCCTTACCTCAAGGAGAAATTCAAATTTCTTGGGGAACATTCAGACCTCAGAACCTGTCGTACCTTGACACTTAAAATGCCATTCCATAAAACAATGATGTTCCAAAAATCCTTCACCGTACAGGCAACTCTTTTATGGAATGCACTCCCCCTCGAGATACGACAGTCTAAATCTTTGTACATTTTCAAGAATGCGGTCAAAGATCACTATTTGAGTACCTAGTTGATGCAAATGATGACTGTTATTTATTCATATTATCTTGTCCTTATTAGTGGACATTATATTATTATAGTGTATATATTAGTTTATAGTTTGATGATTATGTATTGAATATCTTTGTTTATTTGTTTAACCTAGTTTATGTATTAGTTTGTAGTTATTTGTATGTATATAGTTATAAATCTTCACCACCTGCAAAATCTAGTTCCTTTGTTTTCCTTTTCTCAAGGTTGCCTGGCAGAGATCGCTGCTAAGCGATAAGGCCGCCTTTTGTGCCTAAAATTAGTTTATTATGTATTTCTGTTTTGTACAATTTCTTGTGTGGTGCAAATAAAGTGTATTTATTATTATTATTATTATTCATTTATTCAGTCAGTCTCATCAGTCATCATTGCCCAGCCAAAACCCTTAATCCCAGAAAAATAACATTTTCCACAGAAGTTCTCATAATACATATTCCATTTTCTTTGCTGCTTCAAACGCGTATCTCCGATAAGTTCCTACTAGGGATGTTATGGATATATAATTTCGGATCCGGATGGATATGGATATTGGTAAAAAATAATATCGGTTTCGGTTACGGTTATGGATATTAAATTATTTCGGATTAACCAATAGTTTCGGTTACGGATATAATTTTTTTAAGGAACTAGAAAATGAAATACAAATAAGATTATATTCAACTTTAATTGTACCTTGTAGGTTTCGCAATCTGTCATACAATTAATTCTTTCTTACAGCTACTCATTTTGAAGTGTTATATATACTATTAAACACGGATCCGGATATGGATATGGACATTGGTAAAAATAATATCGGTTACGGTTACGGATATAAAATTATTTCGGATATCCGATAGTTTCGATTACGGATATGGATATCCATAACAACACTAGTTCCTACCCAAAAGACCGTTTTCGGCGAGGCAGTTAAATCAGTAACGACTCCTCCCAAAACGTTACACTAATTCCTAGTTATGAGACTGTGCCACTATAAACTTTTTTATGTTAGTTACCGATAGTTACCATCTAAAATCTTAAGTTGTTAAAAAGAATAACGAAACGGAACGAATTCCTCTAATGGAACAACCCGCATGCATAAAAAATAAACGTTCTGTTTTATTTTATTTTTGGGAAAAAACTTACGTTTACTCACAGTTCGAGTTTAATTTTATGAAAGTGTTGCTTCTAGCTAGGCGATATTTTGTTTTGTACGCACTTTGCACGATAAAAATTTCAAAACTTTAAAATTTGTTGGCGTAATATGGCGTAATAAACTTAGAAGAAAAATTCATTTCGATATTCGCCTAAACTCACAGATAAACTAGCCTATTTTTTTTAAACTAAGTGCGTTTTTTTAGGACGGTATCGCGCAGGAGGCTAGGCAAAAGAAAATGGATTTTTTACTATCTACGAAAATCTAGAATGAAAGTATCTCTCACTAGTCAAACAATTAGCGCGCATGCATGCAATCACGTATAGAGTTTTGATATGAAGAACTCGTAAGAGCGAATCACGTATAGACTTTTGTTATGACGAACCCGTTATATATGCGAGCTAACTGAGAACAGCGCCAGCTACTTATGGGTGAAATCACAAAATACGAAATTTCTTTTTCGATGTTATGCCAAACTTCGACAACTTTTTTTTAAAACCGAAGATAGATATTATGGAGATTGTACAACCTAGTTTTTCGTAAGCAAATCGTCGTATAATGTGTAATTAGGGTGTTAAAGCTTGCACAGTTCAGCTTATCTTATCCTACACAAACATTTGTTTCTCACGGTGGGTGGAGTGCTGTGATACTTGTGTTAATGTTGAGTGCTTTTTAAGCGTGTGATAACAGCCCACTCCGGGGTTCGAGTCCCTTTTGTTGAAACGTTATCGAGGGAGAGTCGACCGATAGGGTTCGATCATTCACTATTATAATTTGTCGCTTATAGCTTGGCAACTTCGTGCGGGACCCTCCTGCGGGGTGACAGACGGTGGCGGAGGCAAGGAACTTAAATGTCAGCGGTTAGCGGGCGGTGTAGCGGGGAAGGGGACACTTCTCTGCATGTATTGCGTTACCGCGTCCACCGGCCGTCTGTCACCCCGCAAGAGGGTCCCGCACGAAGTTGCCAAGCTATAGGCAGGCCACGCACAATTGTCTTGTGATCAAGACCAGCTACAAGTAGATGGGGAGCGCCGATGTCAAGACGGAACTATTTTGACACAAAAAAGTGCAATTCAGTTCAAAATAGCGCCTGGCACCGCCTCCGCAAAGCACCTAAAGTTGTGGTCTCTTTCTATCGCATAACTTTATCTCTATCGACGTACTAGGGCTACCTCATAATCAGGCGCACGCAGCGCGCGAAATAGACCGTACAATACCTAACGCGTGCAACCTAGCTGCCTGAAATCGGTCCGTATTGACGGGCTACCTGTACTTAACGCATGAGCATGGCCTGGCTTAGGGAAGCATTACTGGAATTTTACGATTAATTATTTAGTTTCAAAATGAGCAGCCACGCGGTTACATCATGATACCTAAAATCTGTGATGATATCTAGATACATATAATTTTTCATCTCACCCGCTCGGAAAAGCGTTTTTTAATTCCCGAAATGCGGGCGGGAAATGCTATTATATTCCCTAGGCCGCCAAAGCATTTTCATTTTTCCCAAGGGAGACAAAGTAGTATGAAAATCCCTTCCGGCCCTTGGGCCGAAAAGCATTTCCAACGTCAAACTCGAATTACGTGTCATGTCAATGTCAAAGCTGAAGACTTCTTTTTTTCTAATAACACATACGTTCAGTAAAAAAGTTCGACCTTAGAGTTTGTATAGGTACATTAGTTTTTTTATTTTTACTTTTTCTTATTCTTTTTCTAGAATATCAATAAATATAATAACTCCTATTTAGTTTTATTAATTATAAAAGAAATCCAATTAAATCCATGATTTTTCCTCGTTGTTTATGTAATTATTGTTAAAATATTTATAAAATTTTATATTATCTTTGGTTCTTAGAAATTCCTATTTCAGAACGCATTCAAAAAAAAAGTAAAAAAAAAGTTTCTCAATTTTTTTTTCTGGTCTAGTGTTAGTTGTCTATGTTTCCAATCGTGATTAAATGAAAATACCTAATATTTTTATTACTTTATTCATTATTTTTTTGTTTTAACTTTGAAATAAGGTGAGTGATGATTGAAGGTGGTTTCAGTAAGTGAAATTATTCAGAGTTACCAAAAACAACATTTAAAATAAATCGCAATGCCGATCTAAAGTGTTCTTCTGGTGATTTTCCTCGTTGTGGTGAGATGAAAAATTTTGTGTTATGGACGGGCGCAAATTTTTTTGGGTCTCGTGTCTTTGAATGCCTCGCTATGCTCAGGATTCTATTCTTTGAACCCCTCGCTGCGCTCAGGGTTCAACCCTAGAATCCTTCGCCGCTCAGCATTCAAATTTGACACTCGGCCCAAAAATCCACTTTGCGCCCTTGCATAACAAATAACTATTTCGAATCTATGCCGATGGATGGAATTGAATGGAACGAACATCAAACAATGTATGAGAATCCATTCCATCCATATCGAATGGAAATATACGTAATCTATTAGAACTCAAATATCTCGGTGGCGGTTAAAAAATGACAAACGAAGGTTGATGATATCACCAACACTTAATACATCCTCGCCTCATCGCCGGCAGCACATGAAAGAGTTGCACCAAATAGAGCAATACAAGCAGGCCTCGCACAACATAGCCACCAAGGGATACAAAGGGCTCCTTGTGCCGCGGTGAGCGACCCGACCTCGTCAATGGGGCCGTGTTTATAGCTCAGGGCGCGGCGCTAACTGCGTGAGATGCAGTGTTGACTGCACGGGAATTGGCAGTTATTTTAGCATCATCAAGTACCTACTAAGCAGTGATAGCTCAGTGGTTCTGACCCCTGCCTCTCATAAGGAGGTCGCAGGTTCGAATCCTGGGCACACACCTCTGACTTTTCCGAGTTATGTGCGTTTTAGGAAACTAAATATCACTTGCTTAACGGTGAAGGAAAACATCGTGAGGAAACCTGCATGCCTGAGAGTTCACAAAAATGTTCTCGAAGGTGTGTGAAGCCCGCCAACCCGCACTTGGCCAGCGTGGTGGGCTATGGCCAAACCCCTCTCAGTCTGAGAGGAGACCCGTGCCCAGCAGTGGGACGTAAAAAGGGGTTGAGATTATGAGAAGTACCTACTAAATGATTCACAAAAGTCGTTCTTGTAAAGTGCGATGTGAGAAAGAAAGTTTATGAAAGGGTATGTTTGATACTCCTTCACGGTTAATTAGGTTTGTACTACAGGGGGGATATTCACGTCACGTTTTCACACAATGAGTGATGTGAAATCAAGAAAAAAAATTAACACTGAAAATATTGGTTTACAGTGTAAGATTGAATGTACTTCAACAAAGGAAATGCAATGCCTCAACCTTATCGTACAAACGTAAATTTGATTGCACGATTCTCGACCATGTTGCTTTTTGAACTAAATACGTTCAATTTTACGCTCTATGACAATAATCGATTTTTCAGTAAACGCAAAAAATGTTTAAAATTAATCGAGTAAATAAGTAATACGACAAAAATGTCTTACATCACTTTGGAAAAGAGCTGATATTGCTGGACCGATATTAACCAAACATAGCTAAGAACCACCGCACGAAACCTGGATTTCAAATGAAAAAAATATCCGTGTGAAAGGAGTGGATTGCGAGTTGACGGCTGATAGGAGCGAATGGAACAAGAAGACATGCTGTGCCGACCCCACATAACGTGGGAAAAGGGCAGGAAGAAGAAATGAAAAAATTCGCATCGAAATCGGTCCATTCGTTTGAGAGATCGATGCCACAGATAAATACACTCACAGACATAGACAGACAGAAGTATTATTCTTTTTGCGTCGGGGGTTAAAAAGGCTGCTCATTATCCCGGAATTTTCTTGCCCCTTGGTTCTCATAGGATTGATGAATTTCAGCTTCTATTTTTTTAAAAACTTACCTAATATAAATTGTATTTCTTTCTTTACTTAGTCCTACTTAATTTGGCAACCGTTTAGGTATCTATAAGTACCTTATGATTTTGTGAAAAAATTTAACATCCTGTCAAGAACGAAACGTATGTTCTAATTTGATATTTTGTTTTTTTTTTTATTTCGCCCTCATTCAACAATTAATTGAGTGTGGAAAACTCTGATTAAATAATTACTGTGCAAATTACAACCAACCGTTAATGCCATGTTGGTAAATCTCGATTCACACCTCTTCGATTCATTTCAATAAAATTAACAACGCAAAAGTTTATTTAGATGAATTCCAAACAAACTCGACCGACGCAAGTGAAATTAATTTTTGAAAAAAAAAAATTATAATTCTGACTTTTACTGATGTGAGTGCATGTTAGTGTTTCTCACTTTAACAAAGAATCAATTGACGTGTGTTTATGGAATAATTCACCATTTCTTATTGGTCTCTGAGTTAAAACCAATTTAGCTGTCGATTTTAGTCATTCGTCATTTTTTAAACATCTTGTTTCAAATTCAGAATCAGTCAGAATATTATATACTTTATTTAATATAGGCCTAGTTTAAAAGGCGCTTATTGACTAGTCATTTCATTTTATAATACCTCTAGAAAGGCGATTAACTATTTCATGCGCCCTCCACTGAAAAGAAACTCCCAACAATTTTTGCCGGGTATTCTTTTATGTTATCATTCATCATTTAACAACAATGAGTATAATTACTAAATAGGCTAATAACATTCGAGCCATTCACTATAACTCCCAAGAGCTTGTGTCACTAATATAGTCCTTTATAATGTAACTAGCAGTGCCCGCGGACTCCGTGCCGCGTTAGAAATATTTTTGTTCCGGCCCGTTTGTCCCGTATAACACCCACAGTCCCGTCCCCCACAGTGCCTGAACGGGACGCAATAGATACTGCCTATATAAATAATTCTAACTATCGCCACGCAACGGCCTGCGACGGCGCAGCGGAGCGGTGCGCAAGATTTTTATTTTGAAGATATTTGTTTAAACTACCTACTTATATAGAGTAAATTTCCGTTCTAAAAAACATATTTACAAAGATATAAATTAAAACCATATGGGCTAAAAATTATTACTAAGCTGCACAAAAATTATTTATTTTTTAACCACAATTTTAACACTAAAAGCCGTTGTTGTGCGTTACCCGTAGGAGATAGGCATATGCTGTCGCGGACTTTTTTTCAGATTTTGATACGTTCTTTAATATTGTAGAACATTGTTTTGTTCTATCCTCAATAGTTTCCGCAGCGTACGCGATGAAATTTTTTTTTGAAATGGATTACATTATTCAAGTTTAAGTAAAGATGCGTGATTCGTTTTGGGATTTATTATAGCCTATGACACTCCACAATAACGTAGCTTTCTATTGGTGAAAGAATTTTGAAAATCGGTTCAGTAGATCCAGAGATTACCCCTTACAACGTCACAATCATCGTTACGCTACCTCTTTATAATATTAGTATAGATTGCATTTTAGAACAGAGAATATTAATTAGAATAGACAAATTAATTGAACTAATAATAAGTACTGAGACAGATTAAACATTATTGTTTGATAGAGTCCCTATACATTTATCGCCAGAATTTCAGTTGCTACTTGAATCGAACTTGGACAATGCAGTATGCATTAGAATTACTATTTATTATTGATGTATGCGAAGCGAAGTAAACTGCTTATATGTTGTGACCTATGAAGTGCTTCGAAATTCAAATGAGTAAGCTTTGAGACGAAGTGGGTTTGAACTTTTGTTTGAACCACCAAGTGATCTGATACTAATAAAATAATAAAGGAGGAGGTTCCTCACTCTTGAACCCTGACCACCGGTAGCTTGGGCCGTTGAGGCTCCGCGACCAGTGAATGACTCAATTTTTTAATATTTTAAAACGTGTTTTTTATATTTATTTTTAGGGACATAGTTAAAAATATTATTAAATTGTAACAAAAATAAATGATAGTAAAATAATAATAATAATAATAAAAGCCTTCATTCACTGACCTTTAAACTATACATGCTATTCTTATAAACACAATAGTATTATTAAATCTATTTTCCTTAGCAAAAATTGTATTAGTAACTTAACTGCAGCTCTGGTCAGGTTGTCTATCGACATAGGCCTCCCCCAATTGTTTCCACATCTCTCTATCCTTAGCAGTCCTTCTCCATCCTTTTGGTAAATCGTCCTCCCATCTTTTAATTTGACCTCCTCTTTGTCTTTTCCCGTTCCTCGGATACCATTCTATTACATCCTTAGTCCATTTTTAGGGTTCCATACCAATTTGGTAAAAATGGAACCCTTATGGTGAGACTTTTTCCGTCCGTCCGTCCGTCCGTCCGTCCGTCTGTCACACTCGATTATTTCAGTAACTATCGAAGCTATCGACTTGAAATTTAGAATAGTTTTAGGTAATAGTGACCCAACGCCATTGCAATCATAAAACATTGAAAATTGTTTTTATTTTTATTTAAAAAGGGGGGAAAACCGGGGCTTCGAATTTTCAAAATGAAATAACAATATTGAGTGGGGTATCATATGAAAGGGCGTTACTTGTGTATTCTAAAACCGATTTTTATTTATTTTTATGCCTGATAGTTTTGGATTTATTGAGCAAACTGTCGAAAAAAATACCGTTCCCCCCTTATCTCCGAAGTTTATCAATCGAAAAATCTGAAATAATTATGATCGATAGACATTAATGTATATTTTACAGGAAAAATAAAATAAACTCCCTTACTATTATACTTTTTTTGATAATAACAATAAACCACCAAAAACAAAGTTACGTTTGCGGTTCGCCAACAAAAGTACCTACAACACTCATTAAATATAAATAAATAAATTAAGTAAATTCATGAACAAAAGTGATTCTTTCAATGTTTTACTTCTTTTATGGTATGGAACCCTCGGTGCGCGAGTCCGACTCGCACTTGGCCGGTTTTTCTTTATTAGTCCTCATTATATGTCCAGTCCAAACAAAGTGATCTGTGGTTTGAACTGAATAGACCTGGCAAAATTATGATGCTAAAACAAATTAATTACCTAGGTATGCTAAAGAATGTTTCCGAAAAAAATTTTTATTTTTTGCAAACGCTTTCTATTTATGTCGCTATCACTCTTCACTTTTCTTACAAATTGCGATAAATCAATTATTTTAATGGCTTCGTTAGTTTTTCAACCGTTTTTTCTATCAATGAGTCCACAGTCTATACGCTAGATACATAATTAGTTGTTCGACAAAGGTGTTAATCTTCGTATATCGTTCACTTTCTCACATTTTCCTCATTAGGTACATGTAAATATTTGCACGCTACCAAATAAATAGCAGGTTTCAGCGCCGAGTGCGTGACGCCTTTGAAGTTTTTAAATGGTGTTTGTAGACTTTCAAATTGATGAAACTATTATAAGCAAGCAAGTAGCGGTCGAAATATTTTATTTATAGCTATAACCACAAAAAAGTCTAACAGGTATATTATTATAAATAGTTTTATAGTTGTTGCTACTTATAGCAATAAATAAAACATCATGAGAAAACCTTCCTGAGATGTTTTCTAAGGGGGTGTCCATAAATTACGTGAGGTTTTAAATTTTCTGTCCCTCCCTCCTCCCCCCTTGGAGAGATGTTGTGGGATTTTATTCAACCCCCTCCCCCATCCCCCAATCTCACGTGAGATTTTTCAAAATGGGACCATCTGGGAGAAATACCCTTTTAAACAAAAAAAAATTTTTCCAAATCGGTTTACGCGTCTTCGAGTAATCGGTGAACATACATAAAACACAGACATAAAAAAAAAAAAAGATTCCGACGAATTGAGAACCTCCTCCTTTTTTTGAAGTCGGTTAAAAAATAGTCTAACAGGTATATTATTATAGTTTTATAGTTGTGGCTTAAGTACTTATAGCAATAAATAAAACATCATGAGAAAACATGCCTGAGATGTTTTCTAAGGGGGTGTCCATAAATTACGTGAGGTTTTAAATTTTCTGTCCCTCCCTCCTCCCCCCTTGGAGAGATGTCGCGTGAGATTTTATTCAACCCCCTCCCCCATACCCCAATCTCACGTGATATTTTTCAAAATGTGGGTTTTTTACGTAAATGCGTTGGTTTGTTATTGTCAGTAGATTTACGAGTATAACGTCGAAGTATGAATGAAAATATTTCATTTCAAACGAATTAGTGAATGATCTTAATCGTATTACGATTACGCTTAAGATTGAATTTAAGCATGTACGATCTGGATGAAATGGACCAAAATAGTATATTTTTTTTGTTCCAATTAGAAAAAAAATTGCGTGATATTTGCCGAGACTCTCCAACGTAAGATAAGATAAGATTTGATTCGAC
Organism: Coenonympha glycerion; assembly: GCA_963855885.1. Taxonomy (NCBI): domain Eukaryota; kingdom Metazoa; phylum Arthropoda; class Insecta; order Lepidoptera; family Nymphalidae; genus Coenonympha; species Coenonympha glycerion. The sequence continues at coordinate 14,722,341 of OY979636.1, read as the reverse complement.
CCCCTTTCCCCCTTAAACACCTCACGTAATTTATGGATGCCCCCTAAGATGTCTGAATTCTGCTATTCCATTAAAAAAAGCCTAAGCCCCCAATAATATCCTGCTCCTACATTATGTAAGAAAAACGTATTCATCGATATCGTAATCGTTCACAAATTCTGCCCGCATATTGGTTCCCTGATTTAGGTACGTCAGCCAATGGTGGTGGGAAGAATTTGCTAGCGATTACGATAACGATAAATACGTTTTTCTCACGCAATCTATACCCTGACCTAAGCCTTCCTATACAAAAAAGGGAACCCTATAAAAAAGGGGTAAAGACTTTAAATATATTATGTACCTACATTCAAGCCAGTCCACTTATACCGGGATCCTTAAGCACAATTTGGGTCACATAAATAAAAAATCTAGAGCAAAATAAAGGAATAGGTATAAAGATTAAAGAGCACGCCAATAAAACTTGAGATGAAAGCTAGTAGTATAGTTAATGTGGCAGCGACACACTTGTGGTGATATATAGCGCATGAAAGTTATTGGTGTAATGCCATGATGCACACTTAAAACAGCGAAAACTATAAAACTGTTGCATTGATCTTTGATGCGTGACAACATGTGATTACGCACCGCGCCTGTGCACGATGAATCGGCGGGCAACTGCCGGGCCCATCAGAGCAGGCCAGCGGACTCCCACAGGCAGCGGCGGTGGCGGGTCGAAAAAGGCCCGCCAAAAAATTATATTAGGCGTTTTGCACTGGGTTTTATCCCGCGACACAGAGTGACTTACTACTAGGTACTTACCGACGCATGGAGACAGCCAGCACGTGGAATCCGGGGAGTGTGTTCGTGTAGGATGAATGTAGTGTGTGATGTCTGCGGTGTTAAATGCAAATAGGAACACACTCGCCCTCCTTGAGGGATCTTTCGCGGCGGCGGTACGAATTCGCGGGTAGCGAAGCGAGTCCGCGGCGGCGTGGTTTCCAGATGGCACGTGAGCACAAAAAACAGTGTTCCTGATAGTAAAATGGGCCCGCAGCGTTAGGAGGACGCGGCGGCCAACACGGCAAACGAAGGAACTCAATAAATCGGAGCTCGTAAAACTAAACGACACGGGCGTGGCCGGCAAATTTCACGCGGGCAACGCGGACTTTTTCAGTCGGCTTGTAGAAACGGACTCGGAGTGGCGGCGTGGCCGGCAAACAACACGCGGGCGACGCGGAACAAAATGGTACGCGATAAATAGCTCCTCACAAATAATAAGACAGAGCGATGCGGCGTGGCGGGCGACTTCACGCGGGCGAACGCGGCACACACAGTCGACCGACTCCGTCGGGATTTAGCACCGGACTGGGGCGAGCCAACGCGGCCGGGGCGCGCGCGGGCGCTGGCCGCAAACCGCTCGCGGGAGAGGGGCGTGCAGGCCGTCGACGCGATAGGCCTAGCATAAACCGGAATGCTAGCGTAAAGCGCAAACACCCCCGCCAGTGGACCCAAGGATTTGGGGTCCACTAACCAATGGGCAAGCGGGATAAGGAAGAGACGGCTCGCTGCAAAACCGAATCTCCGACCATTACCTCGGCAACTCTGGGAACCCCATCGGATCCATATATCAATTTAAGAATGCGTCCACGACGCCAGCACAAAGGCAACAAATTAGACTCCTTAACTAGGACAAGATCACCAACCTTAGGTGGGTCGGTCTTGTCTGACCACTTAACGCGCTGCTGCAAGAGATGCAAATATTCTAAATACCAACGATGCCAAAAATTTTGGGTCATCTGCTGTAGCAATTCGAAACGAGACAACCGTGAGACCTTCACGTCCCTGAAGGGGTACTCGGGCAGGGCGTTAAGGGGTTCACCAATTAGGAAATGACCGGGGGTTAAAACTTCCAGGTCATTGGGATCGGACGATAAGGGGCAGAGTGGCCGAGAATTGAGGACAGCCTCAATCTTACAAAAAACGGTAGCGAGCTCTTCAAAAGTCAAAATGGTTTCACCTATCACGCGTCGGAGATGCGTCTTTGAGACCTTGACGACGGCTTCAAAGATCCCGCCCCAGTGGGGACAAGCTGGCGGGTCAAAGGTCCAAGTTATCCCCATCTTGGACATTGCCGTGCAGAGGCCTATCTTATTTTCATTCAAAAATTGGACGACTTCCTTCAAATGTCTATCGGCACCTTTATAGTTGGTCCCACAATCCGATCGGATCAGGTGCGGATAACCTCGGCGTGAAACGAAGCGGCCTAGCGTGGCTACAAAGGCTTCGGTGCTGAGGGCACTCACCAGTTCTAAGTGTACGGCCTTGGTAGCCAGGCAAACAAAAACGCAAAGGTAGGCCTTGAGGGAACGAGCATTGCGGAGGCTGGAGCTCTTGACGAAGAACGGCCCCGCAAAATCCGTCCCGACCGCCGAAAAAGGGCGCGAGGCCACGACACGGTCGGTGGGGAGGTCCCCCATAATGGGCTGCATGGTGCTGGCCTTCAGGCGGTAGCACGGAATGCACTTAAAAATGACGCTTCGGATGGAGCGTCGTCCCGATAAAATCCAAAATTCGCGCTGCAATATGGCCGAAAGGGCGTTGCAGCCAGCGTGGGCATTTTTGACGTGGTAATGCGTCACCAACAATTTTACAAAAGCGCTATTGTTCGGAAGCAATAAGGGATGACGTGCCCCATAGGGTAAGTCAGAATTCCGGAGGCGTCCACCAACGCGTATCAATCCGGTGTCATCCAGGAAGAGGTTTAAGCGGGCGAGCGAGCCCTTCAAAGGTAAACCTCGCTTCAGTGTCTCAATAGCGGACTCAAAATGCTCCAGTTGAACCAAACGTATCCAAAAGGTCCGGGCCTCCTGTCTCTCCAGGGGCGACAAGACTGGGTTCGACATTTTGTCGCGGGGGTTCCGAGCGTTGTGGGTGAAGCGCTGAATCCAAGCCGTCACCCCAATCAATTTATCAAGGGAACTGTAGCGTTCCTGAAGATAGCTCAGCGAATTGGCTGGCTTATCTTCCACAACTCCGACTCGCAAGCCAGGTAACACATCGGGCTCGGAGAACCTACTCTGAGGCCAGGCGGACTCATTCCGAGTCAGCCAGTCAGGGCCCCACCAAAGAGAGTGGTTGACAAGGTCGGAAGCTTCACATCCGCGGGAAGCACAATCTGCAGGGTTCAGGTCCCCTGGCACATGTCTCCAGGTCAACGGGGTTTCCGAATTCTGGATTTGGGAAACCCGGTTGGCAACAAAGACTTCCAAGTTGTGGGGAGCGGCTCGCAACCAACAAAGGACAATTTCGCTGTCCGACCAGGCGTACACGTCCGTCAGGTCAACGATCGATAGGAGGGACGTACGCACATGGTTGAGAAGGCGCACCAAAAGAGCGGCTCCAGACAACTCCAATTTGGGTATCGTCAAACGTGACCGAATTGGGGCCACTTTACTTTTCGCCAAGACAAGGTGGGTTGCGACCTCGCCGGTGTCACTGACAGTTCGCAAATAGACCACGGCTGCGTACCCCTTTTCGGACGCATCACAAAAGCCGTGGAGACTGGCGTGGCACCTTCCGGGCGGTAGGAAGCAACGAGGCATCGAAATCCGATTAACATTCGGAAGTGAGGCCACAAGGGAGAGCCACTCCTGTAATAACCTCCCTTGAAGGGGCTCGTCCCAGCTGACTTCAGCCAACCAGAGCTTCTGCAGGAAGCATTTGGCCAAAAATATTACGGGGGTGATCCACCCATTTGGATCAAAGGTACGTGCCACCGTGGACAAGACCGTACGTTTGGTCCAAGTCTTAGGGGGGATCCAGTTTAACCCGGTAAGTAAAAATGTCCTGCACGGGCTGGTATTGTATACCCAAGACTGTCAGCAAATTAGGATTTTCGGGATTTTCGAAAATGTGTGGATCCTGCTGATCTTCTCCCGGCAAGTCCCTTAAGACAAGCGGGGAGCTCGAGAGCCATTTACTCAGCTCGTATCCACCCGACTTCAGGATGGCAATCAACTCATCCCGCAAAATCAAGGCTTCCTCAACACTGGAAGCTCCCGTACAAATGTCGTCCATATAGACTGACGACTCCAAAATGGCTGAGGCGCGAGGATACTTCAGTCGTTCCCGGTCGGCCAACTCCAGTAATGACCGGATGGCAATGTAGGGGCTGGACCGAAGGCCATAGGTGGTCGTATTCAGCTCGAACACTCGTATGGGGTCACTCGGACTCTCGCGCCATAATATCAGCTGGTACCTCCGATCATCACGATGCACCACGGTTTGGCGGAACATCATGCGGATGTCGGCCACAAAGACCACCTGGTGCTGCCGAAACGTCGTGAGGATGTCGGAGATATCCTTGATCAACTTGGGACCGGAGTGTAGGCACTGGTTGAGAGACACTCCGTTGGACGTTGGAACAGAGCCATCAAAAACCACACGGATTTTCCCATTCGGGTTTTTCAAAACGGCGTGGTGGCAAAGGAAGTAATGCTCGTTCGAACGCCAATCAAAGTTGGACGGCGACATGTGACCAAGGTCTTCATATTCCCGCATGAAGGCCACATACTTGCTACGGAAGGCCGGGTCCCGTTTCATGCGCCGTTCCATTGATAGGAGCCTCTTCTCAGCGAGGGCCCGCGATTGACCCAGGGGGGGTCGTGCCGCCAGGAGTGGCAAACGGGTTACAAAGCGTCCGTCCGTACGGCGCCCCGTGTTATTCCTGTAAAAGGACTCACACTCCTGTTCAAGGGGGCTAACCCGAGCGGCCTGAGGCGGCTCTTCAACCTCCCAAAATCGCTGGACAACCTCGGTCAGCGACAAGCCTGCGACCTGGATGGGGTCAGGCTCCGGGGAGGGGCTAGACCATAAAACCGGACCGAAGAAGCTATGGCCAAAAATAGTGGGCAAAGCGCAAAGGCCATTGGTCTGCAGGGCCCTAGCTCCCCCAGTTATAATAAGACCCAGCACGTCGGAACCCAAAAGAAGGTCCATAGGACCGGGTTCGGACCAGTGGGGGTCAGCAGGGGCTAAACCTGACGTACAGCGCACTGCGGCGTCGGTTACCCGAACTTGCGGAAGGGGACCTAAAATATTATCCATGACGGTCACCATAATCAAAACCCGCAGGTTTCCACGAATAGGACTAAACATTAACTCAGCCTCTCCCTTGTGCGATGCGGGCGTGGCGCCACCGACACCGATGACACGACACTCGCGCGGTCTCCAAGGGAGCCCTAGCCTTCCCACCAAGTAAGACGAAGCTATGGAGCGTTGGCTACCCAGGTCCAAAAGGCAACGAACGGTCACAGATTCACCATTAGGGTTATACACCTTCACTGAGGCCGTCGGCAAAAGTATGGTCTGACATACTGTCTGCTGTAGGTTCAGAGTCTCAGGGGAGGTGGCCACGGTGGGAGCTAGGGTGGCGGATACCTAGCGCGGCGAGGGTTCACCAGCGGGATCCCACTGACGGGGGTGCTCCGGCTGGGGCGGCGCTAGAGAGGTGGAGGGCATTCCGTACGGAGAGGTGACGAACATGCCGTACGGAGACCATGCCCCCATCCGGGGCCGCACCATGCGGCTAGCGTCCGGCACCCGGTAGGGATTGCCTCGACCTATGGTGGGTGGATGGCGCTCCAGTCGCGGCCACTCGTGTAGTGGCGGCGAGAACCGACGCGGGACGACGCTCAATGGGGCAGCCGCGATATCCCCGTCGTAATGACGCGAGGGGGATGTGACCGTGACGCGGGGGGGTGAAGCCCTCCTCCGGGGGGCGGAACCCCTACCTCCACTAGGAGGTCGGTGGTCCACCGGAGAACGCCTAACGGGACTGGCCGGGTGGCCAGGACTAGCGCCCCCGCCCATGGGGGGGTGCGCGATCGAGCGCCCCCGCCCATGGGGGGGTGCGCGACCCAACGTCCCGGCGACCGGAACCACTCCGGTTAGCGCACAAGATGGCCGAATGGGCACCGCCGCAATGTGGGCAGGGCCGCTGGCGCGGGCAGTCTCTTACGAGATGCTGGCCCAGGCACGAGAAGCACCACTGGCGTGTCGCCACGTAATCTCTCCGGGCCGCAACCGGTTTGGCCAGGAAGTGCGGACACGAGGAGACCTGGTGGCCGGGGTGCCGACAATAGGCACAGGGGGGGAGCTTCGTGGCCACGGCCCCGCTGTACTGTGACACCCGGCGACCCTCTCTGGCGTCGGCTCCACGGCCTCGCCGGTTGGGGCCGGTCCCCGCCGAAGGGCCAGTCCTTGCCCCACCCCCTCGGACATGCTCGGACCTCCCAGGGGCCACTCGAGGGCCGGTAACTCCGGAGTTATCGGCCTGGAGGCACTCCTGCTCCAGAAACTTCAGGAGGTCGGAGAAAGGGGGCAGGTAGGTTGCACCGTCCCCTCCGAAGCGCTGCTCGAAGCGGAGCTTAAGCTCCGACGGCAGGCGGGAGAGCACTATGTGCAACAACAAGAAGGACCACTGGTCGACGGGGAGATCCAATCGACGGAGAGCGTTGGTGGCCACAATGCAGGGGTTTAGCAAGGCCTCTCTGAGGCCGGCCACCCCGGTGACGGCGGGCAAGGCGAGTAGCTGGGCTACATGTGCGTCGGCCAACCGGCGCACATTTTCGTAGCGCCTGGCCAGCAATTCCCGGGCCGTGGTGTAGCTCTCCTCCGAGAGGTCGAGGTGCCGCACCACGTCCAGGGCCTCGCCCTGTAGCGAGGACAGTAAGTATGTCAGCTTCTGGGTGGGGGACAGGTCCTTCCTGGCGTGGACAAGACTGTCGAATAACGCCAGGAAGCCCATCCACTCTTGAAGCTGCCCACCGAATTTGGGCAGCTCGATCGTGGGCAGTTTCCCGAGTAATGCCGGCTGTGTGGGCGGTCGGCTGGGGGAGTCTCGAAAAGCGCCACTTCGACGCCTTTCATCAGCGGCGGTCCGGATCCCATGGGCGGCCTCCACCACCGAGTCCATCAGTTCGAAGAACTGGTCGTAATCGGCCTGAGCCGTCCTCAGTACCTCCTGTTCGGGACCGAGGGTGAGCAGGTCTTGAAAGGCCTGCTCCACAGAGGCCTGCCGAGTCCGCACCTGGTCCGCTCGGTGTAATAGGGCGGCGGATCTATCTTCGCGGCCTATCAAACCCGCGGCGGACGTCGCCCAGCGAAGCTCAGACTGTATCTGCACAGCTAGCTTTTTTATGTTCGCGGACATTCTAACAAATTAAATGTAAACAAAATGTAAAAATAAAGCAACAATAATAAATTGAAAAGGCGGCCGGCAAGTCGGCGGGCGGCGCGAGTGCAAGCAATAATAAAATTAAAGCAATAGTAAACAAGTCGTATCGCGGTCGCGGTCGTATCGTAGTCGCAATGAACAAAGCGGCGCGACCGTAGTAGATACGCGTGTTAAATTACGGCGAGCGGGCGGTACCGGCACGCAAGCAAAACTTAAAATAAAGATTAAACTTATAATTATAATAATCGGAACGCGGCCGAAACGCGGCGTTGACGCAGCGGAACTGGCGGCGATTGCGGAATTTCCGCTAACAGCGCGGCGAACGACACGGCGCGTGGCGGAAAGCGGGATTTATGCCAGCGGCGCAGAAAACGAACGGCGCGGCGGGCAAAACCAGCGCAAAACGCAAAGCGAGGTGTAGACAAACCGCGCTCGTTGCTACCAATAATGATTACGCACCGCGCCTGTGCACGATGAATCGGCGGGCAACTGCCGGGCCCATCAGAGCAGGCCAGCGGACTCCCACAGGCAGCGGCGGTGGCGGGTCGAAAAAGGCCCGCCAAAAAATTATATTAGGCGTTTTGCACTGGGTTTTATCCCGCGACACAGAGTGACTTACTACTAGGTACTTACCGACGCATGGAGACAGCCAGCACGTGGAATCCGGGGAGTGTGTTCGTGTAGGATGAATGTAGTGTGTGATGTCTGCGGTGTTAAATGCAAATAGGAACACACTCGCCCTCCTTGAGGGATCTTTCGCGGCGGCGGTACGAATTCGCGGGTAGCGAAGCGAGTCCGCGGCGGCGTGGTTTCCAGATGGCACGTGAGCACAAAAAACAGTGTTCCTGATAGTAAAATGGGCCCGCAGCGTTAGGAGGACGCGGCGGCCAACACGGCAAACGAAGGAACTCAATAAATCGGAGCTCGTAAAACTAAACGACACGGGCGTGGCCGGCAAATTTCACGCGGGCAACGCGGACTTTTTCAGTCGGCTTGTAGAAACGGACTCGGAGTGGCGGCGTGGCCGGCAAACAACACGCGGGCGACGCGGAACAAAATGGTACGCGATAAATAGCTCCTCACAAATAATAAGACAGAGCGATGCGGCGTGGCGGGCGACTTCACGCGGGCGAACGCGGCACACACAGTCGACCGACTCCGTCGGGATTTAGCACCGGACTGGGGCGAGCCAACGCGGCCGGGGCGCGCGCGGGCGCTGGCCGCAAACCGCTCGCGGGAGAGGGGCGTGCAGGCCGTCGACGCGATAGGCCTAGCATAAACCGGAATGCTAGCGTAAAGCGCAAACAACATGCATACTAGGTATTACTTACAGTTACTTGAACAAACAAGTGGAAAAACAAGAAGTTTTATAGTAAACCAACGTCTACTCACAAGTCTTATAGAAATCAACCCAAAGAAGACGGTCTTGCCCTTAATTATTGAACTTTGGATGAAATACCCTTTTAGCTTTTTACTATCGGATTATAAGAAAAAGGCCATTCCCGCAATTTTACTGTCATAAGCCTACTTCGAGTTGGTGTCTCATATTAAAATACAGATAGCAAAAAAATTGACAGGCAGACGCGTTTACACACTATAGACACATAATTAAATAGTACATAAGTACACATTATATCAGTACCTATAAATACAAGCAGGAAGGCACTGCATAGGAAGGCCTAGGATATATAGAATAGACGTTTGGCGGTGCAGAGGGCAATAGGGAAATTTCCCTCCAGGCAGATGTTGTGCCTGGGGACCGCTTGTGATCCATGCGTGTGACGTCAGAAGTTGTATTTATAGAACGCTCGTTGAATGCTCTGTCAGCGTGTGCTATTGCGCTAGTTACGCCATCTGTCGTTAGCTATCGAAGACCGCTTTCGAAGACCGCTACAATCACTCCCCTCTGAGACTGTTAAGTCGTGTGTCGTCGTGGTGCATCTGGTGCGTGTCAACAGCGTGCAGCATCGTGGAAGTGCGTCAGCGATACCGGGTTGACTTGGGTGGACTGCGTGCCGGCGAGGTGTGAGTGACCTTCAAACCGGGAGTCCGTTGATGATGCGGCGGCGCGCGATCAGTGAGTCGATCGGCGGTGAGACGTGTCGCGGCGACCAGTGAGTCGGTCGGCGAAGACTGGGAGTCTGGTGCGAGGAATGAGGTTTGCGGTTGCTTCTTCGATATTGTAGCGGTTGATGTGATTCTTGCGGTTGCGGTTGTAGCAGTTGCGGTTTTGTTGTTTTTGTTGCGTGTTCTTTAGTTGTTGTGTGCCCCCTGGTGACGAATGGTGAAATCACGTCGGGGTCACCAATTTGGCGGTGCAGAGGGCAATAGGGAAATTTCCACTACATACATTCCACACAATAGGGGAATTCTACAGACGTATAGAAATGATGAATTTTTATTCCTGCTTTTCCCAATATGTATCCGGATTTCTAAGTGGCAAAACACGTTAATTCAAAAATGCCCCTAAAATTATGACACCGTCCGTCATAGAATAAACTCGCTATGCAGTCTAAAACACGCATCACTCGGCACGATGCACTCAGCATATTTTTATGTAAGTACATCGCAACCTAACAATAGGACGTTAAGTAATAAATTGAAACGCATCGTCATCGCTTAAAAATAGGACGCGTCAACATTCTAGCTTGTTAAGTAGAATGGGGGCGTTTTGAATTTTTGATGGAGATAGTTTTAATTGAAATTGTCATCAATTCATCAGAATACTAATAATATGTATTATAAGTGCAATTGAGCAGTGATAGCTCAGTGGTTCTAACCTCAGCCTCTCATAAGGAGGTCGCGGGTTCAAATCCTAGGCACCTCTAGCATTTCCGAGTTATGTGCGTTTTTTGGGAAACTAAATATCACTTGCTTAACGGTGAAGGAAAACATCGTGAGGAAACCTGCATGCCTCAGAATTCACAAAAATGTTCTCGAAGGTGTGTAAAGCCCGCCAACCCGCACTTGGCCAGCGTGGTGGGCTATGGTCAAACTCCTCTCAGTCTGAGAGGAGACCCGTGCCCAGCAGTGGGACATAATAAGGGGTTGAGAGAGAGAGAGAAAAATAAATGCAAAAGACATTTAAATAAAAAATAAAAAGTGCAAAAGTGTGTTTGTTTGTGAGGAATCAGGATGGAGATACTGCTAGACGTTGAGTTCCGTACCCAAAGGGTGAAACGGGACCCTATTACTAAGACTTCGCTGACCTTCCGTCCGTCTGTATCTCTTGAACCGTGAATAGACACTTGAAATTTTCACTGCTACAACAATTAGCAACAAATACAACAGGGCTCCCACACAACAAACGTGTTTTTTTTTAATTCACCTTATCGGCGAAGTATTTGGTGAGTAGATACAGAAAGTGGCTTATAGAGCAGCCGTGCTATTCTGCAAAACAGCGACGAGCGTACATCTATGCATCTATGAATTTGTCAGTTGGAATAGAGTACAATTTTGCATGCCATATTCGAGTCGGAAGCTGTCTGGCAGCTATTTCATTTTTTAGAATAGCACAGCTGATTTTAATGAATGTTCATAAACAAAGGCAAATAACACTAAGTAGGTAACCGAGGCACAAATGCCAAACGAATCCGAGTTGTAAAAAATGGGTCTGTCAAAATATTTACTCGTTATTCGTTAGTAAACAAAGACTGTATAGTATTTAAGGCGCGTCCATAAAATACGTGAGAGTTTTAAGGGGGGAGGGGGTCGAGTCAAATCTCATCTAATCTTACGTTGAAGAGAGGGGGGGGTCTCGGCAAATATCACGCAATTTTTTTTCTGATTGTAAAAAAAATATACTATTTTATCCATTTAATCCAATTTAAATTAATAATTTTATTTAGCAACATAGTGAGACTAGTCTTAACTAGTCGTAAATAAAAGCACGAAGCATATTTTTTCTTTTTACAATAACAATCCAACGCGTTTACGTAAGAAACACACATTTTGAAAAATCTCACGTGAGATTTGGGGATAGGGGAGAGGGTTGAATAAAATCTCACGATATCTCACCAGGTGGGGAGGGAGGGACAGAAAATTAAAAAAAAACACCTCACGTAATTTATGGACGCCCTCTAAGGGTGTTTTTTTTTTAGATTTAACTAACTTTTGAAAATGTGGCACTGACTGTAGGGTGATAACAGAGTTGATAATTTCAAGCACATTAGTTTTGTTAAAACTGCAAAAAGCATAATATAATAAACAAGAAGAGATCTGCCTAAATTTTTTTTTAAGCTTTTACATAACCTTTTCATACAGAAGTTTGCTTATGAAACATTACGCCAGTTTATTTGTCTATCTCTACCGCCAAACCAAGCAATGTTATGTTATGATGACTTATGACTAACTCCCAAAGTCAGAAGCCTTCGAAACCAATCTGTTTAAAAGTAATAAATCATGCTGTGCAATCTTGAGGCACTTGAAACTTGAAAGAGCTCGAGCGAGTGCGCTGGAATGACGTACCTAAACGAATCAATATAGCATTATCTCACATCTCAATGACAGCAAATAACACGGATGTTCAAACATTTTGATTTTTGACCCATCAAAGCAATTGTTTTGAGTTTTTTATAAATTACAAAAGAAAATTACTCAAGATCAAGACGAACTGCATAAATACTAGTTCCGTATAAACTGTATCTAGCCCCTGATTGCCGAGAATAAAATAAAAAACCTTATAGCCATAATGATTCAGGAAACTATGAAATGCAACAACTAAGTACATCATTCCAATAAATATCTCAGTTTTGTAAAGCATTTCAATTCAGCTTTGTTTTGTTTTAGTTGGTTAGTTTCTAAAGTCTTTGCGATTGTAGAAAGAGAATTCATAAATAACATGTAGCCTAGGATTTCTGGTTATTTTTTACATTAATATTTATCAAGAGTAACAAATGAGTAACCGCTCAAAAAGTGATACTTAAGCATAACAAGAAGCTACAAATTAGGATAGGTATCATACCTATCCTAATTTGTAGCTTCTAACGTAAACTTACAACTTTTAATAACACATGTAGACTGCTATAATTTGCTGAACATAAGCTTATAATTTTACTACTATTTATAAAGCGTTTGTTTGTTTGTTTATTTATTTATTTGTTTGTTTGTTTGTTTGTTTGTTTGTTTGTTTGTTTGTTTGTTTGTTTGTTTGTTTGAACTCGAAGTATGTCTACAAATCGAAATTGCAAGTATACATCATTCATTCAAGTACCTCAGAAACTAGTATCAGATCTATGACGGAAGCAGATAGAGCAATCGAATTAAAATAGAATACAGAGAAAACAATCTTAAAAAATTATAATGTGGGAACACTCAAGCAGTACATAAATGTCTGCGTCTTATATTTATTGCTACAGAGACCGAGCCTTGTTTACGTCATTACGTTACTCGCCCAAGTGCGCTGTATCTGTACTGGGGGCTATTCAGGTAACGTGTTGGCTATATTTCGTGATGTGAAATGTTTAAACATGTGGTGATATTTACCTAAATAAGCAGGCGATGTTGAAATCAAAACATTTTTCGCGAATACTGAAAAATTAATTTTACTATTATTTTACGCAAACCTTCTTGTTACAAGAAAATAGTAGTAGAACCTTCTGTCAAAATTTCCCACTAGCACGCCACAGTATGGCGACAATTCTTCTGTGGCGGGGACCGCGGTTTATAGACAATACTGCTGAGTGCTGTCGGCTTACTAGGTACGTTGTTGGTGTTAAAACAAACATCTTTGGCACCGGTAAACTGGCGACACTTTTTCTCGCGGTCTAGGGTATAGGGCTATTGCTTACAGACTAGAATTTTTTAAACCCCCAAGAAAAAGGAGAACAAGACGGTCATCCCCTTTTAACTTAACCTACTTGCGACTAACAAGCTTGCGTTTAACAAGTCGTTATAAAACAGAGTTATAGCCAGGCTATGTTCACTTATGGCGTGAATGAAGAAACGAAAAGATTTCAGACGGCCGCCGCGCGCCGGCTAGGTTGCACGCGTTACTTCTTACTTCTTGTATGGTCTATTTCACGCGCTGCGTGCGCCCGATTACGAGGTAGCCTTACGTCGAAAGAGATAAAGTTACGCTATAGAAACAGAGCACAACTTTAGGTGTTTAGCGGAGGCGCTATTGCGAACTGAACTGCACTTTTTTGTGTCAGCGCTAGGGTCGCTATTTCTTTAAATCATCCTTCCGTGCCGTTAGGTACTATTATGTATTCCGTGGTATATCAGATTATAAAGCATTTAGCTCTTTGTTATAAAGGGTTATGACTCACCGATTGATGGTGATGGCAACCATGGAGAGCAGCGAGACCGCTTCGTTGCCATAGAACACGAACGCGAACATTTGACAGAGCCGCGGCCCCAGCACCCACTGCTGTTGGATGTACCTGCAAATTGCAATACAATAATAGACGTATACATAGGACGCGCGAAAAAATGTCGCCAATCTACTGGTGTCAAAAATTTTTGTTTTGACACCAACAGCGTCAGTTGTAAGCCGACCGCAGTATTATCTATGGACCTCAGTCCACGCCACAGATCGCTATACTTGCGATTAGTCCGGGACGATTGAGTGACTGGACGCTGTGAGTTTCCACTGGGACGATTATAGTCACTGATCTCCATAGAGTATATAGAATATACTCTGGATAGCTGACTGTCCACGTAAAAATGAAGACACTTGATTTTCGCCATTTTGGCGCTGATTGTTGCGTAACCTGGCGTGAGCGTCTATGGAACTAAAATCAAATGACATTCAAAACGACGGTCCACTTCCAACAAATGTCAATTTAGTACCGTGGACGCTCGGGGGAGGCGCTTCAAATCGGCACAAAAAATGAACTGTCAAACGTATGGAATCACGAATCCAGAGATACCATGGAATTACGAAGTACTTATTAATTCCATGAGAGATACATATCAGTGATTACTTATGACTTCACTTCACAGTAAGTACCTACCTGAGCTAGCCGATTCGCGTATTGTTTAGATACTCAGTGTAATAATTCACTCCACTTCAAGGACTTCACCATAAGCTTCACGAAGGCGTTACGAAGTGGACGTACGCGGGTAGGGGAAGGGGTGTGAATTCATGTGTAGTCTATAGCTTGACCGCTATAAACTTGGCCCTCCCATGGTCTGCGGGACGCGGGGCGGGTGTGCGATCGGCTATACACGATACGATGTAACTCGCATCTTGAGAATTCGCCTATGGTATATTCTTGAGTATGTTACATCATTATCCACGTCGCAAGATTAATATCATCGTGTGTAGCGTAATTCACGTCAGTCTCTGACAGCTGATTAGTAGAGTGCACTGATCCCTATTCTATGGATCCACAGTGAACCTAGCCTGAATTGTATAGAATGTTTAATCCATAGAATAGAGATCAGTGGTTGAGTAGCTCCCGCCCCTCGTCCCGCAGACCATGGGAGGGCCAAGTTTATAGCGGTCTAGCCAGTGGTCGAATTGAACTTTTTCACGAACCGGAACGCTATACCTTCAGTGCTTCTTTTATTTTTATGCACTTTTTCACAAACCGGAACGCTATCCCTTCACAGTACTCCTATTCAATTTATTTTTTTATATTTTTATAGATTGGAAGAGCCACAACTTGCAATAAAAATGTACGATCTCAATTATTTAAAAACCAGAGCTCGGAACGCTTTGAGAATAATTTTCACGAAACGGAACGCTGATTTCACGAACCTGAACGCCGTTCCGGTGCGTTCCGGTCCAATTCGAGTACTGGCCGTCTAGCTATAGTCGTATCGAATCGAAATATATCATATGGCTTGTCCCAGTTACCTGCTGGCTGTGAGCGGTAGGTTGATGCTGCAGAAGAGCAGGTCCGACACGCAGAGCGACAGCACGAACATGGTGGTCACGTGGCCGCGCAGCTTCGGGTGCATGAGCAGAGCCACTGTCGTGATGAAGTTGCCTGCCAATTGCAAGGAATTCCATCAATAAAAATAAGTAATTAAAAAATTAAAAAACACGACTGCCCTGTTATAAAACGAACTAAAAAGTAAAAAACAAGTTATTTTAGTTGCACAGATAAATTCATATGGCAGTCGGAGACCTCTCAGAATAGAAGTTGTTCCTCAGAACAGCCCGTCAGAAAATGGCGCCTCACATCCGCCATATTGATTTTTTCCAAAAAAATATAGCCTATGTTACTCGGGAGGATCCAAGGATTCTAACGATACCCCATATGTCCAAATCTGTTCAGCCGTTCAGAAGTTATGGAGGAATAAAGAAACATCACATACATACATACATACATACATACATACATACATACATACATACATACATACATACATACATACATACTAAATACATACATACATGAACCCTAAAAACATTACGCTCCTTTTTTTGGGCAGTCGTGTAAAAATAATACTGTACCTATACTTACTAAAAAATAACCATCGCAGTAAACAGGGAAATCACAAAAAGGCATGAAGGAATCTCAGACTACATTAAATAAAAGGAATATGCGGTCATAATTTCAAAAAGTGTGATTTTGTTTTTTAGGGTTTCGTACAGTCATAGAAAAACGTCTAAGCGATCAATGTTCCTTTACATTTGCGTGAGTCCATTGATTTAGTAAATTCATCACTGCGTGAGTCCCACACGTGGACGGCTGGGGCTTGGACCGCAACAGTTGATAAATTGACAGCTTGATTGATTTGACACATGACCCCTAACCCAATCCATCCCCAAATAATTACTATTCCTCGGCACATGACGCCTTTTTAGGGTTCCATACCAAAATGGTAAAAATGGAACCCTTATGGTGAGACTTTCTCCGTCCGTCCGTCCGTCTGTCTGTCAAACTCGATTATTTTAGTAACTATCGAAGCAGCGACTTGGAATTTGGAATAGTTTTAGGTAATAGTGACCCGACGTCATTGCAATCATAAATTTTTGAAAATCATTTTTATTTTTAAATGAGATAACAATATTGAGTGGGGTATCATATAAAAGGGTGTTAGGTACTTGTGTATTCTAAAACTGATTTTTATTTCTTTTTGTGCCCGATAGTTTTGGACTTATTGGGCAAACTGTCGAAAAAAATACCGTCGCCCCCCCCCCCCCCACTTATCTCCGAAGTTTATGGTTCGAAAAATCTGACATAATTATGATCAATAGGAATTAACGTATATTTTACAGGAAAAATAAAATCAACCAACTATTATACTTTTCTTGATAATAACAATAAATAAACCGCCAAAAACAAAGTTAGGTTTGCGGTTCGCCAACAAAAGTACCTACATGTAAATTATACTCGTAAATTAATGAACAAAAGTGATTCTTTCAATGTTTTACTCTTTTTATGGTATGGAACCCTCGGTGCGCGAGTCCGACTCACACTTGGCTGGTTTTTTTTCGTACTTACATAGGTCAAGCTTGGGACTTCTTTTGGTACTTTTACGTTTGTTTGAGATTCTATAACCACGCGAGAACCATAATACTGTTTTTCTGGGATGAAAAGAAGCCTATTTGTTAAGGGGGATAAGTACCATCCGGATGCGACGATTCAAATTTCATTTAGTTTTTCGCTAATATTGGGCTAATTGAAAACATGTTGATGTATCAATATTATTATTATGCTCGCAAAACTCATTGATTTAATTAAATCTTTAAGTGTTAAATAAATAAATAAATAAATCTTCAATGTGTAGTTAGTGATAGTGTAACATTTGCGGAAAACTAAATAATATTTGAATTTCGCGGGCTAGTAGGCTGTAGGACGTAAACATGAGGATAAGGAATAAGAAAATATTTTGAAAATAAATAAATAATAATTTTGAAAATATTTGTTGAGATGGATGTGTGGGGTGACGAGAATGGATAGGATAAGGAACGAGTACATAAGGGGAAGTTTAAAAGTTGCGCCCGTAACCACGATATAACCCGTAACAGAAAAAATGAGGAGTAAAAGGTTAGCGTGGAATGGGCATGCTATGCGGAGGGATGAAAATCATGTTACTAAAAGAACGATGAATATGCTTGTGCAGGGGCGAAAAAGTAAAGGAAGACCGAAAAAGAGGTAGATGGATTGCGTGAAAGAAGATATGCGTGTGAAAGGAGTGGATTGCGAGTTGACGGTTGATAGGAGCGAATGGAAAAAGAAGACATGTTGTGCCGACCCCACATAATGTGGGAAAAGGGCAGGAAGAAGAAAAATTTTGAAAATATTTTGAAAATAATTTGAAAAAAGGCAGGGGCGGGTCAGTTAGATTTATGATTAGTAAAGTTTACTTTTAGTGAAGTTACAAATACGGCAAAACACCCATGTTTTCCCGATCCACGTCACAGACATGTGGAGGTCGAACGCCGCAATCTATTAAGTACTAGGCTACCAAGAGCGGAATTTATTTACAAAGTCTGTACGTCGATCGTATAAGAGTCACAAATTGAAGATGGACAAAGAACCTCATCTGAAATCTCGATTGCAATTGCAATTCAGACATTATGTCAGCACCACGAAATTAAAAAAAAAACAATCACATTCGATGACCAATAAATAGATAAGTAAGTAATTCAAAGTCAATTTGTTAATTATTACGCGTAGGTTTCTACGCTAGACGAACAACGCACGAGCGAAGCACAAGCGGAGCCGTCCTCGGCTTCGTTGTTGTACTTGTAAGTCGTTCGAGGCTTGTAAGTCGGTCCCCACTAGACGAATTGTGTTCCGGCTCGTGCTCGGTTTGTGCTCGATTCGCCTAGCGTAGACCCACCTTTAGGTAATTTCGCCAATCTATAAAAACGACTAATTGTAATCGGAATCATAAATCATTAACCGTAATTACATTTTGCCTATCACTGACCTCTGCGTGTGGATTGGTGACTGGACTGGCCGCATAGACGGATTAAGGCGGTCTAA
This sequence comes from Coenonympha glycerion, assembly GCA_963855885.1. NCBI lineage: Eukaryota > Metazoa > Arthropoda > Insecta > Lepidoptera > Nymphalidae > Coenonympha > Coenonympha glycerion. The sequence goes on along the minus strand of OY979636.1, from coordinate 14,704,233 downwards.
AAATATTAGTGCCAATTATGTATAATCTCTAACCTAATTTGAGACGCCTTAAAATAGTGCTATCCTTTTCAAACTATGCCCAATTAACAAAAGAACTAGTTTTAGAAGCGTCAAATTAGTTAAGAGATATTGCTCAATTGAATTGGCACCATTATAAAACGGTCCCCCTAGTCTCTTCCTTCCCTGATCCCCAGTCAGCAGTCTTAGGTACTAACTTAGTAGGCAGGTGGGATATTAAAATCAAAACATTTTTTGCGAACAATAAAAAAATAATTTTCTGGCTATTGAGATTGACATACCTAGAAAAAAATTGAATACGTATTTCAAAACGCAACATGGTCGACAATTGCGAAATTAAATTCACTTAAGCGCGCCAAAGTCGAGCATTGTATTTCCTGTGATGAATACATCCAATTTTACACTTTAAACCGATAGCCGTAAAGTTAACTTTTCAAGGTTAATGTTTTTTCTTTCACTTGTTTCACATGACACAGTGAGTGAAAACGTTACATGAATAGCCTTAGCCCCCCAGGTGCCAATTTCCGCTCCTGTTGTCGATTACCGCCACAAACCCATCGAAAGCAATGATTCATTTGACCAAACTTTATTTCTGACAGGATATCGTTGCGGCGTGCTCTCAGCCTTGATACGAGTAGCTCCGCGTGACGTCACGACTCGCCCGCACGTTTGAATTATAGGAGGAATCCCAGACGCAGCGGATACTTCTAAGTACCTAGTCAAGGATATGATCTGGATTCTGAAACGAGGAATACCTGCCGTGCTATTCTGCGAAAATACCGTTAGAATCCTTACATCATTCCGAGTAACATAGGCTATATTTTTTTTGGAAAAAGTCGTGTTACCACAGGGCAGTAGTGTTTTTAATTTTTTAAATTAATTACTTGTTTTCATACATTTTTCGTCCCATTCCACGCATGACATCGCAATACGTATAGGTATATTATGTTTGTTGTTTGAACTAAAAACATCCTCAGCAGCAGTGCTATTCTACAAAATGTCCAATCTAAAAATGTTTCAATCCCTGAAACAGCGGCCAGACAGCTGCCAACCCGAATATGGCATGCAAAATTGTACTCTATTACAACTGACATTCATAGATGCATAGATGTACGCTCGTCGCTGTTTTGCAGAATAGCACGGCTGAAGTTTCGCGTAAATCAAAGAAATTAATTTAACTATTAAATTTTTTAAATAAAATTAAATAAAGTTAACGTAAAGTATATTTTTCAGTGTTACTCGTATTTTTTTATTTTATGTCTTGATTCACAAATCAAGACATAAAATACACTGGTCACTTAGTGACCAGTGTATACCTACGTGAATTAGGTACCCCCCTGAATCTTAAAAACCCCTAGGAACCTAGACCCAACTAGTGTCGAGTAAGACTGAGACTTGTTTATCCATATCATAGGCAAAGATCCGCTTTGACTGAGATTCGTATATTCCATGCAGTCTAGTATCATAGGCAAAGATCCGCTTTGACTGAGACTCGTATATTCCATGCAGTCTAGTATCATAGGCAAAGATCCGCTTTGACTGAGACTCGTATATTCCATGCAGTCTAGTATCATAGGCAAAGATCCGCTTTGACTGAGACTCGTATATTCCATGCAGTCTAGTATCATAGGCAAAGATCCGCTTTGACTGAGACTCGTATATTCCATGCAGTCTAGTATCATAGGTAAAGATCCGCTTTGACTGAGACTCGTATATTCCATGCGGTCTAGTATCATAGGCAAAGATCCGCTTTGACTGAGACTCGTATATTCCATGCAGTCTAGTATCATAGGCAAAGATCCACTTTGACTGAGACTTGCACATTCTATGCAGTCTAGTATCATAGGCAAAGATCCACTTTGACTGAGACTTGCATATTCCATGCAGTCTAGTATCATAGGCAAAGATCCACTTTGACTGAGACTTGCATATTCCATGCAGTCTAGTATCATAGGCAAAGATCCACTTTGACTGAGACTTGCATATTCCATGCAGTCTAGTATCATAGGCAAAGATCCGCTTTGACTGAGATTCGTATATTCCATGCAGTCTAGTATCATAGGCAAAGATCCACTTTGACTGAGACTTACATATTCCATGCAGTCTAGTATCATAGACAAAGATCCACTTTGACTTGTATGTGCAGCAGTCATTCATGCCGCCAATAGGCCAGCGGGAAGGCACTTGACGTTGTTCGTAATTACCCAATCGGGCACTCGAGTCTCCAAGTCTATCGAATCGACCCGCGGTTTCGATAGAGTCGATCATTTAATTGCCCACGCATCCCATTATGAGTCAACGCACTCCACATGGCTCGGTCACGGAGCATATTATTTCATATTTTTGAATTTCGATTCATCTATGGAGCAATCGACTAACGACAAGTTTCTATGATGATCGTAGAAACGTCATATGACTAAGGCTACTGACCGCCAACATGGAAATGTCTGTTACTCTGCGCCATTGATCTATAATAATAGACAATAGACATGTAGCTACAGTCCGACAAAGCTCTCTTGGCACTTGAAGGAGGGCGCTGTTGCACAACAAAGGCAGCCATAAAATAAAATCTCAATTTTACTTCAATTTTAGTTTAAAATAGATATACTGACAGAGCGGACTATGAAACAGTAGCACAAGATAGCAGCGTTAGTTCAGATTTTGGCCACGTGCCAAAATAGCCTGGTCGCACTGTAGTAGCTAATACCCTGGACAGGGCGATCGGCGCGAAAAAATGTCGACAGATTGTCGGTGCCAAAAATGCTTGTTTTGCCACCAACAGTAAGGCCACGCTGTACTTCGCATACAAAACACAGCGTGGCCTACAGTATAGACAGATGGCGCTACTGTTTGCTTATACGATTGCTTGTACGAATACAGTTTAGGTACGTTTAATCGTTCGGATGGCCGGGGGCTATTAATTTTTTTTTTATTAATATAATTTTACAAACTACAGACTCCGGGTCTGTGCCCTTTTTGATATAATTATTATTTTGTTATTTAATTTTTTAGTTGTTTAACCTACTTGTGCTTCGTACTCCCACATTCACAACAGTTCTAATATAATTATAATACTTATCTTATAATTTAAAATGATATTTATATTTGGTTATTATAGATTAGTTTTGGGACATGTTTGAATTAGTGTATTCAAAGTTGTCTCGTCCCTACCCCGTATCGCCATCTTGATGCTATACTGGTCCCTAATGTCGCTCTGGTATTCATCTTATTGGTGTCTTACATAATTATAGAGCTAGGTTAATTTGTTGATGTTGGTGTTTTCTTAGTGTTTTTGCGTTGGGTATAGTTCCTCAACCCAACCTTTTAGCGTCAACATTATCAGTATGCGCCCGCGTCTTCATGACATGTCTTTATTGGACGTGACGCTGATGGCCAGACCTGATTGGGCGATTCCTGTTAAAAGTATTACCTACTTATAATATAACATAGTCCAAGTACTAAGACGTATTATTTTACTGATAGTGATACCTTAGTAAAGTCCTAATATTATTTAGCAGCATATTGTTGCACACACATACCTAGTTTATACACACATTAGCAAAATGTACACACTACTACGTTAGTAATAACTAGTAGGGCGCGTGTGTGCGCGGGCCACATGTGGCCCGCGTGCAGTCATCCCGCCCATAAAGGTATCGCCGTCATCTCCATCGTCCATTGGAATCCGATTGGCAGTGAGCTGAATAAATTACCAAGGAGCACTGTCATGTTTTTAAAGATAGTTACGGGCAGTTCGAAGAAAAAAATACGCTGAACCTCATCGGATGAGGTTCAGCGTATTTTTTGTTCGAACAGCCCTTAACCATCTTTAAAACCATGACAGTGCAACCTCAATCATCATCCAAATCCTAGATCATTGTCTCTTCTCATAGTATGTACATTTTCCATGGAAAGATAAATTCCGCCACAGTGAATTATTTTCCATGCATCCCGTAGAACTTGAGATCCTGATCACCTCTTGCTAAGAAACCACTCTCTTATCTTTTATACTTTCCGAGATAGAACAACACGAAATTTGTATGGCGGCCATCTTGTATCCGCCATTTTGTTTTTTTTTCAGCTCACTGCCAATTGCCTGAAGTTCCGAGTATTTTTTGTTTCAGCAGTCCCCACCTAACTATAATACCTTGCCCGTGCTCATAATCCATCTTCAAACCCTCAATCATCGTCTCGTCTCATATTTTTGTCTAGTAATTCTCCGAAAAACCGCATCAAAGTACTGCATGTTTCACAACTTGTGGTGTCTTAAATATTCCCCATACATTTTCTATGGAAAAATAAATTCCGCCATTTTGAACTTTTTTTTCATTCATCGAGTAGACCTTCGGGTCCTGATCACTTCTTGTCAAGAAACCACTTTTCCATCTTTTATACTTCCCGAGTTAGACACCGATGAATTTTGTATGGCGGCCATCTTGAATCCGCCATTTTGAACTTTTTTTCAGCTAACTGCCAATTGCATGACATTTCGAATGACATTTGGTCGAGCACCCCCCACCTATCTTCAATACCCTCCCCGTGCTCTTCACCCGTCTCCGAAATCCTCAATCATCAGGTCTCTCAGTATTTTTCCTCCGAATGAATTTTTTTCTTCTATACGACCCCATCCGTAAAAAAAAATTTTTTCATACAAAATTGTTCAGGAGAGGTGATCAATCAGTGAGTCAGTCAGTCAATCAGTCAGTGAATCAGCACGAGTAGCTATATATATATTAATATCAGGGGGCACGGCAGTGCCCCCGCCAAAGTCATAGCGCGAAGCAAAACTGCCGTACCATCTTTACAGGAACCATTTCGCCGCATTTTCGGGCTCCTATTTGAGAACCTCTGGATAAGACCAGAACGCTGAAATTTTCGCTATCTAGTAAGCTATAATCACATACTTAAAACCCAAAATTTCAAGTCTGTAGGTCATATAGTTCCGAAGTTATGCGAAAGCAAAGTTTCGCATTTTCGACACTGACTGACTGACTGACTCACTCATGATCATCAAAATAGAACTAGTACTTCCCATAAACTCAGAGACCTGAAATTTGGTACAGAGTTAGGGTTTAATGGCCACATAAAGGGAAAACTATAAAAACTAGGATAATCGAAGATCTGGAGTACCTGGTGATCACTGCATTAATAACTTTGTAATTCCATATAAATTATATGAGATTACAAAGTTATTTATGCAGTTAATGTATCTAGAAAAAATTGGTTGCCTGTAAAGTCGGTATACGGGCGAAAGTTTTACGTGACAACGTATGTCTGTCTCTCTCGCTCTTAGGCGGGCTAACCATGCCCGAGTGGAAGGGACGCGTGCCTCTCACTCGCTCTCATTGTGAGCGCATAACGTGAGCGGAGCGTAACGCAGTTTCTTGAAGTGTCACCCGGCAAACCAATTTATAAGACGTTGTCACGTCAAAACGGACAGAAATATTTTGTAATATTTTGAAGTTTCTACAAAAAGAAGTGAAATCCCACCAAAAACATTCTGTAAAAAACTAGCCAAAGTCAAAATGGAGCTGCTTGTTTATCTCTAAAAAGTACTGAAATCTAGACAAAGTCGTGCCAAGTCTAAGGTTCCTAACTGCGATTTCTTTATTATTATAGTTAATGTTGTGTGACTTGGCCGTTGAAGACCAAGAACCGCTACTCATTGACGATGAATTCTGGCGACAGATTGGTGCAATGGTGTCATGGAGCACCTGGTTTGAACCCTTGTGTACCCTTCAACGGCCAAGTCACGCAACATTAACTATAATAATAAAGAAATCGCAGTAAGGAACCTTAGACTTGGCACGACTTTGTCTAGATTTCAGTACTTTTTAGAGATAAACAAGCAGCTCCATTTTGACTTTGGCTAGTTTTTTACAGAATGTTTTTGGTGGGATTATATATTCGTCGACACTACCGAGAGACGATAATCAAACGGTAACCCTGTTTGTTACGTCAATTTGACCCCGAACATTCATCTGTCAAATTCGAGAGTCTAGTCAGGTATAGATCAATGAGTCGGTTTAGAAAATAAACGTCAAACATTTTCGTCGGAAAGAAAATTTCCGAATGAAAACAAAACCGTACTAGGGAAATATGCGAAACTTCGTTCGATAGGTATTTCGTTTTTAATTGAAAAAGTAAACCGACAGAAGTTGGCTACGAATTTTTAACTGTACCTACCTACAAGGTCAAATCTAGGGAACATAAATTGTTACCTACCCAATGTTACAGATTTTTGCCTTCTTGACAATTATTAAATGATAATATAATTTTATTGTTTGTTTTTCTTTACATCGAAACGGATGTAATCAATCAACGTGCACTGTAGGATATCAGTGCGAGCAAAAATAAATAAGAGCTATAATTGCTATAGTTATCATCTGATGTGTTAATGAGGTTACAGCCGTTACAGGTTAACTGATTCTGCAAAAATACTTATAGCAACGAGCTTACATAGCTTACTTAGCTAGTTTATTGCAGCTAATGATTGATAATAATTATAAAAAAAAAAACAGACTTTAGAAAGTCTTCTACCAGACTAGCACTATTTAATTCGCTGGTACAAAACAGACTTGAATACTGTTATACTGCATGGAGCCCCATTATACTATCAAATACAGAAGAATACGATATTGATAGTCCCGAAGAAGTATATGGACAAAGTACTAAAAAAAGTCAACACCTACACTGACCTCTTAAAATATTCTTTTTGAAGTATGCGTGCTCTAGTGCACGGGAAGCGGATTAATATTTAAATCAACGATGGATGGATCATGGTAATGGCAGGCATTACGCATTAGGCACGGAAAGGATTACGCGGCTGATTTAATCGATGACAAGTTTGTGATTGATTACTGATTACGATCTCGCCTGGTGGCTATGCATTATGCAATTGAGGACAAACGCCTACTCACTGCAGTGCGTAAGCCTGGTGGGGATCCTCCGCGCGAAAATTCAAATTTTATTTAGTTTTTCGCAAAATAGTGGACTGATTACATCGTAATTATACATCGTAATTCACAGGTTTATGGTAATGAGTTTTGCGAACGTAACGTTTTGTAGATGCAATCTATTGCTTACGATGTATACCTAATAATATTTAGCCTACTATTATGAGCGAAAACTACATGCAATTTGAATTTCGCGCGCTTTGAAATACCTTAAGGTGAACTCAACGGGTCTGCCCACGACATTCATTTTTTTGGTTCAATTTGTATCCTAATAAAATGTAATAGTCATAATATGAAAGTAAAAAGTAGCTGGAACTCATAGAGATACTATGTACTAACGCTGGAACTATATAATTATTATATCTAGCTTATAACCTGGATTAACAGTTAGGCTACTTTTTATCCCGGAAAAATCGCGACAAACTGAAATTCACGCGAGCGGAACCGTAATACATTAATATATTATTATGTCACATGTAAAAAAGCATGTACCTATAGTGTCACTGAAGACAACTGTCACTGAAGCGTGCGAGATATTAAGACAGTTGTGACACATTACGAAACAATAGACGACTGTTTGTTTACCAACATGCGCGGGCGCTGATCACAGTGCGTTCCGACTAGGGTTGGCACGTGCGATCGTATTTTTTAAATAACAATAATAATCTATTAATTATTATTATACACCAGCAACACCGCCAAGCGATTAAGCGTTCCGATGCTGTGTAGAAACCGTTGGGGTGAGTTCGCTTACCCCTTCCAAGTTAGTGCGATAACATCTTCGGCTGCATCATTACTTTCCATCAGGTATGATCGCAGTCAAGTAACTTGTATAGTGTGAAAAAAAAAAACATTACTTGCATCATGATGGACCTAGAGCCATCTAGTAGTGCCCTTTCTGAAGACCACCACTAGGTACTCCGTCTTCCTCATCTACACGCTCTGAACGACCTTATTCACGTCGCCAATATTTTATTTTAAAAGTAACTTCGTGACCATGAGCTTAAATTTTACATCTACACATTACCCTCCTTCAAGCTGTATCTGTAGTCAGTTACTCAATAAGTTTATAGAATGTTACAAATAACTTGTTGTTTTGTAAGTGACTACAATAATAATAATTAATTATCAAGTGAAAATGTTTCAATAAAGATTTTCTATAGAGCAGCAACCCTAATTTTAATGTTCTGAGAACTTATAGTGATGTGATACGCTAACAACGCTCAGTAGATGCTTATCGAAAAACAAACAGATAAGTTGCGATGATTGAAATGCTATTGAAAAGTTCTCTTGTTATATCATAGTTGAAAGGAATTTGCTTTATCGACTGGTATGCATGGAGGTGGTGTAAACAAAATATTAAAATACAATTATTACACGATACGATTATCGATATTTAGTCAGAGTGCGTTAGATTAATAGCTTTTCAGTCGCCTATACGCAAATTAAGTACTAAAGCATTAAAGACAATAGAAAAATCTTATTAGATTTTTCTATTGTCTTTAATGATTTTAGATTGCTTATACTTACAATGAATAACCAATTAATTTTATTTATTATTGATCCTACTTCACAGACTGCATAATACATAATGTTATGTATAGTATCTGATATCTCCATAAGTAAGGTAAATAGACGATACTTATCACCGAGTCGATGATACGTCAATATTTGTCCTGGCAACTAGCAAGTGGTTCTTGATCTATTACCTATTTATTATCGATACATAATATAGTTATTGTAAATAGAGAGGCATGCCCTTATTTCATTTATCAATCAACTTCAACGCCTAAGCCAAATATAACATAAGGACGATACGTAGGCCTTGCCTGCTTAACTCAAATAATATACTTTTGATCTTTTGCATAACATTGTAAAAACGCAATATAGGTTCACGGCAATCGTCTGTATCTTATTCGCAAATAATAATATACTTTCTTTATCTAGACTCCTAGCGGTATGATTTAAAGTTTGAACAATTAAAAAGGTAGGTACTATTTTTAAAATAGTAATTAGTAAATTAATGACAATCATAGAGAAATGGTGACTACGCAATTCAAAGGCAATTACAGATCACCTAATCTAAAAAAAAAACCGGCCAAGTGCGAGTCGGACTCGCGCACCGAGGGTTCCATACCATAAAAGAAGTAAAACATTGAAAGAATCACTTTGGTTCATGAATTTACGAGTATCATTTACAGTGTAGGTACTTTTGTTGGCAAACCGCAAACGTAACTTTGTAATTGGCGGATTATTGTTATTATCAAGAAAAGTATAATAGTCAGAGAGTTGATTTTATTTTTCCTGTAAAATATACGTCAATTCCTATTGACCATAATTATTTCAGATTTTTCGAAAACTTCGGAGATAAGGGGGGGGGAACGGTATTTTTTTCGACAGTTTGCCCAATAAATCAAAAACTATCAGGCATAAAAATAAATAAAACCCCACTCAATATTGTTATCTCATTTTGAAATTTTATCGACCCGGTTTTCCCCCCTTTTTAAATAAAAATAAAAACAATTTTCAAATTTTTAAGATTGTTATGACGTCGCGTCACTATTTCTTATAACTATTCTAAATTTCAAGTTGATAGCTTGAATAGTTACGGAAATAATCGAGTGTGACAGACGGACGGACGGACGGACGGACGGACGGACGGACGGAGAAAGTCTCACCATAAGGGTTCCATTTTTACCATTTTGGTATGGAACCCTAATAAACGCCCGTCTCCTTGTTTACATTTACACATTGAAAAATAATGTAGGGGGCAGGGGCGCGGCGTTCGTTTTTAAATTGGACGATCCACTATAGCAAAAACAGAGTCAGACGAGCGAAAATCAAGATAATTTTCTGTTATTTGGTTTTCGCCGATGCGGTGGTAGGACTTTTCTTGCGGAGTTCGTTGGGTTAGGCACCACCGCATTGTAAGTTAGTGGTACCGTGAAGCAGTAATGCAAAACTATTATTGGGTTTTGATTTGATAGGCACTGTATGCCGACTCGGTAAAAAAAACGATTTAAGAACTGGTGTCTTAGGATAGTGAGCATAGTGCAGTTTAACTGATTAGGTATATTATTTCAATACAAAGACATGGGCTTGGGCAGGCGTATCATTTTGTATCAGGTGGTCATTTTTGTTATAAAACAATGGAAAAAAAGTACATACCTAACACACCAACTATGCTGAAGATGCACGCGCAAGCAGCGGCCATGATCGTCGCCTCCCGCGGATATATCGTGGCCAACGTAGAGTTATGCATGTCGGGATCCATTTTACTTTATTATCGACAGTTTTATCGATGTTCAATTTCAGCACATTAGCACATCACTAGCACAAACACACTTCTGTGTCTCATTTTAGGGTACACTGTACACTGTAATTTTTAAGTTTGCGAGTCCTTTTCATACACCTTAGATCCATTGTGTTCTTTTTGGTGGTAGGTATCTACGGAACCTGTAACAAAAACAAAACTAAGCAGATTTTCATAAATTAAAACCAGCAAGTGCCGAGTATCATGCCAGTTCTTCTCGGTACAAACTTGCTTTGCGAACGATGCGGTAGAGTTTGACTTTGCATAAGAGCCTACGATTTGGGCCTATGTGAAAATTAAGGATTTTGATTTCCGTATGTGTAATAACTATTTAGGGAACAGTGGAAAATTCATTAAAATAGGTTCAGTAAATATTAAGATTTTGACTGTGGTACCTATTATATCTATTTTTAACCGACTTCAAAAAAAGGAGGAGGTTCTCAATTCGTCGGAATCTTTTTTTTTTTTTTTTTTATCTATGTATGTTCACCGATTACTCGAAGACGCGTGGACCGATTTGAAAAATTATTTTTTTGTTTAAGAGGGTTTTGTTTCCAGATGGTCCCATTTTAATCAGGTCAGGATCTGATGATGGGATCCTGGAGAAATCGAGGGAACTCTTCAAATTTTATATGGACACATGAAACTATTTGAGTATTATTAAAAAGAGTAATATTTTCCAAGTTGTCCTATGGTCATCAGGTCAGGATCTGATTATGGGATCTTGGTGAAATCGAGGGAACTCTTCAAATTTTGCTAGTATACTTAAAGCGAGTTGGGTATTTTTTATAGTTACTGGTGCATATGCTAGCAGATACTGATTTGATGACTAAAATCATTAAGTCAGGGTCTGATGATGGGATCTTGGTGAAATCGAGGGAACTCTTCAAATTTTGCTAGTATACTTGAAGCGAGTTGGGTATTTTTTATAGTTAATGGTGCATTTGCTAGCAGATACTGATTTGATGACTAAAGTCATCAAGTCAGGGTCTGATGATGGGATCTTGGTGAATTTGAGGTATCTCTTCAGATTTTATGAACACACCTCAAGCAATTTGGGTATTTTTACAACGCCTTGTGCATTTTATTGTTTTCCACTAAAAAGTATAAAATAAAAATGGGAAATGCTTTCCAAAAAACCAACTTCAAATGCCACTACAAAGAGTGAAATAATTTTTATTTAAATTTTAGGTACCTACACCAATTCGAAGTCGGGCGATTGTCTATGACTTCGTCATTTCTTCGCACATCAAGTAAGTAAGAAGGACTATTAGGGATTGTATGAAACATTGCCCGACTTCGAATTGGTGTAGGTACCTAAAATTTAAATAAAAATTATTTCACTCTTTGTAGTGGCATTTGAAGTTGGTTTTTTGGAAAGCATTTCCCATTTTTTTAGATCACTAGCTGACCGGTAGAACGTTGTATTGCCATAATATAAATGATTTCTCACTTAGGGGTATAAAAACTTACGTCCTATAATTCTTAGACTCTTAGAGCTACCGACACACAATACACAAAAAAAAATCGGTCAAGCCATGCAATAGTTCCATAAACGCTCACGCCAGGTTACGCAACAATCAGCGTCAAAATGGTGAAAATCAAGTGTCTTAATTTTTACTTTGACAGTCAGCTATCCAGAGTATATTCTTTATACTCTATGGAGATCAGTGATTCGTATCCATCTTTCATAGAGTGGCGTGCGTCATCGTGGATTGAAGTATCTATAGCAGGGGTGGCCAACAGGTCGATCGCGATCGACCGGTCGATCGCGACTGTTAGTCCAGTCGATCGTGGCAAGGCAAATAAATATAAATACGAAGACTGCCCAACGTGTGTGCCCGCGAAATTCAATTTTTTGTGGTTTTTCGCGATTTTTAAGCTGATAAGACATAATAGGCTTATGGCAGTCAAATTGCGATAATCCCAATATCATCTTCACGTGTTTATATAAAAATCTCTGCTCGAAAGTGTCGAGTTAAAGAAATTAGTCTGAGATTTGCTAGTTACTCACATAAAATTCGATACTCGGACTAATTTCCTAGGATACACATTTACATGCAAAGATTTTGATATAATCATGTAAAGATGATACTGCCACGATCGCATATTAACTGCCATAAACCTCTGATGTGTAATTAGCGTACAAATTGCAAAAATCCACGAAAATTTTAAATTTCGCGGGCAGAGTCGTTGATTTCGCCTTAAGTACTAAGTATAATTTTCAAATTGGTGGGTTTTCAAATTCGCGCACCGAGGGTTCCATACTACAAAAGCAGTAAAATCACAAAATTGAAATAATCACTTTTGTTCATAAATTTAAGAGTATATAATTTACACGTAGGTACTTTTGTTGGCGAACCGCAAACCTAACTTTGTTTCTGGTGGTTTATTGTTATTATCAAAAAAAGTATGAAAGTTAGGGAGTTGATTTTATTTTTCCTGTAAAATACACATTAATGCCTATTGATCATAATTATTTCAGATTTTTCGATCGATAAACTTCGGAGATAAGGGAGGTGAACGGTATTTTTTTTGGCAGTTTGCTCAATAAATCAAAAACTATCGGGCATAAAAATAAATAAAAATCGGTTTTAGAATACACAAGTAACACCCTTTCATATGATACCCCACTCAATATTGTTATCTTATTTTGAAAATTCGAAGCCCCGGTTTTCACCCCTTTTAAAAAAAAAAAAAAAATTTCAATGTTTTATGATTGCAATGGCGTTGGGTCACTATTACCTAAAACTATTTCAAATTTCAAGTCAATAGCTTTGATAGTTACTGAAATAATCGAGTGTGACAGACCAACGGACGGACGGACGGAGAAAGTCTCACCATAAGGGTTCCATTTTTGCCAAATTGGTATGGAACCCTAAAAATGCTACATGATTGTGTAGTGAACTATGCTTCTAGAAATCTTAAATGAAACAGCATAATGCTGTTTCATTTAAGATTTCTAAAAGTATGTTGGTACCTAATTGGTAGATCGGACAGGGGCTCGTTAGTGAAAAAGAGATCTTGGGTCCAATCAAGTTGGCCACACCTGATCTATAGATTACTTGTTTGCATCGCTGCTTGCTGTCCATTGCGCGTGGAAATCTATTCAAATATTATGCATTAAACTGTATCTAATATCTGTGTCAGTGATCATTGACTCAAACAAGTGGCAAAGAACAGCGATCTGCTCCACTGACAGCACTCGAGAGATGTATGCATTGAGTATGCATGTAAGTCCGACACGTATTCTGACACGCGAGCCACATTGAATATTCCATCATCCACGTTGGGGTTCAATGACCTGTAAATATTGATGCATGAAACGTTTACATTATAAACGTCTTATAGGTAGGTACGTAAATAGGTAAACTTTTCTGCCCCTTTGAATCACATGTGATTCATGTTGATAATGTTGTGAACAGATATGAGAGATAAGTTTATAGTGATTCCACACGGTTAGGAGGGCTTGCTCATTTTTTGCGCAAAGAATCAGCCCTAGCTGTTCAACGCGGTAAATGGTAATGCAGCCATTCCAAACAAGACAAGCAAGACTGGTACAGTAATTATTATAATAAGTTAGCGATAAGTTTTATTATAAGTTAGGTAAAACAAATTTGTACACCATCAACCGTGTGCAGTTTGATCTAACTTAAAAGACCTCAATTTATCTATTTTTATATCCGTAATGGCAAAACAACGTTTGCTGGGTCAGCTAGTTATGTAAGAATAATTTTATTATTTCTAATTAGGCTCAGGCTGGTCTAGTAGAACAATTGCTTAAGAAATAAGAATTTGTTTGTTGTAACAATATATTTAGTTTCCATTGAAACTGGTGTCATCTAGGAAGTAAGTACGGACAAGTAGCGATAAGTACTCGGCTCATTAGGGCTATGCGGCGTATTGCTAGCCATTAGTATGCACCTCTCGCGGGCTCCTCAATAAACAGTGCCCTTGACTTTACGACCATTGGAGCACACCATTGTGTTCGAATTATTGGTGGCCTACCGTGAACTTGATTGTCTCTGGTAATGGAACTATCTGGTAAAGTTTTAATTTTGCTCGGCTGCAAGGTAGAACTTGATTGTCTCTGGTAATGGAACTATCTGGTAAAGTTATAATATTGCTCGGCTGCAAGGTAGAACTTGATTGTCTCTGGTAATGGAACTATCTGGTAAAGTTTTAATTTTGCTCGGCTGCAAGGTAGAACTTGATTGTCTCTGGTAATGGAACTATCTGGTAAAGTTATAATATTGCTCGGCTGCAAGGTAGAACTGGATTGTCTCTGGTAATGGAACTATCTGGTAAAGTTATAATATTGCTCGGCTGCAAGGTAGAACTTGATTGTCTCTGTAAAGTTTTAATGCTGCCCGGATGGGTATCACCGCAGTGTCGGATATTCTGCCGTGAAGCAATACTACTGTGCAATGTGCATTGTAAGCAGTTTTGTCCACGAAAACGCGCGCCCCTTCGTCACAATCGTTTTAAATATAATATTTCATACGATTCATAAGGATTTAAAAAGAAGTGGGGCGCGTCCTCGTGGATTGAACTACTTATACTGTGTTTGGCTCTAGTGCCCAGAGCGGTGGATCCATGCTTGTCTTCAAGCCGAAAGACATTTTTATTACTCTATGCTAGGGCCTAGGTTCTAAACCATAGAGTAATAAAAGTATTCTAAACCTATGACGTCAGACTTACTTACATAGTCCATTTCGATTTGAGATCGATAAACACTCGAACTCGTTAGGTACTATTATCTGTTGTAATAAATAAATAAATAAATATTCCGTGCTCAAACTAAGTCAAGTTTCGGAGGCCCGCGACCTTCTTTGAGGGTTGCATCCGCACAGCTGCTTGAAGGGCACTATTGCCCGAAAAATTACGATGGCAAGAGGTCAAGGCAGCGCCTTTAACCACATAATAAGAATATATTTAATAGTGAAAATATCAGTGAAGCCATAGGCACACTTGAGCGCATGCTTAACAAAACGTGAATTTTAGGCTTTAGCGAATAGGCGCACAGAACTAATCTATTTCTAATTGCTTATAGCTAGACCGCTATAAACTGTCTTGGCCCTCCTATGGTCTGCGGGACGCGGGGCGGGAGCTACTCAACCACTGATCTCTATTCTATGGATTAAACATTCTATAAAATTAAAGCTACGTTCACTGTGGATCCATAGAATAGGAATCAGTGCACTCTACTAATCAGCTGTCAGAGACTGACGTGAATTACACTACACACGATGATATTAATCTTGCGACGTGGATAATGATACATACTCAAGAAAATACCATAGGCGAATCCTCAAGATGCGAGTAAAATTACATCGTATCGTGTATAGCCAATCGCACACCCGCCCCGCGTCCCGCAGACCACGGGAAGGCCAAGTTTATAGCGGTTAAGCTATAGGTACATATATCATCTATCTATCTATCTATATACTTATAATAAAACTGTAAAGGGTCGAATTCTGTACATTGAAGATATTTTGAAAATTTTTGTTGGAGGACACTATTTAGCCGATACTGAAGACAAAACTGTAATTTTTTTAATTTTTGTCTGTCTGTCTGTTTCACGACCGCGCATCACGGCTAATCCGCTGGATGGATTTAAATGAAACTGGACATGATTATAGTTCATACCCCGAGGTAGGACATAGGATACTTTTTGTCTCGAAACTCATCATGGTTTCCCTGGAAGGCGGCATCAAAGTCAAAATGTGTATTTAATTATAATTCATTAACGCGTTGTTCGATTTCATTCATTCTTTCTTTGTTAGGGAGGAGGTTCTTTAAAGATTATTCCATACAAATTTTATCATCACTTTTGTAGTTCAGAAAGTACAGGCATAAGAACCTTTAGCGATAAGTTCAAGTAGGTGACTTGAAACTTGGAATGGACAAAGAACCTAGGGCTAAGACGTAGAGCTAAAGTTAGACTGGACTACCCTTACAGCCGTAAATAAATACGCTTAGCAGAAGATTTTGTATGGTTTAAGATTTTTCACTTTCAGGTTAAACAAAAATCATGAAACTCGCTACGTTATACCGTATAGCGCCATCTCTACAATTTATGTGGAACTTGAATGTAAAACTCTGAGATAGGTACTACCGAATTTTTTTAAATAATAATTAACTGTCATGTAATTTACTGTTTCATGACTTTATATTAAGATGGCAGCTGTTAAGTTTTCACTTCTGTCGACATTCCCGGAGTACCGCGTGTTTTTTTATCATCCGCAATATGGAAAGGGTAAAATACAAAAATAAATATTTTTAACTCTTAGGTCTTTTCGATCCTAACCGACTGACTCTCATAGGTCTTTTTATACGTAAAGAAATATATAGCCATTGCCCATTCGGATATTTTGTATTGTATTGAGATGAAGCAAAGATTTTTAAATGACTCTTATGTTGGGCCGGGGAATATTGTTAATAGAGTATTTTATCCCAGTGGTACCTACCCGGCCGAACCCTGAAAGAAGAGCTCTACCACCAGTACAAGTTTTCACATGATTTAATGATTTTTGACATATTTCGTGGTTTCAAAATAAAAATCACACTGAAAAGGACGATTGTAACCCAGTGGCACAGGTCGTGGTCACTACGTGACCACGACTTGTACCAATGTACCGAAATATCGACAGTTAAAATCGTCCTTTTGATCTTTCAACTACGTATTAATGAAACTTTATATTATGATTAAGAAAAAGGAGTTTTCAAAATCACCACAAGATAACCCGCGCGAAGTAATAACGGGTTTCTGTATAACATCACACCAGAATCCTGCGAAAAATCAAGGAATTCCACGGTAGGTATATGTAAAAAAATCTTAATTCGCGCGGGCGGAGCCGCGGTCAACAGCTAGTACTTATAATAAAACTGTAAAGGGTCGAATTCTGTACATTGAAGATATTTTGAAAATTTTTGTTGGAGGACACTATTTAGTCGATACTGAAGCCAAAACTGTAATTTGTTTAATTTTTGTCTGTCTGTCTGTCTGTATGTCTGTCTGTCTGTTTCACGACCGGGCATCACGGCTAATCCGCTGGATGGATTTAAATGAAACTTGACATGATTATAGTTCATACCCCGAGGTAGGACATAGGATACCTTTTGTCCCGAAATTCATCATGGTTTCCCTGGAAGACGGCATCAAAGTCCAAACGTTTTTTAGTTATAATTCATTAACGCGTTGTCCGATTCCATTCATTCTTTTTTTGTTAGAAAGGAGGTTCTTTAAAGATTATTCCATACAAATCTTATCATCATCACTTTTGTGGTTCAGAAATTACAGACATCAGAACCTTTAAGTTCAAGTAGGTAGGTGACTTGAAACTCGGAATGCACAAAGAACCTAGGGCTAGGACGTAGGGCTCAAGTAAGACTGGAGTACCCTTACAGCCGTAAATAAATAGGCTTAGCAGGAGATTTTGTATGGTTTAAAAATTTTCACTTTTAGGGTGAACAAAAATCATGTAACTGGCGTCATCGCTACGTTATACCGTATAGCGCCATCTCTACTATTTATGTGGAACTTGAATGTAAAACTCTGAGATAGGTACTACCGAATTTTTTTAAATAAATATTAACTGTCATGCTATTTACTGTTTCCTGACTTTATATTAAGATGGCACTGTTAACACATGAACAGATTTAAACTTTATCATCCGCAATATGGAAAGGGTAAGATAATGGTTCACAAATATTTTTAACTCTTAGGTCTTATCGATCCTAACCGACTGACTGTCATCTAAGGTCTTTTTATACGTAAAGGAATATATAGCCATTGTCCATTCTGATGTTTTGGATTGTATTGAGATGAAGCAAAGATTTTTAAAAGACTCTTATATTATGTTGGGCTGGGGAATATTGTTAGTAGAGTAATTTATCCCAGTGGTACCTACCCGGCCGAACTCTGAAAGAAGAGTTCTACCACCAGTACAACTTTTCACATGGTTTAATAATTTTTGACATATTTCGTGGTTTCAGAATAAAAATCACAATGAAAAGGACGATTTTAACTGTCGATATTTCGATACATTGGTACAAGTCGTGGTCACGTAGTGACCACGACCTGTGTCACTGGGTCGAAATATCGACAGTTAAAATCGTCCTTTTGATCTTTCAACTACGTATTAATGAAACTTTATATTATTATTAAGAAAAAGGAGTTTTCAAAATCACCACAAGATAACCCGTGCAAAGTAAGAACAGGTTTCTGTACAACATCACACCAGAATCGCGCGAAAAATCAAGGAATTCCAGTAGGAAGGTACGAGTATATTATGTAAAAAAATCGTAATTCACGCGGGCGGAGCCGCGGGCAACAGCTAGTACCACATAAGTATACGTAAGGAATGCTTAGCTTCCGCCTGAGGTAATATTTCCATCAAGTTTCTAGCTCATATACACTTCCTGGCGAAGTAGGTAACTAAAGTGAACACTAATGGCCCAGCCCAGCCTCGTCTCAACATCGATTCGAGCGCAGGCGAGCCGAGTAAATACTAGAATAGGGCGCAAGGGACCACTGTTTGCTCGGACAGTGATAAATTGATCATTCTGCCAACCCTAGTTACTTGTCAGGGTTTTCACTTTTCACGTCAAGTCAACTAAAATTCGAGTGTTCTTTTTTGTGACGAAACAGACGTCGAGGGATACTCGGTAGCACTGATCTCCATAGAGTATATAGAATATACCTACTCTGGATAGCTGACTGTAAAAGTAAAAATGAAGACACTTGATTTTCGCCATTTCGGCGCTGATTGTTGCGTAACCTGGCGTGAGCGTCTATGGAACTAAAATAAAATGTCAATTTAGTACCGTGGACGCTCGGGGGAGGCGCTTCAAATCGGCACAAAAAATGAACTGTCAAACGTATGGAATCATGAATCCAGAGATACATATCAGTGCTCGGTAGGAACAAAGTTACACCCATCGCTCGATAGATGGCGATGGCGATGGGAAATGAGACCTAAGTATTGACGTTTGGGACGGACGGACGGAGGTACGGACAACAAAGTGGTCTTATAGGGTTCCGATTTTTTCTTTTGTGGTATGGAACCCTAAAAATATATTATAACCTCTAGCATAAAATAAGTAATATATCTTCTGACGTATTTTTGGAAATTCTGTAAAGTAAAATAGGATATCACGTGAGCAAAACCGCGGGCGTTCGGAAAGTCGTGAAAATCGTCAACCCTACGTGAAAATTACGGATAAAATGGTTTAAAATGGGGATGGAATGGAGACAGAAGAATGCAGTATTTAAT
The DNA here is from genome assembly GCA_963855885.1 of Coenonympha glycerion. Lineage (NCBI taxonomy): Eukaryota > Metazoa > Arthropoda > Insecta > Lepidoptera > Nymphalidae > Coenonympha > Coenonympha glycerion. Next base: position 14,684,668 of record OY979636.1, on the reverse strand, counting down.
AGGTGATCGATAATTTTACGATGTAATGGAAGGAAAATTACGATCAGTGAAAACAATTATATTAGCGCCATCTATTGTGAGTTTGGGTACGTGAGTTTGGTTGCTGTAACATAAGGGTGTGTGTGTGGTAATGCTGTCGAGAGTTATTTGGTTTTTCCATCTCAAAAATTTTAACGCTAAGTTTAAAGATTTACACGCTAAAACACGCTTAAAGATTTTTTTTTTCATAACAATTTTTTTCCTTCATGAACCGTTATAGAAACATTTTGTTTTCTATAAAGTTTCATGAAGAAATGTGTAGCCATCCAATCCGCACATTTCCAGAAGTAGAACACCCTGATTGGGTGATGTTTGATGAGCGTAGGTACCAATTGGCTGTGATGGTTGCGTGTTACTACAGTTGTCGGCGAATTACAATTTTATTTTCGAGATGCTATATATGCGAAGACCCTGCTATATCCACATCAACTTACCAAAAAAAAAACCAGTGGCACTCCGGGAGTACAAACTGGGAGTGGAAACTTTTATCAGCGAGGTGTCCCGTGTCTGTAATGGTAACAGTGTCGCGACTCGCGAGTGGAATGGTCTTTTCCCACCTCAAAAATGCCCAATGCGCTTTTTAACGGCGTAGAAGCCATATTTAAGCGATCTTTAGTGAAGTTTTGTTTAAAAACTATATAAAGACAATTACTTTTGAATTAATACGTTATGTATTTTGGGTCTTTAATCTAAAATCGTTGAGAAGCAGAAACACGATTGGATAAAATTTTCTCGATAGAAAGTTCTCCCAAAAGTTGCTGCAAAATCTTAGTTTTTCTTCTTTTTTTTCGAAACTACAATGGGTGTAATTGTAATTTTTGTTTTAATGTGGCGGTAATAATAATACATAAAAACGTTGAGAAACAGATTTTTGATAACTTGCTTAGTTTTTGAGTAATTAAGTAAAAAGTCGTTTTTCTGTTATTATCCGTGAGAGTGACAAAGACAAAAATAAATTCGATAAATCCCCTAAAAGAAAGAAAGAACAAAACTGACATGCAATTAGATTTTACTTCAATTAAAGAATTTTTAAAGAATCATCCGCTACACATGATTTCCGTTCATTGTAATTTATCAATCGCACCATTCAGAATCATCTTTTGGTACTGTGTATACTGAAATACAACACTCGTCCGTCCAGCTGTTTGTATATTTGCTATAAAAAAGCATTATGTATTCAGACAACAGGAGGTGAAACGAGCCTAATTGCCTAGTCTGGGTACCCTCAAGAAAATATTAATATGAATAAATATATATTTTTTTAATTTCTCATACTACTGTTTCCCAGATTGTACTATATATTACTATCCCATTCCTGTACCCGTTTCCGCTTCTTTTCCCTCCCTACTTTAAAAGAAGTTTGCTAAATTAATGTAAGTACCTATAGGTAGTTAAACTGGGGTATGTATCTATTTCCATTTCAAATGTCAGTCAAATCAGTTCATAATTTTAGCATGGAGGAGCAACAAACTTACACGCACACTAACTTTTACCTTCACTTGTTACTGTAATCACGAGTAGGTATTACGTGTGTCTTACTACCAGTCTTATCCACTTGGCAAAGATGTAGGCTCTTGTTTCCTACTCCTATTGTCTGAGTACTTATTGGTTACGTCATAGTTTCTCAATCTTCCAATTGGTTTTATTGAGTCTACCCACGAGCGGTCTACTTTTTTTTAAACCACTTCCTTGCAATTTAGATTTATAGTCTTGCGCGATACTAAACGCCTACGATATTTAGCTTATTGAAGAGCGTTTGTTTCTAGTATTCGGAAGATTAATGGCAATAATACAAAATTTTAACAAAAAAAAACTACTTTAACTTCAATAAACTACGTTCTATAAGGTTAACAAAATCAATCTAAGAAATAGAATAGATAATGACTGCTGTCGTTCGTATTTTACAACTTTTTGTTAAGTACCTAAGTACTCCTTTTCGCCACAGCTAGGTACCAAACCGATTTAGCTGAAAGGACAATGACCATGGATGTATGGGTTCCCGTATCAAGCTGAATCAAACCCAAACTTTATTTTTTATAGACTATGGTCTCCACATTAACTCCTACAATTATTATATCCGGATTCTAAAGTCATAGGCCAACAAGTTATATTTCTTAGTAAAATCAGTATGACACGAAATGTGCATCGAAAAGTAAGTAACTTTTTGTATGCAAAATTGAATTTCGGATATGAAAAACAAATTCTTAGTGCCAATGGTTCTTAAAAAGCACTATTTTATTTTCCAAGACTATTTTGGTTTTGGTTCATGAGAAAACTTGATACCATCTTAGGTCATTCTCCTTTAGAATCGTGATGAGTTAGTGACGCATTAATATATATATAGCTACTCGTGCTGATTCACTGATTGACTGACTGACTCACTGATTGATCACCTCTCCTGAACAATTTTGTATGAAACATTTTTTTTTCAACAACCATTTCGTATACAAGGGAAAAATTCATTCGGAGGAAAAATACGGAGAGAGCTGATGATTGAGGATTTCGAAGACGGTTGAAGAGCACGGCCAGGGTATCTAAGATAGGTGGGGGGTGCTCGACCAAATGTCATTCGAAACGTCATGCAATTGGCAGTGAGCTCAAGAAAAGTTCAAAATGGCGGATTCAAGATGGCCGCCATACACACTTCATCGGCGTCCATCTCGGAGAGTATAAAAGATGCAAGAGTGGTTTCTTGACAAGAATTGATCAGGACCCGAAGGTCTATTCGATGGATAGAAAAAAAAATCAAAATGGCGAAATTTATTTTTCCATAGAAAATGTATGAGGAATATTGAAGAGACCACGAGTTGTAAAACATGAAGTGCTTTGATGCGGTTAGAAGACTACCAGTGAAAAATATGGAATGAGATGAATATAGAGGATTTTAAAGACAGTCAAGAAGCATGGGCAAGGTATTATAGTTAGGTGTAGACTGCTGAAACAAAAAATACTCGGAACTTCACGCAATTGGCAGTGAGCTGAAAAAAAACCAAAATGGCGGATTCAAGATGGCCGCCATACAAATTTCGTGTTGTTCTATCTCGGAAAGTTTAAAAGATAAGAGAGTGGTTTCTTAGCAAGAGGTGATCAGGATCTCAAGTTCTACGGAATGCATGGAAAATAATTCACTGTCGCGGAATTTATCTTTCCTAGGAAAATGTTCATGCTATGAGAAGAGACAATGATTTAGGATTTGGATGATGATTGAGGAGCACTGTCATGGTTTTAAAGATAGTTAAGGGTTGTTCGAACAAAAAATACGCTGAACCTCATCCGATGAGGTTCAGCGTATTTTTTGTTTGAACTGCCCTTAACTATCTTTAAAACCATGACAGTGCTCCTTGGTAAGTTTTTCGGCTCACTGCCAATCGGATTCCAATGGGCGATGGAGATGACGGCCATACCTTTATGGGCGAGAAGACTGCACGCGGGCCACATGTGGCCCGCGCACTCACGCGCCCTACTAGTTAATATATATATAGCTGCTTGTGCTGATTCACTGACTGACTGATTGATCACCTCTCCTGAACAATTTTGTATGAAATTTTTTTTTTTCAATTACCATTTCGTATAGAAGAGAAAAATTCATTCGGAGGAAAAATACGGATAGAGCTGATGATTGAGGATTTCGAAGACGGGTAAAGAGCACAGCGAAGGTATTGAAGATAGGTGGGGGGTGCTCGACCAAATGTCATTTGAAACATCAAGCAATTGGCAGTGAGCTGAAAAAAAATTCAAAATGGCGGATTCAAAATGGCCGCCATTCGAATTTCGTCGATATCTCGGAAATTATAAAAGATGGAAGAACGGTTTCTTGACAAGAGCTGATCAGGATTCGAAGGTCTATTCAATGGATAGCAAAAAAAATTCAAAATGGCGGAATTTTTTTTTTCATAGAAAATGTATGGGGAATGTTGAAGAGACTAACAGTTGGTAATTATGCGAGGTTGTGATGCGGTTTTTTGGAGAGTTATTAGAGAAAAATATGGAGTGAGCTGATGATTGAGGATTTCGGAGACGGGTGAAGAGCACAGCCAGGGTATCGAAGATAGGTGGGGGGTGCTCGATCAAATGTAACTCGAAACGTCATCCAATTGGCAGTTAGCTGAAAAAAAATTCAAAATGGCGGATTCAAGATGGCCGCCATACAAATTTCGTGTTGTTCTATCTCGGAAAGTATAAAAGATAAGAGAGTGGTTTCTTAGCATGAGGTGATCAGGATGTCAAGTTCTACGGGATGCATGGAAAATAATTCACTGTGGCGGAATTTATATTTCCTTGGAAAATATACTTACTATGAGAAGAGACAATGATCCAGGATTTGGATGCTGATTGAGGCGCACTGTCATGGTTTTAAAGATAGTTAAGGGCTGTTCGAACAAAAAATACGCTGAACCTCATCCGATGAGGTTCAGCGTATTTTTTGTTCGAACAGCCCTTAACTATCTTTAAAACCATGACAGTGCTCCTTGGTAATTTTTTCAGCTTACTGCCAATCGGATTCCAATGGGCGATGGAGATGACGGCGATCCCGTTATGGGCGGGAAGACTGCACGCGGGCCACATGTGGCCCGCGCAACCACGCGCCCTACTAGTATAATATATTCTTTATCCCGCTTGTAAATATCGATAAAATAACGAACCTACCTAACCGTTTACCGATTATGTATTCATCGAGCAATTAGTGAATTAGTGATGTGAGCGCAAACAGCACTCGATGAAAGTGGAATTGACATCAAGTCATCAACGAAATTGCGGCTAGCGTTTCAGTTTACGGAAACTAGCCCATTTCGTGATTATAGTTAGGGTTATACGTCTTATAATATTCCAGGCTGCTACTAAATGAGAAGTATACGAGAATTATGAGGAAATGTCAAGAGACATTCGAAGAACTTTGCCAGATTAGCTAGCTGTTACCCGCGGCCCCGATTAAATGTCGGTTTTTCGCTAATCCTTTGGATATGATGGATTTTATCGGGATAAAAAGTAGCCTATGTGTTAATACGGGTTATAAGCTATCTATGTTCCAAATTTCAGCCAAATCGGTTTAGTAGTTGCGGCGTGAAAGAATAACAAAGAGCCATACTTTCGCGTTTATAATATTTGTAGGATTAATAATAATATGTATCTAGTTACTTATAATTTCAGCTGACGGACGTCCACTGCTGGACAAAGACTTCCTGCAAAGATTTCCAGCCCGCACGGTCCTGTGCCACTTGTATCCAACGACACCCCATGTCGGAGATCTGCCAACACTGCGCTTTCCCACGCGGGGATTACTTTTTATTCCAGCATTTTGGGTCTCCAACGTCCGTCGGCTTTACGAGATAAATGCCCCGTCCATTGCCACTTCAGATTCGCGATCAGAGTATCTCTACGTCATCAAATCAGGATGTCCTCATTCCCGATTTGATCTCGTAGAGATACTCTGAGCAAAGCTCCATCGCCCGCTGAGTGACTCTGAGGTTTGAGACCCATAGTCATTTAATGACTAACGAATTCGAGACGACTAATTTAGTCGTCTCGAACTCGTAAGTCATTCACTGTTTAAAGGTCTTCAACTCTTATCTCACTTAGTTAGATATAGCTCTCTCCATCGCCCGCTGAAAGACTCTGCTAGGCCTGAGACCCATAGTCAATGACCAAGTCTCCGATTCGTAAGAGGCCTTAGTCTTCAACTCTTCAATTGATTTTATTAATAGTTACTAATTAGTATATTTTTTTCTCTCTTGAAATGTAGTAATAAGTAACTATTCGTGGTACCTACCGTGGTAACCACTTACGTATAAGTAGTCGTGTATAGAGCTCAAATTATCACTTTACCAGTAATTATCCTAACTACTGTTCAAAGCTATCTAGGGCACTTATCCTGCACACTAATTGTTGTTACGTACAGATGATGTAAGGTTTAACGTTTTTAGGGCTCCGTAAACAATGGGACCCTTCTATGCGAATATCTCTAAAATGTATGTTAAGAATTATCAACGAATATATAATATTACTAAGTATTACTAAGATAAGACTCCGCCCGCCCGTCTGTCCGTCTGTCACCCGGTTGTATCTCTTTAACCGCGAGAGTAATAATTAGAATGAATTTTGACGGCCGCCAAGCGATTTAGCGTTGCAGCACGATGCTGTGTAGAATCCGTTAGGGGTTGCTTATTGCTTACTCCTTCCAACTTAGTACGATAACATCTTCGACTGCATTGTCACTTACCATCTGATGAGATTGCAGGCAAGTACTACTAAATAACGTGTTTCGATGGTCGACAAAGACACACGGTGCGTTAGCTATAGCTTGGCAACTTCGTGCGGGACCCTCCTGCGGGGTGACAGGCGGACGGGGGACGCATACATGCAGAGAAGTGTCCCCTTCCCCGCTACACCGCCCGCTAACCGCTGACATCTAAGTTCCTTGCCTCCCCCACCGTCTGTCACCCCGCAGGAGGGTCCAGCACGAAGTTGCCAAGCTATAGCCTATACATAATAATTGTTCTAGATACCTACGCGTAGTTACCTACTTATTCGTATCTAGGTGACAACCTAAGGTTAGCATGCCTATTAGTTCTTGAATAATTCGTCTAATTATGCAAAGTCGTCAATCGTCATTTGGTATTTGCGTCTAAAATATTTAACAACCACATTTTTTGTTAGTTTGGTTTATGGACATATTTTATGTAGGTGGAAATAAAGCATGCAAATTATGATCCTATTCTAAAAGCTAATTGCCTTTGTACCTAGTTTTTAGGGTTCCATACCAAAATGGTAAAAATGGAACCCTTATGGTGAGACTTTCTCCGTCCGTCCGTCCGTCCGTCCGTCCGTCCGTCCGTCTGTCACACTCGATTATTTCAGTAACTATCGAAGCTATCGGCTTGAAATTTGGAATAGTTTTAAGTACTAGTGACCCAACGTCATAGCAATCATAAAATTTTGAAAATAATTTTTATTTTTATTTAAAAAGGGGGGTAAACCGGGTTGTTGAAATTTCAAAATGAGACAACAATGTTGAGTGGGGTATCATATGAAAAAGCGTAACTTGTGTATTCTAAAACCAATTTTTATTTATTTTTATGCCTGATAGTTTTTGTTTTATTGGGCAAACTGTCGAAAAAAATACCGTTCCCCCCCCCCTTATCTCCGAATTTTACCAATCGAAAAATCTGAAATAATTATGATCAATAGAAGATAACGTATATTTTACAGGAAAAATAAAATGAACTCGCTAACTTATATACTTTTTGTGATATTAACAATAAACCGCCAAAAACAAAGTTACGTTTGCGGTTCGCCAACAAAAGTACCTACATGTAAATTATATACTCGTAAATTCATGAACAAAAGAGATTCCTTTAATGTTTTACTTATTTTATAGTATGGAACCCTCGGTGCGCGAGTCTGACTCGCACTTGGCCGGTTTTTTTATTATAGAATTTCTCCCACAAGTGCAAAATATTTATGTGAGGAGGAAAGTTTCCCAGTGTCTGGGATATTTTATTTAATTGTATTTATATTGTATTTTAAATGTATAAATATGATATCAGTTACCTATTTAGTTCCAATAAAAACATTCTAACGCTTAATTTTACGCCAGATTGTATGTACATATGTCCTGATATTTATAAACTTAGGTCCCAGAATGAGACCCATGCTAGAACCCAGATTCGCGCGTCTGATGACGTAAATTTGGGTCAAGCGAGAGAAGATTGTGATAACATTCGACCCGTGATATAAGGTTAAATGTTCAAATCACGATATTGTGTCAAAAATGTCGGGTTTCATTGCAAATTACCTATAAGTACCGCTGACTTCAATAAAAGTTCAAGTTTATGGGTCGAAATATCGACAGTTAAAATCGTCCTTTTGATCTTTCAACTACGTATTAATGAAACTTTATATTTTTATTAAGAAAAAGGAGTTTTCAAAATCACCACAAGATAACCCGTGCAAAGTAAGAACAGGTTTCTGTACAACATCACACCAGAATCCCGCGAAAAATCAAGGAATTCCAGTAGGAAGGTATATTATGTAAAAAAATCGTAATTCACGCGGGCGGAGCCGCGGGCAACAGCTAGTTTATTAAATAAATAAACAACTTGTCCATTTTAATAAAAATTTCTTATTATTCATACTATAGAAGATAATTTATTTGGTCACAATAAATATGACAATTGCAGGGAAGATTTTATCGTGTTATTGGCGCTAACTTTTAAATGAAAGTGAAAAACAGGTTCCTATGAAAATTCAAAACTCTACCGCCAAGTTCGGAAAGCAGAATTGCACCGAGAAGAGCTGACAAGAAACTCGGTGATTAAAATCCAGCGGTTGTAGTTAGTATTAAAAAATGTGATAAAATTTTCTGATCTAATTCCTTGACATTACCTAACGTCTAATTTTAGCAACTCTACAGTCCAGAAAATATCGACCCAAACTACGCTAGAAGGCAAAGGCTTGCTTTTTAGGGTTCCGTACCAAAATGGCAAAAAATGGAACCCTATGGTGCGACTTTTTACGTCTGTCCGCTATTAAATAGACGTGAAATTTGGAACTAATAACGGTCGAATATTATGTAGGTATTTCAAAAACCTATCTACTAACTTATAGGTAAGTAAAGATCATCTTAACTTAAAATGAACGCCCCTCCACGTGTTTACGCTTACACTTTTAGAGAATAATATGTAGTGGAGAGGCGTCCATTTCAAAATTAAAATAGACGATCTATACCAGGTATGTAGGTAGGTACATGACCATGAGACTACAATATACAAGTAGAATCTTACCCGACCTTCTACACTACTCGCGAAGTTCCTCGGCGAAGTAGGTACTCAGAAAGTTTACCGAAGTCACAATGTTGGCGTAGTTAGACGAAGTGACCCTTTACGTACGTTCGTACATAGTATCTCTATGCAGTATGCCCTTTACACTGCTCGCTCCGTTCAACTTCGGTCCCTCTTCGGTCAACTTCGCGAGTAGTGTTTTTTTTACAAAGGAGGGGAAAAATCCTCATGGACGCTGTGCCGGGCTCTTACCGACTAAAAAAACTCCTCCTGTCTCCTAACAGTGATGTACCCGCCCGCCCGCGGGTTAGATTACAACGTAGGTACCTATGCGTTTGCAAGTTGCAACGCAATTTTGGAAGTGCATCGCGGTGCGTTGTACAATACAATAACAGAAGCAGGTGTGTGCGGCCGGCGCGTGCGCATGCGGCGTTTTTTTTAAATGAAATTAAAGAAGGGGCAAAGAAACGGAATCCCCAATGCCATACGGTGCTCCATCGAGCTTATAACGGCCTTGGGCAGTAAAAAATATTAGAACAAATTTTATGTAATAGGTAGGCTATATATATTTACATAAATACCTACCTAGCAACTAGCAAGATAACTTGGTAACCGTAAATAGCTACGTACGTAGGTAGATACCTACTCTAAAATTTAGGCATCTTACTATTTAAAGAATGAGAATAAGTTAGGCCCGCGGCTTCGCCTCGGAAAGTTTTCTATAATAGAAAGAAGTTTATATATTTTGTTTTTTTTTTCCGGGATAAAAAACTGTACTTGTCTAATTCCACGAGTTTATCCACGGTAAAAGCTGTATTTATATCCAATTTCAGCCAAATCGGTTCAGTAGTTGTGGCCTGATTAAATAACAAACATACAAACTTACTTTTAAATAAAACAGGAAATTATAAAATAATAGGTATTAAACAGGATATTATTAGGATAAAAAAACTAATTTACCTTGATTTTTAATAAGTACCTATGTAAGTATATGAGTTGCCTTAAAAATAAAATAAGTACTTACCTACTACGATGATATAAGATAGAAAGAAATATTTTTAAAATCTACCTTCGTAAATCTTTAAAGGGACGGAATGGATGAAATAAACTTACGTCAACAAACATAGACCGGTAGATTCTTCCATATAATAATTATTATAAGCTGTTATGATTACTTACCATGATTAAAATGTGATTTTTGTTATTTCCAATTATGCACTTAATAAAAGAAACACAAAGCACAGACGCTGTATAAACACTTGCAAGTTGCACTACGAAGTAAAAATTACACGAACTCAAGTTCAAACTAGCACCACACAACGTCTTCTCTCGACGAGGTTTCGCGCGCTACTACGTAGTGATTATAATCGGCGCTACTATTTGAAATTGGAAATGCAATTCTATAATAATATTATTTAGGTGGTGCGTCAATTAAAAAGTAGTTTGCACTTTTACAGAAACTTTTTTTTACCTAAATAATAAAAAATAAAGGATAGAAAAAATAAACATTACTACAGTTATTGTAGCTGGTGATAGTTTTTGTATGATTTTTGTTCCGGAACAAATGTGATTTCTAGACCGCTCCTTCAGATAACAATTTATTATTATTATGATTATTTCCAAATATGTTTGATTATTCGCTGTAAGTATATATCGCACCTCCGTTCAAATAGTGTCATAAGTCAAAAAAGTAAAATGTTGAGAAAATCGCACTTGAAATTCATATAATCACTTTTCCGGTCATAATTCAAAAACTATTAATAATAGCGTAACATGTCCTTTGGCAAATTATATAGGTTTTTTAAAGCTCTACAAAATGGTATATAAAATAATCTTCATTCATGAAAAAAAAATCCTGAAATTTTGAGTTGTGACACTATATTGATAAAAGAAACAACAATTTTTACGAAATGTCGTCTATTCAACTCACTTAAATGGTTAAAAATCATTTTTTATTCGTAGAAACATAAGAGGAACATGGAGTTATGGCACAAAAATTCTCAAAATATAGTATTATTACAGTTATAATCATCTAAAATTAACGAAAATGAACATTTTGAATAACATGATATAAAAAAGTTATCAATATTAATTATTAAGTTTCTCAATTACATTACAAAACTTAACTCTAAATCTTATAAAAGTATTAATACTAAAAACTATAGAAGTCATCCTTTTTTTATATAGTCAATAATAATCTAATGCTTCAATGCAAATTTGTAAGAAAGTAAATCTTTCCAAAAATATTTCAGTTTGTTTAATAGTATTACAAGTTAAAAAAAATAAGAGTAGAAACCTGGGATATGGTTGTGGAGTAACAAAGTAATTAAATCAGTCTTTTGTTTTCCTTAATTTTTAAATTACTAAAAGCTGGCTTTGTTTCAGGTTATATCAATTTCTTATTTCTGGATAGCAAATTAGCTTCCAACCACTCCGTGTCTTTGTAAGGGGTTTTGATCTTGAATCCTTGAATGTTTGTAGAAGTTTCAGGCAAAGAAACATTTTCTTTGCTGGTGTTTCTATAATATCTATTTGTTGAGTACACGCTGACATTAAACTTGTACTCTGTCCTTCAGAGTGAAACTCTAGATTCTTCTCCAAACACATAGTCACTATTTTTCTTGCTTTGAACATTGTAGGTATTTTTCGCTATTAGCTCCACCTAAAGCAATAATATGAACAATAATAAATAATTTAAAAAAAAAATTTGAAAGTTTTTAAAGGTGATAAGGTCTATCGTGTATGTAAGTAAGGAAAAACAAGTAGTCCCTGCTTTGAATAATAGAACTCTTTACTAAACTACATGCGAAAAATAATAAAGAAATCTAAAAAAGCAAACAAATCGGTTATTTCAATAAATTATATTTTATCTACTGCAGTAATGTTGGTGACACGCTTAGACATGACTAGCTTAATAAGAGGGATTGAATGAATTTTGTATAACCTTAGCCAAGTATACCGTCATATTTAGATAAAGAACACATAATTCATTTTAAAAGAGTCTAAAATAGTGGCACGTTTAGATGTACAACAGTATAAATAGAAAAAGAAAATATTTTATTGTCAAACTTTCACTAAGTATACTGTCATGTTTAGACATACGACACTATATTTGAGAAAACATACGATTTCATTGCTGAACGTTATCATATATACTGTCATAATTCAATTCAACACAGTGTTATCGAACAATAAATTTAATTTTTTACTTACCTTGTTCACAGTAATAATCACAATACGACAAGCTACACTATACAATCGTAAGACGACATGTCCATCTAGAAGTAAGCTGTGACGTGACACTGTTCTTGTTTCGGAAGCGAGTACTTTCGGCTACCGCTATAGTGACACTAATGCCATCTAACGGCAAATTATCAACCAATACACGCGCCTCTTTTTGAGATAAAAGATCGATGTCTTGCGAACATTATGGTAGAATAAAACCGTTTTAACTTTTTTTTGAGTTATGACACTATTTGAGCGGAGGTGCGATATATATACATATATATATATATCTTAATATATATAAATCTCGTGTCACAATGTTTGTCCTCAATGGACTCCTAAACTAGGTACTGAACCGATTTAGTTCAAACTTCGTGAATATCTGTCATTTGGTCCAACTTAAAAGATAGAATAATTTTTATCCCACGTGGACGAAGTCGCGGGCATCAGCTAGTATATATATATATGTTTAAGTATAATATTTCTGAAGATATTAGTACCTAATACTTATAAGTATCTGTAGCTGCAGCCATACCTATACCTTGGTACCTTATTTACTATTGAAACCTAGCTGTCGATCGCTCATTCCATAGTCCACACTCCAAATTCAAAAAATGTATGAGAATGACAGTTGTCTTCGACAAGTCACGTGACATTCCCATTCATTTTTCTAGTTTCGTATGATTTAGATAACTATGACAAAAGGCGTTGGTCCGATTAGAAAAAAAAAAACTCGTATCGCGTACCTACTTACCTATTCACAGGTTTTAGATAGAGGTTACAAAGAATAGTACCTACCTACCTTGTAACTTGTAAGCACAGTTGTAAGTACTATACTAATCTGTGGAAAGTACGTACCTAGGTACTATTTTTTTGATGCAAACTAAAATACCTACTTATTGTAAATTCAATATGCATGAGACTAAATCACTAATTCTAAGATAAAATATTATTATTATTCATTGAGCGATTAAATAACAGGATGAAAGGCGCCAAAGTCGACCGTATTCGTAACATATTCGTAAGGCCAGGGGATCATAGCTTCATATTATGGCAGCTGTACGACCCATTGTCAACGCGATTAACCGACGAGCGACACGGATCCTGTGGAGAGTAGACATAGCCTTTGTCGTGATACAAAGTGAACTGTGAGACCAAGATTCCATGCCATTATTATATTATTACTAGCACAGACCAAGGAATAAATTATTCCATGCCATTATTCTATTATTACCAGCAAAGAACAAGGAATAACTTTAATTACTTACTAGTAGCAGGACAGATTAATTTGTTTTGCTAAATTACTTTTAAAATCTACAATTTTCTAACACTTTCTTCGACGCACGTTTCGTCCCGACACCGGGACATCCTCAGGAGATGTTGACTTTACAATGCGAAATCGTAGAGTTCGACTCTACGATTTCTCATTGTGAAGATTGATTTGCACAGGTGTGTCTATTTCCATGTAACTATGTTTGTTGTACCCTCCTCACTGCTATAAATCGATTTGTGATTAAGATTTTGTACAAGGTAATCCCGAACCCCTAATCCAGAATACTGAATAATAATGAGCCCAGTGGTCCAGTACTTTGAAGCAGATAGGAACATTATGCACATCGTCTTCATAATGGAAAGCTACCCTGTAGCTTATTCACTGAATACATATTAACAACAAAATTTTTCGATTATAAACTGTATTCCAACGGGTTAAAGCTGCAATCGGGTTTAAAATGTTTGATTCTTCAATATGTTTAGGTACACATTACACTATTATTAATCGGAAACGAAGAATTTATTAGGGTTCTATTCACTATTGTAATGAGGCTCCCGTACACATCCTTTTGTCATTTTGAATTAATAAAAATAAAAATAAAACAATTTGGTGCTGGATCTGGTTTTTTTTTCTATTTAATTCTGCATTCTAAATATATTATTATCTAACAATATATTTGCTGGATTAGCCTGAAGTCGATCCATACTATCAAAGTTCAAAAGCACCCGCGGGTCCTTCGGCAAACAAGTTGGGACCACGTTGGGACATTCGTCAGTGACCAATAGTCCAATATATTTTGTAATAACCTCTATTATTTTTAATGTTTTATACGTCACTGTGAAGTTTCGAATTTAATGTCAATAATATGTCAACTGTCAAGTGTCAAAGATTTCGATTTGTAAACACGAATTTATAATTTTATAAAAATGCCAGGTGTTTTTTCAGAAATAATTGATGATATTGAAGATTTAATATCGTCTCAGGACATTACTCCCAAAGAGAGATACGCGAGCAGAAAAAATGTTAGCGTACGATCCAAAAAGAAGGAACCAAAGGACTCCGAACCTGTGGAAAAAGTGTTCTTAGAGAGTGTTGTGCCAGGTATAACCTTAAAGCTATTTTAAACCTTAGTTTTAAATTAAAAAGGTTGTTATGTTCACGAAGATTTAATTTTCCTACAGCGAACATTAGACTCGAATTTTATTTGTACCTAAGTTCCTTAAGGGCGATGGGTACCATCCGGGCGCGAAAATTCAAATGTTATTTAGTTTTTCGCTCATAGTGGGCTAATTATACGTCGAAGGCTAATGGTAATGAGTTTTGCGGGCACAACATTTATACATCTACATGTTTTTAATAAAAACTGCTCAACAATACTCATTTACTTCATATTGGTTCCGAATAGCTCGAAATCTGGGAAACTGCAAAAAAATTTCTTTCGGGAACCAATATGAGATGAGTGGGAACTTTCGAGCAAAGTTTCTATTAAAAACATGTAGATGCATAAAAAGTAGGCCAGCAAAATGCATTGCCATAAATCTATAATGTGTAGTTAGTCTAATATTCGCGAAAACCTAAATAAAATTTGAATTTCGCGGGCTGGTAGGGCCGCAACACCTTAAATGCTTCAATATTTTGGTGCAGCCACCTTTTCAGTACATTAAGTGGGTAAACTTTAGATTATTTGAGTCACTAGATAGAAGTCAAGACATCTTTGATATGCAATATGCGCTTACCTTGTTAAGTATGTACTGAGAAACTTTTAGGCACTCAAACAATCTACGTGAAGACATGGGGCTGTGCACACAACAATTCAGACTCGGAGTACATGGCGGGCCTGCTAGCAGCTCACGGGTACAGGCTGACTGAGGACAAGTGGCAGGCTCAGCTGTGGCTGCTTAACTCCTGCACCGTGAAGAGCCCCGCCGAGGACCATTTCAAGTGAGGATCTTGCTGATTTGGCCTTTATGGATTCAATCTCCTATTGTTTATAGTTTCATACTGTTAATTCTGTGATAAACGTTTGATGAAAATTAAACAGCTATACTAAGCTGTATTCCAACTAACTCGTATGACAAACATGCATACATGCATGAACATGCGGCTGTATCCTCAATACAGTTCCAAAAATCTCGCACTACCCACAATTACATTATTAACATCCTTCCACATTATATTAACACATACGAAAATGGTAAAAATGGAACCCTTCTTGTATCTTCTTTTTCCATCCACCTGTCCATCCGTTTGTCACACTTGATTATTTCTCAGCATTGGGTAAATCTCAAGTCATCGTTGGACATTAACTTTCAGGAATGAGATAGAGCTGGGTCAGAGCAGAGGTATCCACGTGGTGGCGGCAGGCTGTGTGCCGCAGGGTGCTCCCCGGGCCGGCTACCTGCAGGGCCTCAGTGTGGTCGGTGTGCAGCAAATAGACAGGATCGTGGAGATTGTCGAGGAGACACTAAAAGGTAACTTGCTGAATCACGCCCCCAGATTGTGTAAAACATATTCATATAATCGTAACCGTTTATAAACTTTGCACGCTGATTGGTTCCCTGATTTCCGGCAGCCAATCGGGGGGCAGAATTTACAAACGATTATATTGTCTCGTCTTACGCAATCAGGACCCTGAGCATACTGATCTCTCTGGTGTTGTTGAAGTACTGCAATATTTGACAATCAAATGGTGCAGTTTGTAATGGCCTAGTTTTATCCCAGAGAATCCATCGTTCAAAATTCAAAATATCTTTATTTCACATAGGCCTGATATACAGGCACATGTAAAAGGTCAGTATGATATTGGTCACATATGTATGGCGATAACTCCAAGTCGACTTAAAACTAAGTTAACAAGGGTTCCAATGCGGCCTGCACTGAGAAGAAGCCCGCAACATCCCATGGGATTAGTACAAACTGAAATTCACGCGGGCAGACAACAGCTAAATGTTATACAATGATGTCTTGTTACTTCATTATCATAAAAATAGATATTTTAGGAGTGCATTACATTCAAACATGACATCAATATTATCCTTTCAGGCCACACAGTCAGATTATTTGGTCAAAAGAAGACAGACGGAGGCAAAAAAGCTGGGGGTGCTTCCCTCCTGTTGCCCAAAGTGCGCAAGAATCCCCTCATTGAGATCATCCCCATTAACACGGGGTGCTTGAATCAGTGTACCTACTGTAAGACCAAGCACGCGCGCGGCGAACTGGGCAGCTACCCCCCTGAGGAGATAGTGGAGAGGGCGAGGCAGTCCTTCCAGGAGGGGGTGTGTGAAATATGGCTCACTAGTGAGGACACCGGTAAGTTGGATCACCTCCTTATTGTACCCCATGTGATGTCAGGCCAGGTTCACTTATCACGTGATCAAAGAACTACAGGTAGCCGTCCCGACGTACTAACGACGTACCCGGCCGCCGCGCGTCTCGCGTTAGTTCTTGTATGGTCTATTTCATGAGCTGCGTGCGCCCGATTGCGAGGCAACCTTAGTACATCGATAAAGTTACGCGATAGAAAGAGACCACAACTTTGCTTTATTGCGTGTTGTTTGCGGAGGCGTAGCCAGGCGCTTTTGCGAACTGAATTGCACTTTTTTGCGTCAGCGCTTGTGGAGTAAGCCTTTTGTAACGTTAGGTACTATTATGTATTCCATGCCCATGTTAAAAGGGTTTAAAGTTGAAACCGATGCTCATGTCTCTAAAATCTTCTTTATTCATATTAAATGTATATTTCATGTAAGCTTACTTAATAAAAGGATACATTACTTAATTACTGTATATAGATAGATAGATAGATAAACTCTTAATTGCACACCACAGAATAAAAATATAAAAAAGAAAAATAAATTAAATACAAACAAACTTAGGAGTACAATTTGGCGGCCTTATCGCTACATAGCGATTTCTGCCAGGCAACCAATAATGTGAAGGAATATTTGAAACTGGAAACGCGGTTGGTGGTGCCGGAATAAATAAATACAAAATCAATTACTGTACTAAGGTTGTTTCTTTAAATTCAGGCACATATGGGCGCGACATAGGAACAACCCTGCCGGAACTGCTGTGGAAGCTGGTGGAAGTGATCCCCGAAGGCTGCCGGCTGCGATTGGGCATGACTAACCCGCCCTACATCCTGGAGCACCTGGCAGAGGTGGCCAAGATCATGCACCATCCGAGAGTTTACAAGTAAGAGACATCTAAAAAGACAAATGAAATAATAATTAACGGCGTAGAAGCCGTATTTAAGCGATCTTTAGTGAAGTTTTATTTAAAAACTATAAGATTCAAAGATTCAAAGATTCAAATCATTTATTTCATATAGGCCACTACTTGTATGAAAGGTCAAGTATACAATATACTTATTAATAGTGATAACTATTTAACAATTTGGAAATAAGCATTGCGATTCAGTGAGGCAATGCTGCCAGTCTTTTGGGTACGCTCCCATCAGGTGTCGATGTGGATCCACTATTTTAGTTTATAAATTTTGTATTTAATGTTTAAATTAAGGTGATTATAACATTATGTATTACAAAAAAGAAGATTGCCAAAACTATTTAACGACTTAAAAACTATTTTTACGAGACATTTTAAGAAGTTTTATAAAGACAATTACTTTTAAATTAATACGTCATGTATTTTGGGTCTTTAATCTAAAATCGTTGAGAAGCAGAAACACGTTTGGATAAAATTTTCTCGATAGAAAGTTCTCCCAAAAGTTGCTCTAAAATCTCAGTTTTTCTTCTTTTTTTTCGAAACTACAATGGGTGTAATTGTAATTTTTGTTTTAATGTGTCGGTAATAATAATATCTAAAAACGTTGAGAAACAGATTTTTGATAACTGGCTTAGTTTTAGAGAAATTAGGTAAAAGGTCGTTTTTCTGTTATATTCTTCCGCGACGCTGCATGTCGCACCCATCAACTTATCCGTGAGAGTGACAAAGACAAAAATAAATTCAATAGATCCCCTTAATCAATGAAAAATAAAAACTGGCCAAGTGCGAGTCAGACTACCGAGGGTTCGGTACTTCTAAGAAAACCATAATAATCACTTTTTTTAAACTAACTTTGTTTTTGGAGGATTATTGTTAATACCTACTTGCCTAAAAAGTATACTAGTCATATTTTACAGGAAAAATATGACATTAAGAAATCCCGAACAATCATAATTATTCCAGGAGGCATATTTTTTTCGACATCTTGCCCAATAAATCAAAAACAATCAGGCACAAAATAATTAATAGTTTCTGAAATAAGGGTATAGTGACAGACAAATGGACGGACACTAAAGTGATCCTTATCCTATAAATAATTAAATTAATATTTTTTTTTCACATGGGCCTAATTAACAGACACTCCTATGAAAAGGTACGCCACGCATAACTAACTACCGCCACGTTGGGATAGCAGGTTTGGAACGCGAAAAACTGACAAAATACTCAGCATTTGCTCTTTGCAAAATATCATCATCAGTAATTTTTTACGTTCTTACGATATCTCATGAAGAGATTGAAGCATATATCCATATAATTCCAAATACTTAAGGTGTTGCGGCCCTACCAGCCCGCGAAATTCAAATTTTATTTAGTTTTTCGCAAATATTAGACTAACTACACATTGTAGATTTATGGAAATGCATCTATTTGCATTATTATGCATCTACACGTTTTTAATAGAAACTTTGCTCGAAAGTTCCCACTCATCTCATATTGGTTCCCGAAAGATAATTTTTTTCAGTTTCCCAGTTTTCGAGCTATCGGGAACCAACATGAAGTAAATGAGTATTGTTGAGCAGAGTTTTTGTTAAAAACATGTAGATGCATAAACGTTGTGCCCGCAAAACACATTGCCATAAGCCTTCGATGTATAATTAGTCCACTATGAGCGAAAAACTAAATAAAAGTTGAATCTTCGCGCCCGGATGGTACCCATCGCCCTTAAGAAATTCTTCAGTGATATTATTGTTACTCTGATTTACTGGATATTTTTGACAGTTACTTTAAACCTGTCTGAAACGATCTATTTCACACAGGTTCCTCCATGTGCCCGTGCAGTCGGGCAGCGACGAGGTGCTGTCTGACATGAAGCGCGAATACACCCGCGCAGATTTTGAGACAGTCGTCGATTTCCTCAGAGATAGGTAAGTATATCTGTGTAATCTATGAAAAGTTTTTCCTTTCCGAGACCTTCTGTTGCGTGTACTGCGTAAACATTTGAAAGAAAAAGCATGTATAACGGAATTTTTCCACTTTAAAAGTATAATCAAAAAGTCCGCGACACCACTCCCCGTAAAATTACTATATAGTATAAATGTGGTGTTTTTCACAGGGTGCCCGGTATAACGATAGCTACAGACATAATCTGCGGCTTCCCCACGGAGACGGAGAGGAACTTTGAGGAGACCATGTCCCTGTGCGAGAAGTACAAGTTCCCCTCTCTCTTCATCAACCAGTTCTTCCCCAGGCCCGGGACCCCTGCCGCCAAGATGCAGAGGGTGAGTGTCATGACGATAGAGACAGACATAATCTGCGGCTTTCCCACGGAGACGGAGAGGAACTTCGAGGAGACCATGTCCCTGTGCGAGAAGTACAAGTTCCCCTCGCTCTTCATCAACCAGTTCTTCCCCAGGCCCGGGACCCCTGCCGCCAAGATGCAGAGGGTGAGTGTCATGACGATAGAGACAGACATAATCTGCGGCTTTCCCACGGAGACGGAGAGGAACTTCGAGGAGACCATGTCCCTGTGCGAGAAGTACAAGTTCCCCTCGCTCTTCATCAACCAGTTCTTCCCCAGGCCCGGGACCCCTGCCGCCAAGATGCAGAGGGTGAGTGTCATGACGATAGAGACAGACATAATCTGCGGCTTTCCCACGGAGACGGAGAGGAACTTCGAGGAGACCATGTCCCTGTGCGAGAAGTACAAGTTCCCCTCGCTCTTCATCAACCAGTTCTTCCCCAGGCCCGGGACCCCTGCCGCCAAGATGCAGAGGGTGAGTGTCATGACGATAGAGACAGACATAATCTGCGGCTTTCCCACGGAGACGGAGAGGAACTTCGAGGAGACCATGTCCCTGTGCGAGAAGTACAAGTTCCCCTCGCTCTTCATCAACCAGTTCTTCCCCAGGCCCGGGACCCCTGCCGCCAAGATGCAGAGGGTGAGTGTCATGACGATGGAGACAGACATAATCTGCGGCCTTCCCGCGGAGACGGAGAGGAACTTCGAGGAGACCATGTCCCTGTGCCCGAAGTACAAGCTCCCCTCGTTCTTCATCAACCATCCACCAGTTCTTCTCCAGGCCCAGGACATCTGCTGCAAAGGTGCATAGAGTAAGGGTCAAACATTATCGAGTGCTTTTATAATTTTTAGTATCGTAATATTATCGTATACATTTTTCATGTTTTTTCAGGGATGATTTTTTCAATTTTTTGTCCATTATTTGCGATAACAATAGATATTCATTTTGATCCATCCATGTTTTTTTAAACCTGGTGATAGATGTGCGGTGCCCTTTTCATATAGGTAGGAAAGACATCTTAATGGGTGTTGATTCTTAGGGTTTCTGAGGCACTGGTTACTGGTTAAGGTATCGCTAATTTTGGGGTTAGATTGCGATGTGTCAGTCCCATTGATTAAACATATAAAGGATCAGCAGTTACTAACGTCACGCATGTATTTTTAGGCTCCGCCCTGAAGAATCCCTTTTAATTTGTCAAAACTGTAAAATGTGCTGTCAGCGATACCGTACTGTTTTGGGCGGTAACGACGCTATATTTGAGAAATTTTAGGCTTGAGGCTTCAACATAGGTTAAATATTTCTCGTCTTCTTAGCGTACTTCGTTATTGGTCTGTCCTGATATTTTTTTATGCTTTGTGATACATCATCGTATAACCTCATCCCTTTCCACCAGGTACCGGGTCAAGAAGTGAAACGGCGCACAAAGCAACTGTCAGAGTTGTTCCGCTCGTACGAGCCGTACGGCCACAAGATAGGCGAGACTCAGCAAGTGCTGGTGACGGACGTGTCGCACGACAAGCAGTACTACGTGGCGCACAACGAGTACTACGAGCAGGTGCTGGTGCCGCGCCGGCCGGAGTACATGGGCAAGATGCTCAGCGTGAGGATCGCTAGCGCTAGCAAGTTCTCCATGATGGGGGAACCTCTAGGTGAGCATGGAAATCGTGAGTTACGCACGCACACGCACGCACGCACACTACCACGCACACACAGACATTAACACACGCATACACAGGTGAAACGGTGCACGAAGCAGCTCACAGAGTTGTTCCGCTCGTATAAACCGGAGAGGCCGGAGTACATTATCAAGATGCTCAGCGTGAGGATCGCTAGCGCTGGCAAGTTCTCCATGATGGGGGAACCTCTAGGTGAGCATGGAAATCTTGAGTTACGTACACACACGCACACGAACGCACGCAAGCACGCACACATAGACTCTAACACACGCACACACAGGTGAAACGGCGCAAGAAGCAACTCCATGACGGGGGAACCTCTAGGTGAGTATTATATAGAAACAAGCGTTATATTGCGAAAGTGCTATAATCCGCTATCTGATATAGCAATATCTGGCTTTCAGGTAGCAGATTATAGCAAGACAATTTAATCTTTCTAGCTCCTAGATGAGCATGCAAATCAAGAGTTACTATTAATTTGCGCACGTACGCATGGACGTACGCATGCATGTACACATACGTACACATTCACAACCACGCGCACACTAACACAAGTACATACAGAGTACTGATACGCTACACAGCATCGCACCGGAACGCTAAATCTCTTGGCGGTATCTTTATCGATAGTGTGGTAAACAGTTGCGGTTGTAACCTCCCATTAGATCAGACCTGAGCCAAATTAGAAATTATAATATACAAAGAACTTATAAACTCCAAACTCCCACTCAAAGTCAAGATACGCACAATGCGCCATTAATTCTCGTTTTCACCAACACTTTAAGAAACGCCTAAGCCGATAAGTGACAGTTTTCACATAATATAACAACTGTCACCTAAAGGCTTAGGTGTCTCTTAAAATGTTGATGAAAACTAGCATTGTTTCTACCGTAGTTAAATTGATCGAGGCTAGGCTATTTGTTTAATGAGGAGCAATCGCAAAGCATACCATTTCCATCTGAGAATTTGCACTCACGAGGGCTTGATATTTTGAGGGTCGAAATGTTAAGCGTACTCGAGTTAAATACACTACTTTTCACATCGATTGTGAGAAAAAATAATAGCAAGTACTCAGTTTTAAAACCGCATTATAGCCTTTTACACTGCTTTAAGATTGTTTCCATTGTTTCCAGACAAGCCCGTCATGCCGGGGCTGGTTGAGCCGCTGAAGAAGGGCGAAGTCTCCGGCCTGGCGGGCGCCGGAGCCCTAAGCGCGAAAAGGGTGGTTCCCGTGCCGGTGTTCATGCTACTAGCGGCTGTGATACTGCGGCTGATATGGATGTTACTCTAGGAGTCCAGTTGTAAATATTCTAGATGTTATTAAAGTATTTTTGTAAGGTCAAAAGATTGGTTTTATTAAAATGTCAGGACGAAAAAGTATAAAGGTGAACCATGTATGTATGTTTGTTACTCATTCACGTCGCACCTACTGACCCGATTTAGCTGAAATTTATCTTGTGTTATCTGCATTAACTCTAAGGCTACTTTTTATCGTGGAGAAATCCGTGGTTCCCGCAGGATGTGTAAAAAATCTAAATTCATGCGGATAATTGCTAGTTAAATGTTAAAATATAGAAATTTTGGAACAACTTTTGGGAAAACTTTATATCGAATTTTATTTGCAATCGTGTTTCTGCTGCCTTGAAGCGAATTTAAACTATCTTCACAAAATACATAACACACACAAAGGCAGTCCTTTTTAGCTTTTAACCTACAGATCACTTAAAATAGCTCAATTAACTTTTTTTAGAATAGAATTGAAAATTCCTTATTTCATATAGGCCTTGCATCTGTATAGAGGCTCTTATGACAAGTCATTGCATTTTACACGGTCTCTAATGGTCATATACCATTTCACGACTTAAAACTTAGTTTTAGTATAATAATCTTTGCGTGAAAGTGTTAAGTTAAGCGTCCGAGTCGAACTTCTGAAATTACCCCAGTACAAAACCTCAGTTCAATTAAATTCAATTCAATTTTATTTGCATAAAAAACATGTCAAATAGATGTCATTACATTTTCAAACGTGTCAATGTTTCTGCCTTTTTGAGGCATGCAAAAGTATCAATATGTATAAGAGATCATTATCACGTAATCTATATCAATTTTAAAAGTTAGTTAATTAACCAATAATAACAATAATAAAAAAAAACAAATTGAATTTTAAACAATAAATGAATTAGTAAAATTATATTTTTGTAGTCGGTTAAAACTGTACGTACCAAAACTCGACACCATGCTCCAAATCGCATTGTCCAGTTAAAGTTAAACCGTAGTTAAATATCTAACCGCAATCAGGTTCGAAACAAAGCGAAACCCGACGCAACCACGCTCTGTCGGGCCCATTCAGATGATATTATATAAGATACGCTGCGTCCGTCCGTCCGTCAGTGCTCCAACGACATTGTAATCATACGCAGCAATTATATAGTTGGGTCAACAAAATCAAAACAAACCAAACAAATTAAAGATTCTATTTGGTTTTTCGTAATTTGTAAGCCAATTATGATGGTAAAATTTCGCTAATGGCACTATCATCTACATGTTTCTAATATAAAAAAAAATGCTAAGTGTTAATTTTAGGAAATTATTTTGTTTTGTTTTAAAATAGACGAGAATCGATTATTTTGTGAGCTACTTACGTCACACTCGATATTCGGTACTAATTACTTAAAATGGACATATTATACGATAAATATGTGAAAATGTAACTGCCATTCCGTAATTTTACCGTCTCAAGGCTACAATGATTAGCTATTTTACCTAGTACTAAAAAGAACCTGCAACGTAATTTCAGTAAACTCTCTCTGTATTTCATAAAATTTAGGCTTAAGATATTGGAAAGAATATGTCGTACGCTCAGCCCGGGAAGAGGCAAAAAGTGCGGGAGGCCAAAACGGCAGATAATGTGGACTACTTTCAAGGTGAGTACAGTTTTCTATCTCATCTCATCGTATTATTTTTACAATCCAGTATCTAACCTAACCCCCAAAAATTGTTAACCATTTTATCAGTGTTCCTCTCAGTCCCAGACCCTGGTTACCATCTAGCACCAAACTCCAAACTACTCGTCAAGACAAATAAAACAAGTCCAAACTCACAGGGTTGTGTCGCTTAACTACCGAGCAGAGCCCATCTTTGGGTTCATCATCAGATAAACTCAATAAGGAACTCCATGTCATAATAATTTTGCATTGTCATCCAATTTACATATTATGCATGCTCAATTGGTAACCAGGAAGTGAATCAAAATATTTACTTGCAAGATTTAAATACAGATAGACAAACAAACAAACATCGGAGCAGGTAATACTAAATAAAAGCTTTTTTAAAAAAGCTTAGTTACCGAAACCGTACTACCCATATCACATCTCACTTTAGCTGTCTTTCGTGGTTTCATATTCACAAAACATTTGTCGGGGACATTTCAGGCATAGACAAGCTAGAGTACAACAACGCTGCAGCGGCCACAGACACGACCACCTTCCGTTACTACTGCAACAGTGAGCGCGTACATTCGCGCGCGATGGAAGAGTGGCTCAAATACAGCGTCTCATACACCGACTTCAGGAAAAGCAACGGTAGGTACTTTTAGAGAATTGTCTCGGATGAAGGATCTGGGGTTGTGAATGGCCTTAGACTATGGCCGTTTGCTATGACCTATGGTTCTATTGTAAACTTCCCCAAGAAGTCGCGCGATATCACATTTCCTTCGAAATCCTTTCCTTGGCTTTACCAACCAATTATATAGTATCAGCGCAAAAACACTAAGGTCTGATTAAAAAAAAACTAAAACTGATAGGTATATCATCACGTTGTACGTACGTAACGCCCTCACCTTCGTAGTCGGATATAGGTATGCCCACTTCATTTCAAAGATCACACTTCAGTTTCACTTCGCTCTCCCTTGCACATCACGTTCCAGGTACACTCGGCAATGTGTATCGTCGAAGTTTCATTCACGAAGCAAGGCACTCTAGCAAGGTGCATCGCGCCCGCTGAATAAAAACTAAAGAATATAAATACGCCGAAAACATACCCCAGACGATTGCCAATTGTGTTCGTGGTTCTCCTGTTTAAATAATGCAAGCCAACCAATTGCGCCAATAGGGATTCGAAATCGGATTAAATATCGTTAGGTATGGTACTACTTAACTTGTTTCTATGTTCAGACGCTCATGGCAGACCCACCCTCCACCGTTCCTGGGATGAAAATTCAAACACCATAGAGAATTACAAACGATGCCTCAAAGCGTTCTACGATCTATGCAGCAAACTCGGCGTTAAGTACTGGACCGCTTTCGATACTGATCTGGTGCCACCGACAGATAACTGGGAGGAGAATAAAAGCAACTGGGATGACGTAGTGGAGTATATCAACGAACTGACACAACGGTTTCAAGTGAAGCTGCTGTGGATTGCGCCGGATTTGCATTCACATCCTCGGTATGTACCTACCTAAAGTTTTATCGTTGTTGTGGACTTGTATAGATGATATAGCACAAGTGAATGGTGACCAAAGATGGTGACCCTAACCTGTCATCGAGATGTCTATATCATCCCTTGGGGAGTCCGTTTCTACACAGTGAGGCAGTGTAACGGAGCGCTGCTCTAAACTCCGTATTCGATATCGCGCAGTCTTGCTTGGTTGTTGCTCGCGATTATACGAAATGCATTGGGGAGCGCAAGACTCTACTCTACATGCATGTCTAAAACATATATTTTCTATTTAAACATTATTGAGTCTATTCTTCAGCTATGCCTCCGGAGCGTTCACCAGCAGCGAAGCGACGACGTTCGTGCAAGCAGCAACACAGATAAAGAGGTGTCTGGAAGTGTGTCAGCGCGTGGCCGCCGAGTGCTTCCTGCTGTGTCCGCACAGGGAGGGCTACGACGCCGTGTTCCACAGCGACGTGGCCAGGGAGACCAAGCTTTTCGCTAAGCTGCTGAAGATCACTGCCGAGTACAAGGAGCGACTGAACTACAGGTGAGCCTGTGGTCACTCTACGAAGAGGTCTCACGTGTTGGATGCTGCCTGGCTCTCAAAATTCGCCTGGCTGGAAACATACACGTTATGCACAAGTTTCATCATTATGAGGGTGTATTCAGTTTTCTTGAGATGACGATTGCGTAAACTCAACCTACCTGAAACATGGGTATCCTTCTTGAAGGATGTCCAACTTGGTTTTTCGTAGCTCTGGATTTCCTTAGATATACTCTGGATGATTTTAAGCATCATATTATTATCATCAGCCGTGCGATTCTGCTAAAAACTTCAAGCATCAACTAGTTTACATCTATGCAGCTGATTAGTTAATGCTTTCATCGATGAAGCACTGATTGGTTGATAATTGCATCGGTTATGCAGCCAAGGCACTGATTGGCTTGGTGATGGTTGCGTTGCTATGGTTACCGGCGCTGATTAGGCGATGTAAAATGTTATTCACGAGAATCTACCTGTACGTTGTATGTCAATAATGCGATCGCACGGTTGAGGGTCCTGAATTATACTCCCCTTAATAAATCCGGAAAGCTATATTATGATTTTATTCAATTGCAGATGTCAGCTGCTTTTAATGCCGTATGGCAACACTGGCAGCAGCGCCGATACATGGCAACACTGGAGCGTGGACGACACTGTGAACAGATACATGTGGGACGTGACCAGTTGCCTGTACTTCCTGAAGCATCACAGTTTGGACCGGTTCTACAGAGTTTGCACCCCGCCCGGGCATCACATGTACATGGCTAGCGTGTGAGTATAACGCTTCTTCAGTTTCATTGCAATCGTTTCAAAAAAGTTTCGTTCGAGTTCGTTGGACATCAACCACGTATCTCAGGATAATACTTCGCTCGGCGTATTGTGGTTCTGTGGTAGAATGGAGAAGTGGGTACTAGGTTGTGGAGTTATTGAGCACTCCGAAATATGTATATCCTGTTATGGTAAGTGATGCGATGCATCCGAAAATTTTGACGTTTTAAATTTTAACATTTACATTTGCTAAGCAGCATCGCACCGAAATGCTGAATCGCTTGATAGTTTGGCACTTTTAGATAGATAGATAAACTCTTTATTGCACACCACAGAAATAAAATAAATACAAACAAACTTAGGAGTACAATTTGGCGGCCTTATCGCTACATAGCGATTTCTACCAGGCAACCAATAATGTGAAGGAATATTTGAAACTGGAAACGCGGTTGGTGGTGCCAGACCACCAACCGCGGTTGGTGGAGGCAGGTTGGTGCACTTTTACTATGACACATATCGACCATATCTCTAAAGTATGCGAAATGAGAATGACATTTGTTCGATGGTTGATCACGTGAGTTGTCGATAGCGAATGTCATTCCTATACGCTAGAAAGAGAACCGATGTGGCTAGAGACGCTGGTAATTTAATAAAATACCAATTGTTGCAGGTACAACATGTTCGGAGGCGTGACAGTCACAAACAACTTTAACTACTCCGATGTTAGAGCCATCGTGATGATGATGAAGTGCATAGTTGACCAGGTAACTGACCTTCCTTAATGGTCTGATCCGTGTATAAATCGAACCCTCATTTGCTGCTTTTGACTCCCCAACTAGGAAAGGGTATATATACCTTAACTAGTAGGGCGCGGGCCACATGTGGTCCGCGCCCTACTTAAGGTAAGGTTAAGGTAGGTAGGTACACATATAAAGGCGCCCTTTACATGTGTGCTCAAGAAAAGCAGCTGTCCGGGAGGAATGGAGACGGATTGTCAAGCGTGTCACTGAAAAGTGATGATCACGACCGCTCGACAAGAGTTGCCAAGGTTGTCCTAAAGGTGGGCTTACGCTAGACGAACCGAGCACGACTACACGAGCGAAGCACAAGCGGAGCCGTTCTCGGCTTCGTCGTTCGAGGCTTGTAAGTCGGTCTACTTATAGACGAATTGTGTTCGGCTCTTGCTCGGTTCGTGCTCGATTCGCCTAGCGTGATTTGGCCATTTTGTTGCGATAGAAAACATAAACTTACCCATTATCTTAACTACTCGTATGTATGAGTGAGCACATAGGGACAAGGAGCGAGAGGAAACAACTTGTAGGGAGTCAGAACACGCCAAGAGCAAGTACCGAACGGGCGCCCTCCCGCGATTCGGCCCCCATAACCGCGAGGTTGATTGGGCCATGGGTGGTGGAGGGTTGTCCCTATACTCGTATGTCTACTTTTTCCAGGGCGGGGCGCCACCAGGCGGTATAAACCTGAAGCTGGCCTGTCGTCGAGACAGCGACGTGCGCGACATGATAGCGATGTATGTGAAGTACATGGACGCGCTCGCTAAGGGCCTGAGGGTCGCTTGCAACGTCGCCTCTGAGCAGGTGTTCGTTAAACAGATGCAGGTAACAAGAAACGACCTATTTCATAGACACAACAAATTTTTTTTAACCGACTTGAAAGTTCTAAACCGGTTCTAAAGTCGACGCATCTTCTTCCTGCCCTTTTCCCACATTATGTGGAGTCGGCACAACATGTCTTCTTCTCCCATTCGCTCCTGTCAGCCGTCAACTCGCATTCCACTCTTTTCACACGCATATCTTCTTTTAGGGAATCCATCCACCTCTTTTTCGGTCTTCCTTTACTTTTCTTGTTGTTGTTCTAAAGTCGACGCATAACTTCGTAAAAAGTTAGTTAAAACTAAGGGCCTGAGGGTCGCTTGCAACGTCGCCTCTGAGCAGGTGTTCGTTAAACAGATGCAGGTAACAAGAAACGATCTATATCATACGCGAAACAAAGTTTGTTTTAACCGACTTGAAAAAACTCAGAAGGTTCTAAAGTCGAAGCATCTTCTTCCTGCCCTTTTCCCACGTTGTGTGGGGTCGGCACAACATGTCTTCTTCTTCCATTCGCTCCTGTCAGCCGTCAACTCGCAATCCACTCCTTTCACACGCATATCTTCTTTCACGCAATCCATCCACCTCTTTTTCGGTCTTCCTTTACTTTTCTTGTTGTTGTTCTAAAGTCGACGCATAACTTTGTAAAAAGATTAGTTGAAACTAAGGGGCTGAGGGTCGCTTGCAACGTCGCCGCTGAGCAGGTGTTCGTTAAACAGATGCAGGTAACAAGAAACGACCTATTTCATAGACGAAACAAAGTTTTTTTTAACCGACTTGAAAAAACTCAGAAGGTTCTAAAGTCGACGCATCTTCTTCCTGCCCTTTTCCCACATTATGTGAAGTCAGCACAACATGTCTTCTTCTTCCATTCGCTCCTGTCAGCCGTCAACTCGCAATCCACTCCTTTCACACGCATATTTTTCACCCAATCCATCCGCCTCTTATTCGGTTTTCCTTTACTTTTCTTGTTGCTGTTCTAAAGTCGACGCATAACTTTGTAAAAAGTTAATTAAAACTAAGGGGCTGAGGGTCGCTTGCAACGTCGCCGCTGACCAGGTGTTCGTTAAACAGATGCAGGTAACAAGAAACGACCTATTTCATAGACGAAACAAAGATTTTTTTAACCGACTTGAAAAAACTCAGAAGGTCCTAAAGTCGACGCATAACTTTTTACAGATTAGTCCGATTTTCAAATTTCTTTTTTTTTTTAAGGGTATAAAAGTCTCAAAAGATTAACGCCACTTACAATTTTTTGCAGTAATTATTACTTGTTTCACAGACAGGCGAAGGATGATGTCGCATCATAAGGGTTCCATTTTAACCATTGTAGTACGGAACCCTAAAAAATAATGGCCTCAATACAATTTAAATAGCTTCGTTCATTGCTCTATAATTCTAATTAACTTTCTAACGAGAAAATTTGGTTCAATTTAGTTTAGGTAAAGACATGACGTTAAAATATGAAAGTCTTCAAAGATTTAAATCGCTAGATGAGCCCTAAACCTCCAAAAACGTCATGTTTTTGTCTTGTGTGACACGTTGTCACTCTCTTTGACACAAGTGAAACTATAGCATGTTGAGAGCACTCACTCGACATGTTTGTGGACGTTTTTGATGTGCGCAATGTAGGCTTAGGGCCCATCTAGCGATTTAAATCTTTGAAAGTCTTTATAGTTTTCAACTTGCACAGCGATAAAATTGCTCAAATAACCGTTTTAGAAGTTTTTATTTGTGTTTCAGCAACGCTATGCTTCGTACTATAGCGGGTTCGGTTCCCGGCTGGTGGGCGGGGATGTTTCGATTGAAGAATGTGAAGAGATCTATAAGTATGTAAAAAAATCTCTTGTATTCTTGTATGGAATATGAACAATAATAAAAATTATATACTTTTATCTTTTATAAGCATTCGACTGTCTTAACTAGTCAGGGGTTAATAAGTTAACTAGTTATGCACGTAACGTTTCACACACTAAGTGAAGTGAAGACAAGAAATAAAATAAAAAATTACCCCTGAAAAATTAACTTACGTCTATTGTCAAATGATTTATTTCATTTAGGCTCATTTTGCAAGCACTTATGAATATATTATTGGCTTTGTAATCAAAGATTTAAATCGCTAGATGAGCCCTGAGCCTACATTGCGCACATGGAAAACGTCCACAAAATCATGACTGAGCGCTCTCATCATGCTGTAGTAGTGTGATTGTGTAACAGAGAACGCGAGAGCAAATTCGTTTAAGAGTAAATGAGACGTCATTTCTTTTGTCGCTGTGTGTGTAAGATGACAACTTGTTGCACGCAAGACAAAAACGTGGACGTTTTTGAAGGCTTAGGGCTCATCTAGCGATTTAAATCTTTGTTTGTAATTGAGATTTTATTTTCTGGCTGCCTTTGTTCTATAACAACGCCCTTCTGACAATGTCATTCAAGTGCCAAGAGAGCCTTAATGGCCTTGTCGCACTGTAGATATATTATAAACTGTATAAACTAAGACATAAGCTACTTTATCCCGGAAAAATCCGAAATTTGGCGGCCGGTGCCACAGACAAAAAAAAAAGTTTTTGGCGGCCGGTGCCACAGACAAAAAAAAGTTTTTGGCGGCCGGTGCCACAGACATAAAAAAATCGAAGCTGATTAATAATATCCCTTTTTTAATTGCAGAAAGAACCAGTCTCACGAGACGCCGTGCGGGAAGCCGGAGCACTATCAAGTGGTGTTCCAGAGATACCTCGACACGTGCGAACGTATATGATATACGGATAACGGCTTCACCATAGATTGCGTTTCGTTAGAATAGACAAAATATATTCGAGGTAATCTGCCAACGAGTACACGTACAAGCCACTCGCAACTTGCCCGGGTTAAAAAGATGGACTTTAAAAGCCCCCCAGTTCGTTAGCTCCTTAAATAAATAAAAAATACAATACATTTATTTATGAAAGTAAGTAGGTACAAGATCTTTTACATACTAATATTTGTAGTTTAAAATTAAAAGTTAGTTCTTTTCTACTGTACTCTACGAGCAATGAGTTACGATAAAGGCATTCGAACGATTAACGTAAGCCTTTTTCGTACAAGCAAACAGTAGCGCCATCTGTTACCTTACTGCTGGTGTCAGAACATGCATTTTGGCACCGGTAAACTGGCGACATTTTTTCGCGCCGTCCGCCGTGTCCGGGGTAGGTATATGTCTGTTAGTCTACTATATACCTACTAAACTATAAATGTTTTATTATAAAATGTTTTGTTTGAGTGTTTTTCGAATCCATGTCCCCTTTGCTTGTAAATACCAACCTAAACTTAGGCATTTTATAGGGAACAACTACGCTTTATATTGTATCTAGTGTTTTATAAATTGTAGCTCGCAGAATGTGTGATAAAATATCAATAAAAATAATGAACAATAGTGCCAATTCTGTTATGCAAATAAACGCTAAACTAATTAGACGCATCTAATAAAAATGGGAAATGCTTTCCAAAAAACCAACTTCAAATGCCACTACAAAGAGTGAAATAATTTTTATTTAAATTTTAGGTACCTACACCAATTCGAAGTCGGGCAATGTTTCATACAATCCCTTATAGTCCTTCTTACTTACTTGATGTGCGAAGAAATGACGAAGTCATAGACAATCGCCCGACTTCGAATTGGTGTAGGTACCTAAAATTTAAATAAAAATTATTTCACTCTTTGTAGTGGCATTTGAAGTTGGTTTTTTGGAAAGCATTTCCCATTTTTATTTTATACTTTTTAGTGGAAAACAATAAAATGCACAAGGCGTTGTAAAAATACCCAAATCGCTTGAGGTGTGTTCATAAAATCTGAAGAGATACCTCAAATTCACCAAGATCCCATCATCAGACCCTGACTTGATGACTTTAGTCATCAAATCAGTATCTGCTAGCAAATGCACAAGTAACTATAAAAAATACCCAACTCGCTTCAAGTATACTAGCAAAATTTGAAGAGTTCCCTCGATTTCACCAAGATCCCATGATCAGATCCTGACCTGATGACCATAGGACAACTTGAAAAATATTACTCTTTGTAATAATACTCAAATAGTTCCATGTGTCCATATAAAATTTGAAGAGTTCCCTCGATTTCTCCAGGATCCCATCATCAGATCCTGACCTGATTAAAATGGGACCATCTGGAAACAAAACCCTCTTAAACAAAAAAGAATTTTTCAAATCGGTCCACGCGTCTTCGAGTAATCGGTGAACATACATAGATAAAAAAAAAGATAGACGAATTGAGAACCTCCTCCTTTTTTTGAAGTCGGTTAAAAATAGCGAACGAACGAACGATTTACGTAAACGTTTTTCGTACAAGCAAACAGTAGCGACATCTGTCAATATTCTATAGGTGGCTGTTGAGCGAACTACAGCATGGCCTCACTGTTGGTGGCAAAACAAGAATTTTTGGCACCGATAAACTGGCGACATTTTTTGCGCCGTCCGCCTTGTCCAGGCTATATGTCTATTACGTCGCATTCTATTTTTAACGCCGTTGATCAGTTTAGAGATATAGCACAACAGAATTGACTCCAATGGTTGCGATTCTCTTTCAGAAACTCTAAAAGAAAGTCGCTACCAATGAGGATATTATTTCCTATTTTATTTAGTCATGTAGGTACTTAATTAAGGATATTATTTTATTTACTGCTAACAATTTCTCGCTACGAAAATCAGTAGAATTACATATACATCATCATCATCATCATCACCATTATTATGCAAGAAATGTCATACCGACGTTCGCAAGAGCCTGTATGTTAGGCCTATGTGAAATAAAGATATTTTGATTTGATTTGTTGAATTATTGGTCACGTGTCTTCTGCGCATATAACTGTAATTCTCATACATTTTTGAATTTCCATGCATTTCGTTTCCATTGAAATGAAATGAAATTCTTTATTTCACATAGGCTTAGATATAAGCTCTCATGAAATGTTAAGACTCTACCGCCAGGTTCGGAAAGCAGGTTTACACCGAGAGGAACTGGCAAGAAACTCGGTCATTCAGCGAATCGAATCGAATTAATGTCATTATGGCTACGGCTGGCCATATTAATCTATCTACAGCGAGAAATTATGTACCTAGTATGCATTTTGTTTTAAGCTAGGGATAATTGAGTTTGAGTTAATTAATTTTTTTTCTAATATTTTGAGTTAGTATCTATAAGTACAAACCTATGTAAGTGAGACCTTCATGTGCCATATATTATAGTAATATTATCCACATAACTAGTTTTTTTACACAACTAAATACAATGTTTTTTTAGACGAAGAAAAAACCTAATACTTTAATTAATATTAACAAGGGTATAGGTACAACAAAAAACTAAAAATTCTTTCATATTCATTTTATTATGACGTTTTGTATTGTTTTTTGTATTTTTTTTCTTGTATCCACAACTACTTACAATATAATAGTAAAATGTAGTACAACACTTGTGCTTAAATGTAAATTACCTACACATTTTACTTATTGCATAAAGTGCTCATAAATAAAGCTAGATTTTGGGAAATTATATAAATATAAATATCTAGAAATTCGATAAAAATATGAATTCAGCATTTATAATAATATGTCAAATTGGGTGGCATTAAAGTCTTCTTTTCACATTTATTTAATATTTAATTAATTAATTTATCTGTAGTTAATTTATGAGCACTTCAGATTAAGTACATACATATTTATAAAAAAAAAACATACGAACCAATATTTCGTGATCCTTGTTGCTAAGCAACGCGTTTTTGTACACGTAGTTTAAAGCCGGCCGATCGCCGTTTTCACGGTTATCTAAAAATGGCTTTAAATACACGTACAAGTGAACATGTTATATTTACTTTGAACTTGTAGTATGTCCGAATTATTCTTACAGTTAGGTGTTACATACAAAACTTTTAAAAATACAATATTACCGATATATTTCCTAAACAACAATGTTTTAGAGAGAAGTTAATACAATCACAGTAGTATTGTATTTTTAAACTGGTAATATACCACATCAATATGTTTTAGTTATTATTGTTATGTATGTAATAAAGCTCGATTCACACTATTCCAGTTAGTGAATCCATCTATTTTATATAGATGAACTAAAAATGACATTTAGCTAAGACATGGGCTCAAACTCCATTTAAATATTCTTTTAAGAACATCATCTTTTCGAGATCCTAATACAGGATTTTGAGACCATGTTCTCAGCTGTTTTGGTTCAGATAATGTTTAAACCTGTGAGTGTAATTTAAATACAGATCGTCTAATTTAAAAATGAACGTCCCACCACTTCATTGTTCTTTCAACGTGTAAGCGTAACTGCGTGGAGGGGCGTTCATTTTTAGATTGGACGATATATCATCACCACTATGACATTTGTTTTGTGTCATTTATTGTGATAGTGTCGTGAAAGTCGTTATTATCACTGGTTCAATCTCTGATTGTGTGTGAGAATCGTATTAACCATAATCGTAACCATTAATCGTAATCGTTGGAGTTACAGCAGCAAACTCTGCTACCTGATTGGCTGAATTAGCTGTTTGACAATAGCAAAAAAAACGTTTTTGCGACTATACGTCTAATAAATTTTTTTTATATATTAAGAAATCCACTCTAGGATATTATTGCAATTGTATAAGAATCATGTAAACAGGGCATTTAGTCAGTACAAAAAAATGGTTTGTATTTGTTAAGTATGTTTAAGTAAGTTACATTATTTTTAGACACTTTATATTTTTTTACACTAAGTGAATCTTAAGATTTAATTTTTTTATATTACAATTCTAATAATAAATAAGAATTAAAAAAAAATAAGCACTAGCTTTAAGCGTTGAGAAAATTTTTCTTAAACTAGTAGTTTATTTTTACGCAAAACTAAATTTTCCTAATAAATAAACTAATAGAAAATTACTACTTATTAAAATAAAACTAGTGACTAAAATGAGTTTCACTAACACTTAGAAATTACTTTTGTTTTGTATAAAACATTTTTTTATTGGACAAGTACAATTATAAAATTTAGATAGTAAGAAAATACAAATTAGACAAATTTGTCACAACTACTTTTAGTATCTTTTAGTGCACTAGTTATTTGTGGGTTAATACACCTGAAATTTTGAGTAAAGGGTTCAGACCCTTAGTCAAAATTTCCCTTACCCTTAGACCCTTAGGGTTTTGTGTAAGAAAAACGTATTCTTCGTTATCGTAATCGTTAGCAAATTCTGTCCCCCAATTGGCTGGCGTAAATCAGGAAACCAATCAACGGGCAGATTTTAAAAACGATTACGATAACAATGAATGCATTTCTTTTATAAAATCACCCAACAGAGTAATATATGTATAATGTGTCATTTAGTCGTCTAAATTTAGGAAGATGTAAAAACCTCTTAAGAACTAAGACCGCCTTAACAATATTTGTAAAACTCATTTTAGTTTATTATATTCTTATAGCGAGGTGTTTAATGTTAATATTTACGCAGACCCTCTTTAATATTTTGATGAGAAACGAGGGCTTTTGTAAATAGGTCCTAAAATAAAATTGTAGAACATAATAAAATGATCTCAATTCGATTGTACACAAATTCTAATTAAGTTATCAGGACCAAATGCCTGGATACTGTAATTATCGCAATATGTTAGAAAACATAGAAGGCTTATTTATGGCAGTAAAATTGTTAGGATGGCCTTTATTAAGTAGTGATAGAATTCAGATTTGTGTAGACAATCGAATTAAAACCTAAAAGATTCTAAATTTTAAGCCGTAACAAAACATATTTGGCTCTAAAATTGAC
Organism: Coenonympha glycerion; assembly: GCA_963855885.1. Lineage (NCBI taxonomy): Eukaryota > Metazoa > Arthropoda > Insecta > Lepidoptera > Nymphalidae > Coenonympha > Coenonympha glycerion. The sequence continues at coordinate 14,647,996 of OY979636.1, read as the reverse complement.
TAATACTGGAAAAAGACTACAATATAAACATATTATATACTTAAATGACAGTATACTTTGGAATGAGCGTAGACTACGGGACGTTACAATAAAAAATCTCAGAACACATTCAGTTTGCTTCTTTGTAAAAGCACCACTGTTTTTTTTTAATTTTTATTCAACGGATTTGGATTTAATTATATTTGTATGGAGTACCTAATGTTGTTTTTTATACTATTGTTTTACATTTTATTTTGTAGTTAATTAATGCGTTTAGTTTATAGTGATTTTATGAAATGTCTGAAACGCTAAAATACCCAAAGCAGTATTTAATATGTTTAACAAACAATAATATTGTCGATTTAATTTAGATGTTAATATACTTGTTAAAGATAAGTTTGATTTTATTATAACTATTTATAATAAGCCGAATACATTCATATTGGGGCCTTTAAGCTAAAATAATAAAAAATGCAATTTTATCGGTTGCGGTATAAAACTATTCTTTGTAATGTTCAGTTTCTATTAAAAATAAATGTATTTGTGGTATAAATTGTGTATTCATTCCATTCCTGATATACATAAATATATTAATTATTTACATAAATACTTAATTAGTTTTAGTATATTGTGCTATTTTGTGAATTATGATTTGTGAAATACTGAAGTGAAAATTTATACAATTTTCTTGATTGCAAAGTACCATCATAAAGTGTATATTAAAACAATACTACAAAGATAAAAAGTAAAGCTAAGTAAATACGAGTATCTTTGCAATATTTTCATAACCTTTTAAACAATATAAATGAACAAGGTGACATGCTGCATTATTATCGGTTATATTTGATCAAAATAAAAAGAGTTGAGGGTACCTATACAGTCAATAAAGGATAAATAGGCTTAGCAATCTTTGGGGAAAGCTTTTCTGCAAGATATATCCCGAAAGCACTAAATATAAACAAAAACTATAATCATAAGGAACAAATCAAGGTATAGGTACATTTAGAAAAAAATCTTTAATAATATTATATCAATATGACTGATAATATTAAAATAGGGAACTTCACTTACGAAGGACTTTTATCTAAAAGCGTTATTTATTACCGAACTTTTTAAGCTAGTGCACCATAATAGTAAGATCAAAATAAATTAATAAGAAATATGCTTTCAAAAGTGACTATTTTACCATAGTATATTAATTTATGAAATGATGAGGAGCACATAGTAAGATTATTATAAAATGGACAATGTAATATTTAATGATGACTTTTTAAATATTACAAATGCATAAGTATTACAATTGTTTTTTTTTTTATTTGAGATAAAACATTTTAATTTTTGCCATGGAAGTACCAATATTGTATTGTTGGAGTTTACCGCAGTTATTAATTTTTTTTTTAATACCAGATCTTTGGTCTAAAAATTTTCCCGAAGGATATAACCATTTTAGGAAATTTGATCATTAATTTATTACTAAAGTTGTATATTAAAATTATTAAAAATTAGTAAACGTTTCGTTAAATTGATCGCAATATTAAATATGACTAGACTAACTAATTTTATTTAAATATCAACACTTCCATAGCAAAACCCAATATATACGATCGAAATAATTAGATAATACAATGTTATTCTTACAAAGTCAAGAATATATTTTAACATGAATTATGTAGTTATAATACGATACACAATGTGTCAATAAATACACGATATAGTTGGGAACGGTACCTACTATATTCCAGTAAATAATATTATTTCGCGCAGTCAAGTAAATTCAGTCTATATTTGCCTGTACTCTCAAATATTGTTAAAACATACACATACTTAACTAGTAATAAAATTGTAGTATTATTTTTTAACTTCTGTTTCTTATTACAAAGCAAGTCGCAACTTATTAGTATGTTCCTGCCTCAATGTACAGTTATTTCTTTTTCTTGCAAATATCATTTTCACATAATAATTGGAGAGTTGGCAATAGACGACGAAAATTATTATGTTTAACAAAGAATAAGTCTTATTCATTAAGTACACAGTACATCCATTTTTTAAGAAACAGACTGTCATTCTTTAAAATCTCTTTCACACATTATCGGTGTTTGTAGCGTGCGAACGAAAAGCATATAGGAATTGACAGTCATATTTTGTATACTTAAGGGTAAAGTTAGACAAAATGGAACAACATTTAGACAAGTTTAAAGTCACGTGTCTATATTTGTACAGTACATATTTGTACAGTGTACACACCAATTCAGTACATTAATTGGAACAAAATGTCATTAAGATAAGTGTAAAGTCTTGTCTTGCGAAACATTACCACCACAATTGTTAACAGCGACGCCCTCGCCCGGCCAGATAAGTTTGTGGCACTAAACGCCATCTATTGCCATTATAAGTATGCGCAAACTATTTGGCCGCTATGTTACTGTACTGGTCGCAAGATCTCGCTGCTCGCGGTGTAATAAAATTTCGGGTAACAGGACGATGCGTTTTGCTTCGCAGGCCTGTTGTGATACCCGTGGTTGCGACAAAGACCGCAGCAGACGGCATATTTCCCTATTTTATTTACCCGCGTGCAGCGATATATATGTATTTCAAACTGTGTAGCTATTATTAGACTCTCTTCCCTCTTTTGCTCTATTCTAAGTCCCATTGAAGAAAATTGCGTTCTACACATATTAAGCTGCCAAAAAGAACGCATTGAACTATAAAAATAATAACCAGTATAACGGTCTCACTCACTCCACAGGCAAGTATGCATATCCCATCTCGCTCACTCGTCGTCTGCGGGCTCGGTGCCGAAGTACCGGTCTCCGAAGTTACCTATGCCGGGTAACACGTAGAACTTTTCGTTGATCTCTGGATCTAGAGCTGACGTCACGATTTTAACCTGAAAATTGAGTACAATTTTGCATGTTTTCGGAAATTCTGCCTTACGAGGGAGAGGGAAAATTTTATAGGGAGATGAAAAGTATGGTAAGTAAGTCTGAATTTTTGTTGCCTTTACAATAATTATATCAGGCATGTGTTCACTGTATATAGGCTGACCTGAATGATTATGCATACCATGTGTAAACTAAATTTCGCTTGTTGAAAGGTGAATAAACGTGGTTGCTAAGGAACCCTGCATGACTGAGTAAGTCACGGTCGCGTCCATCAGGCGCAGGTGACACGACGCGAGGTGGGAGTCGCGACTGACCTTGGGGAAGGCGTAGGCTATGGAGTGCACCACGGTCGCGTCCATCAGGCGCAGGTGACACGACGCGAGGTGGGAGTCGCGACTGACCTTGGGGAAGGCGTAGGCTATGGAGTGCACGCCGATCTCCGCCATCAGCAGCGACACGAGGCTGATGTTCTCTTCGGGCACGTCGCGGTCGAGCAGCACGCGGACGCCGCGCCCGTCGCCACGGTCGCGTCCATCAGGCGCAGGTGACACGACGCGAGGTGGGAGTCGCGACTGACCTTGGGGAAGGCGTAGGCTATGGAGTGCACGCCGATCTCCGCCATCAGCAGCGACACGAGGCTGATGTTCTCTTCGGGCACGTCGCGGTCGAGCAGCACGCGGACGCCGCGCCCGTCGCCACGGTCGCGTCCATCAGGCGCAGGTGACACGACGCGAGGTGGGAGTCGCGACTGACCTTGGGGAAGGCGTAGGCTATGGAGTGCACGCCGATCTCCGCCATCAGCAGCGACACGAGGCTGATGTTCTCTTCGGGCACGTCGCGGTCGAGCAGCACGCGGACGCCGCGCCCGTCGCCACGGTCGCGTCCATCAGGCGCAGGTGACACGACGCGAGGTGGGAGTCGCGACTGACCTTGGGGAAGGCGTAGGCTATGGAGTGCACGCCGATCTCCGCCATCAGCAGCGACACGAGGCTGATGTTCTCTTCGGGCACGTCGCGGTCGAGCAGCACGCGGACGCCGCGCCCGTCGCCACGGTCGCGTCCATCAGGCGCAGGTGACACGACGCGAGGTGGGAGTCGCGACTGACCTTGGGGAAGGCGTAGGCTATGGAGTGCACGCCGATCTCCGCCATCAGCAGCGACACGAGGCTGATGTTCTCTTCGGGCACGTCGCGGTCGAGCAGCACGCGGACGCCGCGCCCGTCGCCACGGTCGCGTCCATCAGGCGCAGGTGACACGACGCGAGGTGGGAGTCGCGACTGACCTTGGGGAAGGCGTAGGCTATGGAGTGCACGCCGATCTCCGCCATCAGCAGCGACACGAGGCTGATGTTCTCTTCGGGCACGTCGCGGTCGAGCAGCACGCGGACGCCGCGCCCGTCGCCACGGTCGCGTCCATCAGGCGCAGGTGACACGACGCGAGGTGGGAGTCGCGACTGACCTTGGGGAAGGCGTAGGCTATGGAGTGCACGCCGATCTCCGCCATCAGCAGCGACACGAGGCTGATGTTCTCTTCGGGCACGTCGCGGTCGAGCAGCACGCGGACGCCGCGCCCGTCGCCACGGTCGCGTCCATCAGGCGCAGGTGACACGACGCGAGGTGGGAGTCGCGACTGACCTTGGGGAAGGCGTAGGCTATGGAGTGCACGCCGATCTCCGCCATCAGCAGCGACACGAGGCTGATGTTCTCTTCGGGCACGTCGCGGTCGAGCAGCACGCGGACGCCGCGCCCGTCGCCACGGTCGCGTCCATCAGGCGCAGGTGACACGACGCGAGGTGGGAGTCGCGACTGACCTTGGGGAAGGCGTAGGCTATGGAGTGCACGCCGATCTCCGCCATCAGCAGCGACACGAGGCTGATGTTCTCTTCGGGCACGTCGCGGTCGAGCAGCACGCGGACGCCGCGCCCGTCGCCACGGTCGCGTCCATCAGGCGCAGGTGACACGACGCGAGGTGGGAGTCGCGACTGACCTTGGGGAAGGCGTAGGCTATGGAGTGCACGCCGATCTCCGCCATCAGCAGCGACACGAGGCTGATGTTCTCTTCGGGCACGTCGCGGTCGAGCAGCACGCGGACGCCGCGCCCGTCGCCACGGTCGCGTCCATCAGGCGCAGGTGACACGACGCGAGGTGGGAGTCGCGACTGACCTTGGGGAAGGCGTAGGCTATGGAGTGCACGCCGATCTCCGCCATCAGCAGCGACACGAGGCTGATGTTCTCTTCGGGCACGTCGCGGTCGAGCAGCACGCGGACGCCGCGCCCGTCGCCACGGTCGCGTCCATCAGGCGCAGGTGACACGACGCGAGGTGGGAGTCGCGACTGACCTTGGGGAAGGCGTAGGCTATGGAGTGCACGCCGATCTCCGCCATCAGCAGCGACACGAGGCTGATGTTCTCTTCGGGCACGTCGCGGTCGAGCAGCACGCGGACGCCGCGCCCGTCGCCACGGTCGCGTCCATCAGGCGCAGGTGACACGACGCGAGGTGGGAGTCGCGACTGACCTTGGGGAAGGCGTAGGCTATGGAGTGCACGCCGATCTCCGCCATCAGCAGCGACACGAGGCTGATGTTCTCTTCGGGCACGTCGCGGTCGAGCAGCACGCGGACGCCGCGCCCGTCGCCTCGGTCGCGTCCATCAGGCGCAGGTGACACGACGCGAGGTGGGAGTCGCGACTGACCTTGGGGAAGGCGTAGGCTATGGAGTGCACGCCGATCTCCGCCATCAGCAGCGACACGAGGCTGATGTTCTCTTCGGGCACGTCGCGGTCGAGCAGCACGCGGACGCCGCGCCCGTCGCCACGGTCGCGTCCATCAGGCGCAGGTGACACGACGCGAGGTGGGAGTCGCGACTGACCTTGGGGAAGGCGTAGGCTATGGAGTGCACGCCGATCTCCGCCATCAGCAGCGACACGAGGCTGATGTTCTCTTCGGGCACGTCGCGGTCGAGCAGCACGCGGACGCCGCGCCCGTCGCCACGGTCGCGTCCATCAGGCGCAGGTGACACGACGCGAGGTGGGAGTCGCGACTGACCTTGGGGAAGGCGTAGGCTATGGAGTGCACGCCGATCTCCGCCATCAGCAGCGACACGAGGCTGGTGTTCTCTTCGGGCACGTCGCGGTCGAGCAGCACGCGGACGCCGCGCCCGTCGCCACGGTCGCGTCCATCAGGCGCAGGTGACACGACGCGAGGTGGGAGTCGCGACTGACCTTGGGGAAGGCGTAGGCTATGGAGTGCACGCCGATCTCCGCCATCAGCAGCGACACGAGGCTGATGTTCTCTTCGGGCACGTCGCGGTCGAGCAGCACGCGGACGCCGCGCCCGTCGCCACGGTCGCGTCCATCAGGCGCAGGTGACACGACGCGAGGTGGGAGTCGCGACTGACCTTGGGGAAGGCGTAGGCTATGGAGTGCACGCCGATCTCCGCCATCAGCAGCGACACGAGGCTGATGTTCTCTTCGGGCACGTCGCGGTCGAGCAGCACGCGGACGCCGCGCCCGTCGCCACGGTCGCGTCCATCAGGCGCAGGTGACACGACGCGAGGTGGGAGTCGCGACTGACCTTGGGGAAGGCGTAGGCTATGGAGTGCACGCCGATCTCCGCCATCAGCAGCGACACGAGGCTGATGTTCTCTTCGGGCACGTCGCGGTCGAGCAGCACGCGGACGCCGCGCCCGTCGCCACGGTCGCGTCCATCAGGCGCAGGTGACACGACGCGAGGTGGGATTCGCGACTGACCTTGGGGAAGGCGTAGGCTATGGAGTGCACGCCGATCTCCGCCATCAGCAGCGACACGAGGCTGATGTTCTCTTCGGGCACGTCGCGGTCGAGCAGCACGCGGACGCCGCGCCCGTCGCCACGGTCGCGTCCATCAGGCGCAGGTGACACGACGCGAGGTGGGAGTCGCGACTGACCTTGGGGAAGGCGTAGGCTATGGAGTGCACGCCGATCTCCGCCATCAGCAGCGACACGAGGCTGATGTTCTCTTCGGGCACGTCGCGGTCGAGCAGCACGCGGACGCCGCGCCCGTCGCCACGGTCGCGTCCATTAGGCGCAGGTGACACGACGCGAGGTGGGAGTCGCGACTGACCTTGGGGAAGGCGTAGGCTATGGAGTGCACGCCGATCTCCGCCATCAGCAGCGACACGAGGCTGATGTTCTCTTCGGGCACGTCGCGGTCGAGCAGCACGCGGACGCCGCGCCCGTCGCCACGGTCGCGTCCATCAGGCGCAGGTGACACGACGCGAGGTGGGAGTCGCGACTGACCTTGGGGAAGGCGTAGGCTATGGAGTGCACGCCGATCTCCGCCATCAGCAGCGACACGAGGCTGATGTTCTCTTCGGGCACGTCGCGGTCGAGCAGCACGCGGACGCCGCGCCCGTCGCCACGGTCGCGTCCATCAGGCGCAGGTGACACGACGCGAGGTGGGAGTCGCGACTGACCTTGGGGAAGGCGTAGGCTATGGAGTGCACGCCGATCTCCGCCATCAGCAGCGACACGAGGCTGATGTTCTCTTCGGGCACGTCGCGGTCGAGCAGCACGCGGACGCCGCGCCCGTCGCCACGGTCGCGTCCATCAGGCGCAGGTGACACGACGCGAGGTGGGAGTCGCGACTGACCTTGGGGAAGGCGTAGGCTATGGAGTGCACGCCGATCTCCGCCATCAGCAGCGACACGAGGCTGATGTTCTCTTCGGGCACGTCGCGGTCGAGCAGCACGCGGACGCCGCGCCCGTCGCCACGGTCGCGTCCATCAGGCGCAGGTGACACGACGCGAGGTGGGAGTCGCGACTGACCTTGGGGAAGGCGTAGGCTATGGAGTGCACGCCGATCTCCGCCATCAGCAGCGACACGAGGCTGATGTTCTCTTCGGGCACGTCGCGGTCGAGCAGCACGCGGACGCCGCGCCCGTCGCCACGGTCGCGTCCATCAGGCGCAGGTGACACGACGCGAGGTGGGAGTCGCGACTGACCTTGGGGAAGGCGTAGGCTATGGAGTGCACGCCGATCTCCGCCATCAGCAGCGACACGAGGCTGATGTTCTCTTCGGGCACGTCGCGGTCGAGCAGCACGCGGACGCCGCGCCCGTCGCCACGGTCGCGTCCATCAGGCGCAGGTGACACGACGCGAGGTGGGAGTCGCGACTGACCTTGGGGAAGGCGTAGGCTATGGAGTGCACGCCGATCTCCGCCATCAGCAGCGACACGAGGCTGATGTTCTCTTCGGGCACGTCGCGGTCGAGCAGCACGCGGACGCCGCGCCCGTCGCCACGGTCGCGTCCATCAGGCGCAGGTGACACGACGCGAGGTGGGATTCGCGACTGACCTTGGGGAAGGCGTAGGCTATGGAGTGCACGCCGATCTCCGCCATCAGCAGCGACACGAGGCTGATGTTCTCTTCGGGCACGTCGCGGTCGAGCAGCACGCGGACGCCGCGCCCGTCGCCACGGTCGCGTCCATCAGGCGCAGGTGACACGACGCGAGGTGGGAGTCGCGACTGACCTTGGGGAAGGCGTAGGCTATGGAGTGCACGCCGATCTCCGCCATCAGCAGCGACACGAGGCTGATGTTCTCTTCGGGCACGTCGCGGTCGAGCAGCACGCGGACGCCGCGCCCGTCGCCACGGTCGCGTCCATCAGGCGCAGGTGACACGACGCGAGGTGGGAGTCGCGACTGACCTTGGGGAAGGCGTAGGCTATGGAGTGCACGCCGATCTCCGCCATCAGCAGCGACACGAGGCTGATGTTCTCTTCGGGCACGTCGCGGTCGAGCAGCACGCGGACGCCGCGCCCGTCGCCACGGTCGCGTCCATCAGGCGCAGGTGACACGACGCGAGGTGGGAGTCGCGACTGACCTTGGGGAAGGCGTAGGCTATGGAGTGCACGCCGATCTCCGCCATCAGCAGCGACACGAGGCTGATGTTCTCTTCGGGCACGTCGCGGTCGAGCAGCACGCGGACGCCGCGCCCGTCGCCACGGTCGCGTCCATCAGGCGCAGGTGACACGACGCGAGGTGGGAGTCGCGACTGACCTTGGGGAAGGCGTAGGCTATGGAGTGCACGCCGATCTCCGCCATCAGCAGCGACACGAGGCTGATGTTCTCTTCGGGCACGTCGCGGTCGAGCAGCACGCGGACGCCGCGCCCGTCGCCACGGTCGCGTCCATCAGGCGCAGGTGACACGACGCGAGGTGGGAGTCGCGACTGACCTTGGGGAAGGCGTAGGCTATGGAGTGCACGCCGATCTCCGCCATCAGCAGCGACACGAGGCTGATGTTCTCTTCGGGCACGTCGCGGTCGAGCAGCACGCGGACGCCGCGCCCGTCGCCACGGTCGCGTCCATCAGGCGCAGGTGACACGACGCGAGGTGGGAGTCGCGACTGACCTTGGGGAAGGCGTAGGCTATGGAGTGCACGCCGATCTCCGCCATCAGCAGCGACACGAGGCTGATGTTCTCTTCGGGCACGTCGCGGTCGAGCAGCACGCGGACGCCGCGCCCGTCGCCACGGTCGCGTCCATCAGGCGCAGGTGACACGACGCGAGGTGGGAGTCGCGACTGACCTTGGGGAAGGCGTAGGCTATGGAGTGCACGCCGATCTCCGCCATCAGCAGCGACACGAGGCTGATGTTCTCTTCGGGCACGTCGCGGTCGAGCAGCACGCGGACGCCGCGCCCGTCGCCACGGTCGCGTCCATCAGGCGCAGGTGACACGACGCGAGGTGGGAGTCGCGACTGACCTTGGGGAAGGCGTAGGCTATGGAGTGCACGCCGATCTCCGCCATCAGCAGCGACACGAGGCTGATGTTCTCTTCGGGCACGTCGCGGTCGAGCAGCACGCGGACGCCGCGCCCGTCGCCACGGTCGCGTCCATCAGGCGCAGGTGACACGACGCGAGGTGGGAGTCGCGACTGACCTTGGGGAAGGCGTAGGCTATGGAGTGCACGCCGATCTCCGCCATCAGCAGCGACACGAGGCTGATGTTCTCTTCGGGCACGTCGCGGTCGAGCAGCACGCGGACGCCGCGCCCGTCGCCACGGTCGCGTCCATCAGGCGCAGGTGACACGACGCGAGGTGGGAGTCGCGACTGACCTTGGGGAAGGCGTAGGCTATGGAGTGCACGCCGATCTCCGCCATCAGCAGCGACACGAGGCTGATGTTCTCTTCGGGCACGTCGCGGTCGAGCAGCACGCGGACGCCGCGCCCGTCGCCACGGTCGCGTCCATCAGGCGCAGGTGACACGACGCGAGGTGGGAGTCGCGACTGACCTTGGGGAAGGCGTAGGCTATGGAGTGCACGCCGATCTCCGCCATCAGCAGCGACACGAGGCTGATGTTCTCTTCGGGCACGTCGCGGTCGAGCAGCACGCGGACGCCGCGCCCGTCGCCACGGTCGCGTCCATCAGGCGCAGGTGACACGACGCGAGGTGGGAGTCGCGACTGACCTTGGGGAAGGCGTAGGCTATGGAGTGCACGCCGATCTCCGCCATCAGCAGCGACACGAGGCTGATGTTCTCTTCGGGCACGTCGCGGTCGAGCAGCACGCGGACGCCGCGCCCGTCGCCACGGTCGCGTCCATCAGGCGCAGGTGACACGACGCGAGGTGGGAGTCGCGACTGACCTTGGGGAAGGCGTAGGCTATGGAGTGCACGCCGATCTCCGCCATCAGCAGCGACACGAGGCTGATGTTCTCTTCGGGCACGTCGCGGTCGAGCAGCACGCGGACGCCGCGCCCTCGCTCGCCACGGTCGCGTCCATCAGGCGCAGGTGACACGACGCGAGGTGGGAGTCGCGACTGACCTTGGGGAAGGCGTAGGCTATGGAGTGCACGCCGATCTCCGCCATCAGCAGCGACACGAGGCTGATGTTCTCTTCGGGCACGTCGCGGTCGAGCAGCACGCGGACGCCGCGCCCGTCGCCACGGTCGCGTCCATCAGGCGCAGGTGACACGACGCGAGGTGGGAGTCGCGACTGACCTTGGGGAAGGCGTAGGCTATGGAGTGCACGCCGATCTCCGCCATCAGCAGCGACACGAGGCTGATGTTCTCTTCGGGCACGTCGCGGTCGAGCAGCACGCGGACGCCGCGCCCGTCGCCACGGTCGCGTCCATCAGGCGCAGGTGACACGACGCGAGGTGGGAGTCGCGACTGACCTTGGGGAAGGCGTAGGCTATGGAGTGCACGCCGATCTCCGCCATCAGCAGCGACACGAGGCTGATGTTCTCTTCGGGCACGTCGCGGTCGAGCAGCACGCGGACGCCGCGCCCGTCGCCACGGTCGCGTCCATCAGGCGCAGGTGACACGACGCGAGGTGGGAGTCGCGACTGACCTTGGGGAAGGCGTAGGCTATGGAGTGCACGCCGATCTCCGCCATCAGCAGCGACACGAGGCTGATGTTCTCTTCGGGCACGTCGCGGTCGAGCAGCACGCGGACGCCGCGCCCGTCGCCACGGTCGCGTCCATCAGGCGCAGGTGACACGACGCGAGGTGGGAGTCGCGACTGACCTTGGGGAAGGCGTAGGCTATGGAGTGCACGCCGATCTCCGCCATCAGCAGCGACACGAGGCTGATGTTCTCTTCGGGCACGTCGCGGTCGAGCAGCACGCGGACGCCGCGCCCGTCGCCACGGTCGCGTCCATCAGGCGCAGGTGACACGACGCGAGGTGGGAGTCGCGACTGACCTTGGGGAAGGCGTAGGCTATGGAGTGCACGCCGATCTCCGCCATCAGCAGCGACACGAGGCTGATGTTCTCTTCGGGCACGTCGCGGTCGAGCAGCACGCGGACGCCGCGCCCGTCGCCACGGTCGCGTCCATCAGGCGCAGGTGACACGACGCGAGGTGGGAGTCGCGACTGACCTTGGGGAAGGCGTAGGCTATGGAGTGCACGCCGATCTCCGCCATCAGCAGCGACACGAGGCTGATGTTCTCTTCGGGCACGTCGCGGTCGAGCAGCACGCGGACGCCGCGCCCGTCGCCACGGTCGCGTCCATCAGGCGCAGGTGACACGACGCGAGGTGGGAGTCGCGACTGACCTTGGGGAAGGCGTAGGCTATGGAGTGCACGCCGATCTCCGCCATCAGCAGCGACACGAGGCTGATGTTCTCTTCGGGCACGTCGCGGTCGAGCAGCACGCGGACGCCGCGCCCGTCGCCACGGTCGCGTCCATCAGGCGCAGGTGACACGACGCGAGGTGGGAGTCGCGACTGACCTTGGGGAAGGCGTAGGCTATGGAGTGCACGCCGATCTCCGCCATCAGCAGCGACACGAGGCTGATGTTCTCTTCGGGCACGTCGCGGTCGAGCAGCACGCGGACGCCGCGCCCGTCGCCACGGTCGCGTCCATCAGGCGCAGGTGACACGACGCGAGGTGGGAGTCGCGACTGACCTTGGGGAAGGCGTAGGCTATGGAGTGCACGCCGATCTCCGCCATCAGCAGCGACACGAGGCTGATGTTCTCTTCGGGCACGTCGCGGTCGAGCAGCACGCGGACGCCGCGCCCGTCGCCACGGTCGCGTCCATCAGGCGCAGGTGACACGACGCGAGGTGGGAGTCGCGACTGACCTTGGGGAAGGCGTAGGCTATGGAGTGCACGCCGATCTCCGCCATCAGCAGCGACACGAGGCTGATGTTCTCTTCGGGCACGTCGCGGTCGAGCAGCACGCGGACGCCGCGCCCGTCGCCACGGTCGCGTCCATCAGGCGCAGGTGACACGACGCGAGGTGGGAGTCGCGACTGACCTTGGGGAAGGCGTAGGCTATGGAGTGCACGCCGATCTCCGCCATCAGCAGCGACACGAGGCTGATGTTCTCTTCGGGCACGTCGCGGTCGAGCAGCACGCGGACGCCGCGCCCGTCGCCACGGTCGCGTCCATCAGGCGCAGGTGACACGACGCGAGGTGGGAGTCGCGACTGACCTTGGGGAAGGCGTAGGCTATGGAGTGCACGCCGATCTCCGCCATCAGCAGCGACACGAGGCTGATGTTCTCTTCGGGCACGTCGCGGTCGAGCAGCACGCGGACGCCGCGCCCGTCGCCACGGTCGCGTCCATCAGGCGCAGGTGACACGACGCGAGGTGGGAGTCGCGACTGACCTTGGGGAAGGCGTAGGCTATGGAGTGCACGCCGATCTCCGCCATCAGCAGCGACACGAGGCTGATGTTCTCTTCGGGCACGTCGCGGTCGAGCAGCACGCGGACGCCGCGCCCGTCGCCACGGTCGCGTCCATCAGGCGCAGGTGACACGACGCGAGGTGGGAGTCGCGACTGACCTTGGGGAAGGCGTAGGCTATGGAGTGCACGCCGATCTCCGCCATCAGCAGCGACACGAGGCTGATGTTCTCTTCGGGCACGTCGCGGTCGAGCAGCACGCGGACGCCGCGCCCGTCGCCACGGTCGCGTCCATCAGGCGCAGGTGACACGACGCGAGGTGGGAGTCGCGACTGACCTTGGGGAAGGCGTAGGCTATGGAGTGCACGCCGATCTCCGCCATCAGCAGCGACACGAGGCTGATGTTCTCTTCGGGCACGTCGCGGTCGAGCAGCACGCGGACGCCGCGCCCGTCGCCACGGTCGCGTCCATCAGGCGCAGGTGACACGACGCGAGGTGGGAGTCGCGACTGACCTTGGGGAAGGCGTAGGCTATGGAGTGCACGCCGATCTCCGCCATCAGCAGCGACACGAGGCTGATGTTCTCTTCGGGCACGTCGCGGTCGAGCAGCACGCGGACGCCGCGCCCGTCGCCACGGTCGCGTCCATCAGGCGCAGGTGACACGACGCGAGGTGGGAGTCGCGACTGACCTTGGGGAAGGCGTAGGCTATGGAGTGCACGCCGATCTCCGCCATCAGCAGCGACACGAGGCTGATGTTCTCTTCGGGCACGTCGCGGTCGAGCAGCACGCGGACGCCGCGCCCGTCGCCACGGTCGCGTCCATCAGGCGCAGGTGACACGACGCGAGGTGGGAGTCGCGACTGACCTTGGGGAAGGCGTAGGCTATGGAGTGCACGCCGATCTCCGCCATCAGCAGCGACACGAGGCTGATGTTCTCTTCGGGCACGTCGCGGTCGAGCAGCACGCGGACGCCGCGCCCGTCGCCACGGTCGCGTCCATCAGGCGCAGGTGACACGACGCGAGGTGGGAGTCGCGACTGACCTTGGGGAAGGCGTAGGCTATGGAGTGCACGCCGATCTCCGCCATCAGCAGCGACACGAGGCTGATGTTCTCTTCGGGCACGTCGCGGTCGAGCAGCACGCGGACGCCGCGCCCGTCGCCACGGTCGCGTCCATCAGGCGCAGGTGACACGACGCGAGGTGGGAGTCGCGACTGACCTTGGGGAAGGCGTAGGCTATGGAGTGCACGCCGATCTCCGCCATCAGCAGCGACACGAGGCTGATGTTCTCTTCGGGCACGTCGTGGTCGAGCAGCACGCGGATGGCCATGATGGCCGCTGCGCCCGTCGCCACGGTCGCGTCCATCAGGATCACGCGGTAGTCTTTGATGTCTTTTGGCAGGCGCAGGTAGTACAACTGCGGGAAATTTTTGAGTTCCGTTTTAAATTCGCCCTCTTGCTTAGAGAGTGGATGAAACTGTAGGGAGGTAGGGAGAAGGAGGAACATTTAATCATCTCCAGTGGAAAAATTGCCCCCAGCCTAGTTCGCTTTGGGTTATTGAGTTCCGTTATAAATTCGCCCCCTTGATCAGAGAGTGGATGAAACTGTAGGGAGGTAGGGAGAAGGAGGAACATTTAATCCTCTCCAGTGAAAAAATTGCCACCAGCCCAGTTCGCTTTGGGTTATTGAGTTCCGTTTCAAATTCGCCCCCTTGCTCAGAGAGTGGATGAAACTGTAGGGAGGTAGGGAGAAGGAGGAACATTTTAGCCTCTCCATTGGAAAAATTGCCCCCAGCCCAGTTCGTTTGTGGGTTATTGAGTTCCGTTTTAAATTCGCCCCCTTGCTCAGAGAGTAGATGAAACTGTAGGGAGGTAGGGAGAAGGAGGAACATTATGATTTTAGCCTCTCCAGTGGAAAAATTGCCTCCAGCCCAGTTCGTTTGTGGGTTATTGAGTTCCGTTTTAAATTCGCCCCCTTGCTAAGAAAGTGGATGAAACTCTAGGGAGGTAGGGAGAAGGAGGAACATTTTAGCCTCTCCAGTGGAAAATTTGCCCCCAGCCCAGTTCGGTGATACGCACCTCAGGCTCGTCGGTCTGCTGGTTGGTCTGTATGAGGATCTTGCCGATGCGGATGTCCTTGCACACGTCGCACACGGCCTGCTCCATGGTCTCGCCCGCGCGCAGGATGGACACGCCGCAGATCTTCTCCACGACGCACTTACGACCTTGTGACAATACAAATAACACCTGTTTTAAAAAACACATTACTGTGGAGTAACGATGGAGTAGTAAAACCCTGTTTTGTCTTTTCCCTTCTAATGTCAACTTCCACATGACATAGACAAAACAGACTTTAACTACTCCATTGTTACTCCACGTGTATTAATAAGGGGGATTATGTTTATTTTTTGGCAGATACAACAACGGCATTTCGGTCTTTGGGCACGCTTAATATTCACCATAGCTTTCACTGCAACTGAAATTAAACTGGGTTGTGTACACACATTCTTCTGCGCGTATATGTCCCATCTTAGAATGGAATCTGCTTGGCTAAGGTCCACAACAAACGTCAAGTGTGGACTGACGTTTTACACACCTTTGAAAACGTTACAAAGAACGCTGAGGCAGGACGCTTCAACATGAGGCGCTTGGAGTAGAAGATGAACTCGTCGCGAGGCGTGTCCTTGTTGCGATGAACGTGTGGAGCCCTCGGAGCTGGGGGATGAGTCACCTGTGTAAGAGAACCCCTGCGGCGTGTCGACCGTGTGCTCGGAGTACGGCAGCAGGGAGAGCGCGAACTCGATGACGAGCCGCATGAGGCGCTTGGAGTAGAAGATGAACTCGTCGCGAGGCGTGTCCTTGTTGCGATGAACGTGTGGAGCCCTCGGAGCTGGGGGATGAGTCACCTGTGTAAGAGAACCCCTGCGGCGTGTCGACCGTGTGCTCGGAGTACGGCAGCAGGGAGAGCGCGAACTCGATGACGAGCCGCATGAGGCGCTTGGAGTAGAAGATGAACTCGTCGCGAGGCGTGTCCTTGTTGCGATGAACGTGTGGAGCCCTCGGAGCTGGGGGATGAGTCACCTGTGTAAGAGAACCCCTGCGGCGTGTCGACCGTGTGCTCGGAGTACGGCAGCAGGGAGAGCGCGAACTCGATGACGAGCCGCATGAGGCGCTTGGAGTAGAAGATGAACTCGTCGCGAGGCGTGTCCTTGTTGCGGATGAACGTGTGGAGCCCTCGGAGCTGGGGGATGAGTCACCTGTGTAAGAGAACCCCTGCGGCGTGTCGACCGTGTGCTCGGAGTACGGCAGCAGGGAGAGCGCGAACTCGATGACGAGCCGCATGAGGCGCTTGGAGTAGAAGATGAACTCGTCGCGAGGCGTGTCCTTGTTGCGATGAACGTGTGGAGCCCTCGGAGCTGGGGGATGAGTCACCTGTGTAAGAGAACCCCTGCGGCGTGTCGACCGTGTGCTCGGAGTACGGCAGCAGGGAGAGCGCGAACTCGATGACGAGCCGCATGAGGCGCTTGGAGTAGAAGATGAACTCGTCGCGAGGCGTGTCCTTGTTGCGATGAACGTGTGGAGCCCTCGGAGCTGGGGGATGAGTCACCTGTGTAAGAGAACCCCTGCGGCGTGTCGACCGTGTGCTCGGAGTACGGCAGCAGGGAGAGCGCGAACTCGATGACGAGCCGCATGAGGCGCTTGGAGTAGAAGATGAACTCGTCGCGAGGCGTGTCCTTGTTGCGATGAACGTGTGGAGCCCTCGGAGCTGGGGGATGAGTCACCTGTGTAAGAGAACCCCTGCGGCGTGTCGACCGTGTGCTCGGAGTACGGCAGCAGGGAGAGCGCGAACTCGATGACGAGCCGCATGAGGCGCTTGGAGTAGAAGATGAACTCGTCGCGAGGCGTGTCCTTGTTGCGATGAACGTGTGGAGCCCTCGGAGCTGGGGGATGAGTCACCTGTGTAAGAGAACCCCTGCGGCGTGTCGACCGTGTGCTCGGAGTACGGCAGCAGGGAGAGCGCGAACTCGATGACGAGCCGCATGAGGCGCTTGGAGTAGAAGATGAACTCGTCGCGAGGCGTGTCCTTGTTGCGATGAACGTGTGGAGCCCTCGGAGCTGGGGGATGAGTCACCTGTGTAAGAGAACCCCTGCGGCGTGTCGACCGTGTGCTCGGAGTACGGCAGCAGGGAGAGCGCGAACTCGATGACGAGCCGCATGAGGCGCTTGGAGTAGAAGATGAACTCGTCGCGAGGCGTGTCCTTGTTGCGATGAACGTGTGGAGCCCTCGGAGCTGGGGGATGAGTCACCTGTGTAAGAGAACCCCTGCGGCGTGTCGACCGTGTGCTCGGAGTACGGCAGCAGGGAGAGCGCGAACTCGATGACGAGCCGCATGAGGCGCTTGGAGTAGAAGATGAACTCGTCGCGAGGCGTGTCCTTGTTGCGATGAACGTGTGGAGCCCTCGGAGCTGGGGGATGAGTCACCTGTGTAAGAGAACCCCTGCGGCGTGTCGACCGTGTGCTCGGAGTACGGCAGCAGGGAGAGCGCGAACTCGATGACGAGCCGCATGAGGCGCTTGGAGTAGAAGATGAACTCGTCGCGAGGCGTGTCCTTGTTGCGATGAACGTGTGGAGCCCTCGGAGCTGGGGGATGAGTCACCTGTGTAAGAGAACCCCTGCGGCGTGTCGACCGTGTGCTCGGAGTACGGCAGCAGGGAGAGCGCGAACTCGATGACGAGCCGCATGAGGCGCTTGGAGTAGAAGATGAACTCGTCGCGAGGCGTGTCCTTGTTGCGATGAACGTGTGGAGCCCTCGGAGCTGGGGGATGAGTCACCTGTGTAAGAGAACCCCTGCGGCGTGTCGACCGTGTGCTCGGAGTACGGCAGCAGGGAGAGCGCGAACTCGATGACGAGCCGCATGAGGCGCTTGGAGTAGAAGATGAACTCGTCGCGAGGCGTGTCCTTGTTGCGATGAACGTGTGGAGCCCTCGGAGCTGGGGGATGAGTCACCTGTGTAAGAGAACCCCTGCGGCGTGTCGACCGTGTGCTCGGAGTACGGCAGCAGGGAGAGCGCGAACTCGATGACGAGCCGCATGAGGCGCTTGGAGTAGAAGATGAACTCGTCGCGAGGCGTGTCCTTGTTGCGATGAACGTGTGGAGCCCTCGGAGCTGGGGGATGAGTCACCTGTGTAAGAGAACCCCTGCGGCGTGTCGACCGTGTGCTCGGAGTACGGCAGCAGGGAGAGCGCGAACTCGATGACGAGCCGCATGAGGCGCTTGGAGTAGAAGATGAACTCGTCGCGAGGCGTGTCCTTGTTGCGATGAACGTGTGGAGCCCTCGGAGCTGGGGGATGAGTCACCTGTGTAAGAGAACCCCTGCGGCGTGTCGACCGTGTGCTCGGAGTACGGCAGCAGGGAGAGCGCGAACTCGATGACGAGCCGCATGAGGCGCTTGGAGTAGAAGATGAACTCGTCGCGAGGCGTGTCCTTGTTGCGATGAACGTGTGGAGCCCTCGGAGCTGGGGGATGAGTCACCTGTGTAAGAGAACCCCTGCGGCGTGTCGACCGTGTGCTCGGAGTACGGCAGCAGGGAGAGCGCGAACTCGATGACGAGCCGCATGAGGCGCTTGGAGTAGAAGATGAACTCGTCGCGAGGCGTGTCCTTGTTGCGATGAACGTGTGGAGCCCTCGGAGCTGGGGGATGAGTCACCTGTGTAAGAGAACCCCTGCGGCGTGTCGACCGTGTGCTCGGAGTACGGCAGCAGGGAGAGCGCGAACTCGATGACGAGCCGCATGAGGCGCTTGGAGTAGAAGATGAACTCGTCGCGAGGCGTGTCCTTGTTGCGATGAACGTGTGGAGCCCTCGGAGCTGGGGGATGAGTCACCTGTGTAAGAGAACCCCTGCGGCGTGTCGACCGTGTGCTCGGAGTACGGCAGCAGGGAGAGCGCGAACTCGATGACGAGCCGCATGAGGCGCTTGGAGTAGAAGATGAACTCGTCGCGAGGCGTGTCCTTGTTGCGATGAACGTGTGGAGCCCTCGGAGCTGGGGGATGAGTCACCTGTGTAAGAGAACCCCTGCGGCGTGTCGACCGTGTGCTCGGAGTACGGCAGCAGGGAGAGCGCGAACTCGATGACGAGCCGCATGAGGCGCTTGGAGTAGAAGATGAACTCGTCGCGAGGCGTGTCCTTGTTGCGATGAACGTGTGGAGCCCTCGGAGCTGGGGGATGAGTCACCTGTGTAAGAGAACCCCTGCGGCGTGTCGACCGTGTGCTCGGAGTACGGCAGCAGGGAGAGCGCGAACTCGATGACGAGCCGCATGAGGCGCTTGGAGTAGAAGATGAACTCGTCGCGAGGCGTGTCCTTGTTGCGATGAACGTGTGGAGCCCTCGGAGCTGGGGGATGAGTCACCTGTGTAAGAGAACCCCTGCGGCGTGTCGACCGTGTGCTCGGAGTACGGCAGCAGGGAGAGCGCGAACTCGATGACGAGCCGCATGAGGCGCTTGGAGTAGAAGATGAACTCGTCGCGAGGCGTGTCCTTGTTGCGATGAACGTGTGGAGCCCTCGGAGCTGGGGGATGAGTCACCTGTGTAAGAGAACCCCTGCGGCGTGTCGACCGTGTGCTCGGAGTACGGCAGCAGGGAGAGCGCGAACTCGATGACGAGCCGCATGAGGCGCTTGGAGTAGAAGATGAACTCGTCGCGAGGCGTGTCCTTGTTGCGATGAACGTGTGGAGCCCTCGGAGCTGGGGGATGAGTCACCTGTGTAAGAGAACCCCTGCGGCGTGTCGACCGTGTGCTCGGAGTACGGCAGCAGGGAGAGCGCGAACTCGATGACGAGCCGCATGAGGCGCTTGGAGTAGAAGATGAACTCGTCGCGAGGCGTGTCCTTGTTGCGATGAACGTGTGGAGCCCTCGGAGCTGGGGGATGAGTCACCTGTGTAAGAGAACCCCTGCGGCGTGTCGACCGTGTGCTCGGAGTACGGCAGCAGGGAGAGCGCGAACTCGATGACGAGCCGCATGAGGCGCTTGGAGTAGAAGATGAACTCGTCGCGAGGCGTGTCCTTGTTGCGATGAACGTGTGGAGCCCTCGGAGCTGGGGGATGAGTCACCTGTGTAAGAGAACCCCTGCGGCGTGTCGACCGTGTGCTCGGAGTACGGCAGCAGGGAGAGCGCGAACTCGATGACGAGCCGCATGAGGCGCTTGGAGTAGAAGATGAACTCGTCGCGAGGCGTGTCCTTGTTGCGATGAACGTGTGGAGCCCTCGGAGCTGGGGGATGAGTCACCTGTGTAAGAGAACCCCTGCGGCGTGTCGACCGTGTGCTCGGAGTACGGCAGCAGGGAGAGCGCGAACTCGATGACGAGCCGCATGAGGCGCTTGGAGTAGAAGATGAACTCGTCGCGAGGCGTGTCCTTGTTGCGATGAACGTGTGGAGCCCTCGGAGCTGGGGGATGAGTCACCTGTGTAAGAGAACCCCTGCGGCGTGTCGACCGTGTGCTCGGAGTACGGCAGCAGGGAGAGCGCGAACTCGATGACGAGCCGCATGAGGCGCTTGGAGTAGAAGATGAACTCGTCGCGAGGCGTGTCCTTGTTGCGATGAACGTGTGGAGCCCTCGGAGCTGGGGGATGAGTCACCTGTGTAAGAGAACCCCTGCGGCGTGTCGACCGTGTGCTCGGAGTACGGCAGCAGGGAGAGCGCGAACTCGATGACGAGCCGCATGAGGCGCTTGGAGTAGAAGATGAACTCGTCGCGAGGCGTGTCCTTGTTGCGATGAACGTGCGGAGCCCTCGGAGCTGGGGGATGAGTCACCTGTGTAAGAGAACCCCTGCGGCGTGTCGACCGTGTGCTCGGAGTACGGCAGCAGGGAGAGCGCGAACTCGATGACGAGCCGCATGAGGCGCTTGGAGTAGAAGATGAACTCGTCGCGAGGCGTGTCCTTGTTGCGGATGAACGTGTGGAGCCCTTGGACCTGGGGGATGAGTAAAGCTTTGTCTGATGAACCTCTTTGTATTCCCTAGTATTGGGGGATGAGTAAAGCTTTCTCTGATGAATTTCTTTGTATTCCCCACTGTTGGGGGATGAGACAAGCTTTGTCTGATGAATCTCTTTGTATTTCTCCCATTGTTGGGGGATAAGTCAATCTTTGTCTGATGAACCTCTTTGTATTCCCCACTGTTGGGGGATGAGTAACGCTTTGTCTGATGTATCAATCTCTTTATGTTCCCTACTATTAGGTCCGTGCCACAGACAACAACACTGGCGAAGTTTCTCACACAAATTCATTGAAATGTTGCCATATGTTAAGAAAACCATAAATTGTAACAAGCTCAAGTTTATTTTACACAGGACTATATTTGACATAGGACTATATTTGACATAGGACTTGATCTTGCTCGAGGTATTAGGATAATAGTCTGTGGCAACAGTCTGTGACATAGTTTATAATATATAAATCTCGTGTCACAATGTTTGTCCTCAATGGACTCATAAACCACTTAACCGATTATAATAAAATTCGCACACCACGTGCAGTTCGATCCAACTTGAGAGATAGGATAGTTTAAATCTCAATTCAACTATTTTTAAATCCCCAAGGGCAAAACAACGTTTGCCAGGTCAGCTAGTAGTTTATAATATCAGTTGTCTGGGGCTGTCAACCATGCTAACTGCTAGATCAACGATCGTTGCCTTTGCCCGTTTTAATTTGCGGATGGCGTGCAAATGGAGAGGTCTTAGTCCAGCAGTGGAAAGGTGAAGTGAAAAGGGCTGATGATGATGATGACATAAAGATAAAAGGGGGTTCGGCTCACTTGTGGTGTGTCCTTGAGCACAAACAACGAGTCTGGCACGGGTTGGCCGATGTGTGCGATGGCCAACTTTTCCCGCACCTTGAAACCGCGCTGCGAACAAAAACTCTTTTTAATCAGTGGTCATACTGTGCATACGAAGTATCGAAACTTTATAGCATTGAAGTATATTTGCAGTGTCAGTTATTGTACCGTGAAGTAGTGTTTTGGTTTGAAGATCACTGTACAGTTTGCGCCGACCTGGGGCCGTACCACCATCTCTTATAGCAGTAATACTGCAGTATTGTGCTACTTCTGAAGTATACAATTTGACCAAGATTCTTACCGTTCGTTAACTTCTGATTTTATCCCTAACCCTTCGTAAGCACGCAACAACTACGTAAGATCCCGAGTTTGCGAAAAATAAGCGAAGATCTGACAAAGTTTGCCAAATCGAGACGTGTAGAACTGCTTTAGCGGGTCGTCACTCATACAATTTCATAAGTGCGCTGGTCTATAACAAAATTAATAAAATACTACATATTTACCCTCTGACTTCCAGGAAATGTAAAGAAAAATTGACAAGTTGGCTTCTTACCCTCAATTACGATGAGACTGAAGAACTCATTAAATTTTAAAAATTCATCGATACTTATATGCTTAAACACGCACGACTGTAACACACCTACATTCTTATACACAACGTAATTAACTTTGTAACTTTATAATAACTAATTTTATTGCATTGTAACGAAATTTATTTTTTTGACTATTATTTATTTTCTTAAAATTATAATCGGGAAGTGGGCGTTAATAACTGCAACACAGTTTTATACTAATGTAGCTGTTTCTATGTGAGAATAAATAAATAAATAAAAATAAATTATTTGACACTTTCATACTATGTTTGTATGAATAAGAGATAAGTGGTAAGGCCCCTGATTACTGAGCAAAATGAGACCTAAGAATTTATGTCTTAGGATGATGAGAACATTGCAGTTTGTCATAATTATGACATTGCAATGCAAAATTACAGAACACACTGCATCTGACATGGGCATGCGTGACACTTAACATCGGGTGAAAGTCTTGCTCATATCATCATTCTAACTTATAAAAAAAAATCTTCCACTCAAATATCGTCCTATTCAAAAGTGTATATCGTATTTTACTGTAGCCGGTTAATTAAAAAAAAACAATGATTGATGTATTTGTGATGATTACGGGGTATATTTTTAGGGTTCCATACCAATTTGGTAAAAATGGAACCCTTATGGTGAGACTTTCTCCGTCCGTCCGTCCGTCCGTCCGTCTGTCACACTCGATTATTTCAGTAACTATTCAAGCTATCGACCTGAAATTTAGAATAGTTATAGATAATAGTGACGCGACGTCATAGCAATCGTAAAAATTTGAAAATTGTTTTTATTTTTATTTAAAAAGGGGGGAAAACCGGGTCGCCAAAATTTCAAAATGAGATAACAATATTGAGTGGGGTATCATATGAAAGGGCGTTACTTGTATATTCTAAAACCAATTTTTATTTATTTTTATGCCTGATAGTTTTTGATTTACTGGGCAAACTGTCGAAAAAAATACCGTTCCCCCCCCCTTATCTCCGAAGTTTACCATTCGAAAAATCTGAAATAAATATGATCAATAGAAGTTAACGTATATTTTACAGGAAAAATAAAATCAACCCTCTAACTATTATACTTTTTTTGCTAATAACAATAATCCGCCGAAAACAAAGTTAGGTTTGCGGTTTGCCAACAAAAGTACTTATATGTAAATTAAACTCGTAAAATCATGAACAAAAGTGATTCTTTTAATGTTTTACTTCTTTTATGGTATGGAACCCTCGGTGCGCGAGTCCGACTCGCACTTGGCCGGTTTTTTAATTATTACCGGGTGTATTTTTGATGATTACCGGGTCGGTGTATTTTTCATGATTACCGAGTGGGTGTATTTTGATGATTACCAGGTGTATTTTTTATTTCAAAAATTACCGGGTGTATTTAAATAGATTACTGAGTGTATTTATGATGTATTACTCACCAGCTTCAGCTGTTTATGCACGTGTTGCACTATGAGCGATATAGCGACCTTGTTCTCTCCCCCCCGCGGCACTATGATGTCGGCGTGCGCCATACTGGGAGCGATGTAGCTCTGGTACGCCGGCTTTACGTGCGTCATGTACTGTTTTAGTACGCCTTCTAAGTCCCTGCCGCGTTGGACGATGTCTCTGAAAAAAAGTACGACCATGTTAAGAACTTTCGTTTTGCCATATAAATTATTTTTTACTTTGAGGTACGAAAAATAGATCCCACCAAAAACATTCTGTAAAAAACTAGCCAAAGTCAAAATGGAGCTGCTTGTTTTTCTCTAAAAAGTACTGAAATCTAGACAAAGTCGTGCCAAGTCTAAGGTTCCTTACTGCGATTTCTTTATTATTATAGTTAATGTTGCGTGACTTGGCCGTTGAAGGGTACACAAGGGTTCAAACCAGGTGCTCCATGACACCATTGCACCAATCTGTCGCCAGAATTCATCGTCAATGAGTAGCGGTTCTTGGTCTTCAACGGCCAAGTCACACAACATTAACTATAATAATAAAGAAATCGCAGTAAGGAACCTTAGACTTGGCACGACTTTGTCTAGATTTCAGTACTTTTTAGAGAAAACAAGCAGCTCCATTTTGACTTTGGCTAGTTTTTTACAGAATGTTTTTGGTGGGATTTCACTTCTTTTTGTAGAAACTTCAAAATTTTTGTTTTAAAGTCGAGGATAAAGAAAATAACGGGCACGGCCGTACCATCTTTTTCTGTAATGGTAATAATAATCATAAAATTCCTAACCTATTCAAATCTTCGAATTGTTATAATAAGTAAGCTAATTAACCTTAGCAAACCTCAGTCCTCACGAAATAATAATAAGCGAAAAATTAACTAACGAAATGCAAAGTAAAATAATATAATTATAATCCCTCCTAATCCCTAGCAAAAATTTTCAAGTGCAGCAGAAGAATGTCGTAAACGACTGTATCGCGGCCGGTTGCCACTTCGCCATATACGGTTATCGGAAAAACAAACTTATGCGCGTTTTAAAATACAGTCAGCGCCATCTAGCGACGTGTCCGGGATCACTGCCACACTTAGTCCAACGCTATTTTGACCAAATTTTAAGCGAAATTAATATTTTAGTGTAATTTGTTTATTACTGTATAATTTAATAATTTGTGTATAGGTACTGTTCGAGTAGAATAAAGTTAATCGTTCGACTATTTCTTCTTGTAAACTTGTAAGTAATAAGTATAAAAGCCAGTCTAGTCTTATCCAGAGTTTTCCATTAATTTTATTTATATGCGTATTAAAAGCAGAAGGGGAGGCATTTGCCCAGCCGTGGGAAGCTATAGGCTAAATTAAATTACATTAGATGTGTCCCACTACGCTGGATTTTTGCAATGATAGTCGATTTTTCGATATTTTTATGTACCAATAGAAGAACCATATCTCCAATACAGCTGAGACCAGCTGAGGGTTCTTCATCAGATACTTCAGACCTGTCCGTTTTTCTAGATACATTAACTGCATAAATAACTTTGTAATCTCATATAATTTATATGGAATTACAAAGTTATTAATGCAGTGATCACCAGGTACTCCAGATCTTCGATTATCCTAGTTTTTATAGTTTTCCCTTTATGTGGCCATTAAACCCTAACTCTGTACCAAATTTCAGCTCTCTGAGTTTATGGGAAGTACTAGTTCTATTTTGATGATCATGAGTGAGTCAGTCAGTCAGTCAGTGTCGAAAATGCGAAACTTTGCTTTCGCATAACTTCGGAACTATATGACCTACAGACTTGAAATTTTGGGTTTTAAGTATGTGATTATAGCTTACTGGATAGCGAAAATTTCAGCGTTCTGGTCTTATCCGGAGGTTCTCAAATAGTAGCCCGAAAATGCGGCGAAATGGTTCCTGTAAAGATGGTACGGCAGTTTTGCTTCGCGCTTTGACTTTGGCGGGGGCACTGCCGTGCCCCCTGATGACGTTCTATCTCATCAGACATACCGATTATACAAAAAAAATCATAAGTAATGGTTGAGCCGTTTTGAGTTTTGTTACAAACACTGTATGGATGAAAATAATGATTTGAATTGTAAAAAGTCATGGAACAAAAGTGTAAGGTTTAATGATAATAAAATATACTGGTCGAGGTCATTGTGGCATCTTTTATTAACGACAAAAGTGAAAATTTGAATCATTACGCGAGGTGTCGGTATAGTAACAGTGCGAGGTGTAGGTTATCAACGGCATCGCAAATTCAGATTTATTTCGCATCACGCGCTTTAACAAGTTTTCCTTCAAAATAGAAGTTTAAGCTCGATAGTACGGAACCCGTCGAGTGCGAATCAGCTCGCACTTGGAAGGTTTGTTATTTAGGGATAGGGTTACCTCCTCAACCGCCTCGCTAGACGAATATCTGCGTCTGTGTCCACAAACACCTTCATATCGAGAAGCTTCAACACATCGGCGTTGTAGAAGGCGAGGATGCCCTCGAAGATTATCACGTTCGCGCCGTACATCGTTTTCTGGAACAACACGTCTTTAATCAAGTTAGTCCCCTTGTATGAATGATTAGAATCCTGTATCCTTTTCTATCCTACCGGCTGCGCCATATATTTCAATATTTCATTTGAAGGTTCAACTGACAATCAAGAATATTAAAGGGAACTGGACGGTTCTTTACGCCAAATTCAAATATTATGTAGTTTTTCGTATTTTGTGAGCTGATTAAGTATCAATTTTTAGAAATTAGTCCGAGTATCGAATTTGACGAGAGTAATCATTGATTTTCCAACTAATTTTCTTCCTAGACTGGGCACTTCCAAGGAAAGATTTTGTTATAAACATGTGAACATGAACAGCTGTCCAAATTCTGCAATGTTTTATTATCTTACAAATCACGGGAAGCCAAATCAAATTGGTCGAAGTTGTATTCGTTGCGCGTCGCTAGGTGGCGTTGTTTCTCGTATCTCAACACTTACGGTGCGGTTTTCCCTGCTGTGCGTGACGTAGTTGTAGATGGGAACCTCCACCTTCTTGCCCTCCTTCAGCCTCTGCAGCACCGATATGAGCAGCTCGATGTCGAACGCGTCCGGGTGGTCGAAGTTGTATTCGTTGCGCGTCGCTAGGTGGCGTTGTTTCTCGTATCTCAACACTTACGGTGCGGTTTTCCCTGCTGTGCGTGACGTAGTTGTAGATGGGAACCTCCACCTTCTTGCCCTCCTTCAGCCTCTGCAGCACCGATATGAGCAGCTCGATGTCGAACGCGTCCGGGTGGTCGAAGTTGTATTCGTTGCGCGTCGCTAGGTGGTGTTGTTTCTCGTTTAACACCTTTAATATATATAAAAAAAAAATTGAAAATCTAGGTCATCATCAAATCTCAGTGAGTCATTTGAACATGCTTTTACTTTTTATCTTAAAGTTTTACATACATGAACGTAAGTGGCGATGCTGGCAAAAATGTACTCACTTGGGAATAACAAATTTCATAATATTTGCGTGGAAGACACAATTTGTAGCGTGGCGCGGTACTAACTCGCGTTCGCGGTCTACGGTCGGCCAGGATGACCGATCAACGCCACTAACTACGCTGATTATTAAATAGAAAGAAGATAGCTCGGTCGGTGTCCAGCTTGAACCTTTACGGGTCAAGGGCCGTTCGTGTATCCGTCGCTCGTCGAGGCTGCAACTTCAGGGTCGTCGGGAATTAAATTAAACAAAGAGATTGACCAGAAAATCATTCACAATTATATTCAGAATTTAAATTGGGTTAGTAGTACATGCGTTTGGCTTACTGGCTAAAGTGCTAGGCGAATAGTCTAGAAGTCGAGGCCGAGTTATTCCCGTTCTTGACGATAATTGCGTGACGAAGTACTCTAATAAGAAGCGCTCGCGAAAAAAAGGGGTAGGTGAAAGTCCACAGAAAAAAGGGGTTTACGATACGGATTGTCCGGTGTCCCGAGGTGCGCGCGTCGTGAAGAATTGGTTTTGGGTGTCCGGCCGACCAGCAGGGGCGTACGGGGTACGCGCTGGCGTCTCACTGCTGTACCATCCGGAGCGGGGCTGATGGTCGTGCTCCCGACCACGTGTTCGACCGGGTGCGGCGTGCTCGTCCGCCCGAGGGCGTCACTTTTTTCGACAATCACTTCACTTCACCACACTGCTTCACTTATTGTTACTTTACATCAGCGGTAGGATTCCAGAGCTAAAACGAACGTTCGCCAAAGCGCCGACTATATAAAAAAATATGGCGATCACGCGGCGTGACCAGCCATGTTGAAAAAGATGTCGCTCGCGCCAGTCGCGATGCGCGAGCGAGGGGGGCTTAGATGCCCATTTTAAGGCAGTCGCGAAGCGACCAGCAAACTTGTGCTCACTCCAGGGGAAGTCTGGAGCCCTGATGCGGCTTCACATAGCGGCCTAGTGAGCCGTTTTAAATTGGAGGGACTGAACGCGTCCGAGAGGATCGGTTGTCCGAGAGCGACTGACTGACTGTTGGCTACGTCTCGTTAGTGACGTGCCTTTTTCCGATTTATTATCTAGTGACGTGCTTTGGGGTTTGAAGGTGGGCGTAGGCTACAGACGAGGCAACTGATTGTCAGCTTATAGGTTGGGGTTACTGAAGGGTTGATTGAGTAAGATGGTAGTGTATAACACTACAAATTCCATGCGTATTTCAGTATTTCAATGTATTTGAAGGAACTTAATATAATTTTTCTAACAATGTAAACATACAGCATGTTTGTAAATATTGAATTAGATTGAAAATACTATGATCAATCTATTATCCAGATTGTTTAACAAATTAAATTATGTAATACTATATTAATAAAATTAACGTTGTAGTTAGTATCGTTAACGTAAATTTTAAGTTTTTGTTTACAAACGCTATCATTTTATCTAACATCAACCACATGATATTTTATCAAATAATTGGATCCTAAGTGTATTTTTTATTACACGAGTATATACATATAATGACAATTTGTCTACATTAAAACTACTAACGATTATTGAAATTGATGTTCACAAGCCCATGTTTTCACAGGCTATTTAATACATTTTTCATGACCTGAATTTATAAAGACAATAACAATACTTAACACGTACTTATTTTCGGTCTCCATTAGCCAAATTCAAAACATAAAACATTCTTCTACAAAATCCTAACTTATACTTAGTCCATCAAAAAAATCATGAAATGAATTCACGGAAACAATAATTTTGCTGCCTCACATGACTTATTAAAAACTATCCACTAAAAATGTACTTAACTTTACTCTGACTTTTTATAATTAATTTTTAACTCTTTTTTGTGTCATGATTTTTTAATAGTCTAATACAGGCACTTATGCAGTAAATGAAATTATTACCTTATAGAAGGAGTCCATGCTTACTATAGTGACCCACGGTATGTTCAGAGATTCTATGATTTTCGCTGCGACTGTAGTTTTTCCCGATGCGCTTGCACCGCATATACCTAAGATAATCAAATATAGATTGAAACCTGCACTGCTAAGAAAGGATTTTTGAAAATTCGACCTCTAAGGGGGTAAAATGTAAAGTTTGTACAAAGTTATTTATAATTTACATTGGTCTCTAAATTACATGCTATGGGAGGTAAAACCAATTTCCTAAATCTGGGCAGCTACTAAGAATATCTAGATCTAGCGTAGTTCAGCACATAGTAAGTATAGTAACAACTGTTTTCTGTGAGACGCCATGCACTCAGCTTACCAATAACAAAAGGCTCGACCTCCTGTCCGCCGGTGCAGTTGTACCAGGGCGGTCTGCCCGCCGTGTATATGGTCCTTCTGTCCGCGTGCAGGATGCTCTCGGCTGTTGTGCGTTTGTTGGACTGTGACATGGAGGTTGTGCGGACGCGCCGAGCGCGGGGTGACTTCATGATGTTTGAACCTACGGATTAGTGATATGGCTCATTATGGGTCTCAAATTAAGGCCAAGAGACACTTAACTGTCGATGGAGAGAGAGCTGTTTGGATTGCGGAATATCTTTACATGATCAAATGATATGTCGCGAAATCGCTTGGGCATTTTTCTGTCAAAACTGTCCTTCTGTCTGCCTAGATATTTCTGTTACCTACACATCTCGTGTTTGCATCATACAAGACCAATGCTGTGCCCAAAAAGAGTTGGCCCATTATAGTATTGCACAGTATCTTTTTTTGGGTTGCTATTTTGTATGAATGTGTTAAGTGCCACTAAAATCGAGACTTCTCTTTCTTTGACGACCTCCGTGGTTGATTGGTAGAGCGTGCCGGTTTTCAAGGCGCCGCCATCTCTGATGTCCCGGGTTCGATCGGTTCGGGTCCCGGGCAATGTAGAAAAATAAGTTTTCTACATTGTCTCGGGTCTGGGGTTTGTTGTACCTTCGTTGTTTCTGATTTCCTTAACACAAGTGCATAAGCAACTTACTATGGGATCAGAGTAATGTATGTGATGTTGTCCACTATTTATTTATTTATTTCCTAGCATGATGTCATTTCAGAGGCGGGACAGGTGTTCCATAAACAAAATACCTGTGGACGGTGGTCGGTACGGCCTGACATTGGGCACTGTGGTAGGCGAGGCCGGGGCGCGCGTGTAGTCATCTTCATCCAGGAACACCTGCTCGCTCAGCTCCAGAGCCAGTTCTGTATCACTAGAAAAATTATATGCTGTTAAAGGAATTTATTTTTTTTCCTATTTGGATCATGCGATCAGTCCTAAAACTATGAGCAGATGTGAGCTAATTTTTTTTTGTCCTGTATATTTGTTCCCATTGGAATGCAATATATATTGTTCAGCTCTTCTATGATCTATCCAAATCTAAGATCTTTAAAGGAAAATAATTGAACTTGTGTAATGTGTCTGATTTCTTAGACTGAAAAAGCTGACAATTGAAGGAAACAAAGGGAAGTTTAGCTAAAAATTCTCCATAAGATCAACCAAGCAAAGCAAGGGCGGGTCAGTTACAAAATAGAATTCCAGAACTTTCAAACCTTTCGAGAGGCTTTTTTGATGTCTCAGCAGGAAATAAGTGGGCAAATTAAATTAGTATCTGGTAGCCAAGCAGATTATCAGTCAAATCTTTATTTATTTGGTGTAACCCTTCCCTAAGCCTGTAAGTTTGTACTCACTCCAGCTAGCAGTTATAGAAGCTGTAGTCATTTATGAGATCTTAAATAAAGTGTATATAATTTATGCTAACTGTTGCTCGCTCATGGCTCTGCCGCGTAAATTTCCGTTTTTCACTAATCCTGTGGGAATGATGTATATTTCTTTGATACAAAGTAGCCTTTGTGTTGATCCAGGTAATAAGCTACCTATGTTCCAAATTTCAGCCAAATCGGTTCAGTAATTGCGGTGTGAAAGAGCAACAAAGATCCATCCGCATGGATGGATGGATGCATCTATACTTACAAACTTTCGCATTTATAATATTAGTAGGATAGGATATATTATTGGATGAATAAACAAAGACATGAAATAAAATAAATCAGGACGAAAATACACCAATACATATAAGTATTTTCCCATGCATTTGTTAACACAGACATTCAAACATTTCTTGAAGGAACCAGCTAATACAATTAATGATAATTAAGGTCAGAGGAATTAAGAGGCATGACGTCGCCATTTATATAACAGTGTGATTTATTGTTCTGCTTTCTGGTGGCTCTAGGAAGTTTTTGTAACTTATTTTTGTTTCAAGGTCTATCAACCTGTCTCAAGTTATATACTTACTAGCTCAATCAAGCAACTAGTTTTAATAGAAAAATTTAGACCATTTTATCAAAAAATGAACACTCATGTTTACACTTACACTTTGAAAGAATAATGTAGTGGAGTGACGTTCATTTTTAAATAAGATGCTCTACATCTATATTTAATCATCATATAGTAAATATTTCTTTTGAGCACAGATTTTACTTTTGAGATTCATAATAATAATATACATATCCATGTCAAATTAGATTTTTCAAAAAACCTCCAAATTTTGACAAAATAAAAAGAAACCTTTGTATTCCGGGGTTACTACTTACTACAAAGTATCTCCATTCTAAATCCCAACCTAATTGGTTCAGTAGTTGCTGTGTGATTATAAAACATTTATACTTATATATAAAAACGTTTGGCTATTTTATTTGAGTAACCCACATACTGCCTTTCACATTTATATCATTAAATGATAAGCATTAAGAATATTTAAAAAGCATGTTTTAAATTTTATATCCAGTTAATGCCAAATTAAATTAATAGCAATTATGCAAATGTTATGGCCTATCTACAATCTACATAGTGGCAAAACATATGAAAAAACAAGGACTGCCCCTAATGTGTAAATGTGAATTCCAGTTTTTAAAAATTCATAGTTTACATTCGTATTTCACTGCTTGTATTATGTTAATATAAACTATTTTTATTCCAAATTTCATAACAATTTGTTCAGTAGTAGCTAGTAAAAGTTATAACACACAGACATTTATTATAGTAATAGGATGAATTGACGAAATATGTAAGTTCAAGATCAAGTGAGTTAATTATATTCAATGTCAATTTAAATAGAAAGTTACTTATCAAATATTGAAGGACACAGACTAATACCATCTTATCAGGCCTATTTGTGTATTCATAAATACGCACCCACAAACATAAATCTTGACATTACCTAAATATTGTTACTTTGTTTACTAATTCTCTGATAGTGATAGATTTTTGTACCAAAACAATTCAATAAAACTTGTAATGCTCATAAGTAAATATTTTTTTTTACAAAAATGTAAAACGAAAGGTTTTATAGTAAGTAACAAGCGAGCAGTAAGCTTTGGTGTAGTCACAACGAGAAGCTAAAACAAAAGTCATTCAGAAATTCTTACGGTTTGGCGAGGATAACAGAACCTATTTCCATATTCAGAATTATGAATAATTCTCATGAATCTGCAGTTCTTTAGAGGTTGAGTTGCGGAAATGTGTCCGTAGCACGTGCCCGGTACCACGTAGCGTAAACTAAGCTGCCAATGTACTAAATAAATGTCTAAAAATAAAACGCAATGTGTTGCATAGGTTATGCTTCGGGCTGAAATGTTCTGTTGCACATTACACGACTGTTACAGCTCACGTATTCACTTACGCGTTCGGATATACACCAAGTCCGGTCAACCACACGCAAAAACCTTCGGAGACCAAAAAAACTGTTGACGCAAGACAGCTGTGCAATCCAAACAAACAAAAATTAAGGTTATTTCCCACGCGATTTACCTATCCGAGCTTGCGGAGCTGCGGGTCTCGAACTTGTTCAGTTTCCCAGACATCGCTGGTCGTCAGAAAGTATTGGTTTTTTCTCAAAAACAACTGGAAAATGGCTTGGAAGTTCACGGCTAGCCACACGCAATATTTTTAAGATTTTTAATGATTTTGATTTTGACAATGTTGACAATAGTTGACACTTGACATTGACAACTATTGTCAATTCCTTTCGATGAATGGTGACAGTAACTTTTCGTTCGGAAAGCTATAAAGTCTGGCAATGTAGATTGTAATGAAATAAAATATTCTAAATAATGACATTTAAACGCAATTCTTCGTAGTACTCAATAGTCAATACGTTTGACGTTAAAGCAAATTGATCCCGGTAAAATCACATACGGAAAAAATTCTCAATATTATAAAGAAGTTGCGGTTTCAAAACGTAGCTACGTTCCGTTCTACAACATTTCACGCTATCAAATCAATATAGGACATATACAGGACTATAACCGAGTTCTCGTTCTTTGCATAGATTTATAAACGTCGTCGCTGGCTTTGTTATAATGTCGTCATAAGTCATTTAAGGGTTCTGTAGCTAGATCGAAAATCCTTTTGTGACTTATGCCTTGTGCGCCTTTATCCAGTCTCCACTCTCCGGAACGATTTTCGAGACCGTCCGAGTCCGGCTCCGGTCGAGTTGGCAGCTAATGTGGCGGCTAAATTCAAATATTTGTTTTTTTAATAAGTACCTATTAACCAATGACGAAATGCCGAACTGCACAACCGCTGCGGAGACTTGGAATTTAGAATATATTGGAAATAATGAAGAGACAAAATACGAAAAAATAAATTAAACATTTTTAGACGTGTTTAGAATCAAAACTAAGTACAATTACACATAAAAGTTGAAACCCACAATAAAAAAAATAAATGCAAAACATAAAATCTGTGGCAAAACAGAAGTAAATAAGTAATAAATGTATTTGGTTTTTGAAAATGAAAATTTTTATTTCTCACATAGGCCTAAATAAGTTGGTTATAGGTTATAAATAGGTTGGTTATAGGTTGATGTTTCTGAGCCTATAGCTCAGAAACATCAACCTATAACCAACCGCCAGGTTCGAAATGCAGGAGCCGAGAAGAACTAGCAGGGAACTCGGCATTTGCTCTTTTCAAAAATGATTTTGTTTTAGTTTTCTTATATTATTATACTATAAAAACTTATATTTTAAGATAGCTCGTGAGGAGATGGAAGCATATCCCCACCATATTCCAAGTCATTCATTCATCATACTTATAATTTTAAATCCATCATCATTAATTGAAATACTGTATTCGACACATTTATTTACTATTTTGATTTAACTACTTTCAGGTTCAGGTTCTGCTTCTATTAATTATTTTACAAGTTTTGTAGTTTTGAGAAAATGGTTTCGAAATTAAGCAGGTACGCAGTCGAAGTGTAAGAAAAACTCATTCATCGCTATAGTACCTAATCGTAAGAAAATTATGCCCGTCGATTGGCCGGAAAATAGTTAAATAGGCCAATCAGCGTGTAGAAATTGTTTACGAATACGATACCAATTAAGTAGTAGATAGCTACGTTTTTTCTACGCACTTTTACACCTTTTATTTATTTGCTTTTTATTTGTATAAACGTATACGTAAATGTTGGCAAAGACAGTAAGTACTAGAAGAACCAGCTAATCAACATAATTATTTTAATGACATTTAATTAGCTATGCTCGGCCAGGCGTCGCGCCGACCTGGGGTCGAAACTTTACAAGTCTGAAGTTGCAGCAATTAGCCAGAACTTTGCCAATTTGCATGTTATGGCCAAAGTTCTCAAGCTTCAAGTCTCAACAGCGGCCACCTCAACTCCCAAGAATTCTAAATTTGAATTGATTATAATTTTTTCTTTTCATTTTGATGCTTAGCATAGATTTTCCGTCTGCGCGTGGTCTGGCAGGTATTAAAATACTTTTTTAATATCCACGCTAATATTGTGCATAAATTGTCCTTCAGTCATGTTCAGTCACACAGCTAGTGTGAAATGATATGCTTACATTGTCAGTTCCAATAAACTTAAAACGTAGATATCTTATATTTGCCCTACTAGAGCTATATCAATGTTATGTCAAATTTCAATCTCTTAGTGACGTCACGCATAGCATCTTTTTTAATTTGTCAAAACTCGATTGTGGGCGGTAACATGGCGATAACGACTAACGACGCGCAACGCCATATTTGAGAAATTTTTGGCTTCAACATAAGTACGTCACATATTCTCGTCCTCTTAGCATAGCGTACTTCGTCATTGCGTGTAGATACCTCATGAAATATAACATTCATCAGTTTAGAAATACAATATATACCTAAATAAACTTCGCGATATTATGCCGTGAGATAATTTTTATAAGAAAAAAAAAAGTTGATAAGAACATTCGATAGCCTTGAAATACATTGTAAAAAAAGAAAAATTCAAGCGAATTTTCTACGTGACGGTTGGTTCGCCTTTGCCTGTAATTTGGTGTAAAATTTTAGGTTATTTTACGCAGCAACTTTGATTGGAACTGACATTGGGACGCTCCCCGAATGTTAAACAACCTCTTTGTTGTGGAAGTTTCTGGAAAATTGAGCCCGCGATTGAACGACTGTTTCATTGGGATCGACTCGAGGTTAATTTCAAAGTTTACGTTTATATTGTGACAATAAAACTTTCTCTGGAGACATTTGGCACCGAATACAAAATATTGTATAGGTTCTCATAATAGATATTTTTAGGGTTCAATACCAAAATGGTAAAAATGGTCACTCGGTTCCATTTTTACCATTTTGATATTGAATAATGGATAAGTCTAATTCATACATTAATCGTAGTAGGAATATAAAATAGATAAGAGATAAAAAATATAAAATAAATAATCCGAAGAGCTGGCAGCTACCTCGGACAAAGAATTAGCCCTGCTATTCAAAGGGGGAACGCTGCCAGTATCTTCGGAACCTTGCCTACAGGGACTTCCTTAAATAATATTTTTTAGTTTTTAAATTGTATACAATATACAAGTATTTAGTTTTATACGTAGTTTTTAATTTAGATATAGTTTAATTTTATGGCTACTTTTAATTTTTAATTTAATTTAATATAATATCCTTTTTAATTTTATATCAATAAGTAGGTAGATAAGTAAGGTAAAATGGCTGCAGATTCTTGCCTTCTTTTTTTTATACGTTTTTGATACACGGCGGTTGTCGGAGCTGTGTTTATGTATTTAATTTCGCTCTAATGCTCACGAGAGCTGCACCTTACCATTAATCCTTGTAAGTATTTTAGATTTTTTCTACTTTTCGTCAAGTTTTCCTTACAAATAATTCAATTCAAAAAAACTTTAAAAACCAGCTTTATTTGGAAATATTTTAGGTTCTTCATAGGTAGTAAAAAGGACAAAAATAAATTTAGTGTACCTTAACAAACTCGTGGTAGGGGTTTTCTGGAATATGTCGGGACAGGATTGCAGACAGACGAATATCCGCGGCGCGAGATGCGGACGTGGAAAAGCGGGAATCTGTGTGGCCACGAGCGCAGCGGACGACAACACAGACCTCAAGGAATAACTTTATATTATGGGCGACACACTACACAGCACTCGGACGATAGACAAGAAACGTCTCTGTCGGCATTTTTTTTTTACAGACAAAAATGCCTAACGAATACCCCTCTTTCGGGAGAAACGGCGGGGTTAAGTAGGGTTTGCACTTGTTAAAAACTGGTTTCTTGATAGACTCCAAGTTGGCAGGAAGGATTCTTTTTCGTATTCATCGCACATCCACTAAGTTTCTCTGCGTGACTGCATGCGTATGTATCTATTCTGTTGAGTAGTAAGAGAAACTTTTATTCTTGATTTTTGAAGATTTTCGTAGACTTTCCTCGTGATAGGATTTTCGTCACGGCATAAATCCATTTTCTTTCACCTAATGATCTCCGCGATACCGTCCAAAATAATCTTTGTTTCAATAATAAGGATCTCTATCCTATAGAGGTCAGTGTATTTACATAAACACTAAAAAATGTGTTTAATAAGTAGCTATTTTAGTAAGCATCGAATTTAGTAGCTTCCTATAAGTCATTCATTGCAATCGAAGAGGATTCGAGCCAGCTTGATTCGTCTTCGTTTCCAAACGGAGCTCCCGACCGGAAACGAGCGCCCGGACTTAGTTTATAACACTTTTAGAGTTCCGTACCTCGAATGAGAAAAACGGAACACTTATACAGCGTGTAGAAAAATTGCCCTAATTAGCCGAAAGCTTAAAGTAGGGAACGATGTATGGATGCATGAAAAAATATCACACGAAGTGTAGCTCATATCCTGAGGAAACTATAGAGAGTTCAAAAATGTACCATTAATTTTAAGTGACATCCCTAAAAATAGCTGGTTCAATATTATTATCAATGAACTGGGAATAATGAAAGTGTTATGAGGTTTGTAGATGTCGATGTCAGGGTTGCTAAATTTTATTTTTGCTAAATGATATAATAGTTTTTGTATTGGAATAATAAAATAATTGGGACTTCTTATCACGTTAATCCATTCTCTTTGTGTTGTCATGTTAGTTGTCTAATGTCTATGTTTTCAATCGTCATTAAATGATAATACCTACCTAATACTTTTTTTTGTTTTTTTAATTTTTTTTTTGTTTTAACTTTAAAATAATGATGATGATTGAAGGTGGTTTCAGTAAGTGAAATTATTCAGAGTTACTAAAAACAACATTTAACATAACTCGCAATGCCGATCTAAAGTGTTCTTCTGGTGATTTTCCTCGCTGTGGTGAGATGAAAAATTTTGTGTTATGTACGGGCGCAATTTTTTTTTGGATCTCGTGTCTTTGAATGCCTCGCTATGCTCAGAATTCTATTCTTTGAACCCCTCGCTGCGCTCAGGGTTCAACCCTAGAATCCTTCGCCGCTCAGCATTCAAATTTGACACTCGGCCCAAAATCCACTTTGCGCCCTTGCATAACAAATAACTATTTTATCCGTTACTTTAAAGTTCAAACCTGTGCAAAGATAAGTAGGTAACAGCTTCTGAATGAATCGGTAATGATGATCCTAATTTAGATGTAGGTATTGTTCCTAAGCATATCAAAATGTTTTTGAAATAACGTTTTTTATTAAAAAAAAGTAAAAATTCGGTTTGAAAAGCGGACATTTCCGTTCGGAGACTGAAATAGGTACAGGTGATATCGCAACAAAATAAACGATTTGAATTTCGATCGGGTCACAGCTGTTTGACGATCAATCAACCTTTGACAATCAATCAACCTCTCCTCCAACTCTGCTCGCATAATAATTCGATTTTCCACTCACCTCCTTCCCATAAAGCAGGAACTGAAATGAAGTGGAGGAGTGATCCTACAAAATTCACTCCAGCACGCACTATTATTCGGATCAGTGGTCCGTGAATACGGATTCTTATGTAAAACGTTTCTGAACGAATTGGCGCGAAAATTATACTATTAAATCCGGAATGGCAGCTATGGTCTGTGTAATGCTTTTATGTTTAATTTGTAGGCAAAGAACTACGGGTTCGGATCATTTTGCATTAAATTTTAATTAAGTAATGTTGTAGTTTGTACATTATTTAACAGCTGGGATTTTCCATTTACGCTGCATATTGAAACCACAGGTTGAAACATTTTCTGTTTAGATAAAGAACATCATTATCTTAAAATCATAAAAAGCAACTGTGTGTAAACGAAAATATCTATACCTACTCTAAAAATTAGGAAATGCATTGGATATGTCATATGAAACCGTATCAATATGCAAATACTATAAAATAGAAATCAAAAAAATGTAATGAAACAC
Organism: Coenonympha glycerion; assembly: GCA_963855885.1. NCBI lineage: Eukaryota > Metazoa > Arthropoda > Insecta > Lepidoptera > Nymphalidae > Coenonympha > Coenonympha glycerion. Next base: position 14,609,066 of record OY979636.1, on the reverse strand, counting down.
GGAAAGGCAAAATTAAATTCACTTGTTACTTTCCCTGTCTACGTTTCCAAATGACAATCGCATTTCCTTTGTCTATGGTAGCAGTGATAGCGTATTCGCAGCACGTGTTCCAATTTCGCGGGTGTCGATTTAAATTCGAATTTCGAACGCAATGTTTAATCAAAATGGGGTGTCGGAGAGCCCATTTTTTGCAAGGCCTGAGGTTGAGCTTTAAATTTTTTTAAATCTTCTAAACTGTGGCAAGTGTATAATTACACTGTTGTGTTGTGTGTAATTAATGTGGCAGTGTGCGTGTGTAGTGTTACACTTATTGGAGTATGGAGCTTTATTTAAATGGAAACTTCTTAAGCGCGTTGGGCATTTTTTGAGAGGGGATAATCCATTGAAGTCACGATACTTTTCTCGGTCTACGGTATGGTGCGGTGTTTCATGTGGGTAGTGTGCATATTGTACCATACAGAAAATATTCAAGAAGCGGATTATACTTAGCAAAACAAATTAATCTCTCCTGCTAATTATTATGGATTTCCCCAAAATAACGCAATCAATATTTCTCGGGCTTGTTTAAGCAGGCGTGACACTCAGTACAAATTACATGACTTAACTACCTACACTACTACTAAAATGCCGGCCCTATAAGCATTCATTTCTATGTGTGAGTAAATGTCATCGTAGCCCGTTAGGGCTGGCAAAACTCGACGTGTAAGTACGTGGCGAGGTTGCGACGACGCGACCGATGCACAGTGACAACTTGCAGCGCACTGTAAAACATTAGAATTGCGGTAAAAATGCAATACTTTGTTTAGTTATTTTATGAAAACTAATTATATTTCATTGTGTTTATCTATAATTTTATTAATTTCTAAGGATAAAATTAAAACAGAAATATATATTTATTTTCATAAGTAGGTACATAGCTTTTATCCGCGGCTTCACTGACCTGAATTTTGGAGTTCCACAAATTTCGTATGGACTATGGATTTTTAGGGATAAAAGGATAGTAATGTGTTAGTGAAAGTTAATATATCCTCAATCCAATTTGCAGCCAAATCGGTACAGTACGTACCTAGTTGCGGCATGAAAGAGTTACAAACACCCAAACCCACAAGCTTTCATATAATTCATATTCATTAAACAATAGGATATTATAATCGGATACCTATAAAAATCACTGCAAAAATAATTAATTACAGTTCCTTGCCCATATGATTTTTTTATTTGTCAAGCACAATCTGAGAAAACTTTATTAATCCTCCGGTTTTTTTCATAAATTTTACTAATAAAAAAATTGACATCTAAAAAGGTATGCTTTTATTTACAATCAGTAGCCCTATGATGATAAAGTTATGAATTTGTGGCAAACCTATTGAAATACAAGACAGCGCCCACGAGTACCACCCGACGCGTCGCGCTCGGCGCTCTGGGGTAATACATTGACGGGAGGGTGTGAATGTCCCTTCTTTACGTTAGTAATATTATATATTCGTTGGTTTAAGACAACCGATTGGCGCAGTAGATAGTGGACTTGCCTTCTGCGTTGGAGGTTACGGGTTCGATTTCCACAACTAACAGGGCAAACCTTGTATTTTGCCATTTAGAGGTATAAATGAAATATTGCTTACGACCGGACATTTACAGAATATTTCATAACAACCGGTCGAGCCGATTCGGAGGAGTTTGGTACCTAACAAACACTTTATCGCTTTCTTTGGATCTAGATTGCGATGTGTATAATATCCTGTTCTATTTATTTATTGATTTGAACATAATAGGGCAGAAGTTAATAAGCAGTATCCTGTTATGGGTACTTTACTTGTTCTTCGCCACAATAACTGGAGCGGTACAGTCTGTATACATCGTTACGGACATGTGGCGTTCCACAAGGAACATTTTTATGATCCCAACTTATCATAATATTGTGTACAATTCTTGTATGAACTCGTATGTAGTAGGTACCTTATTTGTTTTTGTAAGTTTTCCTCCTATGCACTACAAGTTAGTTACTTGACTGCGATCTCACCTGATGGTAAGTGATGATGCGGTCGAGGGTGTTATCTTTTTTTTTAAATAAATAAATATATAAATAGTGGACAACCACATGCATTGTTCCGATCCCTTAGTAAGTAGCTTATGCTTGTGTTAAGGTAATCAGAATCAACGAAGGTACAAAAACACCCAGATCCGAGACAATGTAGAAAACTTATTTTTCTACGTTGCCCGGACCCTCAGAGATGGCGGCGCCTTGAAAACCGGCACACTAACCACTCAACCACGGAGGTCGTCTTACTAACTTGGAAGAGGTATACGACCCCTAGCGGTTTTCACACAAAGTTTCTATGTATAAGCAACATTGAACAGTCGTTTGGGAGTAGTATTTTTCAGAAAGAACGATACAAAGTAAACTAATTTCAGATAAGTAATAAACACACTATGTTAAAGAATATGATTTTTTACTATTTTCTTACTCCTAATCTTATTGATTTACGCCCAAAGTTGCAATATTTGGGCATATTATATACATTTGAAGCCTTATATTAAACTATGATAGTTTTTAATATTTCAGGAATCTGTTATTACGAGATGCATGGTCCGATATGAGACAAGATATAGGAATTTATCGGAAACATCTCGAGAGTCTCCACGACCCTCCAGCGACGGGGAGGGCGGTAAGAGTGGTCGCTCCACCAGCCTCAGTAGAACCTCGCCCGACTGGCCCTCCGGTACTTAGCAACTTGTAGCAGTTAAAAACTACATGTACATAATAGTATACAAGTTACTAAGAACCTACTATATGAGGGAGTTTTGATAGTTTAGAGACAGCTGACAAATAAAACCTCTGAGGTAGCTATGATTAAAATTTCGTTTAACAAAAGTATTTTAGAACACTTTGGGTTTTTTATTATAATTGTTAATACTTATACTTCGTGAATAAATGACATTTTTGAAAAGAAAAAGTGCCTAGTTTCTTGCCAGTTTTTCTCGGTGCAAACCTGCTTTCCGAACCTGGCGATTGAGTTTTGACTTTTCATAAAATGAAAATGAAATTGAAAATAGAAATTTAAATAAATCATGAACATGAAGATCGAGATGTTTTATTATTTTCTTTAATACCCTAACACTACCCAATGTTTTAATAATACATCTTCTGATGTATTTTCCTTAACACAGTGCAACCTGAGACGATCAAGAACTATACAGAAGAGATTATGCACGGTTTCCATTGCCACTGGCTTCGGTGGAAATATCAGTCAACTAACGACAACTGATGTACAGACAGTTAGTAAATAATCAGTGGTCTGAATCCAATAATTTATCTGTATACGAAATTCCAGCCAAATCGGTTCAATAAGGTAAGTGAGGGGTAATTCGGTATGTCTGGTAATTTCGTTAGTTTTTGCTTCTGGCATAAAAATAAGCAATAAAGACATGTTATAAATAAATTAAACGTAAATTCTAAATCTTCATCATATTACCCTTTAAAAAATCGAGTATGAGAATTTTGGTGAAAAAGTTCAGACCAATACGACTCTTTAAAACCTAAGTTGGCCGCAAACCGTTGTAGTACACCTGCGTGCCTGTAATTACCGTAAACTTAAACATCATACTTTATAAGCTTACAGAAGGACAAAGGTAAGTCTATTTGAAGTAAGTTTTTATAGTGTAAATTTGTGTTTCTTTACAATTAATATAATATAAGACAGAGATAAATACAAGTACTAAATTCACTTAAAATTTCAATTAATCGACTCACGAAATAGCCGGCATCTTATTTTTCTTAGGTTGCGTATTTCGTATCACTACCGAATTAAGAATTTATGAGTTTCTTTTTTAAAGCTAGTGTATTAATTTATTAATCAAGATATTTTAAATATAAAATCAAAATCATAATTTGAAAGTAATGAACTTTCTTATGAGCTAAATTCGGTATATGATTTTTTCAATAAAACTCTTAAAATACGAGTTTGAATTAAACCTAAATTTGAATTTTTATGGTCAACTCGCATAGGTACTAGTAGCATGGTTTTATTTATAGTTCGTTTTGCTTCATTTATTTTCATATAATATCTTTATATTTAGGATATTTAATAGTTACTTTAAATGATTTTTGAATGATTTACAAACTTAAGTACAGGACTTTTTCCAAAACAAGTATCACGAAATAAGATGTTTTTATTTTAGCACTCACTTTTAATTTCGTGATAAGGAATTTAATTTCAATTTATTAGTTTTAGTGATGAAATATGTCTTAGGTTAATAAACATGAAGTTCTACATTTCAAGTTTCATTACAAACCTCACTTAGGTACTCAACTCAAAATTCTCTGTGTAATAAAAAAGTAACTGTTTCCATCAAATACCTGCAGGCATTACTTTGTAAAGGTTTGTGATTAGTAGGAAAAAATTAAAGTTATTTTGTTGTGTTTCAGCCACATGGAATATAATGAGATATACCGTACAAAAATCATCTATCTTAAATTAATTGAATCGAGATTAGAAGACTTCAAAGTTGCTGAAATTACTTACTATTAAAGTTGGTTTAGTTTTTCAAAATTTTTAGTTTATTTTTATAATAAAGGAAGTTATTTGAAACTAAAACTTTAACGCAAAAATTTCATGTTGAAATAATAGCAACAAAATTCTTTGTATCCATGTTAAATTAAAACTGAATGATTTCTGATTTAACATGGACTCCAATTCTTTTTTCAAGAAATTGGTATTTGAATTTTGGAGATTCCAATTATATAAGAGATATTTGAGTAATCTCTACAGTTTATAATTAGGTATTAACAATGAACAGTTGTTTACTTTTAAGGGTTATTTTTTACGATTTTTTTATTTTGAAATCTACTGAACCGATTTTGATATTTTTTTCACTAATGGAGAGCTACATTATCCTGAATGGATATTGGCTACTTTTTATCTCGAAAAAATCTATTGTTCCTAAGGTATGCCAGCGATATCGTGGAAAACAGTTACGATTAGGGAACAGTTTGTACTTAAAGCTGAATTTGAGCTTAATGTAACATGTTTTTCCTTTAGAAATCGAATATCTTTATTGCTATATTAATGTATTAAGCTCCTGTTATATTTTTATTTAAAATGTTTTAATATAATATCATAAAATTATTGTACAAAAGTTTATCCCGAAATAAAAACCCTGAATTCACGAATTAAAAAGCTGAGCCAAATTTTATCACGAAATAAGAAGGAAAAAAGAGGTTTACCAATTAATTATTTAAAAAGAAAATTCTAACTAAAATCACTTAATTCATGCACGTATTAGCTGGCAAAAGACCATTGTTCTTTAAAAAAAAACTTTCAAACAGAAATCAGGTTTAGTTTTTTTTATATTAATTTTTGAAGTCGTCGTAGCCTTAGTATACCGAATTACACCTCACTTACCTTAGTTGTTGCGTGAAGAAGTAACAAAAATACACACATGATTCAAACATTCGCGTTGTCAGACAAGTCCCATATGTGAGGTTCAATGTAAATGATAATATCCGCCATTTTTAGCACGATTTTGTCCTCAAGCATGATGACAATCTCGCATTAACTGTGCTAAAGGGTTACCCAAGCTAGTGGGGGTCAGTGTAAGCTGGCGATTCGCACAAAAGACTGAAACAATGGCGCACGAAGTAAAGGAGTTAGGATGGCCAGCGAGCCTCTTTAAAAATGTACGGCGCTCGCACTCGTTGTTAGCAAGTTAAGCGATATAATCATGCATCTAAAGCGAGAATTTCAGATTATATTTTTTGAGTTCCGATACAAAATAAGGAGTGTTTAAATGTGAACTTATGCGCTGCTTTTAAATACCATAACCTAACTTTATTAGCCTATAGCGTAATATTCTCTCTTCTAAATTTAAAATCTACTTAGTTATTGTTGATTTCATGAAGATTTAATTAATTTATCGTTGACTACGAGCTATGTGCACCCCCGGGCATTTCCGCGGCAGTTTCGTGATAAGTTGAGCTATGTCGGTGACTATGGGATTCGTCTGCGGATCTCTTCATTTCTTAGAAGTGGCCTTAGTCCACAGCTGGACGAAGGCCTCTTATTGACATCCGCTTCTGCTTTTAGGTGCTGTAGCCACTGTCTTCCCGCTACACTAACGATGTCATCTTACCGTCCTACACTTGTTCGGTTCTGCTTCTTATGAAGGCCGAGGCTACAATTCCATACCTTGCTCCAACGTCCTTCTTCTCACCGACCCACGTGACCCGCCCAATTACACTGGTACCCCTCTTTTAGAAATTTCAGTAAGGCTTGCTTTCTTCCTGATCTGTATTCCCTTCTTCCTTCCTGACCCGATTGACAGGCCTAGCGTTGCTCTTGTCATCGCGTGCTGTGAATTGTAGATGAAAATAATTTTAATAAACATTAGGTAAGACATTAGGTAATAACTTACTTAGGTTGAATCCCTTGAGTGAAATTAGGTCATATTATGCCACAATTAGCTCATCCTATTGTTAATTGCGAGGCGGGAGGAGTGTGGGAGGCTGGGAGGGCTCGTGTGAGCAGCACATTAGCGCTAATCAATCAAACGGCAAGTGCTGCTGAGTGCCGAGCGCGATACGAACGACCTCCTATTGGCTTATTTGTGTTTCTAAAGACTTAACACTCATAATAAGGTCGTAGACAGATTTTATTTTCGTCCTCCTCAGTCTTACGAATGCATTGGTAGGTGCGATAGGCAGCATTGCGGGAGAACATGACAGAGAAACGAAGTTTTACCTAATTATCAAAAAAACTAAGGCTAAGGATTCAAAAACAAAATTCTAAGCATTTTTGGTAGGTGGACTTATTACTACCGACACAAATTAGAACCAACAAAATACATGTGCATCCATTGTAGTTTCCGATAAAAATAAAAAAGGAGATTTCGGCAACAAAACATAGTAACGAGAAAATGCTTCTGAGCGAATTTAGATGGAAGACTCGAAATACAATATGACGTTGAAAATAATTATTGTTTTGAAGGTAAGTATTCTTCACTAAAAATCTCTTAAATAACCGTTTATCCCTTTAACAATTGCAAGGGAATACCTATTTATGAGATAGTAGATACCAACCTACAAAGAAAGCTAACACGTCTGTCGTTTATAATATTCAGTATTCGGTGGGAAATTCAAATAATTAATTTCGTAATATATAATTAATACTCGTTTTAGAATGACATTTCCCATCGCTTCATTGATTCATTCCCATACATTTTTGTTATGGCTTCTGCTTAGCTCCTTATAAAAATAATATCATCTTTGGCCTTGGCACATCTATTTTATTAAAATCTTTGCTAAAAATTCACCATTCAAGATAAGATTAGTCTGAGTATTGAGCCACACACAAAATAATTCTCGCTACTGTTAATTAAAATAATTCTATCATAATACTAACTTTCTAAACTGGACACTTTCAAAAAACGAATGATGATAATAGGTAACTCTTAATCTTATAAATTACTATAGTTAAAGCTAGCTATGCTGTATAGAACGGTAATAAGTACACAAGTAGGTACATACTTATTATTTCTCACTTACGTTGTTATGAAAATGATCGATAATCAATCATGTACCTACACGTAACACCTGCGGATGAGAGAAGTGTGATTAATTTTGTACGAAAGGTATGCACGCCTTCATATTATGATTTTGCGATAATAATATATTAATAGGCCATTACACAGCCATTAATGTTATTAAATTACTACACGAAAGACTGTCCGAGGAAGAAATCCATTTCAAAATAAAAAAAAACGTAGTATTCATTATGCCATAAGTAACGCAAAACGCCTAAAAAAGTAATAAGCTTCATCGCAAATGTAAGATGTTGCTATAAACATTTCTGCAGGCGCAAAAAATCAAGAAGGCACAACTGACAACACAAAATGAATCCCAACAAATGATAGCAGACCAGCGGTCCGGTAATATACCGGGACGAGTTAACGAGCGGGAAACAGCCGGGATTGTGTTAAGGATCTACCGTTAGGAGTTGTTATTGCTCGAGGGCGGGCCAATTATTGTAAGCGGGTAATGGCAGCAAAAATAAAGGAATTGTATGATATCGCGTATGGTAGCGTGTAATCACTATAACAATAAGTATACTGCCCGATGGTTTAGTGGTGAGCTGGAGCATGATCGACTGCAGATTCGATTCTCGGTTCGGGTTAATATGATTTCTCTATCCGGAAATTCTTAGTGGGTAGCTGGTACTAGCCCCAAATTTGGGAATTTGTAGTGTTCCATCCTCGTGCCTAGGAGAGTGCGCTAAGCCGTGGGTCCTGCGCTTGATCTCTCTCTGGTCGAAAGAGTTTCCCGCTTTTCTGTTGAAATTTTTCCTGAATTTTATTTGCTATAAACCTCACGGAGCCCGAGACCTTTCCAACGAATGCAAAACCGTGGAAATCGGTTCGTGCGTTCTGGAGTTATAGCGTCAGGAAGGAAAACCCGACTTATTTTTATATAGTAGAAGATACATATTACTTACGCACACATAATAGGGTATTTGACTCCAATTTTTTTATTACTTTATTATAAAGTAGAATTAAAATAATGACGTGCACTGAAAGAACTAATTAAATCGATCAAATAACAAAAAAGTTATAAGCATTTAAAGATTTGTGATTAGACAGAGATAGCAACATGACATTGTGACGTCACACCTTACCAATGCCATAGTAGCTTCGTGCGGCTTCATACAAATTTTCGTTTTGCGAGAAAGGGATAGAAGATCCCCCCACTCCAAAGTTTAAACGCCTGTAACTTTGTAAATCTTCGTTGGATTTTAATATTTCTTTCACTGCACGTTATTATTTTTATCCTAGTTTATAGTAAAGTAATATTTTTTATCAAATTCAAAAGTAGTGTAAGACCCCATTATGTTATGTTTGTAATGTAGGTTAAGTTTAATTATAAGATATTTTAATGCAGAAATTAAAATAATTCTCGTTGCTCCGTCTAATGGGCAAATCAAACCACGCATTACGCGATTAAACGTAATTGCACACGTAATTATTATAGTTTATGAGTCGACATTAAAGCAAACTGTGCCAGTGAGGCGACTAATTCCCAGTAAAATAAGACTAATGTTCCTTACTCCCTACATATATAAGAGGCTCTATGAATTGAAACTTCGTTGGTTTTGGAAGCCTTTACTTAAAATAATAAAAAAGCTCTATAAATAATAAAAATATTTTACTCGTAGTTTTCCAAAAAAAAAAATATTCATAAACATGAAATATATTTTTTCAAGTTTTTTTTTATTTGACAAACAATTTCCAGTACTTACCTACTTACTTTTCGCATAGGTATGGCAATTGTAGATACTTAATTAAAAGTATTTAATATTAATTATTTTGTCCAACGTAAACTCATGTTTTAGTTCAGAATTTACGCAAAAAATATCAAATGCCACACCTTCCGAAAACTGGTCTAACATTCGATGTTATATCACAAATACTTTCACTAAAATCACGCTGCAAAAGTTCGTAAAATCTTATGTTGATAAAATTCTTGCCCACATTTTTATACCACGTCCGTCGCTGTTTGTTTCCCTAACATGGCTCACGTAAATTATGTTTATAGCAATTGAATGTTACTTTGGCCAAAGACTACAACTAAATCATCTCACTCCCAAAAGAAAAGCTCAAAAGCTCATTCTAATGAGAAAAATCTGTAATGGCGGGGAAAATTCACAAGACGTTAGAGCGCGTTTCCATTGAGCGTAACCCACGACTCTTAAGTTCAGTCTGTAAGTTGTAATAAACAGCCCGCCCTCATATTTATTTGATCAAGTCTTGCGGCCATGGAAGGGTCCGTGGAAACACACGGGGATGTGTTTCGGTCGGGACTGCTGCTTTTATAGTTATTACAATAACTAGACTATGCGTGAAGGTATTTTTGACTAAGTGTGTTAATTTTTTTGTATTGTATTTCTTTGAATGCAAAGTTTGTAACGTCTGGAATTTGTTGCTAAGTTGGAAAATTAAACTACAGTATAAAGAATACTTTTGTTTTAAATTACTTTGAACATGAATTTCTAAATTTCATGAATGTTTCTGATTGTGGCGGAGTTGTTAGTCCGGGTAAGTTTGGAAAAGACTCTATGCGAAATCTCCGTTACAACATGGCGTCATTCGTCGCAGTGTCCCCGCACACGGAGCACAACAATAAAACGTCGCTACATTTCCTGAATTTTCATAAATTAATTACCTAAATATACTCGCCACACACGGTACGCCGGTAGTTGCAACGCTGCCGCTCGTCGCTGCTCACTTCTTGTGGCTTGGCCACCTTCTTCGTCAGATAGCGGGCATGGAATAAAAAAAGTGGCCGCCACCGACCACAAGTGGCTGTCACTGTTCAACTACCCTTGTTGCCGCTTCTTGCTTCTACTGGTAGTGTTTGTGGTTGTGGCGTGAGGCCCGTGAGCGGCGACGCAGATTGTGAAATTGAGACGTGGCAATGGGCGCGGGGCGCATCGCTCTTAGCACTGATGGATGTTGGATACACATGTAATTTTAATTCCAAAAAATGTATCAGAACCACAGTTGTCTTCGATAAGTCACATGAAAAATCGATCCAATATGTTATTCCCATACACTTGTTACTATCCCGTTCCATTTGGTTATACAATTTTATAGGTTTCTGTGACAGTCGTAGACAAGCCATATTATGGTTGTGGCTACGTCATGGCTTTTCATTGCATCGAATCGTTTGAAAATGAATTGCTCGCCCGTATGCGCTCGGTAATTTGGTGGCATCTACCCCAAAGGTATGGCGGAGGGACTGGAAGTGTACCTTGTTATTTCGGCGACGGAACGCTCCGATGGTCACGATGAAATCGCCTTTTTATTCCTTTTGATGGTTCATACATTCAGGAGGAACGTTACGACTCTGAGGAAATTACGTCTACGCTTTACCCGTGGCGACTGTATAAAGAGGTTTTACATAGTTTTCGTGATGACCGAAATTGGCTTTTTAGCGTGTCATCGCGTTTTTTGGAACTGAAGGCTGATTTCCTTGTCCTTTTTTTTATTGCCTTGGCATCAGCATTCAGCGGCCGCCTCATTGAGAAATCACTTAAAGTGGACTAGCACGAATAAGACTCATTATTTTTTTGATCTGTTTATATACATCGGGACAGGATTCTGTATCAGAGAAAAAAAGTTGGGAAATCCACGTGAAAAAACAAGGCAACAGCGAATTTGAAAATACTTAGGTGTTGTACAAGAAATGGTTTGATTTCACCTAATTCATTAATCGTGATTGTAATTGGCGATTACATATTATTGCAATCACGATTAATATCCGTCTCTACTTAGGTGTAGAAATTTCATTGGATGGTTACAACTTACAATCGTAATTGTAATCATGATACCATTTTACCCCTCTCTGCTTATGGGAAGGCAGCCCATCAAAACTTCATAAAACAACTCTTCTAACAAATGAGGGTATGTGACGTCATTCGCGGTCGGGGATCGTCTGCCATTACCCGGGTAACGGTGATGCTTGAAACGTCCCGAATTAACAAAGGGTAAAATTAGCGCGTCCCATTTGACGTGAGTCTTCTTCAACATTATTAAGCTTTATTTCAGCTTTGATTGTAATTTGTTTTATTTACAAAAATACGTTCAGATGTGGGGTTATTCACCTATAATAAACTCACGCCGTATTTAGCGGAACATAAAAAAAGGTCCATAATTAAAAAAATATGGTTTTATTTTAAAATCTACTTACTACACTTCTTTTGTTATTTAAAGTTTCATTTGTTTTTACTTAAAATGAGATCACATTAAGAACAGATTTTGCGAGTAAAGGCTATTTGTGAAAAATGGTACATTTTTGAACTTTTCATGTAACCTGGAAAAGTGAAATTTAATATTAAAATTACAACTAATTAAATTAGAAAAATGGTGATTAATATCGCGTATTTCCTCCACATGCTCTTATTAAAGTTTCTACCCGTTTAGGCATACTGAGAATGATGTTATCGATGGTCTCCTGGGAAAGTCTCCGCCATTCCTCAACTACGGCGATTCGCAGTTCTTCCACGTTGGCAGGAGCTGGAATTCTGGACTTAACTGTTCTTTTCAGCAAGTCCCAAACGTGCTCTATTGGGTTCATATCCGGTGATCTCGCCGGCCACTCCATAACAGTGATATTCATATCATTAAGATAAGCTTGAGTTACCCGAGCGGTATGCGGCACAGCATTATCCTGCATAAAAACAAAATCGTCACGAATATATGGGGCAAACGGTACGACATTTTCTTCTAAAACTTCTCTGATATAGCGGTCTGCAGTCAGACTCCCTCTGTCAATCACTACCAAGTCTGTGCGAGCTCCCAAACAAATGCCCGCCCAAACCATTATTGATCCACCACCGTATGCAACTGTAGTTTCAAAATTTGTCTGAATGTATCGTTCTCCTTTGCCTGTATATTCTTTGCCTGCCGTCAATTTGATTTAAGAGAATTCTGCACTCATCACTAAACAATACCTTACTTCATTGGTCCGCGTTCAAAAGTCGATGTTCCTGAGCAAAAGTTAACCTGTTTCTACGATGATTTACCTCGAGCCTTGGAGCCTTGGCGGGCACAAATGAACCCAAACCAGCTTCTTCGAGCCTTCTTCGTACCGTACGCTCACTTACGGTTACACCCCGCACTGCTTCTAACTCATGTCGGGCTTGGACGGCCGTCAAACGGGGGTTCCTACGTACACGAAGCCGAATGAAACGATCATCCCTACTCGAAGTGCGTCTTTTTCTGCCTTGTCCTGCTCTTCTCACATAAGTACCGGTCTCCCTGAACCGTTGGATACTGCGATGGATCGTTGAAACTGGTCGACGAAGATCTCGGGATATCACTCTGTAGGTTTGACCATTTCTTCGCATTTCGAGTGCCCTGGCAATCTCCGTTGGGGCTAAGTCAGGCATAATTCAGTCATCAACTCCAGAAAGATACGCGATTAAAAAAAACTAACAAAATTTCAATGAAATTTTAAACAGTATTTCAATGAAATTTTAAATCAAATTCAGAAGGAAGAAATACTCGAAGTTCGCTCCAGATAAAGTGTATTTGAATAAAATTAAAACAATTGCATAAAATGTGATTTTCAGTTGTTTTCTTAATTTGAAAATATTTCTTTTTAAATTGAATAACGTATAAACCAGCCAGCAACTTTATATGATACTGATATCAAACCTTTTTTTTTATGTTCCGCTAAATATGCCGGCGAGTGTATAATCTTTCTCTTTTCTTCCTCCAATATATACAATTCTCGTGTTAATTTTTGTTACGAAACTCCTCCGAAACGGCTCTATCGATTTTTATCATTATGTGTTTACTCGGTAGGTCTGAGAGTTGGTTGCAAGCAATTATGATATAGCAAAACAACGTTTGTCGGGTCAGACGCACGTTTCTTCTCAACACCGGGACATTCTCAGGAGATTCTTGGAGACTTGGAGACTTGGAGACTTCACAATGCGAAATTGTAGAGTGACTTTCGTGCCATACAGATTTTTTTCAAGTACAGCGGCAATATTATGGCAAAACAAATCACTGTCCTGCTAAAGTCCGGAGTTGTACCTAATTGTTATCAGCAGAACAGTGTTTTCCACGCTGTAGCAATTATCTAGTGAGGAAGTCCTCCGGGACGGAGGGCAGAAGGCGGGGGCGGGCGGGTAATCCGTGCTAATCCGCCCGCCCATAGACGAACCGATATAAATCACAAGAGTGTTAGCGCCGATAACGTCCCGTAGGAGTACTTATTAGGGCTGCCGAAAACACGGAGCAGTTTTTAGCTATACCAATCTCATACCATTATGCAACATGTACTATGTTTGTATGAACATTTTAAAACAGTACATTACTGCTATAAGAGATGGTGGTATGGCCCATGTACCAAAGCATTAAGCAAAGAGCTTTATGTAAATATAATTATGAAGATGCCATGCTAAAATCAAATCAAACATTATTTTTGCATATAACATATGTGTTAGGTATAAAGATTACGTAGAAGTCAGAGTTGCAACATGTTTACTCTTAATTACCAATTTACTATCTCGTTTACCAATTTATCTACCAGTAGCTTACAAATTACGAAAAACCATATAAAAATAAAAAATAATTTGGCGGGCAGACACTTTGGTGACCTTAATTTTATCTCAAGTGATTCAAAGATTCAAAGATTCTGTAGTAGTTATGCGTTGATAGGTCAGTCAGTCAGAGTCCGTTTGAGTGATCTGAGGTCAGAGTTATACCAACCTTTTTCTATTATTATTATTTCTAATATTAATATATACCGACTAATCACTGATCAGTGCCTGCTTTCCTTAAGTTTACAAAATGATACTTATAAATTATATTAAAGTCAGCAGCTGATAGCTGGCAACCCTTAGGACAGTGAGGAAAACCTTTTGGAAAAAAGCGGAACAATCGTTGGCGCTAATGACGTATTAGTGCGGTTTCCACCGAGGTGTGTTCGCGCCATCCTCCACTGACTCGAGTGATAAACGAGTCTCTTGGTCTTAAGAACAAGCCTTAGATAACAAGCTTAGTTTTACGCACGGAATGTAATTTCTTAATGGGTTTTTACTAGACTTATACAGCTGGCATGGAACATTATGATCTTCCAAATCGCTTGTTCGTTCTGTAATAGCTTAAATACGACCTTGTGCTAGAAAGTCCGAACCAGAATGAATTTTGCTGTAAAGTGGCACCTATGAGGTAATATCTGGGGACACGGTAGTGTCCCCGCCAAGACGAGCCAAGCGAAGCGCGAGGGCACTACCTATCTTTTCTCGAAGTGTTTCGCCGTATTTTTAAACCCTTATAACTTGGGCCTGAATTATTTCAGATAATCAAAATTCTCGGAAAATGATGTCGCCAGTGAACTTATTAAACCTATAAAGTTTCAATTTTATAGGTCTTATACTTTAGATTTTATTGACGTCTAAAAAACACAAATTTCGTCACTGACTGACTGACTGACTGACTGACTGACTCACTGATGATCATCAAAATTCCTAGGTACTTCCTGAAGACCTAGAAAGCTGAAATTTGGTATATAAGCTAGTATTAGCACACAACCAACAAAAAAATTCCAAAAGTTGGAAATTTAACCCCCCAACCCCTTAAAATAGGGGATGGAAGTTTGTATGAAATTACCGCAAATATTGATGCTAGAGGTCTCAAAATTGATATAGGGACCCTTTGTAATAAACAATTAAATACGTGTTTCAGGATTTTTAGTTAATCACCCCACATCCATAAAATTAGGGGGTTGGAAGTTCGTATGGGGTTTCCCATAAGTATATAGGTATAATAAAAACTTAATTTCTGAAATTTGGTATATAAGCTAGTATTAGCACACAACCAACAAAAAAATTCCAAAAGTTGGAAATTTAACCCCCCAACCCCTTAAAATAGGGGATGGAAGTTTGTATGAAATTACCGCAAATATTGATGCTAGAGGTCTCAAAATTGATATAGGGACTCTTTGTAATAAACAATTAAATACGTGTTTCAGGATTTTTAGTTAATCACCCCACATCCATAAAATTAGGGGGTTGGAAGTTCGTATGGGGTTTCCCATAAGTATATAGGTATAATAAAAACTTAATTTCTGAAATTTGGTATATAAGCTAGTATTAGCACACAACCAACAAAAAAATTCCAAAAGTTGGAAATTTAACCCCCAACCCCTTAAAATAGGGGATGGAAGTTTGTATGAAATTACCGCAAATATTGATGCTAGAGGTCTCAAAATTGATATAGGGACTCTTTGTAATAAACAATTAAATACGTGTTTCAAAATTTTTAGTTAATCACCCCACATCCATAATATTAGGGGGTTGGAAGTTCGTATGGGGTTTCCCATAAGTATATAGGTATAATAAAAACTTAATTTCTGAAATTTGGTATATAAGCTAGTATTAGCACACAACCAACAAAAAAATTCCAAAAGTTGGAAATTTAACCCCCCAACCCCTTAAAATAGGGGCTGGAAGTTTGTATGAAATTACCGCAAATATTGATGCTAGAGGTCTCAAAATTGATATAGGGACTCTTTGTAATAAACTACAAATAAGGAAAAAAATAAACTAGGTGAACCAAGGAGGGTTCCCTCATTTAAATGATAGAGGGGGGATACTTGATTCGGACAAATATCCACCTTGCAATGATATTCAAGAAATACACCAAAGAAAAGGAAATTAACCAAATAAAAAATATAGTCGTAAACAACTTACAAAAAGAAGTGAAATCCCAGCAAAAACATTTTCATGTAAAATGTTGCCAAGACGAGAACATGTGGCTCACACTATCAAAAATTTATCAGATCTCATGTAGAGCAAGACTTTTAACTCTACACGCCCTAACTCTATACATCCTAACTTTATAAACTCTACACTTTAGTCAAAATATATTATGTCTTGGCTGTTTCGTTACTGTCACATGGGTGTAAAGTAAAAATATTATTCACTGACTTTGTACTTTTCTGATATACAATACCTAGTTTCTGTAGTAACGATTATTTATTAGATAGGTATTGAGTCTCCTCAGAAACTGCACTTAGGTTTTACTAACTGCATTGATTTCAAATACTTCATCACACTTTGCAAGTGTGTTCCTTTGCTTTAGAGGATATTTTTAATAAATGGAAGTTTTTTCCCATAACAATGGTGATACCATTTCATTTTAATGTGAAATTTCTTGAATTTTGCATGGTCCATTATGCCACTTGCAAAACTCTATTAGAAAAGTACTGAACAGTGAATAAATTCTTCACTTTACGCCCATGTGACGGTACCGAAACAGCCAAGACATAATATATTTTGACTAAAGTGTAGAGTTTATAAAGTTAGGATGTATAGAGTTAGGGCGTGTAGAGTTAAAAGTCTTGCTCTACATGAGATCTGATAAATTTTTGATAGTGTGAGCCACATGTTCTCGTCTTGGCAACATTTTACATGAAAATGTTTTTGCTGGGATTATAGATACCAATTAGATTAGATTTAATACCAATTTTCGATTAGCGAATTTTCATCAGTTTTTTCCTCTAAATACCGAATCTTTTCATCTAAAACCAGTTCGCATTTTCAGGTTATTTGCTATCACCACAAGGCGATGGATTCTGGTTATACTTGCCGGTCTCATTATCATCAGAAATGTAGCCTCGAGGTGCAGCTCCGGCTCCATAGACCCTTCTAGGGTCTGTAGCGGAGTAAAATCCAAGTGTGTTTTCCTGTCACCGAAAACTCAGTAAAACTCAATGTTAAACTTGGTGTTTCCTGCCATCGGCCATCCTGCACCTAACAGTTCGTTTCAGCTGACGGACGTGATAGACATAGGCCTTCTGCAGTAATTTCCAGCCCACATGGTCCCCTACGCCACCTGTATCCAGCGACTCCCTGCGACTTGCTTAATGTCGTCAGTCCATCTTGTCGGAGACCTAACAATACTGCGACTTGCTTAATGTCGTCAGTCCATCTTGTCGGAGACCTAACAATACTGCGACTTGCTTAATGTCGTCAGTCCATCTTGTCGGAGACCTAACAATACTGCGACTTGCTTAATGTCGTCAGTCCATCTTGTCGGAGACCTAACAATACTGCGACTTGCTTAATGTCGTCAGTCCATCTTGTCGGAGACCTAACAATACTGCGACTTGCTTAATGTCGTCAGTCCATCTTGTCGGAGACCTAACAATACTGCGACTTGCTTAATGTCGTCAGTCCATCTTGTCGGAGACCTAACAATACTGCGACTTGCTTAATGTCGTCAGTCCATCTTGTCGGAGACCTAACAATACTGCGACTTGCTTAATGTCGTCAGTCCATCTTGTCGGAGACCTAACAATACTGCGACTTGCTTAATGTCGTCAGTCCATCTTGTCGGAGACCTAACAATACTGCGACTTGCTTAATGTCGTCAGTCCATCTTGTCGGAGACCTAACAATACTGCGACTTGCTTAATGTCGTCAGTCCATCTTGTCGGAGACCTAACAATACTGCGACTTGCTTAATGTCGTCAGTCCATCTTGTCGGAGACCTAACAATACTGCGACTTGCTTAATGTCGTCAGTCCATCTTGTCGGAGACCTAACAATACTGCGACTTGCTTAATGTCGTCAGTCCATCTTGTCGGAGACCTAACAATACTGCGACTTGCTTAATGTCGTCAGTCCATCTTGTCGGAGACCTAACAATACTGCGACTTGCTTAATGTCGTCAGTCCATCTTGTCGGAGACCTAACAATACTGCGACTTGCTTAATGTCGTCAGTCCATCTTGTCGGAGACCTAACAATACTGCGACTTGCTTAATGTCGTCAGTCCATCTTGTCGGAGACCTAACAATACTGCGACTTGCTTAATGTCGTCAGTCCATCTTGTCGGAGACCTACCAACCCTGCGCTTTCCCGTACGGGGTTGCCATTCCAGCACCTAGTCCCCTTCAGCTTCGAGATACCTACGTTGAACTACGTCGGCGATATTAGTTCTTACTGATTTGAACACGTAGATTCAGAAATTCACGTAGAGATTTGGAGTATCTAAATCCAGAGCTTCTTATGAGGCCCATATTCAATGGAATGTTCCAAATACAAATGTTAATTTACGGTTCACGGTAGAATTGTAATTTCCATTCCACCCTCTTCTTGACCAGACAGAGAAGATTGAAGTAATAACATACCCACCATTTGCATCATTCTATCGACACTCCTACCAAGTTATAGTTATCTACCTCATCTTTGTTAATTAAGAAGTTAAACCATGTTCAAAGCAGCAATTAATCGCGTCCGCAGACAACGAACCGATTGATTGTGTTAAAATTCCCGCCGCGCTGTCGTTTATTTGTTTTAGTTAGCTTTACATTGAAGACACGTTCCGCTTAATCAGCGCAAAGGTTGTATTGAATCTTAATGAAACTACGATGAGAACTTTGGCTTTAATTACTTTTACTGCTAATTAGAATTGGCAGGTACTAAGAGTTCCTCGATTAGAAGAAACCTCAATCACTCAGCGGGTGATGGAGAGAGCTACTCGTATGCTCTTAGTATCTCTACATGATCAAATCAGAAATGAAGAGATTCGAGACGAACCAGAGTCACCGACATAGCTAAACGTGTCGCGAAGCTGAAATGTCAATATATTATTATTTAACTTAGGTACGCAAATCTACACTTTAATCTAATATTTAATTAGGCCTTACACAGACTGCAATTAGTTACATAACATGAAAATCTTATCAGAAAACATACATAAATAGTTATAAAATATTAGCTACTGACTGATTCCGATGTCTCATTACACTTGATAAGTTTTGACGCAAAAACTATGGCTGCAAAAATTTACTTCAATTGTACCAATAATGAAAATGATTTGAAGAATATTCAAGATTTAGATCCAGTTTTATTAAAAACTATAAAAAGGATCATCAGTAAGGAAAGTTTCATAACGTACGATGTTGTAAAAAGTGACTATAATAGTGGTGGAAGAAATTTCCTTGCCGATTTAATTGTGATTGATATCAAAGGCAAAACTGTGGACAGTGAACAAGAAATAAGTTTATACATCAAGAAAAGAGTACACATTGAAAAGATTGAGTTAGCAGATTACGATGAATTATATTTTAAAGAATTATTCGCTTATACTGAGATCTCGAAAATTATAACACATTTGCAAGATAAAGCTAAAGTACCAGATGAAGAAAAATTCAAATTGGCAAAAGTATACGATGAATCCGTTGCAGATTTGATGATTTTTGAGAATTTAGCCAAAAAGGGTTTTAAAACATACCGTAGATTTGAGTTTCCACCTTTGAAGTTTATGGAATTAGCTGTAAAAGAGCTAGCAAAGTTTCACGGTTTATCTTTTGTGATAGAGGATAAAATGCCCGATTTCCATCAAAGCAAAATAAAATCGCTGAAAAGTGCTTACCGTTTTAATGACGATTGGAGAGGATTAATAGAAAAAGTTTACTTACGTACAGCTAATCTTTTTGACGATGAGAAAAAGAAGAAACTTGAAGATTTCCTTCCGATAGCAATAAAAAAATATCCGCTGTACGATCATGATCAAACCACAGTTAGATGTTGTCTAACGCATATGGATTATAACATAAACAATATAATGGTGCGAGAAATAGTAAGTGATTATACACATCGACCAATCAAAAAAATATCATATCCCTAAATATGTATAAAATACATAAAAGTAACTAACTGGGTCAATGCAATTTGATAAAGCTCATTGGTTATGGTTTTTGGTTTTTTAACCATAACCTACTTAGGTTATGGTTAAAAAACCAATGATTTATGGTTGGTTGATTAGCAAGCTTGAAAACTTAGTTTCTTTTACTTTTTAGGATGGTGAACCAGTAGAAGTAATACCGATAGACTACCAACTCATAGACTATGGTTGTCCACTCAAGGACTTTCTGTTCTTCATCTTCTCGTGTACCAATAGAGACTTCAGGAAAAAGCATTTGACTAACCTCAAGGATTTATACTTTAAGACTTTGGCGAGATTTTTAAAATATTTCGACTTAGATGTGGAGGACGTTTACCCAAGGGAGGAATTTGAAAATGTAAACTACTTTGAAATTATTATATTTACCCATTATTTTGGGTTCGCCACGTCTGTTGGTTCTACGAGCTATGTGCCGCCCCGCCAATTGCCATTTCATGTTAGCGATTCACAAAACAAAAAAGTTGGTTGTGAAATGAATAGTGAAATAAATAAAAAACGTCGTGGCATTTAGATATATCATCACTGACTAGATTCATATCAAAACATTTTCTGGGAACACTGAAAAATTAATTTTACGACTATTGACAGCTACTTATTACCTTAAAATGAATTATTATTTCATACATTTTATTCTTCATATAATAAACACAATCAGGTATACTTTCATTGTACTGGCAATTTCGCACTTTTATTTATTTTGTTTTTTAAAACTGACCACCCTGATGGACACGCTGTCCCAGCCTACCTCCACGCCAAGCTTCATTCTTTTATTGTGCGCGGCAATGAGCACTCGACTACAAAAACACGTCTCGTTTTTGTTAATTTAGGTTCAAAGTAAAAAAAAAAAAAAAATTAAGTGTTCAGTGTTAAAACTTACTTAATTTTCTATACTGATAATGCTTAGACGCTAGTAAAATTTATTATTATAACAAAAATAAAATCAAACCAAATCATATAATTGTGCATTCATCTTCGTCAGACTCCGTGGAAAGAGGGTAAGTGAAAATTAACCTTTTTTCCCAGATATCACATCAACTCAAATATCAATGCTGACGAAAGTGTGTCCAAAAATTTAAATCCTAAGGCATCTCTAAGCTAACTTGGAGGGTATCACATTGAGGTTATCACGAAAGTATAGCATGATGCGCGAAATAGTCCAGGCATCTCTAAGCTAGCTTGGAGGGTACCACGTTGAGGGTACCACGAAAGCATAGCATGATGCGTCAATGCTCCTGGAGGTTGACTGCGGGTCAACACGAAGGATTTTAAAAAACCTCAAAGGACTTTGCGGATACCAACGGGGGACGATGTCGGTGTGGCGCTGTCCTCGGCTTCACTACAAGTGGCTCCGCATGACCTCCCGGACTTTGATCCCGAATTGCTATCGGCGCTCAGTCACAAGAACTATATTAATGGTTAGTCCCGACAGTTGTAAAATTCTAGCCGACCTTCATTGCAAAGAATCAAATAGTTTATTTGATATACTTGCCTGGCTTATGAATAGCCAGTTAAATGTGTGCCTTTTATCAGTGATAACTATTTCACGACTTAAAAACTAATTCCACGAGGGTAACAACGCGTCGAACTTTTCTAACTATGTACCTACAACAATAATGTTTAGATTTTGTGGTGGAAAATAATTTTACTTACTTTCGAAAATTAATGTTCAGATTGTGTAATGAGATGATAATTTAACTGTTAGCTCAAAACTCAATAAGTTAACAATATTATGTATAATGTACCATTAGTCTGAAAGTTTCATTGAAGTGAATTGTTAAATTCTTTCTGAAACTAATAAAAATCTTAAACCACAACGCGTCCTGAACTGAGAAGAAGCTTAAGTATTGACAAATGACATTTTGTTTCGACAAATGACAAGTAATTAAAGTTCACGAACGGGACCAGATGTTTTTTCGGAGAAATAGTTTCGGGCATTATACTAGTTTCAATGGTTACTGATCGTCAGGTGTTGTAAATAAAGAAACCAGCAGGGCGCGGCGGGCGACTTTGCTATCGACACCCACCGCTGGGACAGCGCAATCTCGTTTCTCGAGAAACTAGCTGGCCCCCTCTCGTTACGGCTCGGCCAGCAGGGGGGGCGTGACACACTTGAGTATTGGCGATCAGCCGCGAGGAAGATGCGACGTGACAGCGAGTTTCCAGCATCAGCCACAACATGGATCAGGTTCATCGACGACGCTAGACATTAAGGTACCTATATGCCAGTTATCTTCAACATTTTGAAGTTTATTGGTTACATATCACTGACAAGGAATCCGTCACGATCTATAACATGATCTAGAATTTCGGGAGTTATAATAAGTGAAGACTATTTTTTTGACTTTCACTAGGTGTACAAATGTACGTACATTCAATAAAATATTTTAATGAATTGAACAAATTAAGGAACTAGCTCCAAAAGATTATTATTACATAATACCATTTTAAAAATCGTACACTAACACAGTGTACCGCCTTACACGTTCACAACAAAGAAAAAGCGACAAATGCCTTTGACAATCGACATTTCTTTTTTGGATGAGATAATGTGGGAGTGAGTCACTGCATGTTCGATTATAGTTAAGATGTGTCTAACCTCAAAATCTTACGTGGTAAAAGATACATTCTAAATTTAAAGGCGTTGAATGAATTTGTAGTTCAAAATCCTTTGAAATTGATAGTTCATAGAACAGCTTACAAGCGAATACCTAAAAAGGGTTTTATGCCTATGAACTGAAGAATCTTATTTTAAAGTACCGATTCATCCTTGGTAAAATACATAAAGAAGTTGTGACTCATCTCAGATACTTACCGCGGTTTTTTTCATGAAGATTTGTTAGGTGTTAGTGTTAAAGTTATTTACTACCCTCAAAACATGCTCAGTTTCCTGGTTTTATTTTAATTTCTGACGATATGGCAGTTTCGTTACCCAACCGCAAACTATGACGTGAATTATGTAACAATTCAAATTCTGTAAAGAATTTTATACTCTTAACTCGTTGTATCATATAAGAGTTAAGCTTAATTCCGATTAAAAGTCCTAAAGTCCACTTCTCCAGCTATTAGGTATGGATGGGGTTACACAGAACGTCTGTAGAAACAAAAAATGTAGTAAGAAAAATTTGACTTTAGACGCAGCTGTTCGTCCATCATCGGTCATCCTATCAGATGGCCAGTGGTTACAAAACATTTTTTTAAGTCATCTAACTCCCTTAAACCTAAAAGGTTGAACTAGTGATTCACACGATTTCCCGGTCTAGATGAAGACTAATTCTTTTCATTAGAGGGATTTTTGTTTTTGTAATAATTAACGTTAAGATGAATCGAAATACCTCTTTACAGAGTTGATGGCCATATTTTTCGATACATCTATTTTGATACACATGATTTACATCAGTTGCATAGAGGATATCAAATATCCTCATTTAAACGATTGGGTTAATTGTTTCTTATATAGAAATTGAAGATAATCAAAAGCTGACCAAGAGTTACATCCAGTTAATGGGATTAAGATATCGCTGTAAAATTATATAATTCAAAGTTATTCAAAGAGTTCAATCCAGTTATTGAATTTATCGCTTCTTACAATAATGCGAAATGTAATCAATACGAACCCAGACGTCTTAGAAACAGACGCATTCTGAACATTTTGGAACACCAAGTTTACCTTTGCTCTTCTATACATTCTTCTAGAGGTAGAATGCTTAAAAATACTATTATAGACAATGCTTTAGACATACATCGTCTAAGGACCTTTACAAATTTGGATTTTCTTCTTTTACATAAGGTGTCAAAAGACTTACTTCTTATAGTACATTTATTGATGATAAATAAATAAATATGGTCTTTCACTAGAGAACCACAATTCATAGGAATTACTGGAGGAAGTTCTCTGAAGGCATTTAAAAAATTGGAATGGAATTTTTAATAATTTATATGTTTCAAAAATTTTGTGTTATTTACAAAGTTTTGTGGCAATACTGCTTTAATAACGACTGAGATCCGTACAATACGTACATTGTAAGTCAACCTCGTAATTTCCAACAGAACAACTTGTTAACGACGTAGCATATAGTACGATTACTTGTTATCATTCGGCATTGAGTTTAATTTCTGCTGATGATTTTGGGTCAAATAAAATATATATATATTATATTGCGAAAATGAATAGATAAATTAACATCAAACACCACATAGTAGCACACAATATAGTATGCTAACACATTGCTCAATGGGCCTTAATAAGAGTTCATTCATTCCGTAACTTTGCTTTGCTGATCTTGTAACTTTTTTAGCTTTAGGCAGTAGACAGAGCACAGAATGAAAACATTAGCATTAGTTAAAGTTAGTATTATTGTTTTTATATAATTCAAGGGAATTATTGAGTTTATACAACGCCAGCTACTACTCAGGGCGAACCAGTTTTAATTATACCATAATTAAAACTGAAGAGAAAGTATAAAAATTTGCCACAGCTTTGAAAAACAAATCGATATGTCGTTTACAAAATCTTAGACCAAGATATATAATAGACAACCTCCTGATAATGTTGAAGCGACCTCATAAGGTCGCCTGCAGGCAGACCACCGTGAGAACGTGTCTGCCGAGGAATATAATCTCTCACGAGAGAGGTCTGCGTTTCAGTGCACTCAGCACCAAGTACGCAACACTTCCTCGGCGAACACGTAGTTTGTTGCTTGACCTCATCAGAAAAGCAGTCTGCTGGTAACAACCATTACGGACGTTACCTAAGTTTTATAACCTCTTATTGAGCGATGATGCTTCTGTCGCAATAGCTCTTTTGCTCTCTAATCATTAATCATTATAATCTATCTAAATATAAATTATTTAAACCTATTTATAATGTGACTGGTTTATTGATCCAGGAATTGAACGAAAAGATTGCGTTAATTAAATACTTCTGTGGTATAAAGAGGACCTATTTCTTATTATAATAGGAAACAATTTACTATCTGTTAATGTCCATAATTTAACAAAAATTTTCATCTCTAAACATCTACCTGATTGTGTTTATTATATGAAGAATAAAATGTATGAAATAATAATTGATGATTAAACGAACTTACCTGTAAGTGAAGTTCTATCACAATTATGTGAATACATTTTATTCGAATATAATAATATAAGGTCCCTCCCATACCCAAAACCCATGAGTATAATACGAAAATTTTGTTAAATATTCTCTAAAGAATGAAGCTTGGCGTGGAGGTAGGCTGGGACAGCGTGTCCATCAGGGTGGTCAGTTTTAAAAAACAAAATAAATAAAAGTGCGAAATTGCCAGTACAATGAAAGTATACCTGATTGTGTTTATTATATTCGAATAAAATGTATTCACATAATTGTGATAGAACTTCACTTACAGGTAAGTTCGTTTAATCATCAAATATACTTCAACACTCAACATAGTCGAGAATGCTAAGCGTGATAAAATCGAGCAATGTATTTTCTATGTTCCTATTTCACACTCGGTATCACTTCTGTGTTAATTTTCTCTCATTTTAGTAAATTTCATTTCATGAGTAATTTCGCTCAGTGTGTCAAAATAGTACGTGAATCATCTATCATCTATGTTGATAATTCTGGTTTTATTACGGATCTCCTCATTTTTCCGATTTTCATCGGATTTATTTTTGCTTTATTGAATTTATTTTTGTCTTTGTCACTCTCACAAATACGTTGATGGGTGCGACATGCAGCGTCGCGGAAGAATATAACAGAAAAACGACCTTTTACCTAATTTCTCTAAAACTAAGCTAGCTATTAAAAATCTGTTTCTTAACGTTTTTAGATATTATTATTACCGACACATTAAAACAAAAATTACAATTAAATCCATTGTAGTTTCGGAAAAAAAGAAGAAAAACTGAGATTTTGGAGCAACTTTTGGGAGAACTTTCTATCGAGAAAATTTTATCTAATCGTGTTTCTGCTTCTCAACGATTTTAGATTAAAGACCCAAAATACATGACGTATAAAATTAAAAATAATTGTCTTTATAGTTTTAAAACTAAACTTCACTGAAGATCGCTTAAATACGGCTTCTACGCCGTTAAGGAGTGATGTTTTGGAAGTCTAATATAAATGTCTGTAATTCCCACAGACATACAAGCAGTGGCTGGACTATGGCCTCATCAAAACGCTGTATGCATCAGTGTTCCTCTTCGCTCCAGAAACTGGGCTGAACGTTCGGAACCTACTCCTTGCGGAACTGCCCTTCGACCCTGACAGACAGTTCGAGGAGAGGGCTCGGGGGTGGATTGAGGACTTTATAGAATGGGGATATTTGTAAAGAGCTTTTGTTAAACTATTTTCTAGTTGAGGAAGCCTCAGATTGCCCCGTACTAATATTATACTTAACCTAGATATACTTATCATTAAAAAAGTCGAAACGATTCCGTGGGCAAAGGTAGCCTGTAAGTTTACAAAAAAAATAATTGCATCGCATTAATTATTTTTTTTAAACAATTTCTACGCCTTTTGTTTCCATTACCTAGTGTAATGCATTTCAGTAACCTACTTCGATTTTTAAAGATAAATCTTAAGGAGCACCACCAGGGGTGTGCCCGCGAAATTCAAAATTTTCGCGGTTTTTCGCGATTTTTAAGCTAATAAGACATAATAGGGTTATGGCCGTCAAATTGCGATAATCCCAATATCTGCTTCACGTGTTTATATAAAAATCTCTGCTCGAAAGTGTCGAGTTAAAGAAATTAGTCCAAGATTTGCGAGTTATGAGTAACTCGCAAATCTTGGACTAATTTCTCCGAGTCCGAGTATCATAAAACTCGATACTCGGACTAATTTCCTAGGATACACATTTTTATGCAAAGATTTTGATATAATCATGTAAAGATGATACTGCCATTCTCGCAAATTGATTGCCATAAGCCTTTCATGTCTAATTAGCGTACAAATTGCAAAAAACCACGAAAATTTTGAATTTCGCGGGCAGACCCGTTGATTTCACGTTAAACCAGCAGCGTTAAAAGATATTCTATCCTAAATCTATAAATTTGTGCTTAATCACACAGTAAGCGGCGTATAACTTCAACCCTGCAAAGAAAACTTTTTCGGGTGCTAACTGAGGTCAGACACCGCGATGAGAAGGTGGAAGAGCGTAGGGCGAGTCGCGACGAGATGTATCGGCGGCCGGCGCAAACGGCCACTATTTTGGGTTACTATAGTTTTGGCCTACTATAGTTACCTGCTTAGATTTTAGACAATACCTATCTGAAGTAGCCGAGTCATTACACATTGTAATGTAAACAATAAACATAACACTTAATGTTTACGTAAACGTCATATTAAACATTGTTATCAGCAAGAAATGAAATGTTTAATTTTGTAACATGTATTGTAAATACGCTATTATTGTTCACACTTTGCTTCTAGCTGCATTGTATTGTGAAATACGATACCGTTGTTATATTTTCAAGTTCAACTATGGTTATTATAACAAATTGATTTTGTTATGAAACTTTATTCCTATACTTTAAGTAATAATAGTTTTTGTTGGCGTTGATTCGTTACTAATACCATAATACCAGCTTAAAAACAAATAAAATTAAAAATGAAAATTGTCTCATCTCAATTTGAATTAATTATCTTTGTAAAATGTGAATGAATGTGAATGAATAATTGTCTTTTTAATCCTATACCTTTAAACGAGCAATTCTTGTATATATATTTCTAATTTCTATATAATCTGGATCTCGGCAACGGCTCCAACGATTTTCATGAAATTTAGTATACAGGGGGTTTTGGGGGCGATAAATCGATCTAGCTAGGATTCATTTTTATAAAATGTCGAATTTACCAAAAAAATAATAAAATATGATTTCTGCTGCCATCTATTAGCCAGTAGTTAAACTACCGAGCGAAGCACTCCTGCAGCTGCCATCTATTAGCCAGTAGTTAAGGGCGATGGGTACCATCTGGGCGCGAAAATTCAAATTTTATTTAGTTTTTCGCTCATAGTGGGCTAATTATACATTCAAGGCTAATGGCAATGTGTTTTGCGGGCACAACGTTTATGCATCTACATGTTTTTAACAAAAACTCTGCTCAACAATACTCATTTACTTCATATTGGTTCCCGATAGCTCGAAATCTTTGAAACTGCAAAAATTATCTTTCGGGAACCAATATGAGATGAGTGGGAACTTTCGAGCAAAGTTTCTATTAAAAACATGTAGATGCATTAAAAGTAGGCCCGCAAAATGCATAGTCATAAATTTTCAATGTGTAGTTTGTCTAAGATTTGCGAAAAACTAAATAAAATTTGAATTTCGGGGGCTGGTAGGGCCGCAACACCTTAAACTACCGAGCGAAGCTCGGTCACCCAGATATTAAAGACTTGAACTTGCTAAATATTTAATTGATATTATACCTTGTTATTTACATTCTTGTATTTTATAAATTAAATATATTTTTTTAAAAAGTACTTAGGTACCAAATAGCCCTGAGAATAATATTTTTATAATTTAATAATTTTTAGATCACCCAAGAAATTTTAAAAGTCATTAGTCATCTTTACATAGTCTCTGACCATGATGCTTGATTATGACGTCTTTTAAAATTTTACTTGTAAGAATCCAATAAGGGATTTGAAAAGTGATTATGGAAATTACTCGCATTGTTGACATTAGGTATTGCATTTTCAATTATAATTTACATTACACGTAAATGCACACAATACCAGGAAGGCTTAGCGGTAGGTGATGCAAGTGACACGTGAATAAGAGTTATTGCAGTGTTATTGCAGTGCGCCAGTGCATTGCAGTGCACTGCAGTGAGCGCGGCGTCTGCGCACAATGCGTTATTAAATGCGCGCGGTTTGTATTACAACACTAACTCATTATCGGCCATTGTGCTCGCGGATTTCTGGTAGGCCGGTCATACACGCATAACTTGTGTTTAGTTTTATATACAAAAAAAACCGGCAAAGTGCGAGTCGGACTCGCGCACCGAGGGTTCCATACTATAAAAGAAGTAAAACATTAAAAGAATCACTTTTGTTCATGAATTTACGAGTATAATTTACATGTAGGTACTTTTGTTGGCAAACCGCAAACATAACTTTGTTTTTGCCGGTTTATTATTATTATCAAAAAAAGTATAATAGAGAGTTGATTTTATTTTTCCTGTAAAATATACGTTTACTTCTATTGATCATAATTATTTCAGATTTTTCGATTGGTAAACTTCGGAGATAAGGGGGGGGGGGGGGGGGAACGGTATTTTTTTCGACAGTTTTCCCAATAAATCGAAAACTATCAGGCATAAAAATAAATAAAAATCGGTTTTAGAATACACAAGTAACGCTCTTTCATATGATACCCTATTCAATATTGTTATCTCATTTTAAAATTTTGACGACCTGGTTTTCCCCCTTTTTAAATAAAAATAAAAAGATTTTCCATTTTTTATGATTGCAATAACGTCGTGCCGCAATTACCTACAACTATTCCAAATTTCAGGTCGATAGCTTTAATAGTTACTGAAATAATCGAGTGTGACAGACGGACGGACGGACGGACGGAGAAAGTCTCACCATAAGGGTTCAATTTTTACCATTTTGGTATGGAACCCTAATTATGGACAAGGACATTGGTAGATTTTGTAAGAAATATTGATAATAATTGTTGTAAATCAAAGCTGTATTTGCAACAATTAGATGCACCAATTGGTGCAAAGCCATGCTAGTGCAGGTCAAAACCCATGTTTTGACATTGATACAGCAGTGCTATTCTACAAAATGTCCATCTCTGAAACAGCTGCCAGACAGCTGCCAAGCCGAAGATGGCATGCAAAATTGTACTCTATTACAACAAACAATTTCATGCTATGCAGAGATGTACGCTCGTCGCTGCTTTAAGGTGCCTGTGAACTACAATGTCTCCATTCATTCAAAATAACAAATCATTAGTAATTCGTGCATATTTGGATCATGTTGTGGTGTCATTCGGATTCATATAGTAATAATCTATGCTCCTGGCCATATTTGGTTCGGAAATACTTCTTTAAAACGAAATAATGATCAATTTTGATCAAAATTTTTATAACTTTGGTCGAGTTCCGTAATACCAAAAATTATGAATGAAAACTTGTAACTTTCTTTATTAATTGGTGTTTTTCTTTAGCTGGACAATAAAAACTGTGCTCCTGAATTAATGCGACGTGAGATAGTGTTGTTTCTATTACAAAACAAATAAGCAGAAAACATGTCCTCTTTGACATAAAAATAAGCAAAACTAAATTCGTTTACAATTTCGTTTAACAAAAGTATTTCGGAACCAGATATGGTCAGGAGCATAGATTATCTATATGAACCCGAATAACACCACAACATGATCGAAATTTGCACGAATTACAAATGATTTTGGTATTACGTTTGTATGGGAGACACCGCGGGTCAGCAGACTCTTAAGTATTTTTGCAGAATTGCACGGCAGGTCTTTAATGATTGAAACATATTTAGCCGATCGCCCTGCAGTTTTAATAATAGCCCTAATTTCATTTTAATAAGTTTGTAAAAAAATATTTTCCTCAAATAAAAATACGCCTATTGGAGTAATCGTAAATTTCTCTAATTTTAAGTAGCACGTTCAAATATTTTGCGAGTAAAAACGATAACTCAAAAATAATACCCGGCTGAGTTTATTGTGAGCTTCTTCTCAATTCAGAGCGCGTTAGCACCCTCGTAATAAAATAGTTTCACGAATTATAATCATATTTGACTAACAATTAATAAGAGAATTTAATCATTTGAATCTTTGAATCTTGATTCTTTGTCGCTTGGTATGGTCATTGCTCTCTACCGGCTGAAATGACGATAAAGACGATGCTGATAATACTGCTTTTAGAACTTTTGTAGGCCAGCCTTATTAATTTCAAATGCATCATGATCGGCCTTTCTGGCGGAATGTATTGCAGATTGCTTCTGCGATTCCCAGACTAACGGTATCCACGCCTATAATATTCTGTTTTATTGGTTTTTTTTTTATTGTTGGACGCCATTCCAGCACGTTGGGGACCCAAAATGTTGGAATGGCGATCCCGCACGGGAAAGCGCAGTGTTGACAAAACTCCGCCGAGATGGACTGACGACATTAAAAGCGTCGCAGGGAGGTGCTGGATACAAGTGGCGCAGAACCCTGTTTGCTGAAAATTGTGACGTGTTCTGGTGAAGAGACCGCGTACCTACCGAAAAGGCGTAGGACGACCTCCTGTCCGCTGGACCGACACCCTAAAAAGGTCGCTGGAAGCGGGTGGATGAGCAAGGAGGAGGACCGTGTGTGGTGGCGCACTCTCAGATAACACGGGACAAGGACATTCTGAGACTCAGAATGTCCTTGTCCTTTTGTGGACGTCTATAGGCTGATTAAAAACCGATTAAGTTTCCTTGAAATAATGGCATTATTATTGAGGAACCCCAAAAAGTGCAAAACGAATTTATTATAAGTGGATGGTACGACACGAGCCTCTACGATCTTCCATCTAACTTTTAAGGGTCAATATTTCTACGAGACAATGCCCATTCTCAATGATACACTAGATTCTAGATAGTTCAGTAGAAAAACGTTTTTGTAATGCGAATTTCACTGAGAATCTCTAATCTCTTTATTAAAAACATTGTAGTGAAGCTCACCCTATAGAAATATGCAAAAACAAGCTGTGTGTGTGCTTACAAATCTTGAGAAGACCATTGATTTTGGTGGGATAATAACCAAATATATAACCTAAGTACAATTTGGGCACACTAAATTCTCACATTGCATTTTCTATTCTAAAATTTTTCCTTTTTGTTCCTAAATTAATGTACATACTGCGCGCGAGCCCAATTTGGAAATTTCCTGGACTTCTTGAAAATATGGATGCCAGCTTGAAAATCGCGCTAGAAAAAATTCTGAATTTATCTTTTGATGAACGTTCTTGGACCCAAGCTACTTTACCGGTCAAATTTGGTGGCATCGGCGTGAGAAAAATTTCTAGTGTTGCTCTTCCGGCTTTTCTGTCCTCTGTGCATAGTATACGTGAGCTCAGTTCTCAAATTCTCGGTTCCAATTCGGTTTCTTTGGCCTATGCCACAGAGGCCTTAGAGAGTTGGAAGGTCAGGTGTCCCAATGCCCACATCCCAGAGGAACGTACTACACAAAAACTTTGGGATGTGCCGTTGGTTCGGCTGACACACACAACTTTAGTACAAAATCTTACAAGTGCTCATGATCGTGCAAGGTTTTTAGCTTTGTCTGAAAAAGAATCTGGCTATTGGCTCCATGCTCTGCCATCTAGAAATCTCGGCACCCTTCTCGAAAATGAAAGTTTCCGTGTAGCTGTAGGACTTAGGTTGGGTGCACCACTGTGCCACGAGCACAGGTGTCCGTGTGGAAAAGAGGTAGACAAGTTTGGAATTCACGGACTCTCTTGCCACAGGAGCGCCAGTAGGCTTTTTCGGCATGGTTCCCTCAACGATGTTATTAAAAGGGCTCTTCCCACCATTGATATTCCTGCCCTATTGGAGCCAGCAGGAATTAGTCGTGATGATGGCAAGAGACCTGATGGGTTGACGCTGGTTCCCTGGGAACGGGGTCGGGCGCTGATGTGGGATGCAACATGCGTTGACACATTGGCTTCGATACATATCAGGGAGACAGAATCAAAGCCGGGAGCCGCAGCTGAGACTGCTGAATCCGGTAAGCGTCGCAAGTATGCCTCTCTTTTAGAGAGTTACATATTTGTCCCGTTTGCCGTGGAGACCCTGGGGCCATGGAGTCATAGTGCCAAAAAATTCCTTCGAGAGCTTTCCCCGCGGTTAATAGTCTCAACTGGTGACAGAAGGGCTGGCTCATTTTTTGCGCAACGTATCAGCCTAGCTGTTCAACGCGGAAATGCAGCCAGTATTCTTGGCACCATTCCACGCGGGCAAGATTTGTATAGTAATTAGAATAAGCTAATAATAAGTTTTATTGTAACATTTTAATAAAAAAAAATTTTAGCATTTATTTTCAAAAAAAAAAAAAACCTAAGTATATTCGTTATAAATTTCAGAGAAATTGATCTCTTAATTTATCTTTAAGGAAAATTTTTCTCCTTTTTAATATTTGTGTAATAATGAATAGCTTCTTGATGGAATTTCTAGTTACAAGAAAAACTTTAACTCATACATACTGATGTAAAGGTATGCTTGTCATTGTAAAGGATTTCGTACGTGCGTCTGCTTTAGAAAGTAATTAATTTTAGTATTTCTTAGAGCCATAGCTTCAACGAAATTACGGTTAGGTTATTATCCGTAGGCGAAGACTTCGACCGGCTAAGACGATTTAATCATTAAAGTTTAATACAGTGCTGAGTTGGTCACATAGGGGCGAACTGTACATCTTTAACATTTCAGTATCAACGTCCATTAGGAACATTATGCTCACCTTACCCGTCCCAGGGGTGCCTCTCTGGGGAAATCAGCGGAGTTGCCAACCCTGAGCGCAGGGTTGTCGACAGCTTATTGTCTTACCGGCTGATTTATTCGCGATGCGTGATAAAGGTTATAGGATTGTTAAGATGCTCTTCAGGTAGGGTTGTCTCAAACTTGTTTTAATTTTTAATTAGATTTGTTTTGTAGAGCTTACCTTTACATCTAAGTTACTCCTTCAGTAATGATAATTCGTGTTATAGGATTGAAGAGTCTGCTCTATTAAGACTGTCACGAAGTACGGTGCTGAATAGAGTATGTACAGTCAACGTCAAAAGTCGATATTATAGAATTTGCATACAAGATTTCTTGTATGCATTTATTATATAGAAATATTTTGAATCTAATGGCTATTGCTTTAAAGGTAGATGAGTACGATCTGGTTTTTTTAGTTTTAGTTTTTCGCAACTAATGGATTAATTATAGATCGTAGGCTTTCAGCAATGAGTTTTGCGAGTATAACGGTTAATGGTCATGTTTTAAAACAAAACTTTGGTCAAAAATACTCATTTATTTCATATTAGTTCCCGATAGCTCCAAGTCGGAGAAAATAATCTTTGGTAAACCAATATGACGTGAATTGCAATTATTGAGCAAAATTTCTATAAAAAAAAAAAAATTAGCTCCACTTGCGCGAAACGGGAGTTAAATATTCCCATTACCATCAGCCTACGATAAGTATGATGTACGATATTAGGTAATATTATATATTCGTTGATATTAGCATGCTATTTGCTTTTAACTAAATAGCGGTCCGCTGTCTGCCCCGACCCCCCTTCAAAACCCCTTAGAGGATGATTTCATTTTTAACCACCTTAAAAAAAGGAGGAGGTTCTCAATTCGTCGGAATCTTTTTTTTTTAAGCTATGATATTATGGCTTTTTGGAGTTGAGCATACCCAGTTACTTTTGACGACCTCCCTAGCGCAATTAGCAGCGCGCACGGGCCTCGGAGACGGGAGGTCCCTGGTTCGATACCTAGCACGGGCCAGTTTAGAACTTTCTAATTTGTAAATTCTGGTCTGGATTTCAAGATCTGGTCTGATGGGAGGCTTTGTCCGCTGCTGGTTACCAAGCTACCGGCAAAAGACGCACCGCCAAGCGATTCAGCGTTTCCTGTGCGATGCTGTGTAGCAACCAACAGGGGTTGCTGATACCTGCCAAGTTTATAGAATAACGTCTTTGGCTGCATGGTCACTTAACATCTGGTGAGATTTCAGTCAAGTAATTACTAACTTGTGGTCAAAAAAAGGAATAACTTTGTCAACTCCAAAATCCGCAAAGTTATCTAGCCAAGTGTCGAAAGTTACACAGACCATAAAAATTATAACCGGGTTGCCAAAGGCATTATTTTCAGGTTTATGTTTTTTTTTTTATTTTTGTAAAGGACAAATAAAAATACAAAGTTCCGTATGTTAAAGTACTTTTTATTTTTAAATAAATATAACCAATAACATTTATTACATCACAGGAGCAGGGTATCATAAAACACAAGTTCGTCGCAAAAACACGCACAACGCTCGTTGGAACCTTACACCAAAATTAATAGTATCTTTAATGTTCTTTGATCCAAACAAAATTTACACGTACTGTCAACGTCAAAAGTCGATATAAAATTTCCATACAAGATCACTTGAATGCATGTATTACATAGAAATATTTTTAACCTAATGATGACTGCCTTAAGGTTGATATTGTACTTGCAAACTATTTTAGCTTCTAAGCCGTATAAGGTATTTTGACGTTAACTGTACCTAATCTTCATACAATATTATGTAGTAGCAAATATTCATTATCGCTAATAATTATACAATACTGATACATTTGACGACCAATTTAAGTATGAATTTAATTAAGTACCAAATACTTAACTCTTAGTTTAATTTTATTCAATCATCCAGTAAAATAAAATTAAGTATGGTTTGTGAATTGAGTTTAATTTAGTTTTAGTGTAATATGCATTACTTTTTTCTGTACATTCTTCTAGAAGCTTGTTAGTGAATTTTTTTTATATGTTTTTTAAATCTACTATATAAAAATAAGTCGGGTTTTCCTTCCTGACGCTATAACTCCAGGACGCACGATCCGATTTCCACGGTTTTGCATTCGTTGGAAAGGTCTCGGGCTCCGTGAGGTTTATAGCAAAGAAAATTCAGGAAAAATTTCAGCAGAGAAGCGGGAAAATCTTTTTAGCGGGAAAGCCATCTGGTGGCGAAACGGAGTTCGCCGGGTTTGCTAGTAATTTTATGATATCGTTATTAGGTTCCAACGCTTTCGTCCTTCACATGCCTTAAATTTAATTGACGTACCTTACAATATAAATAAGTATAGCCTAAACAATCATATACATACTGCTAATATAATATAAACTTACTATTTAGTTAAGTATAGTCCGTGACAAGTCGAAATACATACCCATATTTAGGCCTGGTTTCCACCAAAGCGGAGCTGTGTTTGAGTAATCAATCAGATTTCGTCATTTCGACATTTCCTCTCAGTTTCATAGGTTAGAAATTCTGATTCTGATTGATTACTCAAACACAGATCCGTTCCGCTTTGGTGGAAACCGAGCCTTAGGTAGGTACTAGATAGTTACCTCCTCTATTGATAAGTCGACCTATTACGGACTATATTATTTTTTCGAAATGAGATTACATTAAGAATGCATCATTGCTTTTTCATACGTCATGAAATAATAAAAAAATCTAAATAAAAAAGTTTTGCTATTACTTAAATAACTTCTTGAGTTAAATTTTTTGTAAATCTTTGATTAAAAATATTGAATTCAAAAACAATAAAAAATTGATAGGTATTTATTTTTGTGCCGAAAATGTTTAAAATAAAGTTTAATAGGCCAACATTGTGCGTTGTAAAGTTACTTTTTTGAAAAAATATTCTCTTCAGTTAAATTTTTCTTTCGAAAATTTCTAAAATGCAGGGACGAATAGAATATTTACTAGTTATACCAAATTCGGTATTATAATATTTTAACGCGCATAAGGACATTGGGCCGAAAATAAATGAATATAATTATATATCATTTATGTAAGCCCAAGCTAAAATACAAGATTTGTTATTCAGACTTGACAGTGAAAAAAAAGTTTATTCGCTTTAAGAAGTACAAATTGTCTAGTTTTATCTATACAGTTAATATTATGTGCATTTAGTTTCATATAACAATTTATGTATTAATCCTTTGCACATCCTAAGAAATCTTTAAAAAATTACTAATAAACATAAATAAATGATTTATATGCCATGAAGCATTTTTAATAGAATTCGTAAAAAAGGAAAGTTTAAATCCATCAAACACTGACAGTTAAACACAGTAAAATTCCTGATATTTTAGTTCATAAATATTTTTTTTGTCATATATTAAAAAAAACTTATTTGTGAATCCATTTAGTTTACATTTTTACAAACTGTTTGTAAAACACGATATTATAAATTACGAAATCTAAAGATATGCATAACTAGAAACAGGTAAATAGACCGATCTACAACTAAATACACTTTTTACAATCCGCAGTACAATCAAGCGAAATCTCTAAGTAATTTTTAAATACCGTATCTAATGATTATTTATTTTTTTATTTCATATTTTGAACATACATTTACTGACGCCGCCGATAGTCAGGTTCAAACTGATAGTAGAAAGAAAACTGTATAAACTGTATAATAAAATAAATAGATTATATTTTGTAGTCAAATGACAAAAGTACAGGGATTTTGAAGCGCTGGCGCTGATGTGTTTAATGTAGTCTGAGGCGTGTTGTTTTTGAAAAAAAAATTCCGGACAGTATAGCACAGAAAAAAATCATTAAATAGCCTTTTACGCCGTTAATCCACTTCTTCTAAGAACTTTTCTTATTACAATAAAATAATTGTAATAACAAGAGAGCCTGTTGGACTATTGGTTGGTATCTACCTTGTAATAAGTCCATTGAAACAGTTCGGTGCATTGTTTTCCCGCCGGCGGCCATTATCCCGCCATATTTGTTTGCCCGGCGGCCATGTTGCGGATCCAACAATGGATTATTGTAAATCGTAGCATCGCGCGCGGGAGATGATTTGTTACTTTGTGCTTGTGTAGGTAACTGTACCTGAGAGAGTAATTTGACGGCTCAATTGGGCTTGATTACGTGAGTGTAGGCCTTTTGTTGATGCACAATATCGTTAGCTTATGCCGGTTATGCATCGTTAAAGAAATTGAAAACAGAGATTATCTTAAATACAATGTTGTAATTTGTTTTATCTAGAAATATAAGGGATTTTTTAGTTGTGTAGATAAGTATTATGCAGCTACATCGAATTTTATAAGCAAACTATGTTTCTCTCATGAGAAATTTAACATCGAAAGTGGCCTTGTAAATATTATTAGATTTTATTCTTTACATTGCAGAGTAAACTAAATCAATAATATTATCCAAGATGCAAAGATATATCAAGAGAAAAAGAGCCAATCTTGTGGCCAATCTATGTTAAGATGGCGTCAAAATGTACGTTCAAAACTTTATACACTTAATATTAATATAATTTTATTTTAGTAAAGCTAATAATACTGTACATGTACCTTTAGACAGGCGTTAGATAAAGAAATAAAAACTACGATAAATAATGTTTATAGCGAAAAAAAATAAGTACGCGGTGAAGAAATACTTATACATACAAATGAACGCTTTGGCAAGACAAGTCGTTTAAGATTTTACCGAAATAGTTTCACGAAGGATATTCATAAATTAATAGATTTAATAACCCTTAATTATAAGTTATCTTAATAAATGAGGTACGTTAAAACATTATGACTATACTTTGTGTGGATGAATCATAAAAATGAATCATCAATCATTATTTGAACCACCTAAATCTATATTGTACAAAAAATATCATTTATCAAAAGAGAGCGAAGATGCGCTGAAAAATTCGCGCCAATTTTGACACACGATATTGACAAAGTGTTACCAGTACTTAAAAACAATTTCAACATACGCATTTCAATATAAAAATTAACAATTATAGAAAAATGCATAAAATGGAACGAAAACTATTATTTACTCATAGCTTCTAGATTTTAATAAATAATCTTAGAATTAGCGTAACGTTAACAACAAAATTCCTTAGAGAAATTATATTTTTGGGACAAAGTGTGCAATAATTAAATATGAATTTGATTTTACAAGCAGGAACTCCGTTGTTAACAGTACGAGAATAATAACGAAATCCTAGGAAGGAAGAAATTAAGTCACAATTATAATTTGCCTCCATTTAATATGGCAACAATTATCTTTATGTTGGAATATTACATCGATTTGGATAAATAACAACAATAAGCTATTTAAGAGTGTTGTGTTAATAGAAGAAAACAGTTTAGGCATTTTGAAGGAGCTCGAATCTTTTTAACAGTTTTCTTTAATAATTATTAATAATTATTATTACTTTATTAACGGAGTACTATATTATTATCCTTAAACGCGACTAGGTCAATCTATTGTATTAATAAACACCATTAATGGCAGTAATCTTGCGTTTTATCCATTCAAAAATATGCACGGAACATAGACGGAATACCTTACAAACAAACTCCTTTGAATAGGCCCTCGGACTAGGCTGTCTGTTGCAAAAATTATGCCTGTTCTTTTTTCAAAATGGCGTCGACTCTAGCGACCTCTGGGCGCGCGCGTCTGTTAGTGGCAGTTGATCGCGCGGCGCTGCAGGCGGCGGATGCGTCTGTGCCAGTCGTCCCTCCATTCCAACAGTAATGTCCTGTCGCCGACCGTTAGTCCCGGCAAGCCAGAAGACGATCCTTCTTTTTCCACTCCTAGGATTAAATAGGACCTGTAGCAGAAACGTTGTAAATGTCATTTAAATAAATAATAGGTAGTCTTCTATATGTTTCTATGGGTTGCTTTAGTTGGCTGACTGAGGGTAAGCTACGGATATACTACTACATTGCATGATCTAATGGCAAAATGTCATACAACCGTTGCTGTTTTTGAACTCTCAACTACTACAAATATTAATCGATCGATGTTTTACATTCATATTGTTTAATATTTGTCCCAGCTAAATGCAATACATATTGGATGCTTTTATTTCATTTCTGTTACCTACTACTACTGTTACCGTGTATGAATAGACACATCTTAAAACTGATACAGTTTTGCAATAGATATTTCTTTTTTTGTAGTATTTTGGTCGTACACTGCGTGCTATTTAATGTTTTTTACTTTCATGTACACATAGTGTGTTAAATGTTAATTTATATTTTTTATGTGATATATATGTGACAATTAGTTTTGAAGAGTTCACAAAGGGTGTTAAAGCTAGTAGCTCCACGTGTGTACTGAAGAGCTTGCGGGTAGTTTGCGGAGCGCTCACTTGTGAATCTTGATCTTGGGGCACTTGCAGGCGAGGTACTGCGCGCGCACGTGTAATATGTCGTATAGCAGGTATTGTTTGGTCATGTAGTCATGTGTTAAATGTAAATTATATTTCGTGTGTGATTTATTTTTTCCGAGATCACAAGGAGCGTTAAAGCTAGCTGCTCTAAGTGTACTGAAGAGCTTGCGCGTAGTTTGCGGAGCGCTCACTTGTTAATCTTGATCTTGGGGCACTTGCAGGCGAGGTACTGCGCGCGCACGTGTAATATTATTAATGCCGTACAGCAGGTATTGTTTGGTCATGTAGTCATGTGTTAAATGTAAATTATATTTCGTGTGTGATTTATTTTTTCCGAGATCACAAGGAGCGTTAAAGCTAGCTGCTCTAAGTGTACTGAAGAGCTTGCGCGTAGTTTGCGGAGCGCTCACTTGTTAATCTTGATCTTGGGGCACTTGCAGGCGAGGTACTGCGCGCGCACGTGTAATATTATTAATGCCGTACAGCAGGTATTGTTTGGTCATGTAGTCATGTGTTAAATGTAAATTATATTTCGTGTGTGATTTATTTTTTCCGAGATCACAAGGAGCGTTAAAGCTAGCTGCTCTAAGTGTACTGAAGAGCTTGCGCGTAGTTTGCGGAGCGATCACTTGTTAATCTTGATCTTGGGGCACTTGCAGGCGAGGTACTGCGCGCGCACGTGTAATATTATTAATGTCGTACAGCAGGTATTGTTTGGTCATGTAGTCATGTGTTAAATGTAAATTATATTTCGTGTGTGATTTATTTTTTCAGAGATCGCAAGGAGCGTTAAAGCCAGCTGCTCTAAGTGTACTGAAGAGCTTGCGGGTAGTTTGCGGGCGCTCACTTGTTAATCTTGATCTTGGGGCACTTGCAGGCGAGGTCCTGCGCGCGCACGTGCAGCGCCACGGCGCCGCGGCGCAGGCGGCTGCGCGGCGCGCGCTTGTACACGGCCTGCACGCTCAGCGCGAGCCGCACCCAGCCGCCCGCGCCCGCCGCCTCGCGCCCGACCACTCGACCCATTATGACTGCAACAGTACCAGCACATTTTGTATACAACTCGGTTACAATATCTGTGGACCTCGCTGGAATGCGTACTCCCTTCCCGTTCTCTGTCCCACGGAATAGATAATAGTACCTAACGCTACAGAAGGTTCACTCCGCGAGCTGATTTAAAGACTCTAGAGCTGACACAGAAAGTTGAATTCAGTTCGCAATAGCGCCTGGCTTCGCCTGCGCAAACAACATACAACAAACGCAAAGTAGTGGTCTCTTTCTATCGCGTAACTTTATCTCATTTGACGTACTAAGATTGCCTCGCATTCTAAGGAACTAACGCGTGCAAAGTAACCGGCGCGCGGCGGCCGACGGAAATTAGTACGTTAAGGCTACATGTAGTCACTTCGATCACGTGATAGGTGGACCTGGCCTGACTGTCCACTGCGAACCGTACTGAGACGCGACAAGACGACAGCGGGGAGGTGAGAGGGGAAGTGGGAGAGGTGTTAGAGCGACTCAGTTATAAGTACAAATGACTAAGTCAGAGTGGCTGGAGCCAACGCAGCCATCACCAGCCAATTGGGACCTTAGCTGCATTATAGATGCAAGCATTAACCAATCAGCTGCATAGATATAAGCTCGTCGCTGCTGTATTTTTGCAGAATCAAGGCTCTGATTAATTGATGTTTGCATCGCTTGTGCAGCGAAAGCACCGATTGGCTGTTGAAGGTTCCACTGCGATGTTTGGGCGATGCACAATTTCGTTTAAAAGATCACAAATCACAGGTATGATAGCCCACCAAGCATTAAATCATGATTAACTTTTAAATTTTGTGTGTCTCTCCTTATCGCTGTCATTCGCCAAGGGACAGATTAAATAAAAGGGGGTTAAATCAAGGTTAAATGCTTGGTGAACTTGAGACGTGTGTAGTCCTAGATCTGTCAATATCATGTTTATTGATTAGTGTCCAACACTGACCCACGTCTAACCCAATCAGCATCACTGTCGGGGAGTAGACTCACCGTAGTCTCGGCTGCAGAACTTGTTGAGGTTGAGAGTCCTGGCGCCGGCGCGGCACCGACCGCACTGCTCCGCTGCGCGCAACACAACACACGTCAGATCATGTCACACACACAAACAGACACGCAGACAGACAGCTGCTCACACTTATATTAAGGAGGTACTTAGCGTGTCGCAAGTCGTGGTTTTAATCACATAAGCATGAACACACATGGAATTAGCAGATTGACATCTGATGGTAAGTTGCGATGCAGGTAAAGATGTAATGAAGGGTATAGCCTCTATCAAAAACATAGAGTGGCGAAAAACGGGTTTAACTTTAGTAATATAGAAATTGAAACTTTAATAAAGAAAAGTAACTTAGAAAATGTAATAAGCGATTTGAAGAAAAAGATTAATGGTTGCAATATCATTTGATGGTAAGTTACGATGAACCCAAAAAGGTAATAAGGGGTAAAAACCTGTATGAAAAAATTTGGTTTAAACTTGAAATAATATAGAAATTAGAAACATCAATAAAGAAGTAACTTCAATATTGAAATAATTTACATCAGTAGTTATAATAGCTAAAAATATCGATATACATCCTTAATCAATAGTAGCTAGTTCAATGCCTTCAATTCAACGATGTTAAAACGAGATTAGGATTCTATAACCACATATCTAAGGGCAAAATAAGTGTTATCTAGGTAAAATCATAATTTTACAAACACATCTAAATTAAAGCATGGACACGATGATTAAAAATTTTCTAACACTAAAAGAAATACACCAAAGTTGTTTACCTTAACCGCACTTGGCACTACACAGATCGGACTGGGTACAAACTAATTTTGAAACAAAAGGGTTATGAGTTTGGCGATGAGTAATAAAGCAAGCCTGGAAACAAACTAGATTTTATGATGTTAATAACCAATATTCCAACCTCAGGTAGGGTACATTGTAAATAAAGTAAAAGTGCAAATAAATAAACTTAAACTGATTGAGTTTACTTTTCTATAACGGCATTAGATGAAGAAAGATTTTTAATGACATTGGGTATTCTTAAATATAATCATTTTATCCAATCAGATTTTAATCAAGACTTAAGTGTCTTTTATATTCTGAAATTCGAAACAAATTAGACAAATTTTGCTTGTAAAGATTAGCAAAGTAAACTCACTCAAAAAGCACTCAGTCACGGTAATGCGATTAGTATTTCGGGAATATTTCAGTAAGCATTTATTACAAGTGTTCGAAAAATTCGTTAGACGTTTTTAAAGCATTACTTGAATTAAGAATCCATGATTATATATTTTGGTAAAGATTTCAATGAATCTATTTTTTTTTTATAAACGACAGTTTTAACAAACACCTACAAAAATAATGCTAATCTGGATTCTCTTTTAATTTTCTACTGATTCAATATGAATTATCAATTCCCAATCTTTTGCGCCTACACGCTAGTTTTCATATTATATTTTCACCTGTAGGTAGAGCCATATTATTTTAAATATCCATGTATTTATTTCAGGCATTTCTAAGGAAATAAATCTTATCTTATCTTATACCTTTAAACGAGCAATTCTTGTATATATATATTTCTATATAATCTGGATCTCGGAAACGGCTCGAACGATTTTCATGAAATTTAGTATACAGAGGGTTTTGGGGGCGATAAATCGAT
Organism: Coenonympha glycerion; assembly: GCA_963855885.1. NCBI lineage: Eukaryota > Metazoa > Arthropoda > Insecta > Lepidoptera > Nymphalidae > Coenonympha > Coenonympha glycerion. The sequence goes on along the minus strand of OY979636.1, from coordinate 14,565,237 downwards.
CTAGCTAGGATTTATTTTTAGAAAATGTCGAATTTACCAAAAAAAATAAAAATATGACTACTGCTGCCATCTATTGGCCACCGAGCGAAGCTCGGTCACCCAGATATATGGAAAAAATACGGAAACTTTAAAGTATAGTGAGCTAGTTCTCACGCAAAAAGTAACACCCAAAGCTTTATTAATTTGGAGGATTAAGGTATATACGAAAATTCAAGCGTTTAAATGTAGAGTTATTTGTAAGGGACAATGTTAATTAGTGAAGGTACATCGCAAGTTATTTAGGTAGGAATTCCTATTGAAATACCGTTCCTTGCTCAGAACGAATGGCCGGATGTATCAATCAATATTGCGTAAGTAACGCGGCTCATATTATGTTGTGATTGATATGAGTTGTTATAGCAATGAAGCTGGCCGATGACCGAAGTGAATGGAGTTAAATTTTAATTCGGAAATCAAATTTAAATTCGTTTTTACTTGTTGATGCTTACATTTCATCTAAGTTTGTAGTAGAACGTATATCTGAATTATTTCAATCTTGGAAAATTACGATACAAGCATATTACGTTGAACTACTTTGGAACTACTAAAACTTCATTAGAACTATATAAACTTCATTACAACCGGATTCTTCCGAATTATTCTACTTCAAACTCAAAGAACAATGTCCAAAGTTGGTATCAAGTTTTCTCACGATTCAAACCCAAATTATTCTAGGAAAAAGCTATATTTTTGAGACCTCTGGCAAATAGGAATTTGTTTTACCAATCCGGATTTAACTGGCCCATTACTTACTGGAATCAGGATTTTTATAAAAAAAATAGTATCAGAGTTAATGTAGAGACAAGGTAGAGACCGTAGTCTATAAAAATTATGTTTGGTTTTGGTTTAGCCTGGTATACTGAATTTCACACATCCATGATTATTGTTTTGGGTTTTCGCAATTTATGAGCTAATTTTACCAACATAAACAAATATTTTATTAGCTTACAAATAGTGAAAAACCAAACAAAATTTGGATTTGGTGGTCAAATTAGTTCATTTCGCCCTTTAATTAGTTTTAAGTACTCAATTAAGGTTTTGGGCAGGTTAGTTTCTAATATTTTAGTATATACTATACAGGACAAGGTACCAGGGCGTCATAATATACGGGGAGAGCTAACGCGTACCGTGACCGAGCGCGGCATGCGTGATGTGAACTGCGAAGTGCATGGAGGTCCACTTACTACTTACCGCGCCCCGGCGCCGCGTCCACGGCCTCCATCGCCTGCACCGCCGTCACCACGCGGGGGATGCCTGCAGGGAGATAGAAACTTGTATTCACTAGTTTAGGATCATCATCAAGAGCAAAATTTGATAGCCATAAGTGGGCATTGGCTAAATCCATCCAGCACTCATTGAGTTAGCTGGATTACTCAATGGTCGCGCACTGGATTGAGATCAACCCATGTATAGGTACACGGCGCAATATGACTCCTGGACTGCTGGTAGCTCTAGGTGCAGCGGTTCCAAGTGCTACCTTTGACGCCATCCTTGCAAGGACAATGCCCGCTAATTTAGTTGAAGGTCTTACCGCTCGCTCGCTGAATAGAGTTCAACTTACGTATGCATGGTGCGATGTGACTCCTGGACTGCTGGTAGCTCTAGGTGCAGCGGTTCCAAGTGCTACCCTTGACGCCATCCTTGCAAGGACAATGCCCGCTAATTTAGTTTAAGGTCTTACCGCTCGCTCACTGGATGGAGTTCAACTTACGTATAAATGGTGCGATGTGACTTCTGGACTGCTGGTAGCCCTTGGCGCAGCAGTTGCAGGTGGTGCCCGTGACGCCATCTTTGCAGATACACTGCCCGTTGGTATGGTTGCAGGTCTAGCCACTCGCTCGCTGAATAGAGTTCAACTTACGTATACACGGTGCGATGTGACTCCTGGACTGCTGGTAGCTCTTGGCGCAGCGGTTGCAGGTGGTGCCCGTGACGCCGTCCTTGCAGGGACACTGCCCGCTGCTGGTTTGGTTGCAGGTCTTGCCGCTCGCTCGCTGGATAGAGTTCAACTTACGTATACACGGTGCGATGTGACTTCTGGACTGCTGGTAGCCCTTGGCGCAGCGGTTGCAGGTGGTGCCCGTGACGCCGTCCTTGCAGGGACACTGCCCGCTGGTTTGGTTGCAGGTCTTGCCGCTGGCCCCCACGGGATGGCAGTCACAAGCTGTCAATAAGAAAACATAAATTAATTATGTTGATCGCCCTCAATTCTTAATATTCTTATAGCAGAACACGGAATTGACGGAAAATTTGAGACAATTCTTGCCATTTCAAAAATGGGCAACACGCTTAAAGAAAATTTCACCTCAAAATAAATTAGGATAATATCTCTCTTTTTGGAAATGGCTCGTTGAATTCCGGTCTAAGCGCACTATATTTCTAAACGAGTGGAAACCTTTAGGAGTCTAGGGTACTGCAGTCATGATTGATCTAATTTATTCTTTGATCTAAGCAGCAGTGCTATTCTACAAATTGTCCATCTCTGAAACAGCTTCCAGACAGCTGCCAAGCCGAAGATGGCATGCAAAATTGTACTCTATTACAACTGACAAATTCATAGATGCAGAGATGTATGCTCGTCGCTGCTTTAAGTATTTTTGCAGAATAGCACGGCTGTATAGAACGAATGAATACGACGACAAAATATCCAAAATATCTGAGTTAAAAAAGGGCAAACAGTGTTAGCAAATACAAACAAAATACAAAAAAAGGTCCAACCATATAATTGAATTGGCTTCCACACCCTTCGGTCAAGAAACCAATAGCAGCTATAACCGTAACTTGGGACGCTGACGTTGTTAATGCAACATAAAGCGCAAACTCCACTATACGCGGCCGCAAGCCATCTCCAGCGAATAGTTTCCCCATAAAAACTATGCCCGGAAATCGGGCTACGACTTCGCAGGCCCTTTACGATGGGACGGACCTTTTGGAATAGGTCCCTGGAGGACAGATTTTATAAGGGGCAAAGTTCGGGTTGCTGACATCAGAAAAAAGGAAGTGAGAAAGATTTTCTTTTGTTACAACTTGGTTTGTACTTTTATATTGTGTTTTTTGTACTAGAAAGTGAATTGAGAGACAATAACATTTTTCCTGTTTAACTTGTCATACTTCGTAATATAATACAGTCGAACCTAAGTAAGTTAGTACTAGTTAAGCGAGAAAACTCTATTAATGAGTGTATTTGCCAGTCCCCGTCATTTTGACATCTCCTAACTATAAAACCCGGGTTAATGAGAAACTTTTATCAGTGAAAAAGAGATCTGGGTCCCTTAAGATCTCATTTAACTAGGTTCGACTATTACCTAAGTATTATTTACATAGTCTGAACAACTATACTAATATTTAAAAATAAAAAAATTCATTTACACTTGAAAAATGTTAATCTTGTAAACAAACAATAAAAGTTTTTTAAATTTACTAATCTATCTTTGATTCGGTTTACTGTGATAGTAAAGCCGGGTAAGCCATTTGAGAATTAAATGATAACACGGCATCACTATTGTGGTATTCCGGGATGGCGCGTGTACAAAGTCGTCGGCAGTTTTAAGGTGACGCGGACATTTCTCGGCCCTTTCCCGATACACATTCCGATAATTGAAATGAAATGAAATGAAATGAAAAAGTTTATTGGTAATGCACATTAGGTACATATTAACAAGAGAGAGAAAAAATAAATAACAGGAAGAACAATGTGCACTCCCAAATGGGCCTCCACTCAGCATAAGCCTTGCTTTTTATGGCAAAGCACTGGTCTTCCGTGAGGCCCACCTGAGACGTGGACGGCGACATGAAGGTTACACAGAAAGAACATAACATAGCAAAAAAAGAAACAACACAAACAGAATTAAACAATTATTATCATATTTATCAATTATTATATACTTACATAAACACATACATATAGTATATTAGTTAAAACCAGCCCTGTAAAGTCCTTGAAATAATAATCGACTATGCGGTATTTACTTGTTTTAATAACAGATACTTTTTGAGATTTTTCTTAAAAGTGATTTTGGATTTCCTAATGTCACGCAGCGGCGGGGGTAAATCTTTCCAACATTTACTAGCCGCGAACTTAAAACTGCCGCGAAAAGCAGCTCTAAAGTGACGCGGCATCTGGAGAGTCCATACTCGATTCGACCTAGTATCAGTAACTTTGCACCATGACATTAATTGGATTTCGCGATCGGCATTTGACCTCCTCACTCGTAGATTTGCTCTGTTATCGTTTGGATTTCTTATATTTGTCGTCACCTTACAATTTACTGTTATTTGTGTTGTTATAACACATTACAATTATTATAATATGTATTGCGAATCCGACTTAGATTACTACAATAAATATTATATATAGCACTGATTGATGTATGTAGGTTTCGAAGAATTAGAAACGAAACAAAAAGAATTAGTAAGCAGCTTAAAACATAAAAAGTTCACGCATACAACAATCTGCATTACGGAATGTTATTTAAAATGCAAAAAGCTGTAACTATCAAAATAAAGTTACCTACGAGTACCTACTTCGTTTCCCATTACTTATCAACCATTTATCAACAGAAAATATACTTATTTCTTTAAACGGAAACTTTTATTGTATTATGATGATACATCTAAATATATAAAAGAAGAAACTGACTCACTGACATATCAACGCACAGCCCAAACCACTGGGTCTAGAGACTCCAAATTTGGCACACAGATACCTTATGGGGTCTAGGGGAGCACTAAGAAAGGATTTTTCAAAATTCACCCTCCAAGGGGGTGAAACGGGGGTCCGAAGTTTGGATTTTATCAAGTTAAAATACGTCTTCACGCCGCAACTACTGTACCGATTTGGCTAAAATTTGGAATGGAGGTATATTATATCTTGCATTACCACATAGGCTACTTTTCATCACGAAAAAAAATCATGGTTCCCGTGGGATAAGTTAAAAACCGAAATTCACGCGGAAAAAAAATCTCACGCCGCAAGTACACAGCCGATTTGGATGAAATTTGGAATGGAGATAGATTATATCCTGGGTTAATAAATAGGGTACTTTTCATCCCGGAAGAATCCATGGTTTCCGCGGGAAACCTGAAACATTGATGTTCACACGCGAAAAATACTACTTCACGCCGTAATTACTGAACAGATTTGGCTGAAATTTGGCATGGAGATAGATTTTATCCTGGATTAATATAAAGATTACTTTTCATCCCGAAAAAATCCATGGTTTCTATGATAGAAATGAAAAACAGATATCCACGCGGGCAAAATATTCCTTCACGCCGTAATTACTGAACTGATTTGGCTAAAATTTGGAACAGAGATAGATTATATCCAGGACTAATACTAAAGTTACTTTTTATCCCGGAAAAGTCTATGGTTTCCGCGGGAAAACTGAAAAACTGATATTCACGCGCGAAAAATACTACTTTACGCTGTAATTACTGACCTGATATTACCGAAATTCATAAAAGGAGATAGATTTTATCCTGGATTAATATATAGGCTACTTTTCATCCCGGTAAATTTCATAAATTCTATGATAATAGTGAAAAACAGAAATCCACGCGGGAAAAATATTCCTTCATGCCGTAATTACTGAACTGATTTGGCTGAAATTTGGAAAAGGGGTAGATTATATCCTGGACTAATACGAAGGCTACTTTTTATCCCGGGAAAATTCATGGTTTCCGCGGGAAAACTGAAAAACGGATATTCACGTGTGAAAAATACTATTTTACCCTGTAAATACTGAACTGATATGACTGAAATTCGGAAAGGAGATAGATTTTATCCCGGATTATTACAAAGCCTACTTTTCATCCCGGAAAATTCCATGGTTTCTATGATAATAGTGAAAAACAGAAATCCACGCGTGAAAAATATTCCTTCATGCCGTAATTACTGAACTGATTTGGCTGAAATTTGGAATAGGGACAGATTATATCCTGGATTAACACAAAAGCTACTTTTCATCCCGGAAAAATCTATGGTGTCCGCGGGAAAACTAAAAAACTGATATTCACGCGGTAAAAATACTACTTCACGCTGTAATAAATGAACGGATATGACTGAAATTCAAAAAGGGGATAGGTTTTATCGTGGATAAAAATTTGCCTATATATTAATATAGGCAAATTTTTATCCCGGGAAAATCCATGATTTCTAAGAAAATAGTTAAATAGCAGATATTCATGCGGGAGAAATCTCCATCGTGCCGTCAGTTCTGAACCGATTGGGCTGAAATTTGGAATGGAGATAGATTATATCCTAGAATCAACTACTTTTTTCTCGGAAAAATCCATTGTTTTCGTGATAATAGGGAAAAACAGATATTCATGCGGGAGAAAATTTATTCCTTCACGCACAACTACTGAAAATTTTTGCTTTAAAGTTGAAATGAAGATAGGTTTCATGTAAATTAACACTAAGGGTACTTTTTATTCCGGAAAATGGATGGTTCCCGTAGAATAGTTAAAACTAAAATTTACGCGTGCGAAGCCGCGGGTATCTGCTAGTAATACATAAAAGTTTCCGATCACAGAATAAAATAATCCTACACCTAAATGAAACAGATTGCAACAAACACGGCCATGTTTGTCTAGTCTTCTCCAAACAAGTTGGTCTTTTACGATTTCTTATTTATTTTCACTCTAACACCTGCCTCGCTTCAACAGGTTTTTTATTTATTTTTGTCATAAAATGTTGTATTTTTAAACTTTTGTTTTTTAATAAAGCTTATAGGTTTAATAAAAATATTATGGGTTCCATAGTAGGTAAACATATTTTATACTTTCAGACCAAGTGAAGTGCTTGCAATATTGTTGCTTTGGTATTGATCTTATGAGAACGAACTCATCAACTCTGTTTTTGATTAGTTAAGTTAATTTAAGATGAGTTAGGTTGTTAATAAGTTCCAATGCATCAATAATAATGCATTGGCGCCTTGAATGCATTATTAATGCAAGCGTTAACCAATCAGCTGCATAGATATAGGCTCGTCGCTACTATTAGTATTTTTGCAGGACTCCTAGAAACACATTAACATGATAAGTCTCAATTAATTTATTTTATTTTCAATACAAAAAATATTATTTCATTCAGAAAAATAAAATTTGGCAACCCTAACTGTGATATCAACAAACCTCATATCATTTTCATTGTTCCCAGTTCATTGATATTGAACCAGTTGTTTTTAGGGATGTCACTAAAATTTATGGTACATTTTTGAACTTCCTAGTTCCCTCAGGATATGAGCTACGCTTCTTGTGACATTAATCATGCATTGTTACATCGTTCTTTACTTTAGGATTTCGGCTAATTAGGGCAATTAATTTACATGTTGTATATTTACACATGGCACCCGTAACTGGGTGACCGACGTCGCGGAAATAAGTAACAAACGAAAAAAAAAACGTATGGGTTGAGATAGATTGTCTTTATACTCACGTTTACAAGCCTTCTTGTGGGTGATGGGTTTGGTGGGGTCGCGGTAGTAGCCCTCGCGGCAGTAGTGGCAGTGCCGGCCGGCGGTGTAGTGGCGGCACTTGAGGCACACGCCGCCGCTCGCGCGCCCCGACAGCTTGTACAGCTCCATGTTGAAGCGACAGCGACGCGCGTGCCCGTTGCAGTTGCACTCTGCGAAAGGGAGCAAGGCGTGAGTGGATGAAATGGATATCTTTTACATTCCCGCTCTATTTAAAAGCGGTATCAACGCGCGTATTTGCTCCAGTTACACTCTGCGAAAGGGAGCAAAGCGTGAGTGAATGAAATGGATGTCTTTGAAAATTCCCGCTTCATTTAGAAGCGGTATCAACGCGCTTGCCTGTTCCAGTTACACTTTGGGAAGGGAAGCAAAGCGTGAGTGGATGAAATACATTCCCGCTCCATTTAGAAGCGGTATCAACGCGCGTGCCCGTTGCAGTTACACTCTGCGAAAGGAAGCAAAGCGTGAGTGGATGAAATGGATGTCTTTGAACATTCCCGCTTCATTTAGAAGCGGTATCAACTCGTGTGCCCGTTGCTGTTGCACTCTGCGAAGGGAAGCGAAACGTGAGTGGATGGAATGGATGTCTTTGACAATAGGGTATTTGACTCCAATTTTTTTATTACTTTATTATAAACTAGAACTAAAATAATGACGTGCACTGAAAGAACTAATTAAATCGATCAAATAACAAAAAAGTTATAATCATTTAAAGATTTGTGATTAGACAGAGATAGCAACATGAAATTGTGACGTCACACCTTACCAATGCCATAGTAGCTTCGTGCGGCTTCATACAAATTTTCGTTTTGCGAGAAAGGGATAGAAGATCCCCCCACTCCAAAGTTTAAACGCCTGTAACTTTGTAAATCTTCGTTGGATTTTAATATTTCTTTCACTGCACGTTATTATTTTTATCCTAGTTTATAATAAAGTAATATTTTTTATCAAATTAAAAAGTAGTGTAAGACCCAATTCCCGCTCCATTTAGAAGCGGTATAAGCGCGCGTGCCTGTTCCAGTTACATTCTCCGAAAGGAAGCAAAGCGTGAGTGGATAAAATGAAATGAATGCCTTTGTCAATCCTTGTAATACTCCTAGCTGAGTTGTAGCGTGAGTGTACTCGCGTAAGTATTTGATACAGTGACAAAATATGAAAATACGAATAAACAGAACGAGATACGTCTACACTACTTATCAAAGCTAAACAAAATGTAACAGATGAGTCGATGCATATGTGGTCGCGTGAGTGTCGCAGGCGGTGCTCGAGTCGCAGTAACAAATCGCCGCATTAGCCAACTGTTGCGCACGCCTGCCGCTAATGTGAGCGATTAATATCGTCGTAGTGTGCCGCGTGTGACCGCACGGTTGGTCTCCCACGTATTGGGCCAGTATTGGTCACTTATTTGCGCAGAATCACTGATTACTAACCTCAGGAATATGGGCATCCGAACAACTTACGTAAACCTTTTTTTCATACAAGCAAACAGTAGCGCCTACTGTCAAATTCTATATTAGGTGGCCGCTGAGCGAACTAGAGCTTGGCTTTGGCTTATGCTGTTGATCTTATTGGCACAGATAAGCTGCTGACATTTTTTCGCACGGTCCACCCTGTACAGGGTAGATTTCAATTCGTGGAATAATGTTTTCTGGACCCAGGCCGTTCCACGGAATGGCCACTGGTTCTTTCGTTCCGCCAACAGATGCAGAATGTCCGTTGCATAGACATTAGAAAGCGCCTGTAGGCTATTATTATTGATATACTCGTAATAGCAGAGGTATGAGGATCGTGAGTAGACCCCGTACCTATTTGTTCGTTTCAGCTAACCAAGTCCACGGCTGGATAACTAGGCCTTTTGTAAGGATCTACAATTTACATGGTTTTGCGCCTGTATCCAACAGGCTCGCTATACTAGCAGGTTGGGTACCCAACACAGGTTCCTAACGACTGTCCGTTCTTCGTGCTTTCGTATGTGCCCCGCTCATCGCCACTACAACTTCGCGATTCGTTGAGCTAAGTCGGTGACTCTAATTCGTCAACGGGTCTCCTCATTTCTGATATTATAACATTGAAATATGACTATTAATCACCGAACTTAGATTAAAAGTTAGAACGTAGTCTCAAGAATTTTAAGCTGATTGGACATTTTAAGTTTCATAGTTAATGAAGTTAATTACCGAATATAATAACCCTTACATAATAACCCTTATATGACATATATTAGGGCCTATAAGAACCCTTTCCAGATTGATTGTACGAGTATTATACCTTCAGATTTGTTGTCGATTTTCGAACCATACACCCATTTAGCACACATCCATACAAATACGCAAGTTTTTTCAATTAATTTCTTTATTGGCACTGATTATACGACGTAAATCTTTCGGCTACGAGCCCATAAAAGTCGCCATAAGAAGTAAGGTCCCCGTCGGCTGAGTAAACAAGTGTTAATCACGTTTGACATTGAGTAATAGTAATTTCTAATGCATAGTCATCTTCTAACGAGCGAAACGGAAATTACACTAAAATTACACCACCCTATATGGTCAGTTGCAGGAGGGTTGGCGGTTTCACACTCTGGATATTGGGCATGTTACATAATATTATCATTGGCAACACGATACGCTGATTGGTTGAAATTCGACCGTAATTCTTAAATTTGGGCTCTTTCTCTTTATTTTATTGCACTTTTTTGGCAAGTTACAGTTATAAATTAAAAGTGTATCAGAATTATCGTTGCCAACGGGATTCGAACCTGTGACCACCACCTGTCGCGAGTGGACGCTCTTCCAACTGAGCTATGGTAGCGAATACCGCTGGCACGATAATTTCGATACACATTGTTTTTCCAGTCATAGGCCGACCCCGGAGTCATCTATTGGGAAACTACGGTTTCACACACTCAAAGGCCCATATTACGAACGGAGCGAACTTTGAACGAGAGATGACTACCTTGCCCTTTTTACAATTTACTTTTTTTGTTATTGTGCTTCACACACTAGGTATAATTTACGGTATTGTTATTCACAAGTTATAGTTATCGGTATTGTTTAAACATACGTCGCCATCCATATATTATTTACCTAGATATTGGTGTCAATTATCGAGTGCTCAAAATCTCTAAAACTTGACAGGCCTAATAACAATTTTTTATAGGGTTCCGTAGTTGCTCTTTACATTAACTATTGCATGAAAGCTCATATGTACACTTAGGTCGAATACTTTACGGCTAGCTAGAAATATAGTTAAGGGCAGAAAAAATCAAAACTGTTTTGGCCTCTGGAACACGAAAGAAATATTACGGCTCTGAGGCTTCAAAGTTTTTATGCGTGCCTATGTGTTAGGCCTACGTGAAATAATGAAGTTTGAATTTGAATTTATGTGTCCGTTTTTAAGTAAGCGTTGACCGTTTTTTCATCTGTTCACTAGTTTTGTTACAAAACTAACAAGTCCAGTGTATGTGAAGAGTGCAGGGGGCGGGCGGCGCGCGCGCATCACATAAAGCTGTCATCGGATGATCTGTTGCCAGCGAGCAGATGGCAGGAAGCGTTCCAGAGATGTTATTGTTTCTAGCGATGAGTATTGTTTTCATAAAGTCTTAAATAACAAAAAAAAATAACACGCTTGAGGTAAACTGGCCAAATGAGCCCTAACTTGAGAGGTTGAATAGTAACAATTGAAACAATTCCATTATGTATCAAGATGTATCAATATTAATCAAGTAGGTATTGTTTGTTGTAAAACTACAAACATCCCTGTAAATAGCTACAAGCAGTTACTTGGTATTAGTATTTTATAATAAAGCATAGTAGAACAAAGCTTTGGATGAGTTCCACTGTCCACTCCTTGCTTTCATCAACAAATAACAATAGAATCAAATTAATTATCTTTGGTTTTATATTTCAAATCAATGTAAAAGTAACAAGTTTGAAGTTGGTTAAAATCAAACTGGTCATTGCATTGAACCAAGTCTTTTTTTGTGGAAATTCATAATTTGACATAACAACTACACTTTGTCGAGTCAACATCTTAACAAATACGGGGCAAAACGTACACGGATAGAAAGTTTTCGGAAGATTTGAGGTTTTATTAGAGTTATCCGATAACGTGGTAACTAATAATAATTGTTGTAAGTAAAACTTCAAGGTTCCACCCAGTTTTTGTTCAGTGTTTCTTCCAATCTTTTATCCATCCATGTTTCATACTTACAATTTAATGGATGCTTTTGAAAGCACTTTGATTTTAGTCATGATTTGAGTGACTACATAAAGTGACGTCTTGCGGGCGTTAGTTTAAATACTAAAATAGGTCTAGTGAACTAATTATTGTCTGATGTTAGTTAGTACCCGGTAGTACTAATAAGACCTAGGAGGCTTTCACATCTTTATGTATCTCATTAGCTGGCGAGGCATTAGTTGCCTTATAAGATAAAGTTAGTGCTTTAAGTTTATTTATACTGCTTTACGGCTCTTTTATGTTCGCTTCGAACATTTGCCCGTCTTAGGCAGTACTCGTAGATAGGTAATTTAAGTACTAGAACTCAAGTGTACACGAATTAGTGTGCAAATGTAGGGTTTTTTTAATTTAGACATTTCATGTCGGATGGTGATTCTTATTTTACTTTTTTTTATTATTATAGATAGGCTTGCGCTTGAGTTTACAAACATGTCTGATGGACAGAAATGATGAGGTCTAGAATGGAGCGCGCTTGCCTGAAAAATGCCTATTCACTCTTCTCTTGATGGCTCTTGAAGGAAGGTTGTACTTGGCTGGGAACACATGCTGGAAGGGTGTTCCACACCAGACTTTTCACGTAATGTGAAGGGTGAATTTATATCGTAATAGGTAATTGCTGTGAAAGATGGATTAAATAGAATGGTGGTGATACCTCTAAAAATTTAATTCTAGCAGTTGTCACTCTGGTATTTATCTATACCGCAATATCTCGCTGCACGCGTAGCAATAACATAGACCTCCTGTTTCGCTCTCTGTCGCACAGTGCTGCTGAGCAAAATCTTTCGCCTTGTTTCCTGATTTTAATACCCTGCGTGCAGCGAGATACTCCATCGAGTATACCTAAGCACACCTGAATTCGTACAGAATTCGAAGGAAAACTCAATATAATTCTCCCCTCTGTGATCTGTCGGTATGATAATATTATTACGAGTAAGTATGTGCCAAAGACTAAATTACCAATTAGGCACCTGCAATCTTATTACCATTAATGCCTATCCGACTTGTACTCGTACGAGTCATTGATTAAACATATTAAAGGCTCAGCACTGACTGACGTCACGCATCCATTTTTAGGCTCCGCCCTGAAGCCGGATTTTTAAGTTGTCAAAACTGTAAAATGGCGCTAATGTATGCGACCGAAAGCGGTATGTGCTATCATCGGTACGGTTATTTGAGAAATTTTTGGCTTCAACATACGTACGTCACATGTTTCTCTTCCTCTTAGCGTAGCGTATTTCGTCATTCGTAGGAGTAGGTCGTGAAATCAACGGGTCTGCCCGCGAAATTCAAAATTTTCGTGGTTTTTTGCAATTTGTACGCTAATTAGACATGATAGGCTTATGGCAATCAATTTGCGAGAATGGCAGTGTCATCTTTACATGATTATATCAAAATCTTTGCATAAAAATGTGTTTCCTAGGAAATTAGTCCGAGTATCGAGTTTTATGTGAGTAACTCGCAAATCTCGGACTAATTTCTTTAACTCGACACTTTCGAGCAAAGATTTTTATATAAACACGTGAAGAAGATATTGGGATTATCGCAATTTGACGGCCATAAGCCTATTATGTCTTATTAGCTTAAAAATCGCGAAAAACCACGAAAATTTTGAATTTCGCGGGCCCATCCGTGGTGTGCTCCTTAATGATAGGTAGTGTGTCAGCCCCTACCATCGTCTCGCAACTCGCAGACGCTAATATCGTTATGGCGCACGGGTGAGATTGCCACTTCAGTAATGAGTTTATTAATTAAATTTATCCCACGGCGTATATCCATGCTTCATTACTTACATGGTTTGGTGGCCATATTTCCAGGCTTCTACGAATTTGTTAAGGGTTTTATATTAAGAATAGATAAGTGGATAAACTAGGAATATATCAACATTTTCATAAGTGCTGTCAGTTAGCGAGTTATGCTTCGTAGGCCACATCCGACATTATTCCGCGCCTGTTCAAAATCACTGGATCAAGTGGTTGCACTTGCATTTTTCATACCAAGTGGCGTCTATTGTTCGCTGAAAGGTTTTTTTCGAGGCATTGATTTAAAATGTAAAACGTTGGAATACTTTGAAGTAGCTTTATTATGACACGTTTACGTTTCAAATCCTATTATATTATTATGTATTAAATGTCTGTTAAAAATCGTCTATTTAAAGAAAGGTTCCAAATTACAAATTTCCTAATTTTTTTACGTGTGATCTTAGTTTCATTGATAATTTTTTTGCAGATTTTTTGAATGGCAGCTTCTCCATTCAGTGAAATCTACGCATTATGTAAGTTACTGTCCCGAATAAATTCGCGGATAACATGGAGACTACAATATAGAAGCATTATAGAAGGTACCTCATCGAATTGTTAATTAATTTCGATGTTCACCTTCACCCTTCACCCCTCACGGAAACGTCGGCGTCGAGTTAGCGCCTGTACGTGACCCGCGTAGCCCGTCGAATAACGTTACTTCACGTAGTATGTTAACCAAAAATATTGTCCTGTAAGAGCTTTAAGAACCAAGACGGTTTTTATTTTTGTCTTCCTCACCCTTAAGAGTATGTAGGTGGATTACATGAAGTTTTAAGAAATTTTAACTGTACTACTACTATACTGTTAAAAAAGTCATACTGTAGGTACGTATATTGTAATTTACGAAAAAAAGGAGTTTTCAGCCTTTTGGGATAACTTCCTATCGAAAAAATTACTTCTAATCACTGTCCAGACTCCAGAGAACTTTAAAAATGATTTCCCACCCAAGGGAGAAAAACGCTTTTGCGGCCTAGGGAATGTAAAAGCATTTCCCACCCGCGCATTAAAGATCTCATTTCCGAGCGGGTAAGATGAAAAGAATTTTGATTTTATTATGGATTTCCTATTCTACTCTTCAAAATTATTATCTGCAGACACTGTCTATGAGTGGACATTAGACACTGGACAGTACCTATAGTGGATCAGCAATTACCTTACATACCAAACATACCAGCGATTGATAGCACATAACAGACGTAAACAAGAACCGAATTTCTATGTATTCAAAGCTAATGACCAGTGATCACGTGCGGCGCGGGACGTGCCCGCCTCCGGCCTCGCTTACTTACCGTACAATGTCGGAGTGGCACAATACCGCGGATGCGCGTGACCATGAATGGCGCTGAAAGCACACCAACTCGATCAAAAGGGCGGCGGGAGCTTCCGATTACGACGCTGTTCGCTGGCTGGACCAAGTTTAGTGTTGGAGGAAAATTGACGGTTATTTTGTTTTCCTATGATTAAGTAGGTATATTTGGTTTCATAGTCAGTGCTCGAATTGGACCGTCACGCACCGGAACGGCGTTCCGGTTCGTGCAATCACCGTTCCGGTTCGTGAAATCACCGTTCCGGTTCGTGAAAATTATTCTCAGAGCGTTCTGAACACTGGTTTTTAAATAATTGAGATCTTACATATTGCAAAGTTGTGGCTCTTCCAATAGATAAAAAATACTTTCTCCTCATAGTTAAAAGACCTAATACTAAAAAAAAATGAATAGGAGTACTGTAAAGGAATAGCGTTCCGGTTCGTAAAAAAGTCCAAAAAAATAATAGAAGCACTGAAGGTATAGCGTTCCGGTTCGTGAAAAAGTTCAATTTGACCACTGTTGATAGTCGATACTTAACAGTGAAATGGTTTTATCTCGCAGAAATACATACATAAATAAAAAAGATGCGGCGATCCGCACCAGCTCACGTATCACGTAATCGAGCAAGCTGCAAGTAGCCGTCATGACGGACCGATTTCAGACGGCTACCACGCGCCGGCTAGGGCACGTAGGTTATGAAACTTGGCTATTATCTTGTATCTACGTAGAGCGTCGACCCCTTTTTTGCAAACAGCCTGTACCAGAACTGTTCTAATGAGATAATTATACACAAATTTTCAAATATTTTTCAGACAAAAACTAGATTATGAAATGCCAAATAATATGATGTCAATCATCCAATCAATAATTAAACACATTACTGTTTTATGTGCCGTTGGAAATCGTAAATTTTGATTTAAGCATAATTCTAACGCATGGCCTTAAGGAGCACACCACGGGTGAGCCCGCGAAATTCAAAATTTTCGTGGTTTTTCGCGATTTTTAAGCTAATAAGACATAATAGGCTTATGGCCGTCAAATTGCGATAATCCCAATAACTGCTTCACGTGTTTATATAAAAATCTCTGCTCGAAAGTGTCGAGTTAAAGAAATTAGTGCGAGATTTGCGAGTTACCCACATAAAACACGATACTTGGACTAATTTCCTAGGATACACATTTTTATGCAAAGATTTTGATATAATCATGTAAAGATGATACTGCCATTCTCGCAAATTGATTGCCATAAGCCTATCATGTCTAATTAGCGTACAAATTGCAAAAAACCACGAAAATTTTGAATTTCGCGGGCAGACCCGTTGATTTCACGTTAATGGATGATTTTAAATCTAAGTACTTATATTTTTAGAGCATTGTTTTCAGTTGTCCCACATTTATTTCCACCAATAATTTCGGTAGCCCAATTACACATTTTGGGCTCAAACCGATATAATTCTGATCGTTATCTTCATGGCAGTAATCTGGGATGATGAATGCCCGCCCCAGTTGTTGGAGTCCCCGCCGCGTTGTAAATCTCGTTCGCTGGACACCTGCCAAGGGCCAAGCAAATCCCCCGGTGTCTAGCTGTGGACACTTGCTTGCTAACTATTTGTAGTTACAATTGGCCTATTGGAATAATTTTCAGAATCCAATACTAAAAAACTCATATATATTTTTTCAAAGTTCATAAAATTTATCCAAAAAGTTCATAATTTAATCGTCCAAGAGCCAAGCAAATCCCCCGGTGTCTAGCTGTGGACACTTGCTGGCTAACTATTTGTAGTTACAATTGGCCTATTGGAATAACTTTCAGAATCCGATACTCAAAAACTTCATATTATTTTTTTTAAAGTTCATAAAATTTATTCAAAAAGTTCATAATTTAATCGTCCAAGAGCCAAGCAAATCCCCCAATGTCTAGCTGTGGACACTTGCTTGCTAACTATTTGTAGTTACAATTGGCCTATTGGATAATTTTCAGAATCCAATACTAAAAAACTTCATTTTTTTTTAAAGTTCATAAAATTTATCCAAAAAGTTCATAATTTATTCGTAGACGAACTAAAGTCACTGACATAGCTCAACGTATCGTGAAGCTGAAGTGGCAATAAGCACCACATAGCTCATAGAACCGGACGGACGTTGTGGACCCAAAGCGCTGGAATGGCGACCCCGCACGGGAAAGTGCAGTGTTGGCAGACCTCCGACCAGATAGACTGACGACATTAAGTTTGAAATTTGAAAAGTAATACTTTTCGTATCGTAGAGATCTCGCATTATATTGTCAACAGTTCCTGAGGATGTCCCGGTGTCGGGACGAAATGAAGAAACTGTTGGAAGAATTGTGTGTGGTGTTTCATGTGAGCGGTGTTCCTGCATATTGGAGCATACAGATTATTATTTTCAAGTAGCAGATTATAGCAAAACAAATTAATTTGTCCTGCTCATTGGCGTGGATTTTAAATTGCGAAGTTGGCACAACCAAACTTGTGACTGATCAAAGAAGAAGCACTTCGAAGTAGGTCACAGACGCGCCACATCAGCGAGTTTTCACTGATCGATTGCCCGTGCTCCTGTAGTCACAATAGGCACTCCCGATCACTGTCACACGGGA
This sequence comes from Coenonympha glycerion, assembly GCA_963855885.1. Classification (NCBI taxonomy): domain Eukaryota; kingdom Metazoa; phylum Arthropoda; class Insecta; order Lepidoptera; family Nymphalidae; genus Coenonympha; species Coenonympha glycerion. The sequence goes on along the minus strand of OY979636.1, from coordinate 14,547,765 downwards.
GATCGATGGAGACACAAATCACCGACCACGGAGCCAATGACAGCGAAGATTGGCAGTAGTTAGTATTAGAAACGATTTATTGCCAATGCGGTCAAATTTTCAATTTTAGGGCAACATTTTTATGATTCTTTTTTTTATTTACAAAAAAAAAAAACAAAACTTATCACTGATCAAAGAAGAAGCACTTCGAAGTAGGTCGCAGACGCGCCACATCAGCGAGTGTTCACTGATCGATGGCCCGTTCTCATGTAGTCACAATAGGCACTCCCGATCACTGTCACACGGGAGATCGATGGAGACACAAATCACCGACCACTGAGCCAATGACAGCGAAGATTGGCAGTAGGTAGTATTAGAAAAGATTAATTTAAGCCAATGCGGTCAGAGGAGCCATTTCAATTTTAATTAAGGCAGACGTGGTATTATACCTACTTGTACTTTTTTAGACCGTAATTTTGTCGAAAATAATAAAAATATAAAACAATGTACTAAGCCAATTGAGTAGAATAAAAACATGTTTAAATAATATAATTAAGTACGGGAAATGATTTATGTAAAAAATATGCACCAAATTATATCGAATTTTGCCTCTTTGAATCCGGTTGAAGAGGAAAATATCTGCAATTCTGAGCAAAAAGCGAATATGATAAAACACCGCATAAAATAACATGAAATGTCACGGGAAATGTATCCATCCGACGGGGGAATCAAATTGGGACGCAAATTATTACGAAATTCGATTTGCTTGAGTGCGGATGTTTTTACGATTCTGGACATTATGCGTAATTGTTTAAATGAATAAATAAGGTACAAAAAGTTGCTCTCAAAAAGGAAAAATATATAATAATTTGAATAATCTAAAAGAAGAATATTTTATTACAAGAATATCACCGATTGCGTCTATTGAATCGTTTTTCAGAATATCAAGTAGGATTGTAGGATTAACTTATCACTTGAAAAAATAAAAATTACTAGGTAAAAAATAAAAATGTATACCTTAATATTGAATGGAAGCAGACGTTATTTTGCGGAAATGCATAATTAGCAGGAAAGATTAATTTGTTTTGCTATAATCCGCCGTCAACATCTCCTGAGGATGTCCCGGTGTCGGGACGAAACGTGCGTCGAAGAAAGTGTTAGAAAATTGTGTGTGGTGTTTCATGTGGGGTAGTGTTCCTGCATATTGTACCATACAGAATCTTTTCAAGTAGCGAATTATAGCAAAACAAATTAATCTGTCCTGCTGATATACCTTTATAACTCAAGTTTAAGCCAAGTCCGAGTTCAGTTTAACCGTAAGGTATTCTATGGTTAAATATAAAATTTGTTTGCATGAATAACACACCAATAAACTTGCAGGACTCTACTATACAAAGTTTGTGTCATTAGATTAATAGCCAATTGTTTAGTCAAGCCCTCTCGTAAGGTAGGCAATAAATGAGTGTTTTGTCCTCGCAGTGCAGTGCATTCCAGTGCAGTACATTCCTGTGCAGTGCAGTGTAGACGCATCCTTAGTGCGAGTATATTTTAAATCTCCGCACGCCCGCTTTTAACGATCAACTAAAGACTAACCCCCTTATTCATAAACGTGAAATACCGGTGGAATAGTTATTCAATGTTTTTTCTCTTTCCTTCGCAAGTCAAAATACTGTTGACAAACAAAGACAAAACAGTATATAACTATTCCACTGCTATTGTACCTTTATGAATAAGAGGGTAAAGCTAAACTATCAACTGTTTGTACAGACGAAGTAAAAAGTGAATAAGCGTGCTAATTTTGAATACATATAAAAATAGTATCGCGGGAGGAAATAACAATGTTTCCATAGGGATCATAGTTAGCCCGACAACCGATTTGATATACAAGTAACACAAGTGGAAAATTAAAAAATTTTAAACACCCACGACTCTTAGGACTTGAAATATATTTTTAAAACTCCCCGACTAAAGGAAAATAAGGACTAAGAACCTATCAGTATAATAACAAATCCAAGAAAATCCGCCGGAGCTGCTATGTTCTGCCTGTGCCGGTGTTGATGGTGCAAGATGTTGCTGTTTACCAGTGTGTGTGTTTACTTTATTCATTTGGTAACTAATTCATTTTCTCGATACTTCTTATAATAATCTACCGGTAAGCTTACCTATAGGTACTAACTGCATTAATTGATATTGGAAACAGAAATGGCAATGGCAGCTCCGACGGATTTTCTTGGATTTGTAATTATACTGATAGGTTCTTAGTCCTTACTTTCCTTTAGTCGGGGAGTTTTAAAAATATTATTTAATCCTTTTTCAATTTCAAGTCCTAAGAGTCGTGGGTGTTTAAAATTTTTTAATTTTCCACTTGTTTTATACTTTTTCAATTATTATACCTGTTATGTTATTACAAAATAAAAAATAATTTTTAAACTAGCCACTATCTCCTCTATGCAGCGCTGGAAGGCATCATTGACCCTTGTCATCAGATCAAATGTGTTAGAATAGTTAAACGAAACCAAATGGGTCTAAGCTCGAAGTATTTTAATAGTTACGATAGTTGAGTAACACTCAATCTCAAGTTGCATCATCAGATATAATGTCCTCGTTACCAAATAATGTGTGAGCCTCGTTAGAATATATCAAACAATCTCTAACACTAGGAGTTTACTAGAAACATTACCATTAGAAAATTTCGCTACCAAATGATAAAGAAACGTTTATTGTGGCGCCCCCTGCTGTGCAATCACCGTAACAACTACCTACGAACCATTACCAATAATTCACTCATATTGTACAGAAAACTGTATCCAAATCGGTTCAGTCGATTTAGAAATGATTGGAAACATTTGTTTGCAATATTAATGTATCGCGCCCCCTGGTGAGTGATTTCCGTAACAACTATCTATTAATGTATCCAAATCGATTCAGTCGTTTTTATTCCAAAAGCTTAAATTGGGAACATTTGTTTGCATTCTAAATGTATTTATGGCGCCCCCTGGTGAACGATGTTCGCAACTACTATCTACGAACCATCGCTAATATAAGTCACTAATATTTTATTAAAAACTGTATTGAAATCGGTTTAGCCGTTTTTGAAATAAATGGGAACATTCGTTTGCACTATAAATGTTTTTTATGGCGCCCCCTGGTGATCGATGTTTGTAACAACTATCTACGAACCATCGCCAATGAATACTAAACATTATACAGAAAACTGAATCTAAATCGGTTCAGCCGTTTTGGAAATAAATGGGAACATTGGATGTGCACAAACAAACAAACAAACATTTTTTTATTGGAAATTCGTTTTGTGTGAACACACAAACATACAAAAAATTTCATCAACAAACTAACAGTCTTTGAAACAGTCGGATCATAACTAGCAGAGTTGTTTATAACTCTAATGTTAAAAATTAAAAAAAAAATACAGCATGATGATCTTTATGTGATTGATTTAATGACGGCCTTGACGTTACGTATTCGGTTGATATTTAGAAAACATTTCCAAGCAAAAAGTATGAACCATAATTGTTATCTTTGAGCAATCTCATAATTCCCTCTACCTAGTTCTATAATAGTGATATAACCAAAGATTAAGATCACTAGATGAGCCCTAAGCCTTCAAAAATATCCACGTTTTTGCCTTGCTTGCAACACCTAGCGTTTTAAATCTTTGGATATAACACTAGATCGTAGAAGGTAAATAGAAACAAATCACTATACGTTTATAACCCGTCTCGCTGCGCAAACGCATTCAATTTCTAATTTCCTTCTCGCATTTACGATCTCGCAAACGTTAGCCATTGTGCATACAGGAGACAACACAAGCGATAAACAGCAAAATGTGTGCTTTATGCACGGAATACAATAATAGTACCAAACGGTATGGAAGATGCACTCTTCAAGATGATAGCGACCCTAGCGCTGACACAAAAAAGTGCAATTCAGTTCGCAAAAGCACCTGGCCCCGCCTCCGCTATGCACCTAAAGTTGTGGTCTCTTTTTATCACGTAACTTTATCTCTTTCGACGAACCAAGACTGTCTTATAAACGAGCGCACGTAGCGCGTGAAATAGACCGTACAAAAATTAACGCCTGCAACCTAGCCGGCGCGCGGCAGCCGTTTGAAATCAGTCCGTCCTGACGGCTACCTATAACTTTCTTGATCACGTGAAAAGTGAGCCTGGATTTATGACGTTTAAAGGTAGGTACAGTACCTTTAAAGGTACACCAACTGAAGTGGTGAAAAGTGGAACTAAGTCGTGAAAAGTGTTTCAGCATCTAATGTAATCTCGTCACATGTCGAGACATTAATATATTTCTTTCAGTTTTATTACATTTATAGTTTTACGTATTTTTTTATTACCTACTCGTATGAATAGCTTTATAGTTGTGCAACATTTTAATTTGATGATAAAATGAAAACCACTATAGTATTGTATCTGATTTATAGTAAATTGGTTTAAGAGGTAGTTAAAATTAAAACACGTTTCTTTAAAAAAATCGACTATTTTAAAATTTGTTAACTAATTTTTATTGTACGCTAAATGAAATTCGGGCGATTGACTATAATACCATCGTTTCTTCACACATCGTTGTTGTATGAAAAACAGATCAAGAAGAGCCCAGAAAAAACTCAGCAAGCTTACTCGTAGTTGTTTATCCTATTTTTTATTTATTACTGCCTCACAAAGATTTATTTTTAAACCTCACTTAACCTGACTGTACTTCACTGTATAGTATACCTATACATTTCGTAAACTTTTTACTTTTTGTTAAAGTAACGAATATACGATGACACTTGTGCACTCGACGGTCTATAACTTGCAACTAGCGAGCTGCGAACAAGTCCTGACTCTGTTCTTCAGTTATTGATGATGATGACGCAGGCTAAGATGGAAATTCCAGGTATTTTTGACTCGTAGTATTTACCTACTTTTATAAAACGTATTACTAATTAAAAATAACAATTTTAAAATCACGTTATTCTGTAACTAATTTACTTTGTATGAAGTAGGCGAGTAATTAATGTAAACAAGGTATAGGTATTTTAAGATCAGGAGGTGGCGAGCCAAAATACAGGTTTGCCTTTCAGACGGTGTCAGCAGCGGCCGGGCTGCCGACAATGATGGGACTTGCTGCTTTTGGTGGCTGGTCGAGACCTGGCGGGAGCGCGGTGAATACGATAGTGAATCCCGTACTCCCGCCAGCAGGTTTGTAGAAGGTACAGACAGTTTTTAGTGGGTGCAAGCCCCACATAACCCCTTCGTTTCCCCTGTCGAAGGGGTATGCGTCAGGCATTTTCTGTCTTAAAAAAAAAAAAGGTATTTTAAGATGTATGACCATTTATTCCTTAATCCCATCCACATAATTGGGATGAATTTAAAATATATTTATCCTGATCTTAGGCCTACTTGTGTAAACCTTGTCAAAAATCACGTTAACTCTGGTTTTAAACCCACTGTTTAATTCAAGCGGGCCGTATTTTAATTGAGGTACAACTACTTTGATCCAAATATTGCATGTTTTATACCCCTCGAAGTTGCAACTTCTTTGCTACCGTCAGGCCAGGTTCACTTATCACGTGATCGAAGAAACTACAGGTAGCCGTCTTGACGTACTAATTTAAGACGGCCGCCGCGCGCCGGCTACCTTGCTCGCGCTATTTCTTGTACGGTTTATATCACGCGCTGCGTGCGCCCGATTGCGAGGCAACCTTAGTACGTCGAATGAGATATATTTAAGCGATAGAAAGAGACTATAACTTTGCGTATGTTGCCTGTTATTTGCGGAGGCGGGGCCAGGCGCTATTGCGAACTGAGTTTTTTGGAGCCTTCTGTACCGTTAGGTACTATTATGTATTCCATGCTACCGTCAAAGTGTGAAATAATGAAAAACTGTGAAATAAGCAGCTAATTTAATTACCGTAGAGAATGCACCCGAAACACCGACAGGTTCAGAACGCAAAGAGCGTTGCCAAAATAGCGGTGCTACGGAATTAAATAATTACTCTTTGATCAGCCGCCATCGCCGCCCGGTGCCCTCTGCCGGCGGCATAATATGCAGCTTCAAAGAGAAACGCTTTCGAACACAGATTAAATATATGACCCTATAAGTCATAAGCGTCCTGCGTTTGATTTCAGTGTTTCTTCACAATGCAGAAAAATGAATTTTCGCGCTGACCTCATGTTAGAGGTTCAACATCTTTGTAAAAATCCTTTCTTAGCGGATGGTTACGCCATTATAGCTATACATGACTTTCAGACCAATCCGTCCATGTGGTTAGAACTGTGCTGTATGTTGATAGATCAGTCAAACATTCTAGTGGCGAAAGTAGTGGCAGTTTTTTTAAAAGAGGGAAGCCGGAAATGTTTATTACATTTTATTATTTGGGAAAAGTTACTTTGGACGTCAATTAGATACTTTAGCGTTTACTCGACGTCTACTTATATGCATAAATACTGAAATTATAAAATAAGGCAAGCCGACGGGAACCGTGTTATATAGACCCTTCGCCGCTTTCATACACATTTTACTTTTACAGAAGAATATTATTCTCTACACAATTAAAAAAAACAATACATAAATAGTTCATTTTATATCCAAGCAATTTAATAGAAAATCATTAAAGTTTGATTTTCATAAATATTACTTCGGGTAAAAACAATCTGTAAAAGTACAACGTTGATACGTCAACATCTTCGGCTGCATCATCACTTACCTTACACTTACAAGTGAGATCGCAGTCAAGTACTAACTTGTATAGTGTAAAAAAAACTGTAAAAGTAAAATGCTCCGTAAATTACTTTTACAAAAAAATTACATACACAGATATTCAGAGTTGCTTCGCTTATACCTTGTACCACAGCAAACAAAATGGGCAAACATCATTTTCATTCACATCCGATATTACGTTTTGTGGATGAACATAATTTTAATTTACGTTTCGCGGACAAACAAACCTTGTAATATTTATCCCACCAAAAACATTCTGTAAAAAACTAGCCAAAGTCAAAATGGAGCTGCTTGTTTATCTCTAAAAAGTACTGAAATCTAGACAAAGTCGTGCCAAGTCTAAGGTTCCTTACTGCGATTTCTTTATTATTATAGTTAATGTTGCGTGACTTGGCAGTTGAAGGGTACACAAGGGTTCAAACCAGGTGCTCCATGACACCATTGCACCAATCTGTCGCCAGAATTCATCGTCAATGAGTAGCGGTTCTTGGTCTTCAACGGCCAAGTCACACAACATTAACTATAATAATAAAGAAATCGCAGTAAGGAACCTTAGACTTGGCACGACTTTGTCTAGATTTCAGTACTTTTTAGAGATAAACAAGCAGCTCCATTTTGACTTTGGCTAGTTTTTTACAGAATGTTTTTGGTGGGATTTCACTTCTTTTTGTAGAAACTTCAAAATATTACAAAATATTTCTGTCCGTTTTTCTAGATACATTAACTGCATAAATAACTTTGTAATCTCATATAATTTATATGGAATTACAAAGTTATTAATGCAGTGATCACCAGGTACTCCAGATCTTCGATTATCCTAGTTTTTATAGTTTTCCCTTTATGTGGCCATTAAACCCTAACTCTGTACCAAATTTCAGCTCTCTGAGTTTATGGGAAGTACTAGTTCTATTTTGATGATCATGAGTCAGTCAGTTAGTCAGTCAGTCAGTGTCGAAAATGCGAAACTTTGCTTTCGCATAACTTCGGAACTATATGACCTACAGACTTGAAATTTTGGGTTTTAAGTATGTGATTATAGCTTACTGGATAGCGAAAATTTCAGCGTTCTGGTCTTATCCAGAGGTTCTCAAATAGGAGCCCGAAAATGCGGCGAAATGGTTCCTGTAAAGATGGTACGGCAGTTTTGCTTCGCGCTTTGACTTTGGCGGGGGCACTGCCGTGCCCCCTGATATTATTCTTCTTACTTCAATATTTGGCTTGCACTCGGGGAGTACATTTATTTTCGTGAGTACGCCGTATTTATTTGTAAAGGAGCGTACAATTTGTTAATTTAACTGAGACGTTGGAAAAATGCAATTACCTAAATAGTTTCATGTTTTTACCAATTACAACTCAGTTAGCATCCGGAGATACGTACTTTGTCCATGACACATTTTGCTCTGACACTTTACAAAATATAAATTATTATACATTTTGACAAGCCAACAGCTCCAGAAGATCCTTCGGTATCGATGTAAGGGTGAAACGTAATTTTTGAAAATATAATTTTTTTATTTAAATTCGGTAAAGGCGTTTCGCACTGATTTGTATTTGGAAAAAATATTATAATTCGAAGTGGTTGTTAATAATAATTTGACGGATAAGAATAAAATTAGTACACAAGCGAAAAAATATTAGTAACATTTTGCATCATGGCTTCATCAAATTTTATTCTCACACTCATGTTATAATTATTTTAGGTATTCTTCACGCTTAAACCACTGAATCGATTTGGCGGAAATTTGATACAGATTTCCCTGGAATTAACACAAAGGCAACTTTATATCCTGGAAAAATTAATGTTTCCCACGGGATTTGTGAAAAATTGAAAGTCAAACGACCAGAGCGGTAGGCGAGCTACTCGTATAGTTTACGAACACAGATTTTATTTACGAATCAGTGTATATTACAAACGTTCTTAGGTATCATAATATCAGATTTATTATATTGAAGATAGACTAGCTGACCCGGCCAACGATGTTTTGCCATTAGGAATATAAAAAAAAGATTACGACCTACTCTCAGATCTACCGAACATACACAGAAAGTTTAATAACAATCGGTCGAGCCGTTTCGGAAAAATTTGGTAACAAAAATTGGCACGAGAATTTTGAGAAATTTGAATAAAGAATTTTGAAAGCAAGATGGATACTTTGGCGCCTTATCGCTACACATCGATCTCTACCAGGCAACGACTGGCGTAATTTTGGCGCCTACTTGCCATTTGACCTAATAGTAGGGGATCCCAAGTAAGGTCGGCCTTTGTCGAGCTATTTATTGGATGAAAACTATTTTATATCCAATTAAATATGTCAATAAATATATCGCAAGTGGGTTGCTTAAAAAATTTCAGTCCAGGATATGATTAATTAAGAATTAAAAAATCCATTGTAACATGAACTCCTATTTGTTAGAGTTCCGTTGACATCTTAGTTCAAATTAGTTAATTGTTATTGGATGAGCGATTCAGGTCACAAATTGCAATTTTGCTTATTTACCTACGATTTTGTTATCCGTTAACTTTCTTTTGCCAAAAAATATAGAGCAGAAATACTTTCCTCAGCCAGGAAAGTATTTCTGGCAAAAAGCACTATTTATACCATCCAATCTAAATTGAACTACGATGTCAACTAAACTGTAACAAATAGGAGTCCATATTACAATGTTTTTTTTTAATTCTTATTTAATCATACCCTGGACTGAAATTTTTTTGGCAACTCACTTGCGATATATTTATTGACATATTAAATTGGATATAAAACAGTTTTCTGCCAATAAACAGCTCGGTGAAGGTCGTTGTATAGCGGGATCCTAGACCAGAAGTTTAAAGTTACCTATCTGAGCACTAAAGTTAGCCCTCGACGTATCTCCGTGGACGAGGCCTCAAGTGAAGAGCTTTTGAGGTCGGTCTTGACACCGTTACTCCATTGTGATCTTTTTCTTTGTGCAACGTTAACCTTTTTTGAATTTATTTTTCGCTAGCTACCTGAAAACAAGCTTCAGGCTTTTTTCAACTTGAATTTTGTATTAGACATATACAATAATATGTCGGTTGGTCGGTTGAAGTCGGTTTTTAGCAATAATTACTTAAAAATACTTTTCTTCACAAAAATACTTTATTTAATAAAAAGTCTACTCTACTGCCAATATAAATAAGGGCATATTATATTGAAATGTAATTAAAGGCCTTGTATACCCTAGTATAAAAGATTTATGTAAGTCCATAATTCTAGTTATCTAGGCCTTCGGAAAATCTTTAAATACAAAAAATTTGTTTAGTGTACTCATAGGGGCCAAAATTTAATAAAATAATAATAAAATGGCCTAGTTCCTACACCTCACTAAGACTTTATACTATGATTTTTTAAATGATCTTTTCTAATATATAAAATTGTCGAGCATTTGCACAAAACACCTGAGAAATGGATTGACCGATTTTGATAACTTCATTTGGTGTAGGAAGTCTATTTTCATACCACTAGGTGAAAAAATAATAGTTTTTAATGGAATGGGTCTGCTAGAAAAACACTAATAAAATAGTCTTGTTCCTAAGCCTATAATGTAGGTACTTTAGTCTATGACTTTTAAATCTTAATATTTCTCTGCCGACCTTATAAAGAAATAATAATAAAAATACTCGTACATTACACACAATGAGTACAGTGGCCACGATTACAAATCGGACGAACCATATTTGTCGACGTCACCAATTTCTCAACTACGTCACAAAAAGCGCAATAAATATTGTATGGGAGTAATCGATTTACAAGACCGGCTCGCGACTTGTAGTCAAGGAGCTAGTGGCGTAATCTGGGAGCCTTCGTAAAAAGCGGTAATGGTTACCAAACGATTTTCCAGTCACAACCTTGACAGTTGAGTTACTAGAGACAAGTATTATATTATCTGTGCTAGAGACAAAACATCAAACAGCCGATAAAAACGAGCTTTTGTTGTGCCATGGTCGTTTTTTTGCTTGTATACGTGATAAGACTTCTTGGATTCTTTAGCGCTATCGTTTCTTGTTATGAGCGTTCCATTCAAAAATATGCGCTTTACTCCTTCACAATCGCTTATTTTTCATGTGATTCGGAACAAGTAGGTCGCGTCTTCGTGGACTGTACAAACTATAATAAAATTGTATTTATTATAAATTATTAATATCCGGTTGACCGAGCTTCGCTCGGTAGTTTAACTACTGGATAATAGATGGCAGCAGAAATGTTTCGCTCGGTAATTTAACTACTGGCTAATAGATGGCAGCAGAAGTAATATTTTTATTATTTTTTTTTTGGTAAATTCGACATTTTCTAAAAATGAATCCTAGCTAGATCGATTTATCTCCCCCAAAACCCCCTGTATACTAAATTTCATGAAAATCTTTGAAGCCGTTGCCGAGATCCAGATTATATAGAAATATATATATATACAAGAATTGCTCGTTTAAAGGTATAGGATAGAGCTACAAAACTCTATAATACCATGATTTTGTGGTCATTAGTTTAATAAAATGGCCTTCTTATATGGAAGCAAATATTAGCTCGTCGTTTTAAATTCAATAGTTGAAGTTCCCACTGGTTCCTTTCGATAGTTCCATTAAGTGTAATTTTATGCACTATTTATATTTGGTCATACAACAAAGCGGTAATTAACTTTTTGCCGCCGGCTCCTACACTATCTGTCCCGTTCACTCCATTTGGAGTGAGTCGTGAACGGTTTTCGTAATGAGTGAAATAAATTATAAATCAATCACTCGATGTTATGGTGAAAACATCCATCTTGAATTGAAGACATGTACCGGATTTCCGGCTATGGCGGCCCTATAAAGAAGTTACAGCTATGAAAAGTTGGCCATATGCATTTTTGAATTATAGAAAGTTTTTGTTTAGCCACCGAACCTATACTGTATAGTTATGTGTTCTGCACCCGTAGCCATATAACCTTAGCGATTATATTATATTTCTATTGTAGAAATAGATAGAGAACTAGTACATTACATCGAAGTTTTAAAACAAGGAATTTACTACTTTCTAACGAGAGTTTAAAAATATGTATGGAAATAAAATTATTGTCATCTTTAGACTAATCAATTGACTGGATATGATTTTCTGTACATTTTATTTTCATTTCAAAGCAAATCGTTCGATTTTATTCCTACAATAGAATCGATAAGGCGACTGCAGAGTGCAGAGCCTACGTGAGGACGTTGTTTTACTATTGATTTCAGTTCAGTAGGAAAAGTTTTAAAAGTTATACCTATTCATTTTTGTTCCATATTTATGCGGAATTTGCTGTCAAAAGAAAAATCCCATTCACAATTCCCACCGAACACATAAAATCATAATCACCAATCAAAATCAAAGGTGTTAAACGAATCGTTGTGATGGGAAATAACGAGGAATCGCGTTAAATAACGTGAAATAACCGGAAATAACTCGGAGTAACGGTAAAAAGATAACTGATTGGACGCACTGTGTTCAGTAATTTGGGTTCGGTGCGGCAAAACGGCGGAGCGGATTGGTTCCGCGACAATGGAGCGTGGTGTGGCTGAGAATTCATGAAAATTACGATAAATACGAGTAGTCTAAGTGTCGCCGCATACGTCCCACGCCACAGCCACAAACTAGAAGCTTAAAGCCACAAAGGTAGCTGAAGCGCTCGACAACCACTTGTGGTTTTTTAATCAAATTTTTAATCCCCTAAATATAAATAATAATAGTACAAGGATACTCATAGGCCGATTTTACCGATAGAAAGAACGAAAATTAGAGACCATAAATGGCACCATAGAAGACTATTACATTAAGGTACACAGGTCACAGTTTGGTAACCGATAGTTTGACTGTGTCGGTGGTGTCGCTAGATAGGACCGATAATGATGTCGTATCGATTCACTCGCTATAGAAAACGCACCTATACATTACGAGTATGTCTAACAACGCGGAATGTGTTGTCGTACTAACTTGGAAGAGGTAAGAAACCTTGATAGTTGCTACACAGCATCGCACCGGAACGCTAAATCGCTTGGCAGTGCGTCATTGCCCATTGGTTTATAACTAATCGCGAGTAAAGCCTTCCACTTTATTAGTCGCTAATTTAGTTATTATATTAGCTATTGCCCACGGGTTCGTTCGCGTGAATTTCAGTTTTTTCGCTAGGAACACCGAACAATGGATTTTCCGGGATAAAAAAGTTGCCTATGTGTCAATCCGTGTTTTATATGGTACCTATGTTCCAAATTTTAGCCAAATCGGTTCAGCAGTTGCAGTGTGAAAGAGTATCGAAGATCCATCCATCCATCCATACTTACAAACTTTCGTGTTTATATATTAATAGCGAGTAGGATAGGATAGGATAGGATTGTATTGTAAATCCCAAAATGCTCCGAAGCGGAAATGGATATCGCGACTATCTATTTGAATCCAGCTAAACTACATGAGCTAAGGAGGTTGGAGCATCATGATAATAAATAATCTGATAAGACGGAAGACTCACCTAAATCGAATAAAAAATGGAAGCTTACACTAAATACCTACTTACAAGATAGAAAGAAAATAGGCATAGAAAATACACAAAAACACAACACAATCATTCAATACAAAATTACAAACAGTATAGAGATATCCGAATCCGGGCATTGTATCCACTGACCCGCGGGTCATTGGGGAAAGTGTCAGAATTATTGCTTGCCCCGCAGCGTGATTTGGACAAGGACGGATAGATACCATCTGCGTTGGTTGGAGAGAGAGGCGAGATGTAACGGGTAATAAAAGCTAATGTATTTTGATATCAAGATGGATGGGCCAGCTCGACGTGTGTTATAAGATTACAGGTTTGGAGTTCCGTAAGAAATCTAATAAATATATAACAGGCTTACTAAGTACAAGTATATGTATAGAGGGCGCCGGCGGCTTTGCTCAATTGACGCTATTTACCCATCTTGGGGCTCAATATTCATATCTCTTTAAAAATAATTCTGCGCAGCATTTATTTTATGGAAAAATAACCATATTCTTCAAAACGTTTGTCGATTCGATATTTAAACAATGTATAAGAATGACAGTTTTCTGCGCTGATGACTTCAGTGATCAATTCAGCGATCGTATTTAAATTCAACTTTTCAAGCTTTTTTTAAATATTTTTTCGTCTAAGTAAGTTGATAAATCTATCGAAATTTTGTACGCTCATGAAAAAGCAAAATGTTGTTCTCGTCCATTTTAATATGTTTGTTTGAGTTGTGCCTTGACATATATCTTGATAAATATAATATGTATCTTGGATAAATAAAGTGCTTGTGTTTGTTGTGTTACAGATGTACCTAATTATTATGTACTTACTTTTACTTGTACAAACAACAAGGCTTCTGTAATTATGGCATCAAAGAGCAACCAACATACAAAATTTCGACTTCATAATGTTAGTGTGATACTCAATAAAGCAATAACAGACGTCTTATCCGGCTCCCCCTATCAACCGAGGGTTTTATAATTCGAGCTCGAGTGAATACAAAACAAAGGGCTTATCCTTATTATAAAGCTCCTTATTGACATACTATCTGCACGAGCCAAACATTGGGATGAAATTCACCCCTTATAAAGCTTACTTGTGAATAAGGGATGCAAGTTTTGAAGGTCTGGGCACGTGGAAAGGACGTAACTGACTCGCTCTTTTGTGAGTCGAATATATCATAAATGTAGTAGCCACAGTAGCCCTTATAGCCTTAACTCTTAGGTCGTAAACATTATAATCAACTGACCAGAAATATGAGTTGGAATTGAATAATAATAATTGGTCAGGTACTATAGAAAAAATAAATCCATAAAAATCCTATTTTTTTACTGAACCGCAAACTTAACTTTTAAGATTAATTGTTGATACCAAAAGAGTGGCGACACGCAGACAGGTGGAGTTTCTCTAGGTCATCGAATCAGAAATGAGGAGATCCGTAGACGAATCAGAGTCACCGACATAGCTCAACGTATCGCGAAGCTGAAGTAGCAATAGGCGGGGCACATAGCTCGTAAAATCGACGGACGTTGGGAACCTAAAGTGCTGGAATGGCAACCTTGCACGGGGAAGCGCAGTGTTGGCAGGCCTCCGACCAGATGGACTGACGACATTAGGAAGGCTCTGGTTACAGACAGAAGGCCTTTGTCCAGCAGAGCACGTCCGTCGGCTGAAACGAACGAACGACAAAGTATAAAAGTGACAAAACCTCAAATTAAGGCTATTCCATGCTTATCAAAATGTGGTGAAACAGGCCCTAAGAATTTCATTAAGTAGATGAATGAACGTGAACACTGTAGAGTCACAGTGTACGAGGAAAAACCGCGTAACAGTTTCAGCTGCAAGGTTTACGAGGTGAGCTCAATTAGCCATTTTACGACGTCAGCTATTTCCGACGAGACGGCCACACGCATTCTGACGAGACGAGAGAGACTGATGCGTTGTTTTATTGATAATGGGCCGTTACAGCTTTTAGTGTGCTGGTAGCGTATAGCCTCGTAAGAAAAACATGCACCTGTACAGTGTGACCGTTTCAAAAATGGCAAATCTGCCCGACATTGGTAAACAATCTGACAACTCGACTTCTGAAAATGGTAAGAATATTGCCACCTTAATTAATTCGTCTAATATTGCCTACTGAATAGATAAATAGCTTAAAATATTTGAGATAAGTGGCTTTTCTTTAGGCCTTATGGCAGAAATCTGCCAAAAATGGTCACAGTGACCTCTACGGTATACGCCTTTTTGTGACGAAAAAATGGGTGAGACAACTTGGTCATCTGTTTTACAAATAAGATACAATTTCGACATGCAGTTAATTATGGTTTAGTTATATCATTTACTGTAATAGTCGCATAATTACAATGTTCACCCAAACGGCGGTTAAATGCTTGGCGAAATTAAGGCTAGATTTAATAAATTCTGGCTAATTAATACCCTACCAGTAAAGACCCAAGGACAAGCGATTTAGGGTTCGAGATAAAGGGTAGATAGAGTCTAGAGACCATCACTTGGCATAAGGTGAGACCACAGTAAACTTAAACAACTTTAAACGTGCTAAATGATGTGTTAAATTGTCTAAGGCAGTCAAGTAGGTCAAATTTTTTTATTCGAAAAGTATACAGATCTTGAAACGTCAGTAAAAAGAAGAGTCTCCAACTCATGCGTACCCTGCCTGACCTATGGCTGTGAGAGAATGAAATTCACTATTTATAGATTCCATGTGACATGTAAATTCATTGCTGTTTCAGAAATAAAGGTTTTTTTTATTTTTATTTAATTTTCATAAAGTCGTTCTAGACTTAACTCTAAAATCACATTAGCTACGATGAGTCTGTGAGTTAATTAAAAAGATATAATGAAGCCAATGATGAATATCTATTTAAAAGTACATTTCAGTTTAATTAGTAGCTAATTACAGCTACACATCGTAAAGTAACTCGTAAAACGCTTTAAATTACTTCACTTAATTATTCTTAAATTACCTACATCTAAAACTGGTAACTACGCGGTTTTTCTTCGTACCGTGATCCTTCATTACCTAATTACCGTGTCGTTTTGATAGAAGGCACATGCTAGTCAAAGTCAAAAAGACGTACTCAAAATGACACACTGAAATGAGATGAAATGTTTTGAGCCGTTATGAGTTTTTTCCATGTTTTTTTTCGGTGAAAATGCGATGCACAAGGTAGTTTCATAGCTTTGTGGTATTTTTTTTAGGAAAACCAAATTTGTTTGAGTTTTTCTGGAAGTTATTGCTATATGTAAAGTATGCATGAGCAAAAATGAAAAAGTTGACTAAGACCAGAGAAGAGATGGATAGACAGCATGAAAGATATGCGTGTGAAAGGAATGGATTGCACGTTGACGGCTGATAAGAGCATAGAAGAAGAAGACGTGCCGACCCCACATATTATGAGAAAAGGTGAGGAAGATGATGACATTCTGGAAAATAGACGTAAAGACGTTAGTTAAGAGGCCTGTGAACTACCATGTCTCCCATACAAACGTAATACCAAAATCATTTGTAATTCGTGTATATTTCTATCATGTTGTGGTGTTATTCGAGTTCGTATAGTAATAATCTATGCTCCTGGTCATATCTGGTTCCGAAATACTGTTGTTAAACGAAATTGTAAACGAATTTAGTTTTGCTTATTTTTATGTCAAAGAGGACATGTTTTCTGCTTATTTGTTTTGTAATAAAAACAACACTATCTCACGTCGCATTAGTTCAGGAGCACAGTTTTTATTGTCCAGCTAAAGAAAAACACCAGTTAATAAAGAAAGTTATAAGTTTTCATTCATAATTTTTGGTATTACGGAACTCGACCAAAGTTTTAAAAATTTTGATCAAAATTGATTATTATTTCGTTTTAAAGAAGTATTTCCGAACCAAATATGGCCAGGAGCATAGATTATTACTATATGAATCCGAATAACACCACAACATGATCGAAATATACACGAATTACAAATGATTTAGTATTTTGCATTAATGGAGACATCGTAGTTCACAGGCCTCTTAAGTATAATCTTTGATTATGTATAGACTAATAGACATTGTTTTGCCATTAGGGATGTAAAAATCGCTTACTCGTACGTCACCGAACATACACAGATTCCATAATAATTGGTCGAGCCGTCTCAAAATCTGGTAACGTAAAATGATACGAGAATTTTATATATTACAGAAAGATTATTATTTATTATTTTTTGCATGTGGATCACACATTTTGAGAACACCATAGAGAGCACTCTTGCTCGTGTAGCTAGCCTTCGATATGAAATGAAATGAAATTCTTTATTTCACATAGGCCTAAATAATAGGCGCCCATGAAATGTCAAAAACTCTACCGCCAAGTTCGGAATGCAGGTTTGCACCGAGAAGAACTGGCAAGAAACTCGGCACTTGCTCTTTTCAAAATGTCATGATAAGTCAATGTGTGTGTTTTGGATCCAAACCCTGAACACAAATAAGATGAGGCATTCGCCTTGACCACTGCTAATAAATAATTAGCAGTGAATAAAACGATATAAGTTGGAAAAGTCGTAAAGGCCGAGCACGCCCACTCCGAGACACGTCGGCTTGACTGATTACTTCCGACCTGCGCGCAGGGTTGACACCCCGACATGGAAAATGGAAATAAATGGTTAATGGAAATAAAAAGAAAACTAATTGAGTGTGAAAGACGGACGGACGGAGAAAATCGCATCATAATCGTTCCATCTTACAATTTTGTAATTGAAACTTAATAAAAATGGGGTCATAAAATTTATTCTTTATTGTCGATAGTGAGAAACGGAACGGAGGGTTAGTTAAAATAAATTAGAACTCCGAGGTACCTATTAAGCTCCAGCATCATCAAGAGATGTAGATTCGAGCTCTGAAGATGCTCCGAAACGAAACATACTTAAAAAAAAAAAACTTGTGGCACTCGGAGACTACCGCGGTAAAGCTATTGCATAGCATTTCTTATCAACTTCAACAGGTTATTTTCGTTACAGAATTTCTGGATTCGGTCTCCACGCTCAAGGCCCGCGATAGAAGCTATGCAATAGCTTAGAACTTTCTGAAATATTTTTGTGGGTGTCATGAGGTGTTGAAAAGATGGCTAGCATAACACAGTGTCATTAATAAATGAGAACCTGCTTACCGATAAAGGTAGTAAAAGATTTTTCAGCATAGCATTTGTAAAATAAAAACATTCATTTTCAGTTCTGTCAGGCCAGGTCCACTTATCATCGAGAAACTACAGGTAGGCGTCTCGACGTACTAATTTCTGTCGGCTGCCACGCGCCGGATACTTTGCTCGCGTTAGTTCGGGTACGGTCTATTTTACGCGCTGCGTGTGGTGAGTTAGGCCTAGTACGTCGAAAGCGATAAAGCTATGCGATAGAAATAGTCCACAACTTGTTGCGTGTTCTTTCCGGAGGTGTGGCCAGGCGCTATTGGCAACTTGCAATTGCACTTTTTGTGTCAGCGCTCGAGTCGCTATTTCTTTAAATCCTTTTGCCGAGTGAACCTTCTGTATCTACCGTTAGGTACTTACTATTAGGTATTCCGTGGTGCTGTATTGAGTAAAATGGTATGGGTATGGTAAATGGGTGTGTATTAATTGAGTGACAAGCGACAACCCTAAGGCTAATGTTCGGTCACGGTGTTCGGCATTCGTCGTTTGTACGTCGCAGTAACGAGGGTAGGGCAGGGGGCCGCGATTTGAGAGAAGCACGCGGAATAATAACAACTTACTCGCTTCCCGATCGATAATGGAGTTAATAGAAAAATGATATATTTTCCTATCATCATCATTTTCAGATAAACGATGGTAATGATGATGATGACGGTGATGATGGGTTTTCTGATTAAACAACCCTAACTGTGATATCAACAAACATCCTAATCATTTTCATGATTCCCAGTTCATTGATATTGAACCAGCTGTTTTTAGGGATGTCACTAAAAATTTATGATACATTTTTGAACTCACTATGGTTCAGGATATGAGCTACACTACTTGAGATATTTTTTCATGCATCTATACTTCGTTCCCTACTTTAGGCTTTCGGCTAATTAGGGCAATTAACCAACACGTTGTATATCATTATAGTTTGTCTGCGAGGCTTCAGTCGCAGCTAGTTGTCACTCTACGAGCAAAGATGAGTTCCGATACTATGTGAGCAGCAGCAACGAATCCAACCGATAGGGGTTTAAACTCCGAGTCAGTCAGATTATGTCTTCGGCTATATCATCAATTACCATCAGTTGATCCAGTACCATCAGGCAGTCCAGTATTTACTAGAAGTAAATAAAATATTTTAGTGCATTTTAGTGGCATAACAAAAAAGGTATATTTTTCTAAGACTAAGCGATTAAGTAATTGGAAAGCCATCAATTCTGGTCCACAATAAACTCCAAAGTCTCGAACATCGTCGTAAGGCCTGTCTATTTAATTTGGTTCCCCCGTCACCTTCTTACCATAGAACGGCACGGCATCGAAAAGCCTTCCACCCATACATAGTCACGTCCCAAAGACACGTACGAAGCGGTTTGATTCCTCGTTCCTGATACGCACTGCAAAGGTCTGGAATACCCTCCCAGGCACTATCTTTCCCACCACCTACAACTTGGGCGCCTTCAAATCAAGAGTGAATAAGCATCTTCTAGGCAAGCGCGCTCCACCTAAGACTGTATCATCACTCATGTGTGACTGTGATCACATGATCAAATGTGATCACAGTCAAGCGCTAGCCTAACAGATCATCTAGAAGCTCATCTCGCAAAGAAAAGAATTTTCCTGAAATCAGTTTAGATATATCGTAATTGTGACGCATTTTTGTAATAATATCGATAATACGGTTAATAAACTAAACTGAAAAACATTACTAAAATAACAAAGTCCTACTTCCTTGTTAGTCGTTACAACACAAATAGAATTATATCAACGAAAAATGGTTTGCCGCAGTCGGACCATTTGTAAAAGGAAATGTATGAACTATGGAGTACGCACCCTCTTCAGGAGCAGGGGTCGAAACGACCGCGGCCGTCCAAATAAATTACTTAACCCCCGACACGCCTAACGAGCCGAGTGACTTGTCATAACGATGACAGGTGGCCCACAGTGAAATGTGGACGTGTATTTTTGGGTTAAAAAATATGTCTTCTAATTGTGTACCATCTATTACAGCACACGTGACTTTGCTATTAAATTTTATTACTATTTTAAAATATGTATAAGAATCGTTGCTGAATATGACTTCGCTCGCATGTTTTCGGTTTCACAATCTCATTATAATGAGTCAAGCTTAAAATGTCATGTGATGTCGTGAGTTTCTTTTTCGAACTTTTAAAGATAAATAATTCCGTCATATATGTCATTTGCGTAGCTTTAACCGTTTGAGCAGCACACGCTACGGAAGCTCCCCAAAAGGGAACATTTTTCCCATTTTTTGCAACATATTTCACTGATGCAGCTCCGCTCCTATAATACCTTCTATTATCATGATACCAACACAAAATAGTAGTTTATGAAACGGATGCATAATGGGGGGTATTAAAACATGAGTGTGAGTTTAAAAAAACGAGCCGCAGGCGAGTTTTTTAATAGTATCACACGAGTGTTTTAATACCTAATTATGTAGAGTTTCATACACTACTTTATCTACGCTCATATTATCATAAATCCAAACCATAAAATCTTGCTAACGTTTGTCGTAAATCCTTCACTTTGTTGGTAAAAGATTGTCATTTTTGTTGCAATTACTAAAATGTCAGGTGGTGGTGGTGTCAGTTACATTTTCTTTAGTAGGTTTCACTGCTAGACATTTTGCCGCGCAAAGTTTTGACTAAGTAACAAAAATAACACATTAAAATGTTAAAATTTAGTTATGGCGCCAAAATTCAGTTGTAAACTGCGTACACAGAACACATATAGACTGCGTATATTATGCGCGCAGAACCATAGACAATAGACATTTTTGTTGTTGTCTATGGTCAATCATGGCCCATCCATACGTTCGGCAATGACTACCAACTAAATATCGTCACATATATTTTTAAGGTCATAAGAGGGAAGGTATCAAATCCAGACATATTGGCGCAGGTCAGTCTGTGTGCACCGGAGAGGTATGTGGAGCGGAGACGCCGGCCGCCGTTGCTAGCGGTGCCGTGTGGGCGCACCAACTTGCTTCAGAAGGCGCCGCTGACGCGTGCCCTCCGCACCCTTAACCTTATTGCAGAGAGCGTGGATATTTTTAGTTGCTCTTTGAGTGAATTCACAATAAGAGCAATGTGGATTATTTCTTATACCTAAGTAGGAGTAGTGTAGGTTAAGATTAGGTTTAAATAAATAGACATGTATAAGTAGGTATAAATAAGTATAACAAGATAGATGTTTAGATAATAACTTCACTATCGCATTGGATATCTGTAATGATAGTGTAAGATGGTGTGAAAATAAATAAATAAATAAATAAAAAAAAAAATGTTGTCTGTGGACTTCATATAGAAAAGAAAAAATTAAGGAAGCTCTACACTCTCTTTTGGCTATGACGACACATAAAAATACAGGAATCCAGAGTCCAGTATCGTATTGGAAATTATTCAACTATCTTGAGATATGTCCATACTTGTGTCCATAGTACAGCGATGTTAAAATGAATAACTTTTTAATAATTATAGAAGTCTGTGAATAAAGTACTCGTAGGTCAATATGTGACACATTTTGATTTCATAATTCGAACTTTACGCAATGAGCGTAGATAAATAATTTTTCAATTTGAACTGGTGGCTCTTGAGATAACCGCGATCAAACAAACTTTCGGCACTCTTCAGCTTTATAATATTAAAAATAAAACATAAAGTATCGATAATATACTGCGATATACTCGTGGCTCAATTGGTGGAGCACCTAGCGGCGATGACTCGGGGACGCGGGTTGAAATCCCGCTGAGTGAGACTTTATACGTATTCTATTTGTGCCAAAATGTTTTACATACATTTTCAATTTGTTCATAAGTCACCTACTTACTCCAGTGAGTGAGTTGCGGTGACCATCTGGGCGATATCGATTCGCGTAAGACGATCGATAGATCAACGTCGCTCGCGTATCGCTGAAAATTATTCACGCGCACAATCTTGATTAAAAACGTGTTGCGGGTTAAGGACTCTTTAGAAATGGAAGAACAAACAACTAATCTTTTAAAAATGTTTAAAAAACAAGCTTTTATACGTCTTGTTTGTATTTCTCTCAGCACCGAGTGCGAATTTTGAGTCAACTCGCGTCGCACAAACTAATCGAAATCCCCCATACATTTACAGTCAGCGCCATCTATTGACTGCCGAATGTCAGCGACTGTTCATAGATGGCGCTGGATCTAAATGTATGGAGGAATTTGATTCGTTTGTGCGATGCGAGTCGACTCGAAATTCGTAAAAAACCTGTACTAACCTCTCAGGCGTTACCATTTAGCATCAAAGTACCTACTCGTCAAGACGGATCAATCGAGTTCAAACTCGATGGGCCAGTGTGACATGTCATTAAACTACGGAGTTCTTATGGTCACCTACTGGTTACATCATCAGATCCGTTTTACAATAATTGTGCATTGTTATCCGATTTATACATGCATGCAAAATTTCAGCTCCATCGATACCGGGAAGTGGGTCACAACTTGCAAGATTTGATTACAGACAACACTGAAAACTGGTAAGTAAGTAAAAAGCTTGTAATAAAGTTTTTATTTTTTCATGAAATATCACTTTTCATGTTACTTTGATGTCTTTGTTTTCGAAATAATAAGGCGTATTTGAATAACAAGATAAATAAAAAGCGTACATCAATCTTATTTGAAATCAATACGAATTGTGGACTGAATCAAAGCAAAACTACCATTTTTTGAAAATCGATCTTACTGTACCAACTCTCAAAAGATAGAGAGATATATTTGAGCGCAATCTCGTAATGCAAAGAGCGTAATCCATTTAGGAGTGAGTCAAGGATGCGATGTTTCACGCCTCATCGCCGCTCGGAGCTAAGCCCCGTGGAGCGGAGTTCTCGTCCGAGATCCTTTATTTAGGACGCTCCGGTTTGCACGGACTTTCTTTATGCCATTTACTCGATGAGTTTGTTAAACTGTGCTGTGTTAGACAATAGACATACAGGATAGGATAACTTAATTGTCGCTTTCTGCCTTAAATTTTTACAAGTGTAAATACCTGCTTATGAGCAATAATAATGGTATTGTAAAAATTAAAGAATTGTGAAAAAAAGGTGAGAAAAGAAGTTATGAAAATGATAAATTAATGATGACGACAAAATCGTTTTTATTTAACATAGTTTTCATAATAAGAAGAACGCGTGAGTATGTACAGACAGATGGAACAGTCAGTTGAAACAAAGTTCTCCCACCGCTGAGTATTTGGTGTTTTTTTTTTCATTTTCGAATTTTTTGGTAGCAGAAATCTATTTTCTTCCGCCGCACTACCGTCCGAAAAGAAACTACGTTCAAAAAATTTGGTTCCATTGATGCACATTGCACATCTCTATCTTCCTATCTAATTGATTTACCATTTTAAATCCCAGCGATCCATACTTTTTCCATCTTCCGATGTCATTTCACATAGTTTTCATAAAAAAGAAAAATGTGTGAGTATGTACGGATGGAACACTCTGTTGAAACGAAGTTTACCCAACGCTGAATATTTGGTGTTTTTTTTTTCATTTTAGAATTTTTTGGTAGCAGAAATCTATTTTCTTCCTCCGCACTACGGTCTGAAAAGAAACTACCTTCAAAAATTTGGTTCCATTGATGCACATTGCACATATCTATCTATCTATCTACTTGATTTACCATTTTAAATCCCAGCGATCTATACTTTACCCATCTTCGTAGCGAGGTGCACCCTTGGGCGGTACAAGTATTTCATTTTAAGAAATAATGTGTTCAAGTTAAAAGGGCCCATGATCCGTGGCTGCAGGCGATCG
Organism: Coenonympha glycerion; assembly: GCA_963855885.1. Classification (NCBI taxonomy): domain Eukaryota; kingdom Metazoa; phylum Arthropoda; class Insecta; order Lepidoptera; family Nymphalidae; genus Coenonympha; species Coenonympha glycerion. Next base: position 14,523,562 of record OY979636.1, on the reverse strand, counting down.
AGTAACCATGCTCTTATTGCCCTTTATTTTCTTAAATTATTATTTTTTGTTTATTATAAAACTCTTTGATGTTAAAATCAGTGATGAAAGGCAGTTAGCCTTTAATAAGTAACAAAACGAATAACGAATTAAACATAAAACATTCTCATTTATGAGTTAGCTCACTCAGTAAAAAAATAATATCACTATTACCTAATTTGTTAAAAATATCGAACGAATCTATCTATCTATCGACTTGATTCAAATGAACTACCTGATGACGTGTATAGGTGCATCACTCAAAATCACACATCACATCAATGAAAATGAAATGAAAAAACCTTTATTTTTCACAAACCTAGGCTAGATTTACAAGCTTTTCCTACGAAAAATCAAAACTACCGCCAAATTCGGAAAACAGGTTTGCACCGAGAAAAACTGCCAAGAAATTCAGCACTTTCTCTTTTCAAAAATTTCATTTTTTAAAACAAGTTTTCTTACACAACATAAGTTTAAAAATATATACATAATTTTTACGATCTCGTGAAGAATGGAAGCATATTCCTATCATTCCAAGAACCCTTTGACAAAAAAAGTTATCACTAACCCGTTTAGTTTCTGAGTTTATTGCGAACAGACAAAAAACAGACATACGCGGTAGAGCAATAATATGTAGTAGTAATGCTAAAAAATATTCAAAAATATTGAAAAGCATATTTATTTTCACGTATTTTCACGCGCAATTCAAGGCCAAACACGGCCGGTCATGGGCCGGTCATTGTTTTATTCGTTTCAGCATCGATTGGCTACACCAAGATTTCTGAATGCAGCTTTAAATTTCAGCATACAAAAACGCGTTCTATACTCAAAAGGATACAGTTCAATTTTGAGTGGGAGTATAAGCTAAATGGATCACAAACGGATCGCAGAAAGTTTCGCTTGAAGTGAACTCAGTGAGCGTTCGGAAACCGTCACGGATATAAAGGGCTTTACAAAACGAAGTCTGGCGTGGTTGACACGATTTTAAAATTACGAGAAATATCTTTGAAAAATCCGGAAAAGTGAAAAATAAGAATGTTTTAACGCATGACTGCGGATCTTTTCTTTTTAGCTGAACTTCTATTATATCATTTTGCTTAGCTTTGTTAATTTTTGTGCAAAAGAAGAGTTACCACAGGTGGTAGGGTCAATGTGGATAAATGTAAACAGAATGGTAACGCATTCAATAATTTCCTACTTTTAATTAATAGCAGTTTCGAAATGCATCTACTTAGTACTATAGTCTATTCAGACATTTTCAGACAATAGTCTATAGATGCGTTTCGTTGCACTCTGAAACTGTGCTGACGAATCAGGTTTGTCTTAGATATCCAAATGGTTCGTGTAATAATAGTACACATGGTGCGCTTGCCAGTTCTGTACTTGAACTTGGCTTGACACGCTACCGCGTATCTAGATAAAGGTTAAATTAAAGTAGTTTTAAGTTTACTAACATTAGGATAGTGTTAAGTGTAATATACTAACATTATGATCGAAGGGTCCGAAATAAATATGAGTTTAATTTTAAAAATAAGAGAACAAAATAAATCTGATCACTTGTAAATATTGCAAAAGTTACGTGGAAGTGATGAGTAATTTTGATATTTACGAGTATAATCGGATACAAGGTGATAAATAAAGTTTTTTTAAATGGCGCGAAATGAGCTCATTAGTCGTCGCAAGGCGCTGATCGTAATTTTAAATTGCTGTCATCTTTACTGCGCAAACTTCACGCGTCCATAATTTTTATACTCTTGAAATGAAAATAAAATAAAATTAATCGATCTGTCGGGCCTACAGCATAGACTTACCTATACTCGTATATCATTGAGCAAAGTCAATCATATGTTTTTTTCTTCATTTGTTTACATGTCAGTAAGTATTATTTACATTTTCTTTCATTTTCAGGGTCCCTTATCCAAAGGGTGAAAACGGGATCCGATTAATAAGACTCCGCCGTCCGTTTGTCCGTCTGTTCGTCTGGCTGTACGTATTTCCTGAACCGTCATGAAAAGTTAAGTTTTGTCTGTTGAAGATTTCACAGATGATCTATTTCTGTTTTCACTATAACAATAAATAGTGAAAAAAATGGAATAAAAATGTGATTAAATGCTCGTTTTTGAATTTGACGGGCAGAGACGTTTATTTTAATACTTTTCAGAAATAGTCTTGATAGTACGGAACACTCAGTGCGCGAACCCGACTCGCACTTGAATAATTGCGATGCATGTATTCAGGGATTTTTCTTACAACTCCTACGTTTAATACCTTGTTAATGCCATTGCAATGAAATTACAATAACACAAAATATAATGAATTTACGTAAAAATGTTAAAAATTAAAAAAAGGAAAAAAAACACGTTTTGTTGTATGGGAGCCCCCTAATATTTATTTTATTCTAGTTTTTAGTATTTGTTTTTATAGCGGTAACAGAATTACATCACCAGTGGAAAATTGAAGTTTGTAGCTATCACGGTTCAAGAGGTACAGCCTGGTGACAGACGGACGGACGGACGGTCAGCGAAGCCTCCGTAATAGGGTTCCTTTTTTACCCTTTGGGTACAGAACCCTAAAAATATGACTAAACGCGCCTACATTGGGCCAGTGACCGCTTGCATCGTCCATAAATAGGTGACATAGTTCTTGCAAGATCAATAAACATTTTAAACAATCTTATAAATCACACACAATCCGCCAAAAGATTTATCGGCCGCTAAATAACGAATAAGCGGGTCTTAAAGTTTTATGTGTAGTCGGTGACCCTGCGTGCGCGCATTCTTTTTCGACTTGAATTATTTTTTAAGAGAAAACATCTTAGCGCTTGGATATTTTTTTGATATGGGAATAAACCACAGATCTCCATAGAGTATATAGAATATACTCTGGATAGCTGACTGTCAACGTAAAAATGATGACACTTGATTTTCGCCATTTTGGCGCTGATTGTTGCGTAACTTGGCGTGAGCGTCCATGGAACTAAAATCAAATGACATTCAAAACGACGGTCCACTTCTAACAATTGACAATTTAGTACCGTGGACGCTCGGGGGAGGCGCTTCAAATCGGCACAAAAAATGAACTGTCAAACGTATGGAATTATGAATCCAGAGATACATATCAGAGTGGAATAAACTGTTGAATTCGCAGAAGCATTTCAACACATCCTGTTACCGTAACGTAACCGACACCTCTGTATAATTCCGAACCCGAAACTAACAATAAAATAAATGGCACTATTGGGCATTTTTGAGTGTCAATTTTTTTAGGCTTTGATGAAAAAGCACAGATTGTTAAACATGGTCTTTATTTTTGATTATTTTTGTATGGCCTTATATTTTAAACTGTAGATTTCCCCTACGGCGAAATCGTCTCTGTAACTTTTTTTACTTTTTAAATCCTATTCACTCATTCAGGTCTTTAACTATACGCAAAGCTTTAAAGCGAAACAAAATCCTATTCTATTTTAATTTACTCGCTGGTGCCTTCAGGCTCTACAATGTACCTACGTTTATAGAATAAAAAAGGTAAAAATAAAATATTTATAGCGGAGTGGGTGTTCCGTGATATATTAAGCGCTGGCGAAGGGTCTGAAGATTGGAGATTACGACTGATGGATGAAAATGAGAAGCCCTCGACAACTTTACTGGGTTTGACAGTCTGTGGGGCAAATACGGAGTAAAATTCAGTAAAATTAGTATATGGTACTGTACATATACTAATTTTTCTGAATTTTAGTATTTTTTTTTAAATAAATAAATAATATATAAATATATAGAGGACAACATCACATACATTGCTCCGATCCCATAGTAAGTAGCTTATGCACTTGTGTTATGGAAATCAGAAACAACTAAGGTACCACAACACCCAGACCCGAGACAATTACATTTACAGAACATTACATTGATTACATTTTCGAAGAAAGTATGTATTAATTTTGTATTAAAAAGATTCGTTTTGGCCTTGGGTTTACCTATTAAATTAAGACTTTGTTTAGATTTTTGGAAATAGATTTTTAAAGGAAGTGGCGTCACTCATTTTATTTTTGTCGAGAAAAGTCAAAGGAACAGGCCAAAAAACTATCGGTGCAGCTGTAGGCCCGGTTTCCACCAAGGCGAAGCTGTGTTTGAGTAACCAATCACATTTCGTCATTTCGACATCTCCTCTCCCCTCAGTTTCGGAGATGTCAAAATGACGAAATCTGATTGGTTACTCAACACAGCTCCGCTCCGCTTTGGCGGAAACCGGGCCTTACGGTGTTTTTTTATTATTTAAAATATGGCCAACTTTAACAATGCCGATAAAGTTTATCGACAAAAAATGTGCTATACTATAATCAAAAACTTGCCAACTACTTTTTGTCGGTCAAAATATTTATTATTTTTTTTTTTTAATAAAAATAATGACCGACACGTGTTTTTTTGGCTATAATAGTGGCGACATGTTGTTTTGTTGGTAATGTTTATAAGATTTTCACAGCCGAGAGTCGAGTTCCGAGATACTCGTAGTTATAGAATACGAGGTTAGAGCTCCAAGCCTGCAAGATGGAAGATTGCGCTTGATGGATGAAAATGAGAAGCCTTCGAGTTGCGTTGAATAATATTCTACGCACCTTTGACTAGACAGGGTATTTTTCACTTTGAGTGTTTTGCGAGGTTAAACTCACTTTGCTGTGTCAGATAATAAAATGTTTGCTATTTGTCTGGATTTAGTAACATAAGTCCCAGATAGATAATAATAATTATTAAGTTCCTATTTATAGTTAGTTCCAGTTAGTATAAGTCCTGCTTTCTACGTCGGGGTCGTGGGTTCGATTTTCACAACCACAAAAAGAATACAAGGTTAACGAGAACAAGTCGTTTTACATAATTTAGTACTAAAAACTAAGCCAGTCATCAATAATCCTTTTCTGAGCGTTTTAAAGGATATTATTATTACGGACACATTAAAAATTTCAATTACCTAAATCCACTGTAAAAGTATAAAATTTGAAAATTTGAGATTTTGGAGCAACTTGGTAGAACTTTCTATCGAGAAAATTTTATCCAATCGTGGTTTTACTTCAGAACGAAAGTAGATAAGTACTTATATGATGTTTAAATATAGAAATAACTACCTGTATGTATACTTTTTAACCTGCAGGTCACTAAAATAAGAATTGCTTAAATAAACCTTTTATGCCATTAAAAGTAAAACCTTTACACCTATAAAGGATTTGGTATCAGGTAGTCAATGATTCAATCAGAGAATTAGTAAATCATCTTTCAAGAGTTATCTTTATTTCATGTTGGAAAACATATTTTATCTCAAAGCCACGATATAGTGGATACAAAAGCTCGGACAATAGCTAGTTACGAATAAACGTTACCCGTTTATGCTAAGCGACGTCCCACCGGTCTGTCTGTCGAGCACCTAGCGGGTTTTACCTGCAACGAAAACAAAACAAGATTGTAGAGTTCACATAGGAATTTTATTTATTTAATGTTTAGTATTGGTTATAGGTATATACCAGCTACCATACAGATATACATATAAAACCATAGGAAAATTCGTCTCCAACCTTCTCATAAAATATCAAATGAAATATCATAAAATTTCCAGTATGGCAGTTAATAAATCTGAGCAGTATTGGAGAAAAAAATATATATTCATGCCAGAAAAGTTTAAATCATTTGTTTTCATCATTAAATATTTTTTGGCCGCAACAACAACATACATGGCGAAGAAAAGCCTTCTTCAAGTTCCCACGATGGATTCTAGAAGGTAACACAAATTGGAAAAAACAAACTGAAATAGAGAAGTGTTATGACGATAATAAACGAGTAAAACTTAGCTGTTGAAGAGTTTTTATTAAATGTAGGTACCATAAAAATGCAAGTATCCGAATCACGTTATACATGCAAAATTCCGGTGAAACATCGGAATTGTTGGAAAAAAAATCAGTACTGTAGACAGCAAAGAAAAATGCTGAGCGTAAACGTGAATGATGCTACGACTGATAATGAAGACGAAAAATTGCAGAGAGTGGTAGGTACAGAAATTATAGACCTATGAAGAAATTGCTTTAACATTTAATACAGTTAAATCAAAAATCAATCAGATATTAGTAGTATATGGTTCAATAAATGAGAGCAGTCTTCGCACAAGCTCCAATCTCCAGGCAGCCGCGGGCCATACAAGTAGATCTGTGCGCAGTAATAAGATGCACGAACTTGATGTACCTAGCAGTAGCTATGTGTAGATGTTATTAGGTGCATAGAAATACAAGGGAGTGATTTTAAACCAGGCAGTGACTTAAAAACCTTAAAGCGTTTAAAGCGTTTTGAGACGTATGACTTAAAAAGATAAAAGCATTTAAAATGTTTTGAGACGTCCTGGATACGTCCCAAAACGCTTAAAAGTTATTCCTTTGATATCGACAAAAATAATTATTTATTGTGAGTGAATATATTTACTACACTTAGGTACCCTTAAGCACGCATTATAGAGTCATCATAAAATCGCTGTCTATGGTAGAATCAATATTGGAGCTAAAGTTTGAGTTTGAAGTAAGTGTCCCTCAAGGCGGTTCTTTAGGCCCGCAAGTGAACAGCGTTCACAGCGTTGGCTTGAGTCATGCAATCATAATATCATCTGACTGCAATCATGCCGCTATTTTGTTTGTGTTTTCGCTTCAGGGACGCGGCGTAAAATTATCTGTTCAAGGTACTGAAGAATTTACCGCTTGTGCTATAAACTATGGGGGTTTACATTTGTTTTAGGATCGGTTTTTGAATTGGGAGCAAGATTTATGTTTCATGTATCCGCAACGAGTGGTGCCGCAGATATACCCCACTCTTTTAAATTATATAAACTTTTTTTTAATAACGTAAAATAACAATGAAATACATGAAAATACTACAAAAACAATTGCATGTTAATAATGCCCTAAGACGACTTAATGATTATTATTTTAAAATATAATGGCTGGTAATTAGGTACCTATTGGTTTTCATTGAAAAAAGATGAACGCATTAGTCTATATTCTATTGTTTAGGCTGGGCTCCTCTCAGCTTCACTCGGATAATACCGTGGGAATTAAAAAAACTGAAAAAATTTCGCTGCTACATTTCAGCTGACTTCGTAGACTTTGGGCTGGGCAGTGCAGTGAGGAATGAATTAATGCAGCTATACTCAAAGTGTGTTCCGCGGAACCCTAGGGTTCCGCGATACCTCTGTAGGGGTTCCGCAAGAATTTAATCTTTCAAAAACTGAACGAATTGAATTTATCATTGCAAGGTAAACAGACAACAGTGTTTCAGGCCTATAACAAAATAACTGCCTTCAAAAGAAAATTAGATTTTTGGATTAGTTGCGTTGGTAAGAAAGAAATAGAAAGCTTTACGTCACTCAATGAGTTTGTTAGCGATAACAACGAAGCGATAACGACTCAGAAATGTTTCAAGATGATGTGTTTGAAGAATTGGTCCAATATCTCAGTTCGATGCGCGCATCTTTTGAAAAGTATTTTCCCGAAGAACAGAATACAAAAATGAAACTGAGGTTATGGATTCATAATCCTTTTTTACCCAACTTGCTAAAGCCCGAAAGCATGTTAAACGAGATATATGAATCTCTTTTAGAAATGTCATCAGACAAGTCATTGTTCAAAACGACGCGTCTCAATGATTTTTGGTGCAAAATCCGTGATGAATATCCAATGCTTGGCAAAATGGCTCTGAATATTCTTCTCCCGTTCCCAACATATTTGTGCGAAACAGGATTCTCAACCTATGCAGCCACGAAAACAATATATCGGAATAGACTGGACGCCGAACATGAGACTTCAACTGTCTTCTATCAAACCTGATATTAACCAATTGATGAAAAATAAAAAACAGTTTCATACCTCCCATTAGTTGGATTTTTTCTTTTTTAATAGAATATATTCTATTATTGTATTTGCCATGTGGTAAAGTAAGTAATAATTAGTACCTAACTGTTACATTATACTTTTATTATGTTTGTTAATAAAGAATACACTTTTAAAAAATATTGTTTTATTGTAGGGTTCCATCAAGTAGTTTGCTTCCCACAAAGGGTTCCGTCACCAAAAAAGTTTGAGAACCACTGAATTAATGTATCGGGATATTTATTTTTATATATGAGAAGATGCTATCCATGATTTTATCATTCGTTGATTACCATCAACGAATGATAAAATCAGTCAAATCAGAGTTAACAGATGCGCGCCGCCAGGGGGCGCAGGACGCTGGGCAGCGGACAGATGTGACAGCGGACAAGTTTCCGAGAAACTATCTTTTAAAATTCTGCCTGTAACGGGAAAGATTTTGCGCGCTACGGTAAGTAATGCGCGCGGCCATGAAACTGCATATTTAGTAAATACGTGTATTTACAGGAACAAAATCCTTTTAAAAAGTTCTCATTGCAGTTGGCAGTTAATTTCCGAAGAATAAAATCCTTTTAAATATCAAGAAAAGAAACTTGATCCATAATTATGCTTTCTGAACAAGGCGTACCAAAAACCCCCAAAACTTTTGTGTTTCATTTTTAACGTTAGTCGTCGCAATAAAAAAAAAAAACAATAATTCAAATAGCTGTAATAAAATAAATAACAGAAAATGGTAAATCTTATTTTTTTACATTTTTACGAGTAATGAAAGTTTCCAATTTCCAAATCTGTGAGTGTATGTGTGTGTATTGTAATCTGAACAGGCGCCTTCCTTTTCTCCCATTTTAATGCCCCGCAGCAGCAACTGTTTTCTACAGTTAAATTTAGCAAAATTTTATTTTCATCTATCATTTAAAGTATTTTCAAACAGCCAAGCATGGCCACAATACCCGGTGGCCAAAGATCAGATAACAGTAAAGTGGCGACGATTCTCTGCCTACAAATGGCTACGAGGAGCGTGCAAGTCATGAATTATACGACAATTGGGGAAATTAAGGACACATTATGGCTTATGGCGCTTATTAAAACTAGGTCGATTGAATGAGTAGTATAATGAAAGCATTGGCTATGGTTGATATAAAATGAGACCGTTGCATAACCGACAACCGTACTGTAAACTGGTGCCATGCTAGCACGAAAATACAATCAGCAGCAGCGATACAGAAAATAAAAAAGACGAGTACCGAACATCCGACAAAAACAAAAACACAAAAAAAGTTCCATGAAAACGTGTTCAATGATTAGGTATTGCTCATCTCCAAAATTTTCAGTTTGAGAATGATTATTTTAATCCATATCGATACATAGGTTACATATATTATGTGGTTATCACAACATGATGTATTTAGTTTACAATTTATCTGATAGACGTTGTCCTGCCAATTTAACCATCTGTGAAAGCACTCGAACACATAATTTAATTCAAAATCGGTTGAGCCATTTGCGTGTTTTACCATGGTTAACGTATTGCTATTGATTGATTTATTGATTGACATTTCTAAATAAAAAAATATTTTTGAAGAAACATGTATCAAAATTTAAGATTAGTGAAAACAACTTACATAAAGGTTTACAATTTTTGGAAATGTACAAACTTATACCGATGCGTACGATGATCAAAACAAAAACCGCACATCTCCAAATTCGCGTAAAACGGGGTAGCAGAAGTCGGGGTATTACTGTATGGCCCATCACATCTCATTATTGGTCGATCACATCTCATTATTGGTCGATGACAAATTCACGTGTTTTTCGAAGCATCCATAAGCCACTATCTGATACGATGTTCATGTTATGGTAAGTTTAAACGATGATAAAATATCGCGCATCGCCAATTAAAATGTTCTCGATCGGACGAAGCGTGCTGAACAAGCTTTTAAGTGATTTTTAAATGCTGCACATTATCTTTAGCAATTTGTTTTTTTTTGTTCAAAGTCGCTGTAAGACTTTACTGATTAAGGATTCCCTTCGAATATTCCCGCTTTATGAGAACTGATTTCGATAGTTTCTGTTGTATTTCAGTTTGACTCTACCTTTTTTCAAAGAATAATTCCAAGGAAGTGGTAGGTGCCTAGCGCCTACTTAAAGTTTAAATCACAACCAGAATTATCTCATATTTCCCTTACGTAGGTACTAGCTTCTTATTTCTACAATCGCATTTATAAGTTTAACTTTCACCCACTGAATTATTTTTAAAAGGTATTTTACGAGTGTGTAACTTTTAAAATAAGCTTAATTTTCTGTGTAACACAGAATAATGGTATTTTTAACATGTGCTCCAAGCAAAAGGTCTATTCTCACGGACAAAGTCGTGAGAATCGGCTGGTTTGCAATAATTTACAAGTTTTTTTAAAAGTAAGTACAAACATTCACGCAGTCACGATCGCAAAATTATTCGGTTTTTCTTTCAAATCGCTAAAACTGGAAGCGCTTTTTTATCGTTATTACCTAAAATATTCTTTAATATTAAAACATTTTAACTCGAGTGTTCCAATAAAGCGAACGAGAACTGCACAATTCGATTTTAAAATATAAAACGAAATAGTTATTTGTTATGCAAGGGCGCAAAGTGGATTTTTGGGCCGAGTGTCAAATTTGAATGCTGAGCGGCGAAGGATTCTAGGGTTGAACCTTGAGCGCAGCGAGGGGTTCAAAGAATAGAATCCTGAGCATAGCGAGGCATTCGAAGACACGAGGACCCAAAAAAATTTGCGCCCGTACGTAACACAAAATTTTTCATCTCACCACAGCGAGGAAAATCACCAGAAGAACACTTTAGATCGACATTGCGAGTTATGTTAAATGTTGTTTTTAGTAACTCTGAATAATTTCACTTACTGAAACCACCTTCAATCATCATCATTATTTTAAAGATAAAACAAAAAAATAATGAATAAAGCCAAAAAAACTACCTATTAGGTAGGTATTATCATTTAATCACGATTGAAAACATAGACAACTAACACTAGATCAGAAAAAAAAATTGAGAAGTTTTTTTTCTGTAGGTACTTTTATTTTGAATGCGTTCTGAAATAACAATTTCTAAGAACCGTAGATAATATAAAATTTTATAAATATATTAAAAATAAAATACATAAACAATGAGGAAAAATCAAGGATTTAATTAGATTTCTTTTATAATTAATAAAAATAAATAAGAATTATTATTTTAATTGATATTATAAAAAAAGTAAAATTAAAAAACTAATTTACCTATACAAACTTTAACGAACGAACTTCGTTATTGATCGTATGTGTTATTAAAAAAAAGAAGTCTTCAGCTTTGACATTTGGCATTGACATGACACGTTATACGAGTTTGACCACAGATAACTCATACAAATTTTACTTTGGAAATGCTTTCGAGCCTAGGGCCGGAAGGGATTTTCATACTACTTTGTCTCCCTTGGGAAAAATGAAAATGCTTTGGCAGCCTAGGGAATATAATAACATTTCCCGCCCGCATTTCAGGCATTAAAGATAGCTTTTCCGAGCGGGTGAGATGAAAATAATCTTTGCCATTCAAATGCTGAATCAATCCGACCGATACAAATAAAAATAAAAAATAAACAAACGAAAGCAAAAAGCATCGCCGGCGTCCGGTTTCCGAACATTTACATCGAGCTTCGTGAGTCGATTGTCTCGATGCGAGATTTATTCGATTCCGGTCGATTTGCTGGAGCGTGAAGAATTTCTTGTTGCTTCAAATTGAGTTATACGCTGTTATCGAGCTGTGCTGCGGCCTGCGTGCTGACTGCTGCAAGAATTGATATCGAGAACGTGAAAGTAAAGTAGCATTAAAGACTGAAATTGAATTAAAGAAGAGGGCTCTCTGTTTCTGTTATATTTTTTCGATTTTAGATAATAGGTATATAAAATTCTCTTGTCTCGTGTTTGTCACCAAATTCCTCCGAAACGGCTCTACCGATTGTTATGAAATTTTCTGTGTATGTTAGGTAGGTCTGAGAGTAGATCGTAAGCTATTTTTTGATATCCCTAATGGCATAACAACGTCTGCCGGGTCAGTTATTAGACTATACATTTTTTAGCTCCCGCTAGCTCAATGGCAGAGCACGCAGCCGCGATAGCTCGGAAACGCGGGTTCAAATCCCACCGGGTGTGGTAATTTTGATACAAATACATATTAATAAGTTAATATCTGGGTGACCGAGCTTCGCTCGGTGGCCAATAGATGGCAGCAGTAGTCATATTTTTTTTTGGTAAATTCTACATTTTCTAAAAATAAATCCTAGCTAGATCGATTTATCGCCCCCAAAACCCCCTGTATACTAAATTTCATGAAAATCGTTTGAGCCGTTTCCGAGATCCAGATTATATAGAAATATATATACAAGATTGCTCGTTTAAAGGTATAGGATAGGACTAACATCCTAAGTGTGAAAAACTATAAAGGAAAGATTAGTCTTATCGGATTTTACCTAGGCTAGAGCTACAAGGGTCTAAAAGGGGAAGTTTTTATTTCGATTCAGAGTAGTCTCTTATGTAGGTACAATCCTGAGCGTAGCGAGGAATTACATGTTTGACGCTCGAGAACAAAATACTTTGGTCACAAGTGACACACACTATGTTTCATTACAACCAGTAAGAAAAAACTAGGAGAACCTACCTACTCTAAATACATAGGGTACTTAGGTATATAGATAAACTTTTTATTGCACACCACAGAATAAAAATATAAAAAAGATATAACCAAAACACAGACGAACTTAGGAGTAAAATTTGAATATAATATGGACTAAATTATTAGAAGACTAGCAGGGCTATGATAAAATCTGTAGGCTATGATAAGTCATTGAGTTAATGTATGTATCAGGATTTTTTTATTTAAGATTTTAAGTTCCGCCTCATCAAAGGTAATTAAGATAAGATCTCACACCGTTGCAGTAATCCGAACCTATAATTTTGGTCCCTAATTTTGGTATCCCGTGTCAGAGGGGTTCGCGGGCTCCAAACACCGCTGTCGGTAGCCCCGAGGGCGGGTCTGATTCAATAACATTCAATTAAACCCCATTACCCCACCTGTAATTATCGGATCCTCAGGGTGAAGTATGGATCTACTGTAAAGTGGGTTCAAACTTCAAACATGTGACGATTAATAAATGAGTAACAGTGTTAATGTAAGAGAATTTTAATATGCTAGGTAATTTTTTATAACTCGCTAAATAGAAAATCGTTTCTGGACTAAATTTATACCATAGATTTATAAATCTTATAATCTAAATATATAAAAGAAGAAACTGACTGACTGACATATCAACGCACAGCCCAAACCGCTGGGTCTAGAGACTCCAAATTTGGCACACATGTTCTTTGTGAGGCCTAGGGGTGCACTAAGAAAGGATTTTTCAAAATTCACCCTCTAAGGGGGTGAAACGGGGGTCCGAAGTTTGGATTTTATCAAGTTAAAATACGTCTTCACGCCGCAACTACTGTACCGATTTGGCTAAAATTTGGAATGGAGGTATATTATATCTCGCATTACCACATAGGCTACTTTTCATCCCGAAAAAATTCATTGTTCCCGTGGGATAAGTTAAAAACCGAAATTCTCGCGGAAAAAAAATCTCACGCCGCAAGTACACAACCGATTTAGATGAAATTTGGAATGGAGATAGATTATATCCTGGGTTAATAAATAAGGTACTTTTTATTCCGGAAAAAACCATGGATTTTGCAGGAGAAGGGAAACAGATATTCACGTGGGAAAAATACTACTTCCCGCCGTAATTACTGAACTGATATGGCTGAAATTATGAATAAAGATAGATTATATATTGGATTAATACGAAGGCTATTTTTCATCGCGAAAAAAATTATGGTTCCCGTGGGATTAGTAAAAAACCGAAATTAACGCGGAAAAAAAATCTTAATGCCGCAAGTGCACAACCGATTTGGCTGGAATTTGGAACGGAGATAGATTACATCTTGGGTTAATAAATAGGCTACTTTTTATCCCGAAAAAATCCATGGTTTTTGTAGGAAAAAAGAAAAACAGATATTCATACGCGAAAAATATTACTTCACGCCGTAATTACTGAACTGATATGGCTTAAATTCGGAATAAAGATAGATTGTATCCTGGATTAATATAAAGGCTACTTTTCATCCCGGAAAAATCCATGGTTTTTCGCGGGAAACCTGAAACATTGATGTTCACACGCGAGAAATACTTCTTTACACTGTAATTACAGAATTGATATGACTGAAAATCGGAAATGAGATAGATTTTATCCCGGATTATTACAAAGCCTACTTTTCATCCAGGGAAATTCCGTGGTTTCTATGATAATAGTGAAAAACAGAAATCCACGCGTGAAAAATATTCCTTCATGCCGTAATTACTGAACTGATTTATTTGGCTGTAATTTGGAATCGAGATAGATTATATCCTAGATTTATACAAAAGCTACTTTTCATCCCGGAAAAATCTATGGTGTCCGCGGGAAAGCTGAAACACTGATATTCACGCGGTAAAAATACTACTTCACGCTGTAATTACTGATATGACTGAAATTCGAAAAAGATAGAATTAATACGTACGCTACTTTTCATCTCGGAAAATTTCATGACTTCTACGAGTATGATCATAGTGAAAAACAGAAATCCACGCGGGAAAAATATTCGTTCACGCCGCAACTACTGAACCGATCTAGCACAAATTTGAAATGGAGATAAATTACATCCTGGATTAACACATAAGCTACATTTTATCTCGAAAAAATTCAAGGTTCCCGTGGGATTAGTTAAAAACCGAAATTCACGCGCAAAAAATTATTCACGCCGCAACTACTGAATCGATTGGGCTGAAATTTGGAATGTAGATAGATTATATCCTAGAATCAACTACTTTTTTCTCTGAAAAATCCGTTGTTTTCGTGATAATAGGGAAAAAGAGATATTCATGCGGGAGAGAATTTTTTGTTCACACCGCAATTACTGAAAATTTTTGGTTTAGAGTTGAAATGAAGATAGATTTATGTAAATTAACACAAAGGGTTCCCGTAGAGCACTAATTTTTTTTTAAGTTTAAACTAATTTTTTTTAAGTTAAAACTAAAATTTACGCGTGCGAAGCCGCGGGTTTCTGCTAGTATATATATAAATCTCGTGTCACAATGTTTGTCCGCGATGGACTCCTAAACTACTGAACCGATTTAGTTCAAACTTCGTGAATATCTGTCATTTGGTCCAACTTAAAAGATAGAATAGTTTTTATCCCACGTGGACGAAGTCGCGGGCATCAGCTAGTAGATTTATAAATAGGTGTTCGCTCGCGCTCCGACTAGATAGAGCCCTTCCTAACAACGACAGCTCCGTGAGTGCGGCAACTTTTTCTTGTAGTGTGAGTGTGTCAATTTGCAATTTCATGTGTCAATTTACCTTCCTAGTGGTTTTGTGATCTTTCGTTCGTTATAAAGAAGCTTCTCTAAAAGATAAACGTTATAAAGGAAATTAAACAAATAGGAAATTGTATCGATACGAGTATAATAAAAGCACGTAAATACATTCGTGTGTTTGGTTAGTTGTAGGTTGTAACAATATTGTTGTTTGCGGTGGCCGCGTATTGCTGTAACAGCGACAGTAAGTACTAAAACAACAGGTGTGGAAAAACCAGCCCAGTGCGAGTCCGACACGCAAGGGACTTTACCATCTTAGGTTTCGAGAGACACAAGAGATCGATTTCTAAACGTTGAAAAATCAAGCTCCCCTTCAAATTGTTGTTTTTGCAACAGTAGCTGATATTATATGAAAATTTTAACTCTGTATCTCTTAGGATTATTCAGATCCAGCTCGCTGCCTTTTGGGGTTAGGCGATAAGGTCCATTTCATTGTGTGCATTTCAGAATTCAGACACTAAATTCTAAAAAAACCTCGGCATAAAAACGACTGCTTACGAACTATTTATCGAACTCTAGAAAAGGATCGCACACAGGCCACGCGCCACGGCCACAAACACCGCTATGAGAAGCTATAGAAGCGGTCACAAAAATAGCTGAAGCGCGCGACAGCCAGCGACTTGTGGCCACTTTTTTAACCCATGCGCGCAGTATCATCATGAACTCTAACCGAGACTCAGAATTGCGTCAGCGTTTAGTGGCCGGGCCACAGTAAGTGAGTAGCGACGATTTGTAGAGCATGTCGGCCATCGGTGTAACTGTGTGCAACGAGTTCATATTATAAAATGTGGAAATTTGCCGGTGGCGGCGTTATGTGATTGTGGTCAGTGGCTCGTGTACTAGGGACACAAAAAGCTCCTTTTTATGAAAAAAATTCGTCGCGTTCGTGCCCACTCCTGCCGGAGTAGGTATTTAGTGGCCAACTGTAATGGATTGCGAGTGTAAATATTGGATTGGTTTCCCGGTGAATTCGATTGATGATTTTTGGTCAGCGTTTCACAATACGAATTGAAACTTGAAAATATTATATGGTTTTGCAAAAGCGATCACGATCCCTATAGAAATCAGGCTGCAAAAATATTTGGGCATCAATAAATCATTTTAATATTTTTACTGCACTTTTGCAGCTAGCAGACTCCAACCAAGTGGACTAATGACATTAAGGGGCATGAGACGGGTGAGCATTACCTACTTATATTATTTTGCAGTTATCAAAATTAGAAATGTCCATTCTAGGAAATTAGTCCGAATACCGAGCTAAGTGAGAAACTCGCAAAATTCGGACTAATTTATTTAACTAGACACTCTCAAGCAAAGGTCTTATATTTGAAGATTATGCTGGTGTTTCCGCAATTTTAGTGTCATAAGCTTAAAAATTGCAAAAAACTACACGAAAATTTTGAATTTCACGGGCAGACTCGTTGATTTCGCCTAATCTATTCGTTCGTTCTCCATAATGTTATCGAAAGTTAATGTGAAGCCTGCAGCCCATCCGCACAAAGGCGGCGGCGCGCGGCTTCGCAGGCAACGACTATATTATCTCTTGACAACTGAATGGCGCAGCGGTAGTGGTCCTGCCCTGTGGGTCCTCTGGAGTCTGCCCGTGGGTTCGATTCCCACAAATGTAAATGGTCGTGGAATGAGCACGAATGTTTTTCACCCTCCTGGTGAAGTTCCCTATTTAAAATTATGTATAACTAGCAAACCCGGCGAACTCCGTTTCGCCACCAGATGGCTTCCTTAAATTATGTAACATTTTTTAATTTTTTTTTTAATTTTTCCTGAATTTTCTTCGCTATAAACCTCACGGAGCCCGAGACCTTTCCAACGAATGCAAAACCGTGGAAATCGGTTCGTGCGTTCTGGAGTTATAGCGTCAGGAAGGAAAACCCGACTTATTTTTATATAGTAGAAGAAAGACTAGTAACTAGTCATCAATAACACAAGAAATTTTTTACTTTTTGGCTATATTGCAATGTATGTAATTGTCCTTATACTTATATTTATTTATTTGTCACCATTATTTATTAGAGGCGACATTATAAAAATCTGTACTGACTCAGTTATAAATTGTATTGACGACATTTTAAACTTACTCGCAGTTCCAGGAAATTCACCGAACAAACATAAATCTGGATTCTGAACAGAAAGGACATTCCGATTAATCTGGCTCCATATGAACATTTATCCAATTACAGGTGTTTGACAAGCGTACACTTTGTAATACGTCCTGTTTATTGGCCAGGTGCTGACATATTAACTGTGTCAAAGTTTTAATTACGACCGACTTTAATGCGTTTTCATGTCATTTGCGCGATAAATAAATTACCCTGTCTGAGTTGAACAGTTGGTAATATTCGTGAAGGAAGTTTGAAAATCTTTGGTAGGGATACGTTTAGTTTACCCGGCATAAATTAAAATGAAAATATTTATTGTTCACATAGACCGAATTTACAGACTCCCATGAAAAGTCATAGCTCTACCGCTAAGTTCGGACATAGGTTTGCACTGAGAAGAACTGGCAAGAAACACGGCACACGGCAAATCGACTCCATTTACGGGTAGGAAAACGTTATCGCTTTTTGTATGAAAGCTTACAGCCAGACGATCCTCTTAATAGTCCTGTGAACTCCGATGTCTCCATCCATTCAAAATACTAAATCATTTGTAATTCGTGCATATTTAGATCATCATGTTGTGGTGTTATTCGGATTCATATAGTAATAATCTATGCTAATAATTTTTATAACTTTGGTCGAGTTACGTAATACGAAAAATTATGAATGAAAACTTGTAACTTTCTTTATTAACTGGTTTTTCTTTAGCTGGACAGTAAAAACTGTGCTCCTGAACGAATGCGACGTGAGATAGTGTTGATTTTATTACAAAACAAATAAGCAGAAAACATGTCCTCTTTGACATAAAAATAAGCAAAACTAAATTCGTTTACAATTTCTTTTAACACAAGTACCTATTTCGGAACCAAATATGGCCAGGAGCATAGATTATTACTATATGAACCCGAATAACACCACAACATGATCGAAATTTGCACGAATTACAAATGATTTTGGTATTACGAATGTATGGAAGATCGGGGTAAGCGGACTCTTAAAAAATTTATTTATGTAAGTCTGTATTTTAGTAAGTATTAGGTTTGCATCGAGAAGAGCAGGCAAGGAACTCTGATCTTCCTACTTTCAAAATGTCATTATACCATGACTAACACGTTAAATCATTTTGCAACGTCTTCGTTCATCCGAGTTTGCAACCAACTCTTTTTATGGCACTTTGTCATAATTTGTTATTTCTTTTCAATGCATTGATATGTCAAATGGATATTTTAAAAATATGGTCACTGTAAGGCGTCGTTAAAAACGTTGTGTTAAACAGTTAGTTTAACTCAACGTTTTTTAACGTCGTTAAAAAGTTAGTTGTGCTCGCGAACCGCAGGTTCCGTACCATCAAAAGCATAAAAGCTTTATTTTTCTTTCAATGATTTCTTGAATTAGCGACTTCAGCGAAAACTGCAAAATATTATTTATAAAAAAATAAAAACAGTTGTCCAAAAATCATGAGTTTGTTGTGAGATTTAATATATTATATAAGACTTTTGGATAACAAGAAGTACAAAATCGGTAACCTATACTTTGTTAAATTTTTAAAACATAGGGGACCATTAATTTTAGCATCAATTTATACGTGATAGCTTTACCCATTTGGTTCCACTGAAAATACGTATAAGGAACAGTCTAACAACAAAGCAAAACATAATATACTTAGGTATAAAGGTTTTGTTTTTGGAGCTACGGAACTCTTATTATAACGTTCTTGCGTTTGGGTATTATTATTTTTAACACAATATGTTTAATAATAAATCGAGGTGATTTTTCACTCATCTGAATATTATAGTCTTTGAAAAGATCTGTCATAATAATTTTATTTATAGCTGTGTAGTAGGTATACCCATTATTATTGAAATGCAAAAGTGTGTATAGGTACTCATGTACTTTAAAGAAAGGGAGGGAGTTTTACGCCAAAAATGTTCATAGAAAGCACCAATGACGAAGTACGCTAAGCTAAGAGGACGAGAAATATGTGACGTATGTTGAAGCCAAAAATTTCTCAAATATGGCGTCGTTATCGCCCACAACAGTGCGGTATCGCTGACAGTACTAATGTTGTCGCTTACAATATTAGCGCCATTTTACAGTTTTGACTAATTAAAAAGTATGCTTCACGGCGGAGTTTCAAAATACATGCGTGAAGTTAATAAGTGCTGATCCTTTATATATTTCATCAAAGTATTGCACACAATTTGGCCAGCGGAAGGGCTATGGTAAAACCATAGTATTATATTATCTGTGGTACAACCTTTTTCATTCTTAGAGGGCCCAGCAAATGGACATAAAAAAGTTAGAGTCTTTAGACGATTCGAATTAAGATGCGCATTGTTAATGAGTAGGTACTATTAGTAATACTATCTTTAACGAAATCGGAAAGGCTAGAACTTAAAACGTGAACAATTAGAAATAAATCACAAAACGCAATTGCTAATTGGAATTCAAATCGACTTTGGCATGTTCAAGGAATCGTTATCGAAATAGAATCGAGACTTCTGTTACGAATCGATCAGTGGATTCCGAAATACCCCGTTCTTTGATGAGCGTGGCCGAGATACGATCAAAGTATCGAGAAAGACGTGTTTTACCGAGTTTGTTGCGATGTTTTACATCACTGCTGGTCAACTTTATTTTGTTATTAACTTTCTGAGTTTATTAAGTACTAGCCGTTGCCCGCGGCTCCGCCCGCATGAATTACAATTTTTTTACATAAACCGTGGAATTCCTTGATTTTTCGCGGGATTCTGGTGTGATGTTATACAGAAACCTGTTTTAACTTTGCACGGGTTATCTTGTGGTGATTTTGAAAACTCCTTTTTCTTAATCATAATATGAAGTTTCATTAATACGTAGTTGAAAGATCAAAAGGACGATTTTAACTGTCGATATTTCGACCCAGTGGCACAGGTCGTGGTCACTACGTGACCACGACTTGTACCAATGTATCGAAATATCGACAGTTAAAATCGTCCTTTTCAATGTGATTTTTATTCTGAAACCACGAAATATGTCAAAAATCATTAAAACATGTGAAAATTTGTACTGGTGGTAGAGCTCTTCTTTCAGGGTTCGGCCGGGTAGGTACCACTGGGATAAAATACTCTACTAACAATATTCCCCGGCCCATAACATAAGTCATTCAAAAATCTTTGCTTCATCTCAATACAATCCAAAATATTTGAATGGGCAATGGCTATATATTTCTTTACGTATAAAAAGACCAATGACATTCAGTCGATTAGGATTTGTGAACCATTATTTTACCCTTTCCATATTGCGGATGACAAAAAAGACGCGGCACTCCGGGAATGTCGACAGAAGTTAAAACTTTAATCTGTTCAAGTAATGGTTCATGTCTTAACAGTGCCATCTTAATATAAAGTCATGAAACAGTAAATTACATGACAGTTAATTATTATTAAAAAAAATTCGGTAGTACGTACCTATCTCAGAGTCTTACATTCAAGTTCCACATAAATTGTAGAGATGGCGCTATACGGTATAACGTAGCGAGTTTCATGTTTTTTGTTCACCCTAAAAGTGAAAAATCTTAGACCATACAAAATCTTCTGCTAAGACTATTTATTTACGGCTGTAAGGATAGTCCAGTCTAACTTTAGCTCTACGTCTTAGCCCTAGGCTCTTTATCCATTCCGAGTTTCAAGTCACCTACTTAAACTTATCGCTAAAGGTTCTGATGCCTGTAATTTCTGAACTACAAAAGTGATAATGATAAAATTTGTATGGAATAATCTTCAAAGAACCTCCTTTCTAACAAAGAAAGAATGAATGAAATCGGACAGCGCGTTAATGAATTATAAGTAAATACACATTTTGACTTTGATGCCGTCTTCCAGGGAAACCATGATGAATTTCGGGACAAAAAGTATCCTATATCCTACCTCGGGGTATGAACTATAATCATGTCAAGTTTCATTTAAAGCCATCCAGCGGATTAACCGTGATGCACGGTCTTGAAACAGACAGACAGACAGACAGACAGACAGACAGACAGACAAAAATTAAAAAAATTACAGTTTTGGCTTTAGTATCGACTAAATACCTAGTGTCCTCCAACAAAAAATTTCAAAATATCTTCAATGTACAGAATTCGACCCTTTACAGTTTTATTATAAGTATATAGATAAGTATCGTATTGCAGACTATCTCTACTTAATTTTGTTATGCGTGATGGAAACTGCATTAACCTTAGTAAGATAGGTTTAATGTTACCAGTAGGTACATATTTTCTACTAAATGAGCTGCATTTTTAACACGCTTTTATTTGCTTGGTCTGTATCTATATACAGGGTTTTATAGAAATTATACCAAATCGCTCGTGTCCTGTATTTGTTTACATTAAAACTAACAATTCTTGTTCTACGACTTTCTTTTACTCGATATTTTGAGAAATATCAAATATTAAATATTTTACAGAGATACTCTACTTGTTCCTACTCAGTAATGTAACATCGGCAAGTGACAATGGCGCGGTGCGCGGCGCATCGGCGCGCGAACTCGCGGCGCGAAACCGCAACAGAATGTCACTGTACAGAAACATTTTTTTTTGTATGAAATAAATTAATGCTGAATTTTGAAAAGACGTAGAATAAAAGTTGTTAGTGTTAATGTAAATAACAAGAGGCCGTGAGCGATTTGATACTTTTTAATAACACTGTATAATATCTACGTATGTAACGGAATCTTTGAACGTGAAAGTAACCCACTTCAAAGTGTCTTGGCAGCTTAGAATGTAGACAGGAAAACTCTACGTTTCACGTGGGATTTGCATTTTTCGTTTTTTAAACTCATGATAAGTTTTAAGTATGAAAAATCTACAAAAATATTAATACATCCAAACAATTCTACGAGTATGTCCATATTTGCACCGTTGCGTCTGAGAGCAATGTTTTGACACCCATAATTTCAAAATTCGGCCGCGGCTGGTTGGTTACAAATGTATGATTGTGACCAGCTGGCAATGGCGCAACGCCAAGCGATTTAGCATTCCGTTGCGATGCTGTGTAGCAATCGGTTAGAGCCTTTCGGTTTACCTAACCTCTTCCATATTGTTTTCGAAAAAAAATTCTACATTGGCACTTGGCAGGCCTGTGAGCAGGGCATGTTCATTCACGTGATCGGCAAGCTACAGGTAGGCGCCTCTACGTACTGATTTCAGAAGGCCGCCGCTCATCGGCTAGGTTGCACGCGTTAGTTCTTGTACGGCCTATTTCATGCGCTGCGTGCGATCGATTACGAGGTAATCCTAGTATGTCGAAAGAGATAGAGTTACGCGATAGAAAGAGTGCTCTCGTAGAGAGAGCTTTCGGTGGATATGGGAGGCGGGGCCGGGCGCTTTTGCGAACTGAATGCACTTTTTTGTGTCAGCACTGGTCGCTATTTCTATAAATCATCTTGCTGAGTTAACCTTCTGTGCCGTTAGGTACTATTATGTATTCCGTGACGTTGTTTTTCGCGATTGTGCATGTTCATAAAAAATGTTTACATTTAATAAAAGCCCAGAACTCAGAGTCACGGCGATACAAACAGTAAAAAAGTCTTACGTCTATGGTTGACTCTGTGCTCTGGGCCTCTTCCGCCTTTCATCTTGCCAATAACCACACGCTCCAAAAGTGTATTAATTTTAATTTACTTAATTTATAGTACTATAAATAGTAGGTACTCATCGATACAATTTGAGTTTTCATAAACAGTGCAAAATCGTAGCATTTCCCCCTCATAGCATAAATCAGAGGCGCAATAATTTATCACATTCGACAGATTTACGCTCTGTCATCGCTATCGTCACCAATAAATTATCCTCGAATGAAACAAACCAGTTAAGTAGCCAGTTACAACGGAGTACATGCAAGTGTACACACACTGAATCGTTTGTGATTACGGTTATTTATTGGCATGCGGTTTTCCTATTCCCGCTTTGGTTGGACTCTAAAGGGCATTTGAGATGTTGCTTTTCTAGAAATACGTATTAGGTTACCATAGAACTTCAAATCATCGTAAAGGCTTTCACCCCTACATAGTAGACGTACCAAAGACACGTACGAAGCGGTTTGATTCCTCGTTTCTGATACCCACTGCAAAGGTGTGGAATACCCCACCAGGCACTGTCTTTCCCACTGCCTGCAACTTGGGCACCTTCAAATCATGAGTGAATAAACATTTCCTCGGCAAGCACGCTCCACTTTAGACTGTATCATCACTTTCCATCAGGTGTGATCAAATCAAGCGTGAATTATAAGATATTATTATTGCGTGTGTTTGTGTGTGTGTGTACTATGTAGTTAAAAAGAGGTTCAACTTCAAACAATGCGAATAAAAGTGAGTAAATTAGCGATTTCTAATTCGTTTGCAGTGCGTCAAAATGAAGCGGTTAATCGCTTTGAGGCGGAAACACGATTGGAAAAAACCTCGATAGACAATTTTCCCAAACTTTGCTCAAAAATCTCCATTTTTAGGGTTATCATATTCCATACCTTCGTGTAGAGACTTTTGGATTTGTTTTTCAAAAAAAAAAGGCGTGGAAAAAATTTTCATGGTTCGGTTTTTTAGCAAGTAATATTTAGGTTAAACGTTGTTTTTCTGAAAGCAGACAGGCATATCGCAACTACAAATGTATGTTATATTATTTATAAGAGTGAGGAAGGAGGATTACAAAAATTGGTCTAGAGTCTTAATTTCACCCAAACACTGTCAGACACGTGGCCTAATCGATAAGAAATGGCGGTTAGTAAGCAGGATTTTATTTTGAAACTCATTGCATACTTAATGAGCAATCAACATAACTTGCGAATGAATAAGAGTAATAATTTTAAGGAATAAAGAGATTGATAAATCACAAAGGGTTAAAATACTTTCAACAGGAACACAAAGCTAATACTCACTTTACAAAGTTAATGAAAAATCCAATGTAATTACTAATAAGTAATTACAAATCACTCTTATACAAGCCAAAAATTTAATTTTACTAATTACAAATGTAACACACACTAATGGAAGCAATCACTAATCAAACAAAAGCGGCAAACCGTGTAAACACGAAAAGGCGGCAGGAAAGACATAAACGCCGACACAAAAACACTGTCATGCCCATTCCACGCGACGGGAGACTTATCGCGACAATTTATCGCCACACACGCGACGCGTTTATCGAGCGACAAATCTATAATACACAGATTACTTTATATCACTAGCGCTCAGGTAGCTAACGAGCCAAGGCATAAAAAACGTAGTCCCTTGAGATCAACAGTTGTAGCCTTAAGTCCCCATCTATGCGTTATTACAGATTGCTTTCGAAAGATATTTAAAAAAATATGTATACGAATGCGAGGGGTCACGTTATCAATTTAGCGTTCAATTAGCGTCAAAACAGCATACATTTTTTGAATTTGGTTCCATTTCTATTCCACGCGAAGTAACGCTAGCTAGTTGGTTACTTGGCTCAGGCAGCTGGCCTGTGATTAGCCAGTTTTCATTTTGCCAATGACCAAAAAGACGTCCTTCTTTTTTTTTGATGAAATAAACTAGATAACTAGGATATGGAAGCAAAAACGTTGTTTGTACAAGGAAAATTTTATTGAAAGTCACATGACATAAGTCATTATTAAAAAGACACTTGTTCGAATATCAAATAAAGAATGTCGTAAACTAAAAAGTTTCCACACTTCCCCTCAAACAACATCCATCATCACATCACACCACACCACACACACCCAAACTCAGATCGCGCACACATTTGGTAATCAACGAGTTTCCGCATTTAAAAATAAATCCAGAATAAGATTTCCTATCTTTGATGTTCCCTCCCCAGTCAGCATCTACGAATCCCGTGATGTCCTGCACCGGCGACTTGGGAAATATCAAACATAGATCCCTTCTACCCCTAAGATACCTCAAGATATGCTTAGCTGCTTTCCAATGGCGTTCCTCACAACAGGAATTATACTGCGCCAAGAAATTAACCGCAGCCGCAATATCCGGGCGTGTGTTACAGGCCAAATAGTTCAGCGACCCTATGAGCGCCTGATAACGACGATAGTCTTGGCAGGACAAGATCTTACCTCCTTCCCCTTCCGCCAAGGCTTTATAGAAATCCATTTCCATCGGAGTTTTCACCGGTTTGCAATCGCTCATACCATATTCATCCAAGATCTTCGAAATAAGCCTCTCTTGATTCAAATATATTCCGGTATACGTCCTAGACAAAAGCATCCCCAAAACTTGTCTAGCTTCCCCTAAATCCTTCATCGTGAAATGCTTACGAAGATTGTCAAACAACACTTCCTTTTGCGCGCTCTCGTTGTAAAATAATAAAAAATCATCAACGTATGTACAAAGCGATATAAAAATTATTATTTTTGTAAAGACAGCTATCCAAGTCACAGCGCTTGAAGTTTAAAGACAGTAACACTTCATTCACTTTTTCATTTCATGACCGAGAAGCTTGTTTGAGGCCGTATATCGCTTTTTCTAGTAAGCAAACTTTTTCCTTCGAGTCATTGTCTATGCAACCCTCCGGTTGTCGCATATAAACTTTTTCATGTAAATCACCGTTCAGAAAGGCGGTGTTTACATCGAAGTGGCTAATGAACAAATCCTTTTCAACAGCCAACGATAGCAGCAGTCTAACTGTCGATCTTCTTACGTTTTCTACCACGACATTTTCTGCTCCGCTATCACCCGTTTCTCCTACTTCCACTTCCGCGTCTTCATACACCTCAGCTTCATCTGTAGAACTCAACCCTTGAGAAGCTTCTTCAGTCCCAGGTGACATACCTGACTGTCCTTCTACTCTTGCAAATTCCCAGATAACTTCAGCACCTTTAACGCTGCCAACCAGCTGACTAGGATTCCCTGAAATCGCTGCTGTAGAGTCTTCCAAGAAAACTACATCCCTTGCTCTAATTGTAACGCGTGGATTACTAGGATTAATGAAACGGTATCCCTTGGTTTCTTCACAGTAACCAACAAAGATATGTTCTACCGCCTTAGGGCTCCATTTCTTCCGAGTTTCCTTTGGTACGTGCACAAACGCCTTCGATCCAAAAAACTCTGAAATGATCAAATGACTGAGCTTTCCCTGTCCACAACTCCTCAGGAATCTTACCGTTATTGCCACTGTGAGGAAGCCTGTTCTTGGTATACACAGCAGTAGAACACGCATCCGCCCACAGTCTCCAACTAAGATTCTTCTCCGCCAACATAGTACGAGCCATCTCCACGATCGTACGATTTGCTCGCTCCACTACGCCGTTCTGCTCTGGAGTGTAGGGAACAGTCAATTGATGTTTAATCCCTTTTTGACGTAGAAACCCATCAAACTTCTTGTTCACAAACTCTGTTCCATTGTCCGTGCGCAAGCACTTCACTTTCAACCCGGTCTCAACTTCTACAGATGCTAGAAAAACTTTAAAATGATCCAAAACCTGATCTTTCGATTTAAGGAAAAATGCAAAAGTTTTACGTGTAAAGTCATCTAAAATTACTAGCATGTACCGAGATCCACCGTACGACGGTTCAGACATTGGACCACAGATATCTGCGTGAACTAGTTGCAGTCTCTCAATTGCCTTCTCAGCCTCACCAACTGGAAAAGGTAAACGATGTGCCTTCCCCTTAATACAAGCGACACAAGGCTCCATTACGCTCTTTCCAAAATCCACACCCGGAAGCTTACGTAAATCTCGCTCATTTACGTGTCCAAGCCGCCGGTGCCACAACATCAAAGGATTTCCTGCTTTTACTGACGCCAACGCAGCCCCATCTACAACCGCCTGACAACCTTCAAGCTTGTAGATACCAGAGACTTCACTTGCGATAGCCAGAAGCTTTCCATTGAAATGGCCTGGAACCAAATGGTGAATTAGCTTGCAACCATCCCTGTCAAAAATCACCTTCCATCCTCTCTCTACTAACTGTGAAACTGATAACAGATTAACACGCAAACCAGGTACATACATGACATCCCTCACGGCAAGCATTCTACCTTTCATACTCACCATGATGTCACCCTTACCCGCGCATTCCATCTTATGCATTCGCACATGTCACGTTACCCATACTGACATTCATAACCAAATTTTTAAACCAATGTTTCTGGAAAGACATATGTGAAGATGCGCCGCTGTCGATGTACCACTCCGTCGGATTGAAGGAGTCCCCGGCACTTGATGAAGACAGGCTCACGACGTCTTTCGTTTTGGAGGTCGAATCATCTGCTTCCCTTCCTTCAGGACAGTCCGGCTTCTTATGCCCATGCTTTCCACATCTATAGCATTTCACTTTGGTCATATTCTTGTCTTTGTTCCCATTCCGTTTCCGACTCTTACTCACTGCCAATGCCGAGTCCGTTGAAGACTAATAGTAACTTTTGTCGTACGTTCTCTGAAGTTAACTTCATCCCAGAGTGTTCCAGTGCCATACGCATAGGTCTGTACTCTTCAGGTAGTCCTCTCAGTAACACAACAGCTACAAGATCATCGTCAAATCCGGTGGCAATATCCTTCAATGCATCTTGGTCCTTCTCGATGGCGGTGGAGTCATTGGAATCCGGGTACTTTGATGTATACGTGAACAACTTTTCTCGTATCAGAATCATTTAAATTTCGAATTTCCACGTAGAGTAGTCATCTAGGCCGCAGAGGTTTTTAATGGCGACTTTCGTGGATAGGGCCATAACCTTTTGATGAAATAAACTAGATAACTAGGATATGGAAGCAAAAACGTTGTTTGTACAAGGAAAATTTTATTGAAAGTCACATGACATAAGTCATTATTAAAAAGACACTTGTTCGAATATCAAATAAAGAATGTCGTAAACTAAAAAGTTTCCACATTTTTTTTAATTAAACGTATCCCATATTTGCTCTGGGTTCTTTGAATTTTTGGCGTATCAAAACATGCCAGCGCATACTCAGTTTCCCTTAATTTTTCAGGCCTTACAGAACATTATTACTCAGATGTAAAGTATCCTGTCACGAATTATTTTAACCAGCAATACGTCACTTGTCTAAACTTTAAAAACAGTTAAAGTCCAAAGACAAAATAAACGTCGGCTGTCGTAAACGAAGGTTCCATCTTGTTCGAATCTGTGCGTCATTTTGCTAGAGTAGAAGTAAATGTATGGGCGTGAACTGCCCGTGGCGTACATGTACGAGGAGGGTTTTATCACAGGGTTTTATGATTTCATTCCTGTGATACGGCGAGAGCTGCGAGACACTTTCCCGCCTAAATTATGACAGCTGTCACTGTCATGTGCATGCTATTTGTTGTCACTGCGTTAGATCATAGACAATATTTAATATGTAACATCATGTGTAACATGGACTGCGCGTATTGTAGTTTTATTCGGGATGACAGGTAAAAAAAGGAATTTATTTATTAAAATAGTTCATCCCGCAGCTCCACCGAAATGAATTTAGATTTTTGACATATCCCGAGGGACATAGCTTTCCCGTTCCCGTTCCCGCTCCCTTACCAAACGTTCATAGCTACTGTCAAGGAAATTTGCCATATCAATTTATCTATAACGGTAGCCATAGATTTCTGAAGCACATTTATGGTTTTTAATAGATCCCGTGGGAGCCTAAGATTCACTGAATATAAAAAGTAACCATGTGATAATCCAGGTTATGATAGGTAATCTATCTCCAAACCAAACAGCCAACTCTATTCAGACTTCAGTAGCTTAAACATCCAAGCATATAAACTTTTACATATAATATAAAACCTGAAAAACATTAAAAGATGTGCAAATTTTTCTTTTACAGTGATTTTGCTCTTAGCGTGCCTTATAAATTACGATTACATTTCAGGCAACAAGTTAAATAGCAAGTTTCCATTTTAACTATACCTATACGAGTATGTCGGCTCTTTATATCGCGTGAACCGTTTTCGAATGCGTATTACACATTATAAATGAGTGGCCATGTTGAACCATTTCTCGCAACAATGATATCAGGCGCGTCTCGTCCGTGATTGATTCAGGCGCTGCACGGGATTGTTTTGTTTGTTTGAATGCATTTACGACGTCGGCTTTCTTTGTAGCCTCACTAGCCGCCCTCAGAGCCGCCGATGATGCTTTTATGACTTCATTCGAAACTGCATTATTTCGAGATATGTATGGGTTGTATAAAGAAAATACGAAATCGCTTTCGGCCTGCATTTGTTTACATTACAAACACCTTTTGTTCTACGATTTTTCAAAATTCAGTATTAATTTATATCATACAAAAAATGTTGCTTCTGTAAAGTGACATTACACTGTTGCAGTTTCGCGCCGCGAGTTCGCGTGCCACCGCGCCGTGTGCCGCGCCATTGCCACTTACCGATATTACATTACAGAGTAGGAACAAGTAGAGTATCTCTTTGAAAATATTAAATATTTGGTATTTCTTATAATATCGAGTAAAAAAGTTCGTACAAAAGTTGTCATTTTTAATGTAAACAAACACAGGCCGAGAGCGATTTGGTATTTTAAATATATAATAACCGTGTATTATATTATATTATATATTGTAGCAAAATATGTGTACCTAACCACCCGTGTTTAAAGTGATCTGAGCTAACCACCGAATACCATAATAGTACTCAGCATAGGGATTGAGGATTATAATTATTATTTATCTACGCTCATTGCTTAAAGTTCGAATAATGAAATCAAAATGTGTCACATATTGACCTACTTTATTCACAGACTTCTATAATTATTAAAAAGTTATTCATTATAACATTACTGTACTATGAAAATATCTCTAGATAATTGAATAATTTCCATTACGATACTCGGCTCTGGATTCCTGTATTTTTATGTGTCGTCATCACAGACCAGGGAATAACTTCTTTTCTCTGTGGTCGTCATAGCCAAAAGAGAGAATCCTAAATTTTGTTTTTTATATGTGGAGCCCACAGACAACATTTACTTGGTAGTCATGGGATGCGCCATGATCGACCATAGACAACAATTATTTCACGGAAACAATAATTAAAATATTGAAAAGAATTATGTATAATTTTTGATTATTTAATTATCCTCTAAAAATATACTTTATCTGACTTGTATAAATATTTTTATACATTTTTTTTGTTTCATGTACGCAGTTTACAACAGAATTTTGGCGCCATACCTAACTTTTAACATTTCAATGTGTTATTTTTGTTACTTAGTCAAAACTTAGCGCGGAAAAATGTCTAGCAGTGAAACCTACTAAAGAAAATTTAACTCCACCTGACATCTTAGTAATTGCAACAAAAATTACCCACAATGTTTTATACCAACAAAGTGAAGGATTTACGACAAACGTTAGCAAGATTTTATGGTGTGGATTTATGATAATTTGAGCGTAGATAAAGTAGTGTATGAAACTCTACATAATTAGGTATTAAAACACTCGTGTGATACTATTAAAAAACTCGCCTGCGGCTCGTTTTTTAAACTCACACTCATGTTTTAATACCCCCCATTATGCATCCGTTTCATAAACTACTATTGTCTGTTTTTGACATTCATTGAACACTCAAATTAATAATTATTAAGTAAACTTCTTAAGGTTACTAGTTACTATACACAAAATTCATATTGAATGACAGTAGATATTTAAACAATATCACGGAATACATAATGCATAGTACTAAAGGTATAATATTGTAAACTCTAGGTATTATTTTTAAAAGAGCAAGTGCCGAGTTTGCTTACCGTTCTCTTCGGTGTAAAACATGTATGAAACGGCTTTGCGAACATCCCGGCATTGCATTCGTGCGCAACTGCATTTTAAAACCAATCTTTTCACTGAACCTTTAATAACATAAACCCAAAATTACGAGCGTGATTCAAATTTTTTCGTATTAAAAAAAACGAGGGTGATACAATTACAAACTCATTTGTCATTTCCGAACGGATAAACAAGATGGCGGGAAATTACAGTCATTAGCATTACCGAACCGAAACTTGGTACCGCAGGCAACGAAATGTGGGAGGTTTGCTTGTTGTGAATTAATCTTCTTTGTCGAAGGAAATTGTGCTGTTTTTCGATTTTCGGGATAAACCTATGTCCTCTTAATTTATCCTCTTAATTATAAAATTCATTTGATACTTTAATCAGGATGTTCATTTATTTATTGAGGTTCAAAAACAGCGACACATTTTGTCTTATTGAAGAGTTTTACATTGTACAATAATTATTAGTAGTGTCAATCACGTAAACCACATTATAGTCTAGTCTAGTACATAAATTGAGTAGACATAGTTTTAATTGTGTACCCAGTACAGGCTATACTAATGTATAATAATAATTAGGTTAACAACATTGTTATAAAAGTTAATCGGGTAAACATTGATAATAATAGTCAAGATAGGCCCGAACATTTTACGTAAACCTTCTTCATACAAGAAAATGTAGCGCCATGTGTCGAAACTCTTGCGAAATACTGCATAGGCTTATAGCTCACTACTGACGCCGGAGGGAGGGTTTTGCTCCCATAAACTGGCGACATTTTTTCGCGCGGTCCGCCCGCCCCCGTCTAGAGTATAAGTCAATGCCGGGTAACTAAAGTTTCTGAAATATACAGTTAGTAAGGAAAAACTGAAAAATTTTTTTACTTACTTTTTTTTAATTCTTAATTTTATTTTACTGAATTAGGTAGGTGCCAAAATTGTACATATTATAAATTAATATACAAACAAGTGCTGTTGCACTCGACATTCTTGGAAATACACAAACTGATTGAGTTACTGCACTCATGGCGACCTTAGGACGGTACTTAAAGCAACGTATGTTTGCATTTCGTCCTAATTACCATGCTCTTTGGCGGTGCGTGAATTATTTCGCGGAATCGTGAGCACACCGCCTTAATGCTTCTGCGACGAGCCAAAACGAACTTCTTTAAATATAACCGGGTAATTTTCGACTAAATCTTTAGTAACCAGTAGGTCACCATCTTTTTTTTTTAATGAAAAAGTAAGTTTCTTAAAATTATCAGTATTATTTTCGTGGTATTCAAATTAGTCTCCCCTCAATTAGGAAATGTCAAAATGACGAAATCTGATTGGTTACTCAAACACAGCTCCGCTTTGGTGGAAACCGGCCGTTACTTTGAAGTTTTAGTTTGAATATAATATTTACCTATACTAAAATGTACTCATAGCGGCTCAATCCGATCGTTTCACACCATTTAATAATCGAGTTACACCAACAAACCATGTGACAAGGCGTGAGCTTTCGGCCATTAGAGTTAGGAACCGGTCTAATTATACTCGTGTTCTGTTTTTAATCCTATCTGCTGCAGCGAGCACATGTCGCGAGTATTAATTTGTCTCGCTGTCATCGCTTGTGTATTAAATGCTGTGAGTCATGAGTACGAGCGGGTGGGCGGGGTCAAGTTGTAAGCGTGCAGCGGGAACGCAGTACCGACTCAACAGCGGGTAACTAAAAATGGCGGCCGCCTGTGTAAGTACCAGAAAAGTTTGTGGCACTAAAGCACAACAGAGGTAAGGGCATCAAAAATTATAAATAAAAAGTAGACCGTTACCTGGATGAAAGAATTTAGCCATCGTCTACCACGCTGCCCGTGTGTAACAGCGGGTAACTAAAAATGGCGGCCGCCTGTGTAAGTACCAGAAAATTTTGTGGCATTAAGGCACAACAGAGGTAAGGGCATCAAAATTATAAATAAAATGTAGACCGTTACCTGGATGAAAGAATTTAGCCATCGTCTACCACGCTGACGGTGTGGGTCAGCGGGTTTTAAGCTTGAGAACATTATGGTAAGCTTCCAGTAATGCAACTTTGCAGGTGCGATATTTTCCTTATTACTTATATTTAGACTCCACAAGCACTATGTGACTCCGAAAAGTCCTCTGTGCGCGACCGGAATTCGAAATCGGGAGCTTCCGCTTATATTCGATTTCGATTGCGCTCCAGTTACTGTGCCAGAGGTCGTCAAAATATGTAGGTATTGTATTATGGAGGACAGCTGAGGTCAGTGGGTACGGGGTATACCTAGAGATATATTTTATAGACTGTAAAAGACAATACTTAATTTTGATGACCACCGTGTCGCAGTGGCACGCGCACAGATTCGAGTGGGAAGTCACGCGCTCGATTCCCGTCGCAGGCCATTTTAAAATTATATACCTAATTTCTTAATTAGCTCAGATCTTGTTTAGTGGGGGGCTTCGGCCGTGGCTAGTTACCACCCTACCTCCGGCATGTTTACTTACGCCTTCCGAGCTAATACAATAACATCTTCGGTTGCATCATTTTCAAGCGACTTCAAAAAAGGAGGAGGTTCTCGATCAGACTGTATTTGTTATGTTTGTTACCTCATAACTTTTGACTGGATGAATCGATTTTGATAATTCTTTTTTTATTAAAAAGCTGACGCTTCTCGTGTCCCATTTCAATTTAGTCCAGTTCTAATAATGGTATCCATGAGAAAACCATATATAAGTCTTAAATTTTTAATGGGGAAGGATGTTTTCAACAGTAGATTGATGAGAGTCGAACGTATGTTAGTAATATTATATATTCGTTGGTTGAAGTCCTTTTTTTTGTTAATTATTTAACGTATATTATTCAATCAAGTGACCGCAGTCAAGTACTAACTTGTAAGTTGTATAGCATAAAAAAATTGGGTCTTATTTCAATCACGATCGTGCAGAAACTCAAGAGCACCCTTTTCACTTTGATTGTTCATTATTATCAGTGGCGTATCGGAGGCCAATCGATATTGTGTATGACTTTGTCAATATACGATCTGACAACCAATGAGTAACGGGACTTTTTTACTGCAGAGGTACTTATTTTTTTTTTTTGGAAACAACTTGGTGGTCGCAGATTCACGGAAATTAAACGGTTTTCAATTTGATCGTTTTTGTAAATTTACTTTTGTATAATATAGACCGTATATCACAAAAACTAAGAGAGTGATTCTATTCGTTCTCTTCGTTCTAGAGACCGACTATTTACACTTGACTTCAATAAGTATATGCCATGGTTACTGAAGTTTTTATTGTTAAGAGCTAAATATCGTACTAACAACTTTGCTAACAGAATCAAAGAGAACAGAGTTTAGGCTCAGAGCGTTAAAACCAAGAAAGAAAAGACGCAGTCAAAACAACAATAAGGCAATTAAAAAAAACATTTCGCATTTAAAAAAGTAACATTCGAATTTCAAATTGAAATATAGCGAGGACACAAATAGAGCAGTCTGCGGAGACGATTTTCAAAATTAGAATCCAGCGCGCGGTCTTGACTCGCGCGCTCTGTGTTTATGTTCCACGTCGCTTTATTAGGTGCTAATGACACGCACCACGCGGCAGCCGGCTCGCCGGCCGAGCCAACAAGTGTTAAAGGCACACGCACATTGAAATTTATTCGTGCATCGCAAAAAAAAAAGTTAAAAGTTATTAAAAAAAAAGTGATCCTCCAGGAGTGCCGGGCCTGCCGGCAAATATGAAAACCAACAATATGAATATCAAAAGACTGCACTACAGATACCTTAATACGAGTACAGAGGTGTCGGCAACGGTAACAGTGTCGCAGGTTCAATGGTTTTTTCCCATCTCAAAAAGTGGAACTTATTTTGCTTACTTAATGTATGTAAAGATTAACAAGAACCACCGTCAATCGTGGTCAAAATCGGCCGGGATGCATTATTATGTCATCATCATCATCAGTCTAATAATATTCATAGCCAGAATGAAAAGGGTTTTTAATCCACACCATCAGCCCGACGTTTTGGACATAGTGCTGCATTACAGAATAGATCACCCCATCAGTGTCGAGGTAATATACGACCTCGACACAGAACACCTGCCAGTACTTGTCACGCTGAACCTCCAGCGCGACTTCACCATACCGCGCACTCCCCGAACAAGGACCAATTGGGAGAAGTACTCAGTCGCGCTGTCGGAACTCGAGCTCGCTGGTCCCATCTCCACCCCTGCTGATGTGGATGAGACCGCTGAGAAGATCACGGCGGCTATCCAGCAAGCGAAAGCTAACGCCACCACAGAACTACCGCACGCTGGTCGGCGAGACCTACTACCGAGCTCGATCCGGGACATGCTACAGAGGAAACGGGCCCTTCGCAAACTTTGGGCGCGCACTCGCTGTCCGAGGGTCAAGCGTGACCTCAACCGTCTTGCACAGGAGGTGTCCCAAGCACTCGACGCCCGCGAGGACCTGGACTGGGAACGGACAATTGACGAGGCGTCTGAGTCTGAGACCTCGCTGTACCACCTGTGCAAGACCCTCACCGGAACGACCACACCCGTCTACCCATTGTTAGACAGAGAGGGTAGGCGAAGATACTCCGCCAGCGATCGCGCGGAGATAATGGCGGAGTATATGCAAGGCCAATTCACACCCAACCCACCTGCTACAGACGAGACGACCATTAGGCATCACGCGGCGATCCACCAACAGGTGGAAGAGTTCCTGTCGGCTCCAATACCTCCACTCCGGGGAGAGGACTTTATCTCCCCGTCTGAGCTGAGGAAGGCTGTCTTCCAACTCCCCAAACGGAAGGCACCTGGACCCGACGGGATACCAATCGCCGCAATTCAGCAGCTGCCGAGGAGAGCCCTCGTCGAACTCACGAGGCTCTTCAATGGGATACTCCGCACCGGCCACTTCCCGCAGTCCTGGAAACGGGGGAAGGTGATTACCCTCCCCAAACCAGGCAAGGACCGCCGCTTTCCAGGAAGCTACCGCCCCATCACTCTACTGCCGCACCTCGCAAAGCTGTTTGAGCGTCTGTTGCTGCGAAGACTCGCTCCCCACATTCAACTGCGTGATGAACAGTTCGGTTTTCGCAGCAACCACTCCACGACGCTCCAGCTGGCAAGGGGTATTCACCACATTGCCAGTGAGAAGAACAAGGGCCACTGCACGGTTGGAGTCTTCCTCGACATCGAGAAGGCCTTCGACCGTGTGTGGCACACCGGACTCCTGGCGAAGCTCCTACCCACCACCTTACCACCCGCGACCGTGCGACTGGTAGCATCATTCCTGGAAGGCCGGTCCTTCTATGTTTCCGTGGAGGGCGCCGATTCCCAGCCGCGCCCGATATGTGCCGGAGTACCTCAAGGCAGCTGCCTATCGCCTTGCCTATACGCCGTCTACACTAATGACATTCCCACCCTCGCTGGCCACCTGCGCGAGGGTGAGGATGACGTGCTGTTGTCGCTGTACGCCGACGACAGTGCGTACCTCGCGTCGTCGCATCACCAGTTCGTCTCCATCAACCGCATGCAACGTTTGCTGGACTTGCTGCCAGAGTGGCTGGACACATGGAGGATGGCCGTCAATGTGGGCAAGACGGCTGCCATCATGTTCGGCAGGTGGAAACCGCTGCGTCAGCTGCATCTCCGAGGACAGGACCTACAGTGGCAGACTTCGGTGTGCTACCTGGGGTGCCGCATCGACCGGAACCTGAGCATGGTACTCACGGTAAATCACGCCGTGAACCAGGCGAAGGCCGCTGTGTCGATGCTGAGCCAAGTCCTAGCCTCCAGCCTCACACCGAAGACCAAGCTCCGTATTTACGAGGCATATGTCCGTTCTCGTCTGACATATGCGGCACCTGCCTGGTACGCCCTATGTTCAGCCACCCAGACGCGCCGGCTGCAGGTGCAGCAGAACAAGTGCCTGCGCCTGATCGTAGGAGCCCCGAGGTACGTCAGAAATGACGTCATACACCGGGATACCAGGACGCCTACCGTGGAGGAGTTTGTCCGCGCTCTCGCGCAACGCCTTTTCGCTCGAGCGGACTACGGGCCATGCGCGCACCTCCACGGAATCGCACCACCTATCGATCGACCACCAAACGGGCGTCCGCTACCTCGCGAGCTCCTGCGGTCTCCTTCCCCTGCGCGCTTGCGCGTGGACGGTGATGGAGGCGACGATGACGACGCGAGGTTCACACAACTGGAACCCGACATCCCCGCGCAGGGCGGCGACACGATCGCTGACGGCGCGGGGCCACAAGCTCTCCAAGACCCACAGGCCACAAGCCAGGACGGCGAGGCCTTAGCCCCTTACCGGGGCTAGAAGAACGACACCGGGGGCGCGCTGCGCCTCCGCGACACATCGCCCGGGTAAGGAGGCAAGCCTCGAGGCCCGTACCCCCGAAGGGACTCGCTCCCTGCGGAGAAGACCACGCTGCTGAAAAGGGTTTGACCGCAGACCAACCCGCCATGCTGATTAAAGATTGTCACGAAGCAACGTAAGCTTTAAAGCGTGTTTAATTATATTTTTGTGTTATAAAAACTCCCAGACGTGATGGTTCCTTGCGATAGCACTAAATTTAT
The DNA here is from genome assembly GCA_963855885.1 of Coenonympha glycerion. Taxonomy (NCBI): domain Eukaryota; kingdom Metazoa; phylum Arthropoda; class Insecta; order Lepidoptera; family Nymphalidae; genus Coenonympha; species Coenonympha glycerion. Next base: position 14,485,724 of record OY979636.1, on the reverse strand, counting down.
TAGAATGCATACTAAGTTGAAAGTAAAAATTAATTTTTGTTTGTTAGTAAAAACTTTGCGCGGAAAAATATCTCAGTGATAACAGTAATAACCCACAATCTTTTACCAAAAAAGTTAAGGATTTACAACAAACGTTACCAAGATATTGTTATATTTTTTAGGTTTTATTTTAAGATAATATGAGCGTAGATAAAGTCGTGTAAGTAACTCTACATAATTAGGTATTAAAACACTAGTGTGATCATTTATACCTACTATCAAAAAACTCACACTTGTGTTTTAATACCCTACAATCTACATTATGCAACCGTTTTCTAAACTACTATTCTGCGCACCATTTAAAAATAATGCGTTGCCAACGTAGTACCTATATATTAACTCTATGGTTGCCACCTTTATCTTGCCATGTTTACATTGAAATGTATCCAAGTGGAATTTCACGGGAATCAGTATGATTTATCACATCCTTGAGTGAATTATAATTGTAGGCACTTTATTATTTTGTAAGTTTGTAAGCGATCGTTATGCGTTTTATCATAAACAGTTTTCAATGTTTAACATGATTTAGAATTTTGTGATAGCTAATAAGATTAAGAGTACTTACTTATCATTCTTTTTTATTAAAAAAAAATATATATATATTTTTCACGTGTTTGTAACAAAATCCACCAAAAGGGCTTGACCGATTTTTACGATATTTTTTGTGTATATTCGGTAGGTCTGAGAATAAGAAGTAAACTATTTTTAACCGACTTCAAAAAAGGAGGAGGTTCTCAATTCTTGGGAATCATTTTAGGGTTCCATACCAAAATGGTAAAAATGGAACCCTTATGGTGAGACTTTCTCCGTCCGTCCGTCCGTCCGTCTGTCACACTCGATTATTTCAGTAAAAATGGAACCCTTATGGTGAGACTTTCTCCGTCCGTCCGTCCGTCCGTCTGTCACACTCGATTATTTCAGTAACTATTCAAGCTATCGACTTGAAATTTAGAATAGTTATAGGTAATAGTGACCCGACGTCATAACAATCGTAAAAATTTGAAAATATTTTTCATTTTTATTTAAAAAGGGGGAAAACCGGGTTGTCAAAATTTCAAAATGAGATAATAATATTGAGTGGGGTATCATATGAAAGGGCGTTACTTGTGTATTCTAAAACCGATTTTTATTTATTTTTATGCTTGGTAGTTTTCGATTTATTGGGCAAACTGTCGAAAAAAATATACCTTACCATGTTTTCAAAATTGTGAGTGTAAAGCCTGCTAACTCTCATTTGGACAGCATGATAGGATAACCAAAGCCTAATAAACCACGACTGCAGGTAAAGGCAAGTAACATCTAAGTAAAGACTCGGTATCTCAGTGTTTGGTTTATTTACACAGCCAGTGGCGATGAGGCGGCCCAAGCAGCGGCGACGACAGATTTAATGGACCACCGGCACCGGGGAATCAATATGCCTCCATTCCCGGGAGAAACTTCTACAATAGGTATAACCGTTTACACCTTCACGATACGACAAGACATTATTACTATTATAACATCGTAATATATTAGTAGTTTATGAAACGTTTGCGTAATGGGGGGTATTAAAACATGAGTGTGAGTAAAAAAATTAAAAATAAAATTAATAAGTAATTTCTCGACAAAAATATTCCTGAATAAATGTATTTGAATAAAAAGAAGGGATTGAATTGAAATTGAATTTAATTCAAATATAAGGACATCTTATCTTTTCCTAAAATTAAAACAAGTAGGTATATAAAGGTTTAGTTTGGTAAAGGGAGGACATATTATCAAAGGCTGTGATTGAAGGTTTCCTGTTTTTTTTTGCTCTCAGCTAAATAGCGAGACAAACCAAAGCGGGTCGTATGATTACATATAGTGATAGGTAAATACAATACGAAAAAAATTAAATAGATAAGCTAGCAAGGACAGTAAACGTTGGAATGAAATAAAAAAAATTGATTTATGTGACGATTCTAACCCACAACAAACATCCATAATTATTATTTTAAGACGAATCGTAAAAGTATAAAAGCACTAAAGTATCGGTAAAATCTGTGACTGCAGCAGCTTTCGAGTTCTCAGGCAAAAACGAAATCCAACAACTTGGAAATTAAACGGTTTTTGTTTTGCTTCATTTGGTCTCATCAACGAAGCGACGGTGAATTTTGTAAACAGGTAGGTAGAGGTTAGTTTTTCCTAAACTTTTTTATAATTAAACTTAAAAACTTCAACTACGAGTATCTCGGACCTTTTCGTTGCAGTGGCCAGCAGTGACTTGCATTTTAAAATGTTGCCAGATTACTGTGTTGTGGTTACCTAAAACAATTTAAAAATCTTTCATTAATAAGAGAAAAATGCATAATTGTCAACTAATTAACTAAAGTAGTTTTGAAAACCTAATTAAAAACTTAATATTAAATGTGTACTTTGTATATTGCAAGTTTGGATTTAACTTTTCTCTATCATATTTAGATACAGTCATGGAATGAAAAGGTTCGTCGATTTTAAAATTGATTCGTTCAACGTATCGCGAACGCATATTAATTTTTAACACTATGTTACATTATAATAATATGTTATTATGTTGACATGATGGACTATTACAGTACTAGGGCAAGCTAAAACTGACACTAAAGTGACGAACCTTTTCATTCCGTGACTGTACACCGTACATCGGCGAGTAAATTAAACATTTGATCTAATTTTAATTATTTTTACCGAAATAATCGATAGCAAAGAGAATATCATTACAAAGTTTATAATAACACTTAGCTATGTGCGTAAACAAAAACACTATGAAAACTTACAAAGCAAATAAAATAGAAATTCCGTACAAAAATATATGGGGCCGATTCGGCACACGGCCCATCAAGTGACAGCTGTCAAAACAAAGACCTTTACCGGGGTCTTGGCACAAGCCATGAACATGTAGCGACTTTTGAATTCTTTGTTCTACACAAAAATCATCAATCAAAATAACTTCTGTTGTTATTCCGTATACTTACTTGTAGATAAAAACAGGTGTACCAAATTGTATACATAATTTGATTGAGTAATTAACAATAATAATTGAGCACTAAATACCTTAAATACCCTACTACATACAAGTATTTTAAATAAATCAGACAAGTACGAGCCGGACTCGCGAATGAAGGGTTCCGTACGATTTTACCTGTAAAAACGGCAAAAAATAATCACTTTTGTAGTATGGGAGCACACCTTAAATATAAATTTGTTTAATTTTATAATGTATGTTTATATGGTGAATATACTTATGACAAATACATCATCTGTGAAAATTTTAACTGTCTACAGAGTGTCTACCTATCACAGTTCAAGAGATACAACCTGGTAACAGAAGGACCGACGGACGGCAAAGTCTAAGTAACCCTCGTAAACTTAGTTTTTAAGTCGTTAAATAGTTATCACTATTATTAAGTATATGTACCTACTCGACCTTCATAAGTGCTAACAAGTAGTGGCCTATATTATGAAATAAATGATTTGAATCTTTGATTTGAATCTATGAATAGGGTTCTGTTTTACCTTTGGTTACGGAACCATAAAAAAATCTCCTTTTACCAAGAATTCAGGTTTCAATCTACTTACAAAAAAAAACAGTTATATTTATGTAGAGCAAAACTATATTTTTATTGCAGAACCTGTAATTTTATAATTTGCAGCACGCGTCGCGTGTCAATGTTGACATTAATAATGACCGTGTAAAACGTCTGTCCCGTCTGTGTGTACGACGTTCACGGAAACCTTAGTGCAGTGTAAAGTGTACCGTTATTGATATGTATGCTATTTACACATTTTAGTGATTTCCACAGCATTATGTCATACGGTATCCTATTATGGGGTAAAGCTGCTGATGTTGATAGCATATTTGTGATGAGAGGGCTAAATGCTGACTTCTAAAGATTAATAGATATAATATATCTAACATTAGGTATGATGGTATGGGTTTGAAGTTTTCGTGTTTGGCAGATTTTTGTGAACTAAGTTATATAGGAACACTAATTTAAAAGATGGCTGGATCCTTTATTTACCAAATCTATGCATATTGCAAAAAGAATATTTCTGTTTTAGGCGTACCCCGTAAGAGAAAAAAGTTGCAAAAATGAGGATAATAATTGAAAACACACTGAATTTTCAAATACCGATATTCAGTACAATAAATAATTTAATCAGACCATACAAAATTTGCCATAAATCACAAGTTGAATAATTATCAAGGACAATCGAAATGGAAAAACTGATTTCCGTTGAGACGGTGAACCAGAACGGTTCGGTCACAAACTCACAAAACAATGGGTTATTATTGTTTTTGCCGACGCTATTATTACGACGAATTGCCCCAGTCTTATTATAATAGGTAGCGATAGAAAAAACATTGTAAAATTTGATTTCAGTGATTTTTATCATTATACGCAATAAAAAATTATGTATGTTATTTGGAAAAGACCGCTTTGATTTGAAGCTCATATAAATATTTGAAAGAAAAAAAAATTAAAAAAACCATCATGTTTTAATGATATTTCAATTTTTTTTTTTTAAAAGGGAACCGCCTTCAAAAAATGAACCCACTGAAAAGCATAAAATAATTTTCTAATAAACCTGGGTACACCTACTTTGTTTTGGAAGTCGGTGCAAAATCAAAATTCGCAAATCATTTTAAGCATCCATTCCAGCATTTACAAATTCTCTGAACTAAACTTAAATGCTGGTATGGCTAATGGCACCGACTTCAAAAACTTAAAAGTAAAAGTAAGACGAGAAGTTACTAGATATTTTAGCCTTAATAAGTGATACATCGCACCTTTTAGAAGATTATGATCTTTGATTTTAAAGGACAATGACCGTGGATGTATGGATTCCCGTATCAAGCTGAATCAAACCCAAACTTTATTTTTTATAGATTACGCTCCTACAATTATTACTCTTTTAATTAATATCCAGATTCCAAAGTTAGAGGCAAACAAACAAGTTGTACTTCTTAATAACATCAGTGTGACACAAAATATGCATCGAAAAAAGTAAAGTTTTGTATGCAAAATTAAATTCCGGATATGAAAAACATATTCTTAGTGCCAATGGTTCTTAAAAAACACTATTTTATTTTCCTAGACTATTTTGGTTTTGGTTCATGAGAAAACTTGATATCACTTTTGGTCATTCTCCTTTCCTTCACTTTTTTAAATATTTTTTTGTCAACGGTCCAATGTCAAGACGCGGTCACAGCCACAGTCATTAGCAAGCATCCAGCGTAATGACAGACATCGTCTCATAAACTCGAGACTGCAAACCGTCAACAAAAAATTAAGCATCGCAAGATTACAGTAATTGCTTAGAAGATCTGCGAATAAGGCGAAGCCAGAGGTAATAGTGATGGTAAATAGTTAGATATTATTTTCAGTCAGTTACAACACTGAGAATAGGTGCCTGTACTTAAGTAACTAATTTTTTGCTTAATGTCATGTTCTTATATTTGGGATTGCACATTGTCGGTCCTATGTTCTTTTTCTCTGTATTTTACATATCTTATGTGCATTACCAATAAAAGTTATAAAGTGAAACTTTTATTACATCGTGTCAAACTTTTTCGTCTGTGTGTTGCATGTCGCGTGACGGTCGGCCGCGGAGAAGGGATAAAGTGAAAGGCGCTCGTCAGAGCAGCCAAGGCCACAAAAGTTTCACTTTTACCGTGGTTTCATAAAACCACACAATCCTTTTTCATTTCATTTTAAGTATTTCATTTAAATGACTACTGAACAGGGCCATTAGCCATATGACCTTATCTACAAACATAGAAACCTGCAGATCACCGATTCCATAACTATAAGAAACGAAATTAAGAAAAAATATGGGAAGCAAAGGATAATGAATTAATGACCATAGATTTGCGGAATCCCGTACCGAGCTGATTTAAATCCAAACTTCTTTTTGTAGACCATTTCTTAACTTCTACAATAAATATTTTCATAATCAAGTAACATCCCAATTCCAAAGTTATAGGCAAAAAAAAAACAAGTTGTAAGTACTTCACAGTAAAATTGGCATGACATGAAATGTGCATTGATAAAGAATTAAGAAAGTAACTTTTTGTATGCAACAGTAAATTCCGGATATGAAAAACAAATTCCTAGTGCAAAATTCCTAGTTCTTGTAAAACCAATCACTATTTTATTTAACCACTTCAATTTGTTTAATGTGCCTAGTACGAGCTGTAAACTGCGCGTTCCGACAGAGCAATTGAAGTCGACAATGCATTTGTAACTCGTAAACTAATTACAAGACAATAACTCATCGATCCGTCATGAGACAACCGATATCGACCTTCCCACAATTACTATACCATCTGTCTATTCCGGCCCATTGAACTACCGGGGACACTGCTTGCCAAGCGTTCAGTTTGGAACTTTATCTAATACTTTACTCCTAAGAATAAATATTTTTTTTTGGTTTCATTTTGGTTCCTGACTAGTTAAGTTATAAAGCAATAATTCACCAACTCTAAAATCGATGTAACGAGTAAATCGCCCACTCAACGCGGCAACGTGATATTAACATTATACGTTTTTATATAAATATTTTTATAACGAAAATCTCCAACACGAGACTTGCGAATTTTTTACTACACAAACCGTTATAATATGGAATGAAAATGGTGTTACACCTAATTTCGCCACTGTCTTTAATGTAGCAGGCTTTCTGTTTTACATTCAATGTATAATATTATATGTAAAAGAAAATAGTTTCAGTTTATTTTTTATTTGCCATTTCACATAGTCATGATATCACAATATACTCGTACAATATATAATAATGTGAAGTCAATTTATTATGTGAATACCCAGGATGGGCGTAGCAATACTGGGATCAACAGGAGTAAACTTTGTTCTAATCTGATATGACAATCTCAGTGTGTGATTTCTTAATTTATGTTAATTCATATTAAGTGATTTACTAAGTACTTACTGAAGTTGGAAAAATGCCTGAAATTTTGGATAACAGAAAACAAACGTAGTCGACTGGTATACCATAAATTTGACATAGAGTTAGCATCAATTGATTTAACGAATTCGTTAAATGTGGCTTCTGATCTTCATCCTTTTTAGTCATAAATTATAAGGATTAGACCGCTATTTTTAATGGTTGTGGATATGCATGTAATCGATAGATAACCACTGAGTTATTAAATCTGCTAAGAATTTCTCGTCAGTTTCAAAACTGTAGAATTGTTGTGCTATGACATAAGCGTACCTTATTGTTTCTTGAGGGTCATTTTATAAACAACTGATGATGATACACATAAAATTCTTACAAATGTAAACCTTGTTACTAATATATAAAGTTTATTTTCATTAATCCCATTGTAAAGATCATACGGGTATGATTAATGATCTATTAACAAGGAATGGGGTTAGTACAGATTTTTTTACGTTTATCAAATCCAGAGGGTCCCTGGGGGCCCTAAAATAATAAGTCACGTCTTGTCAGGTCCAGCGAGACAATTTGCGAGGGAGACGGTAGCAAATCCATCATTCTGACAAGAAAAAAAAACGATACAAAATTCTATTAAGATGTTTTTCTTTGAAGGAAGGAGTCCGAGATTGGTTTGAAACTAAATATTTACACAAGTAAGTGGCAACTTGTTAAAATACTCCGTTTTACAATACCCCGTAATGCGCCAATTCGTTATTATATAGTTTCGTTATTATATAGTTTCGTTATTATACTGTTGCAGGGGCCAGCAAAAGAGGCATTTATGCACGAACTGGAAACTAGGACCCAGGCGGAGCCGAGGCCGACATACGTGAGTAATGAAAGTGTTCATATTTTTATTATACTGCTGCAGGGGCCAGCAAAAGAGGCATTTATGCACGAACTGGAAACTAGGACCCAGGCGGAGCCGAGGCCGACATACGTGAGTAATGAAAGTGTCGATATTTTGGTTTTGTTTCCATAAACAGTTATCTATTTGAAAACCTTTGATAAGTTACCTCCTTAGTTGCCATGTGTCAGAGTGGAAGATCGACACGTTTGTAATTTATTTTACTACTAAACCACGACAGATATGGATTTTCGTGTAACTTTTGCCGGCCGCTGCTTGGCCAATTTGCTGCAACTTGTAACTTGCTGCTACACCAATTTCGATTTATTTCGAAGATGGTTGTAAAATATTTATTCGATTCCCGCCACGGGCCACTTTGGAATTTTATAATTTCTAAATTGGCGCAGGTCTGGTCTGGTGGGAGGCTTCAGCCGTGGCTAGTTACCACCCTACCAGCAGACGTGCCGCCAAGCGATTTAGCGTTCCGGTGCGATGCTGTATAGAAACCATTGGGGTGACTTTTCTTACCCTTAACATCTTCGGCTGCATCATCACATACCATCAGGTGAGATCACAGTCAAGTACTAACTTGTATACTTAAAAAAAAAATGTAGAGTGTTGAGACCACAGGTTGAGACGAGCAAGACCATCCTGATGTTGAGTGATACGCCTGCCCATTGCAGTGCTTCCCACAACTTTACTTTGCAATATCATACGCCACACTGTACTGTGCTCAGTGCCTGGGCTCGAATTCCAATTTTTTTTTTTTTTATAATAGATAGGCTTGCGCTTGACTACAATCATATCTGATAGACAGAAATGATGAGGTCTAGGATGGAGCGCGCTTGCCTAGAAAATATTATAATTTTATTTAGTTTTCAATTGATATTGGTTTTATAAATTATAGGTGGCCTATGGCAAAGAATTTTGCGTGCATAAACATGCATCTACTTTTTTTTTTCATAAAAACTTTGGTCAACTATACTCATTTACTTCAATATTGGTTCCCGAGAACTCAAAATTTGGAAAACTGCAGAAAATAATCCTTCGGGAACCAATATGACCTCATATTGTTTACTAATATTGGTTCCCGATGACTCTAAATCTGGAAAACTGCAGAAAATAGTTCTTCGGGAATCAATATGATTAGGTCCAGAAACATTATTTTCCCATTTAAGAATGGGAATACTTGAGCAAAGTTTTTATTAAAAAATATGATTTTGATGCATAAACGTTATGCTCACAAAACTCATTGCCATAAGCGTCCGATGTATAAAATAATTTGCCTACTATTTGCGAAAAACTAAATAAAATACCGAGGGCTATTTTAGTTGTTTTGCTTCCATGTGTTTCAATTCAAAGAAATTAGCGGGCTTTCGAGCTTTACGTCCCAGGAAGACGTGTAGTGAAATCGTATGCCATTGCAATGCAAAGTTCTTCGATGCACTGCATTTATGAGGGCAATATGAACCCGAATAACATCACAACATGGTCGAAATATGCACGAATTACAAATGATTTTGGTATTACGAATGTATGGGAGACATCGTGGGTAAGCGGACTCTTAATGAAAACAGTGGACTAAAGACCAACAATTTTTCCCAGGATTTCATAATACGAAATTATCGTTTCCGGAGACAATTTAATTCAGAAGGAACTAAAAACGTAAATGACTGGAAACGCATTAATGCAAGTGGGAAGTCATAAAACTCCGTATTGCACAATAGTCCATTTCGGCCACAATAATTTCGGTTGCGGCCGTAAATTTAATCTCAGTGTCATAAATAATTGTGTAGTTAAAACTCTTTTTCGCTTTTATCTTCTCTGATTTAACGCAGAGTGTGGACGCAACGGAAATGTGATTTTATTCATTCAGTTCTAGTTTACCTTTTAATTGTTTTTTTATTTTTCTATTACATTAACGTTACTACCAATTTGCTACTAAAGCAGACCCCTCAATCTTTATCTATACTGATCATATTTCAAGCTGAAGAATTTGTTTGTTTGTTTGAATGCACTAATCTCAGGAACTGCTGGTCCGAAATGAAAAAATATATTTGCGTTTATACTCCACTTATCGAGACTTAAAGATTGACTCATTATAACGCGATATGTAAAATCCGAAATTCATGCGGGCAAAGCCGCGCGCATACAGCTATGCGACTGTATTATTTTCCCCTCTCAAGAGTTAAATTTTCACAAAATCTTTCTTTACAGATTGTTAAAGTCCGCGACAACACATGTCTATCTTTTAAGGTTAACTCATTATAGCGGGATAATATGTAAGAAGTAAATAATTCAAACAATAAAAAAACACGACTGCCCTGTGGTAAAGCGACTTTTCCAAAAAAATATAGCCTATATGTATGTTACTCTGACTGATGTAAGGATTCTAACGATACCCCATATTATGTCCAAATCTGTTCAGCGGTTCAGCAGTTATGGTGGAATAAAGAAACTCACATACTACATACATACATGAACCCTAAATACATTACACTCCTTTTTTGGGCAGTTGTATAAAATGTCAAAATTGACTCAATATAACGGAATATGTAAAAACCGAAATTCATGCGGACGAAGCCGCGGGTAACGGCCAGTGAAGAGATATAAGTAAGAAGATGTTAGTTTGCATGTAAGTGCAGTATCGTCAAGTTGAATGTACTTGCGAGTAGGTACCGCCGCGGCTAGCGGGGGTTCATTTGAACGAACAACAGTATAGGATCGTGTTAGTATCAGCGATTCAAGTCGTAAAGCATCCTCGATTAACTTTATCTCTTCAGTTTAGGTCTTGCTTGCGTGTGCAGTCAACGCGTTCCTTTTTTGTTCACAGCTATAAATAGTACCTAGAGATGGTTGTTAAAACGTATATCTTTCAGGGTAGGTACCTACTTAGGTCTAGGTACGACTGCGAGTTTTAACTAAATCCTATACCTTTAAACGAGCAATAAAATATATATATATTTCTATATAATCTGGATCTCGGAAACGGCTCGAACGATTTTCATGAAATTTAGTATACAGTGGGTTTTGGGGGCGATAAATCGATCTAGCTACGATTCATTTTTAGAAAATGTCGAGTTTACCAAAAAAATTAAAATATGACTACTGCTGCCATCGATTGGCCACCGAGCGAAGGTCGGTCACCCAGATATTCTGATTTAAATTTATAGTGAGAACTAGATTTTGCCTACGGCTCTGTCCGTACATTAGAACTATTTTAGAACTATTTAATTTGGTTCCCCCGTGTCCTTTTTACCATAGAACTGCAAGGCATATTAAAGGCTTTCACCCCTACATCTACTATAGATGTACCAAAGACACGTACGAAGCGGTTTGATTCCTCGTTCCTGATACCCGCTCAAAGGTCTGGAATACCCTACCAGGCACTTTCCCACCACCTACAACCTGGGCGCCTTTAAATCAAGAGTGAATAGGCATCTCGTAGGCAAACGCGCTCCAACTTAGACTGTATCATCCATAGAGATACAATGTACCAACGGATGGAGTATATTATTTAATTTCAAAAATTAATTTCGATTGATTTAGTTAAAGTTTCGTTTACTTATCGATGAAATATCACACTAGTAGATTTTTAACGTTTTTCTGTTCTATTTTTACATGAGAAAAAGTCGCACGACGGCATTTTATAGCGCTGTGCGTTGTGTAACATGCGGTCGCGACGAGCGCCGGCGAGTGAATGAATGAGTTGAGGCGACGTCTCGTTAACTTATAGGGGCAAAAAATTTATTCGGAGTGTCCTCTCTTGTTACTCAATGGTACCATCACTTTCCATCAGGTGTGATTACAGTCAAGCGTCCTATATAGTTAAAAAAAAAGTTTTTTTTTTTTACAAAATCTGGAATCTTGGATTTTCCTGGGATAAAAACACTTTCCGTTTTCATTTTCCAATCTTAATAGTTTTTTATCTTTATACCTTTTCAACCTCCAACCTAGACCTCATCATTGCTTTCCATCAGGCATGATTGTCGTCAAGCGCAAGCCTATCTACTTACAATTAAAAAAAAAACAAAGTTTGCTACAGCAATCAGCCTTTGACTATTGCTATAGATTGCTAAAGGCTTTTTTAATTTCTTCAGGCTATGAACTACCTACACACTTTAATCTCAGGTAAATCAGTTTAGTAGTTGGGGCGTGAAATCGTAACAATCATACAAACATACAAACTCATCAAATCCTTACAATTTCTCTTTATAGTATTCGTGTGCTGTGTGAGTCATATTATTTTAAGTTATAACAACAGATGCATCAAAAACAGTTTGAGTAAGGGTTTGTTTACACTGATACAAGTGCAGATTATCCAGATTTCGCTGATACGCCGTCGTTATTTGGCCGCTGTCAAGCAAGATGGCGGACACCTGCGCACAATGCCTGCGCAGATGAAATCCAGCCAACGAAACACGGGCGTGTTCGCACAAACAAACACGTAGTTTCACGTCTCCACGTGGTAAGTCGAAGTTTTCTTAGTTAAATTTAGTATACTTTGTAAAATCCTTTACCTGAAAAATCAAAAAGTTACCGAGCCACTGCAGTGTGTGCGGTTGCAGTGTTTTATTTCAATATTTTCAATACTTTTTCCATGAAAAGAAATTTTTGGATGGGCAGTGCATAATTAGATGTTTTTGTGAGGGATACCGGAAATTGAACTTTTGTTTTTACTCGACATAAGTATTTTATACAGATAATGTAAAAAAAGAAGTTAAGTACGCTTAATATATGCAGCCTGTAGCCAAGTATGTAAGGGAATGACATATCCGATCAACTTTATCACGTGACTTATCGATGGTAACTGTCATTCTCATGTGGCACGCATTTTGAATTTCATTCCATCTTTTAACGGCGTAGAAGCCGTATTTAAGCGATCTTTAGTGAAGTTTAGTTTAAAAACTATAAAGAAAATTACTTTTAAATTTATACGTCATGTATTTTGGGTCTTTAATCTAAAATCGTTGAGAAGCAGAAACACGATTAGATAAAATTTTCTCGATAGAAAGTTCTCCCAAAAGTTGCTCCAAAATCTCAGTTATTCTTCTTTTTTTCCGAAACTACAATGGATGTAATTGTAATTTTTGTTTTAATGTGGCGGTAATAATAATATCTAAAAACGTTGAGAAACAGATTTTTAATAGCTAGCTTAGTTTTAGAGAAATTAGGTAAAAGGTCGTTTTTCTGTTATATTCTTCCGCGACGCTGCATGTCGCACCCATCAACGTATTCGTGAGAGTGACAAAGACAAAAATAAATTCAATAAAGCCCCTTAAAGGTAAGCCGGAAGAAATCATGTTACTCGTGTGGACCCTTTGACATACAGAACACATCCACAACGATGTTAATGGATTACATTGCGAGTCATGTCCAATATCTGGGTGACCGAGCTTCGCTGGGTGGCCAATAGATGGCAGCAGTAGTCACATTTTTATTTTTTTTTTGGTAAATTCGACATTTTCTAAAAATGAATCCTACCTAGATCAATTTATGGCCCCCAAAACCCCCTGTATACTAAATTTCATGAAAATCGTTCGAGCCGTTTCCGAGATCCAGATTATATAGAAATATATATATATACAAGAATTGCTCGTTTGAAGTAAAAAAAAATATCTGTGTTTAAAGGTATAAGATTAGTCCTACTCAGCTCTATCGGTTAAAGTAGTTGTGGCGTGAAGTATTAGTAACATTCCATAATCCATTCCACTATAGAAACTTTCAAAGTAACATTATAATATTCATAGGAATTTGGCTAATTACAAAATGGCTTTCATTATTTTGTAAATAAATAACACGCTTAAATAGACCAAAAAGTTGGAAGCCATTTTATTTATCATGAACTCTACGTACATCCTACCTACATTAACCAAAAAGTATCAGAACAAAATAAAGCAGTAAGTTTCGAGTTTAACTTTACAAGCCATTTAAAAGCCAATAAAAGATGAATCGGTCCCAACTCCAAACTTGTCCAACTTATTATTTACAAGCTAACCGGGAGCGGACAGACGGACTGACAAATATTTACATTCCACGTGTACACGGCAACTGTAACGGCATAAAACTGTGTTTACTCGCTCGTTAAACCTTGTTTGTAATTAAAAGTATCCGACATTGTGAGGTGTGCATTCACCTTTACTCTATTTTTAATTTTAATTTATGAAATAAGAATGCATGTTTTCCTGATATACCCACAGAAATAATGAATAGTTCCAAAAACAGTTCTATATTTAAACTGCAAAGTATGAATTTCGTTGAAATTAATAGGTACATTCTACTACTAACAGACTATTAATCTACGCCCAACAAAAACCTTAACAATAAATTTGGCCTTCAAATATCACACAATTAAACATTTAAAACCAAACGGTACTATAATCTAATGGAATTATAAAATTCCTTCGACCATTTTGCCATTCGAAACCACAGACAACAATTTAGTTAAACACCGGAACAATACTATTGACGCATCAATACGTTTGAATTTCGAATCCTAAATAAACTTGGTCATATAAAAAAACCTTATTAATTCATTATGATATCATTGGCTGTTAGTATAAAGTTCAAAATCCAGTAACAATAAAATAAACAATATTATAAAAAAATATGGAACAATTTATGAATGGCCAGTCATGCTCGCTTTTGGAAAAAGAAAAAAAAAGAGTTCGGGTCTTTTTGTTGCCACGATGTCTACCGTAAATCGTTCATTGAGGGCGCAGAGAGAAAAAAAATGGATGACATTTTAAGATGGCTCGGCAACTACCTGAGCGTTAACCATAAAATTGTAGGGATTTTTATGTCTCTTTTACGATTTACGAAAGAAAGCGGCGATTTACTGGCTTTCGATTTAATTCTCGCATATTTTTATGAAGATTTTTTATTGGGTGCATTTCGACTTTGTATAAAAACCTGTTTTACTTGAAACATAAACACTCATCCTCCTAGAATTTATCTTGGATATAAAATTCGTAAGTGCGTTTCGCATCCAATGTATTTTCATCATTCCATTCACATTTATTTTAATGAAATCAAAACTGTAACTTTCCCAGAAATAAAGTAAACCATTGTTGACTCTTTGTTAATATTGTGTTATTTTTTTGTTTTTATAATCCCATACCTCTAAAAATAAATATATATATTTCTATATAATCTGAATCTCGGAAACGGCTAGAACGATTTTCATGAAATGTTTGAACCAACCGTGCGTGGTTGCGCTGCTTTGCATGCTCTTTGCTCGTGCTTGCGCTCGACGCAGACTAACTAATCTCGAAAGTTACAATTAGAACTTTATTCAGTCTTCAAAACGCGTGCGCTTGTTCCATATCTGCCTCTTTTTTATATTATATCATTGGTAACGTATAGCATCTAGGCGTTAAGGGCGATGGGTATCATCCGGGCGCGAAAATTCAAATTTTATTTAGTTTTTCGCTCATAGTGCAGGGCTCATTATACAAAAACTAATGGCAATGAGTTTTGCCGGCACAACATTTATGCATCTACATGTTTTTAATAAAAACTCTGCTCAACAATACTTATTTACTTCATATTGATTCCCGATAGCTCGAAATCCGGGAAACTGCATAAAATTATCTTTCGGGAACCATATGAGATGAGTGGGAACTTTCGAGCAAAATTTCTATTAAAAACATGTGGATGCATAAAAAGTAGGCCCGCAAAATGCATTGCCATAAATCTACAAAGTGTAGTTAGTCTAATATTTGCGAAAAACTAAATAAAATTTGAATTTCGCGGGCTGGTAGGGCCGCAACACCTTAATAGATTAAATATTATTTATGATTAGCAAGAAAGTGAGTATCAATTTCACTCGGCATTGTGTTGGCGTTGGCGCCATTTATTACGACTATAAATTAATTGGCACCAGTTGACTATTGTGCCGCAAACGTTTAAATTATCCACTTACTGCTAACTAGAAGATGCTCTTTGTAAGTGTTTTGTAATAAAACTGTGCTTTACATTGATAGATAAAAATAGTGAAGATAGGCCGATCCGAACATTTTACGTAAACCTTCTTCATACAAACAAACAGTAGCGTCATCTGTCAAAATACCCGCCGCCGCCGCTGACCGAACTACCGCGTGGCATTATACTGTTGGTACTATAACACCCATAAACTGGCGACATTTTTTCGCGGTGTTCGCCCTGTCTTTAGTATACAAGTCAGTGTTTACATTACAAGTAGTTCAGCTTTTTCTTAACGATATAATGAGGGGGTGGCGAAGGGGGTAGGGGAGTGAGTGATGGGATGATGAGCATGATGTACAAATATTCGGATATTTGACTTCCCGTTTCAGTGTTAGAACACACATAAGCACTGAGTGGAATATCAAATTATCTATATTAGGCAGAGGTCCGTTTGAAAGAAAGAAGATGTGATATTAACTTCATTTAATACTTGAATTAGGAACTAGACACAATGGCGATTACACTGAATGACACCGGCAACGATAGATTGATCTGGTAGCGACTGTGGTTAGGCGAGATGCAGAAAAAAGGAACGATTTTGAATTTGACGGGCTTTTTATAGCCAGCCGATTTTGACAAGTCAAAATGGCGTCGGTCACAGATCGATGTATCGATTCCATACAGATTAAACAGCGTTTATTGTTTACTTGTGTGACGTTTGCCACAGTATATAAATAAACGTTATAAACACACTATACGGTTTCTAACAATCTAAAGCCCAAAGAATTTTCTTGTCTCCAAAAAAGTGGAAAACAAAAAAACACTGGATGAAGAAGAACAAAACTATAGACACGATGAGAATTATGGCAACTGCCACATGAATTTTATGTAACATTTTGTTTTGTATTGTATGAAATATCTATAAAACGCACGGTTTTTGGCCCTTAACATTGAAATTTAAAAAAAACCTTCAGGTATCAGTATGAGTTCTTGTCCTTATTTCAGATCACAACGACTTTAAGGTTTGGGTTTCAAGGAGAACCAACGAACTGGTTATGAAATTGTCCCAATATTCATGTTTTATTTCCGCCATGCTGCAGGGACCGACTTTTAAAGTCCTCTTGCTTGCCTACACATAATATTGAGTACTTAATTTAGAGAGCGACTTTTAAAATTATGCCTACTCAGTGAATAAGATGAGACTGCCTTTTTCTAAATTATTATTGAAAGTAACATAAATTTCAATCTCTCTAGACCTCCAGTCAAGTGAGACCTCAAAAGCATGTCGGTAAAAATCGTGTATACCTTCAATAGATCATCAATCGACTGACTCTGACAGGTAGGTACCCGGTAATGGATGCCGACGTTTAATTTGTGCCGTCGACTGCTTCGACACGCGTGAAATAATTAACAAATTAAACGATCTGTTCCATCCCAGTTCGTTTATTATGGAGATCGCACATTCGGCAACTCCGCGCCGGGCACCGTAGTTTCAAAACAAGACTCAAGCTAGATCAGGGGCCCTACCACCAACTCTTATAACAGTATTATTGTAATATTGTTTTGAAATTTTCATAATGACATTATATGAAAATTTAAAAACAATTACTGCTATAAGAGATGGTGTTACGGCCCCTGGTGTGGATCAGGTGCGCTTCGCACAAAACCACAAGCTAGCAGATACGTGGCGCGCCCTGTCGACAAGTTCCCAAATGTAGTCAGCAGTGAACTAGAAGGGATAGAGTTTCGCGATAGAAAGAGAGTTAAGTTGGAGATTAATATAGACGCATTTATGACCTAAATAACACTTTATTGTGTCGAGTCTAGAGACGGTATTTTTCAAATGGTTTAGTGGAGTAAATCTTCTGTCAGTGTGTACTGTAGTAGGTGTTCAAATAGGTGGTCGGAGTCACAGGGTTTGGTGGCGCTCATTTGAGAAAGCTTTATATGTTCAGTGGGCGTCTTTAGGCTGATGTGATGTTGATTATGATGACTTTTAAAAACGTATTAGGTGGCGGGGAAGGCAGCAGCCAGAAGCTGTGTGTTTGGACTTTGGGCCTTGGGAGCATATTCGCCAAACGTTGCATAGGTAGAGCACGTACTGTGCGTGTAGAATACACATAGATGTGCGTTCAGCATTGACCGGAACACATTACTCATTTATGGCACACCTACGCCGTGAAGTGTGACATGTATTAGTGTGTCTTCACTCGCAATTAATGACGGGTGAAAGTGATGTGTGTAAAATAGAATAAATTAACAACAGACTTAATTATGTGAGTACATGTACAATATACATGGATGGGCCATGGAATAATAGTCCGGTCAATTTAGACATCCGAGGTTATAACAATAATTCGCATCCAACTGAAAATTCGTAGGATCGTTCAAAACACTATTATTTAAATGAAATCTAAAAATCCCTCATCGATGAGAGGCCTGGAAAAAATTCACACGCTTTCGTAGAAACATGTGCATTGGATAATATTGTGAAGGTTACAAGTCTTTCTATCTTTTAAATACCTATCTAAGATTAAAATAGTGTCTCTCAGGAAAAAGTAGGTATTTTATAGTATCTGAGCTACAATGTTAGTCTGAACTTATTTCATGATAAAACTTACCTTTTTCATGAAAATTTCGAAAACCCCGTTTTTGTGACCTTTGAACAAGTGTAATTTTTCCCAGGTAAGTATCGGATTAATTCGATCTATTGTGAGGAATATTTAGATTTGATTAAGAATAGTGTTTGAACAATTCTACTACTTTCTTATTGTACCTTCACACCTCTTTTTTTGTCTAATTTGACTGAGTAATAAAAGAAGCCCTACTTTGGCCTATTAAGTGTTAAAATTAGAAAAATAAAGCCGCTGTAAGATTATATTATTCATAATAAATGGTGATGGTAGAAGCCCGAAACAAATTCAGGACAAAAACGAGTACCTATATCTATGCTTACAGGGAACAAGTAGGTATTTGTCAAGCAACTCATTAATCTTGTAGGCGGGTTATTAATGACAAATGGCGTCACCACAATGAGCGAATTAGGTCGTAACAGATCGGCTAATGACGCCATCGTGGCTAATCCATGGCGCGTGGCAATCAATCCCGACGATTGTCAAACGCGAATTAGACAGCTCGTTAGTCATCTGTGGTCATCGCGGCCTGTCGTCGATGGCTAATGATTAATTAAGCTAAAAGTACCATAGTCTAGTTATACTTACCTATATTTCGGCAAAAAAGAATTGATAAATGAAGGCACTACTTCTATATACAGTTTTTTTTAACTGGTGCAGTATGGGAAGTCTTAAACCAGGGGTGTTAAATTGAATTTCCTAAAGGGCCATCTTTAAGATTGAGTGTCAGCGGGCCAGAGTCTTTGAAATTAAAACACATCGGTTCTTAATTAACCGTTAAAAATATCTTTATTAACTTAGATAACCAACACAAGTAGTTGTAATTAAAAGTAGGTAATAGAAGAAAGAAAGAAATACTGTTTATTGTGAAAAGAGTAGGTATATATTATTTTGAGCTACAATTCCTTTTTTTGATAAGTTCATTGTTGTTAGATGTTATATTCGTAGGGCAGAACAGGCACGTTAGCTAGCTAGCTGTAGTGGCAATGGGCAGGTCACGCTTGTCGCAGGGGTGATGGCTGTTGGAGCCGAAAAGTCCTTGAGTAGAGACCGCGTACAAGTAAGCGTAATGTGGGGTGACCTTCAGCCCGTTGGACCGATGACATAAAGCGGGTGGAGGTATTCGGGAAGCTTCGGACTGGAAGAGGAAAGCTGAGGACAGGCCAAGGTGTGGTAGCGCGTGCTTGTGAAGGTCTATGTCCAACAGTGGATGTCTGAAGGCTTAGATACGCCCATTATGCTAATTAGTAATAAAGACCTAAATAATAAAGACCTTTTTAATGTGGACGTCTGAAGGCTTAGATACGCCCATTATGCTAAAATATCTGGGTGATTGCGGTTCGCCAACAAAAGTACCTATACTTATGTAAATTACGAGTATACTCATAAATTCATGAACAAAAGTGATTCTTTTAATGTTTTACTTCTTTTATAGTATGGAACCCTCGGTGCGCGAGTCCGACTCGCACTTGGCCGGTTTTTTTTAACATTTCACACTTCACGAAATACATCGACGCGTTAAGTTAATTGCTAGGCTGGCCGCAAAATATTTGCAAGAAGATGCTCCCGCATCTTCTTGCAAATATTGCAATATTGCGGGTGCAGTTTGCCACTCCTGATGATTATTTTTTTGAGGGGAAAAAGAAACAAGATTATTATCCATATAGCTAGAGTATCGGTGAAGTTACTCGAGTGCGGTGGTCTACCGTCTACCGCAGACCACCTGTAGCTGTTGTCTGACGAAGTGGCCACTAATTGAGCGTGATAATGAGAGCAGGATCGACACTTGATCTTGCTATCCGGGGCGATCGGTTTATTAGCCCGAACTGCAACGCATATATATATTATCTACTATATAAAAATAAGTCGGGGTTTCCTTCCTGACGCTAGAACGCACGAACCGATTTCCACGGTTTTGCATTCGTTGGAAAGGTCTCGGGCTCCGTGAAGTTTATAGCAAAGAAAATTCAGGAAAAATTTGAACAGAAAAGCGGGAAAATCTTTTTAGCGGGAAAGCCATCTGGTGGCGAAACGGAGTTCGCCGGGTTTGCTAGTATTTTCTATATTTTTCAACGAGCTGAATTGCCATGTTTTCACTTAGGTGCAGGTCTTTCTTGTCCCTTGTCTCCATGGTAAAGTGGTAACTTTATGCACATATCAGCTTCAAAGATGCAGATTTTTAGGGTTTGGACTGGACGTTGCCAATGATGATTGATGAATGAATATAGGAATTAGTGATGAAGGAGTTAGATTAGAGACTTTATTTTTTGTTTATATAGATAATACATGGATGGATTCTATGAAAATGATATAGCACGTTGAAAGCTGATCGGAAAAATGAAAGAACTGGCCCGTCAAATACGGGAACTTACACTCGTTTATATCGGAAAAATCAATTCTACGGGTATCAAATCAAAGGAATTCTACGGGATTTGTAAAAAAGCCGAACTTCAAGCACAGATTTTGTATACTAAAGACAGGGCGAACAGCGCGAAAAA